>CAXIVR010000001.1:149945637-150545637 GCA_964035755.1 Teleogryllus oceanicus
GTCGCCTCCCGCCGCGCTGCCCGCCGCCGCCCCTCCCCTCCTCTGCCATGCCGCCTGCCGCGTCGCCCACCCGCCGCGGATCGCGGAATCAAGTTTTCGGCCCCAAGTTTGAAAGTAGTTGCCCGGACCCGGGCCGCCCGTAGCGCGGCTGATATGAACAAGACTTCCGGAGTGGAAAGTCTCTGCTTCAATTCCCGACGGTTGCCGGGGAGAATTTATAGTCGGCTGAGCGGGCCGACACGGAAGCGTGCAAATAAACGCATTCCGGAGCTTAATTAGCCTTGCATTAACTCACGCACCGTAAACATATTAGCAGCGCAAAACTTCGCCTTCTGCCCGCACTCGAGCTCCGGATTCCCACGGGAAGAAACAGAGTTATTTTGGGCTCGCTGTAATTCTACAAACTGTAAAAATTTCCACGAAATTAAGAATATCTTGTTTGCGATGGAGCTAATATCAATATTTAAGCTGTACACTATACTTGATAACAGCATTTTACTCTAGTTTCAGTTCCTTATTCTACTATCCTTAATAATCTCGATCATTCTTCTGAAGATATTTTACCTTTTGTTTCAATAGAGAAGTTAAGTATGGAAAAATATTCTCGACCCAATATCGACGTCTTAAAAACGTACTTTGGTGTAGCTGTTGATGACCCAGAACACGAAAATCAATAAAGTTTCTTTCGTGCAAGTTTGATTATTTCATAAATGTAGTTTGAAAGTTAAATCGAAGTCAAAACTGTTTCAAGAAATCATATACTTCATTAATGTATGTGAAACACATCAACACCTCCATCTTTAATTCTGTTTAAAATATTGCTGCGAGTTTCTTCTTCAAGCAAATATGACGCTATTTTCTTCTTACGTAAAGAAATCGAAGAACCCAATGTCTTGTTTTGAATTCAATGCCACAAATATTCACACGCAATTTTGCTGAAAAGTAAAATAACTCGTTCGCGATATTTTCAGCCATAGAATTTTTGTTGGAACACGCAATACTGACCATAAAGTACATGCTACAGCACGTGCCAACAAACTGGAACACTATAACGTCCAACAGGGCTATAACTAAACTTCGTTCGAAAGAACTGAAGTAAAATTGAAGACCGTGCAGCCGTCGATTCATAACTTGTTTCATGCATTTTACTCGCCGTTTAAGCTATCCAGTTTGTTCTCTCCAACATGCTGCTACTGCAAATGAACTGCTGCTGTGACATTAGTAATTATCAATTCACAAATTACGCTTTCAGAACTCCACAAAAATGTCGAAATGTAACATCTAACATTCGGAAACTAATTTCTCCTTCGGAACCCCACAGGAATAGTCAACAACACAAATGTTCATTTATCTCTTTCCTTCCCCCACAACGAAATGACCCTCAGGGTTACTGCTGCTCCATTTCCAAGCTTATATACCTCTCCAGACAATCTCAGACAAAACCATACTCCCAAACAAAAAATTACCCTCAGCGTCCCAAGGCCCTTCTACTCTCGCTTCCTGCCTCCAGAGAATCCACTTACCTCCTGGCAAAAGTAGCTCGCATTAAACAACTTTTACACGCACGTTCGGGTGAAAATAAAACAAAACGCGAAAAAGGGACATTAGAGTGCACGTCTCTGAGAGATTAGCGGATGCATGGAGTTTTAAATACAAAATATGTCATTATATTGAGAATATGTTATTTTTAGTTTGCAATCCCAATATTCTGTTGTTCAACGAAAAATAAAATCCATCCAGAGTGGAGATACACGGCAATTATCATGTAATAGATCTTAATTACAATTATCTCACACATTTAAGGAAATAAAACAATCTTTCGAAATTTAATGGTCTTCAATGCGATTAAATTACCCAAGTTTTAAACAAGGTTTTCTCTTTGAAGACGCGAGAGACCAATAAATACCAGTGAAGTTAAAGTCAGGAAAATGAGAGAACAACCCTGTTATATCCAAGCCGATAGATAGTTTTCACATACACACATCTATGTTCTTCTTTCTCTCATCCCAAGTACTATAAGAAGCGGATGGAAATCCTACCTATTAACATTCCAACTGCAAGAACATACAATATGTAGACAGAAGAAAATACAATGATTTCTGGTTTTGAGAGCAATAAATTATTTTTTTAGGAGTAAATGCTGATGAAGTCATAACATTTATCATATTAATTCATATCACATATTAATCCATATGCATATGGCATTGAAATAGGGAAATAGAAAAAAATGCAAAAACGAACTAGCTTAGGTAGAGTTTCCGGCAGTTGTGAAGTTTTAAAAGTATTTCCATAGTTATTAATTTGAGTTTTTTAATTAGATCAGAAGGATACGAAAAAATGGTCAGTACCCCATCAGTAGTCAGAGATGAGCCGAATGACACCGACTTGCCCCTAACGCTGGTCTGGAATGGATCTAACCGTAAGCGACGAACCGACATACTCAGTCAATTTACTCGACTACTATTTTAGGATTATCTACGTATCTGTGGTATCAGCACTGAAAACCCTAAATCTCAAGCAAAATCAATATCATGATGTACGTGACCCGTTAACAGAGTTTGAAATGTTTTAATGGTATTTTATCTATTATTAATACGCTAAGAAATTTGACGGATTTTACTTTTTCGCATACGGAGTAACATACGTATTATATAAGTTAGGTAATGCTGCTGCGAAAAATGCCGTTTTTCGACAGCAAAACGTTCTGATACTATAAAAAAGGATTTTTCTGTTTCTGTAGTAGTAAATTACTTTCTTTAATACGTAGTGTAGATAGAATGCACAATTTGTAATTCTTCAACACCGAACAAGCTTTTTTTTAACGTCCGTGTTTCTGTGAACAATACTAGCGTCTAAAGTATTCGTAAAATTCTTTCCTAAATGAGTATTCCCCGATATATGTTTCGTTTGAAGCCCTACGATTTTGGAAAGAATTATTTAAATTTGGGAGGTTTTTCACATAAAGCTCCTGGGACATTTTCAATTTTTTATAAATTGGCTCAAATTTTATTCTTTAAATTGCATGTAAGAATAGAAAGAACTACACTTATAAAAGATGGCATATATCTGATTTCCGGTCTTAGCCCTGAGTTTTCGAAAAGTCCAAAAGTTTGACTTTTTTGAACCCCCTCATTTGAGTCTTACTTGAACATTATGTTATATTTTTGGAAATTTAGGGTTACCTTCGCCTTTTCTGTGTACCCCACTCCCGCCTGTATTTATGGTTGGAGCAGATACATCATAGATAATAGTAGCGAGTCCATGCATAGAAGAGATCTAAAGCGTGCTGGATAGCGTCGAAGAGGAGTGAGCGTCGAGGGGGAGCGCGTATAAGCGCAGTGGAGCCGTGGGGAGGAGTGGAGAGAGAAGAGCTACCGCGCCTAGGAACTTCGGGCGACGAAAAAGGGCGGGGCTCGGTGACAGCGCATATAACAGCAGGCCACCACGCAACCTAGGCACTGACGTCGACATTATCTGGTGCTGCGGTGACTCTCCCGGTCGAGTTATCGATGAAATCATTAGCATTTAGGCGATCGAAGCATCGATTTTTTTCTCCGTGTAAACGCATTCCTTCCCTATTGTAAACGCATTTGTGGCCAAGTGAAGACGCGAGGTTGAGAAAGAATTTGAAATATACTAAGGGCTGGCTCATTAAGGAAAACGTTCTGCGATATTTCTAAAGAAATGCTGCAAGGGAATAAGAGACTGTTGTATCTACCTGACGATAATTGTTTTACAAACGCGTACGAAGTACTTGGAGAGGCTGCGATCGTTAAGGGGGAAATCGTATGAATTAGTGAATGTTCATTTGCTGCTAAAAGACCATCATGATAATGTTTTTCACTGAACTCCAAACAAAGATTGTTAATGAAAAAGTAATAGCAGAAACGGAGTGTAATTCGAAGAATTGAAGATCGATGCGAAAGATATTATTTTCACATTCAAAGGATTGAAGTAGAACTCGCAAACCATTTAATTTGAGCGATTTATTTAAGATACATAAACATTTCTTGATGTTATATTTTGTTAGTATGTTTTTGATTTTGATTAGCAGAAACAAAAGACAATATGGATACGAGTGAATAACATTCATATAAAAGAAAACTTAAATTTTCATTCTTTCTTAGGAACATTGCCCTCGTTAGATCAAACGTAATACGTAAGACTATTACTTGAATGAATAATGTTTAATATTATCCTTGAAAGTTAAAAGGTTGAAATAAGGTGTTTTTTGAGTAAAGAAGAACCGTATAATAGTTACAAAGCTTTAACTACGAATTCGACTACACCGCCAAGTAAGAGGAGTGCATACTAATCCAAGTTCTTGATATCAGGCGGTAAAACAGTGGCGTTGAAGTAACTAATAATTAGAGCCGTTTTTGAGAAAATATTTTATTTTTTAAAACTGCCAATATTTCAAGTAATATTGCGCGAACACCACCCATATTTTCAGAAAATTGTATAACTTATTTCAAGATATCTTTGAACAAGAGATTTCATTAAGAAAAAAATCTGAATCTTCACAATTGTAGTTGGTGGAAGACGTCGAAGAAATTGAACTATTACAATTTTCGAAAATTTAGAGATTTCAACGACAATGAGACCTACACAATTTTTGGGCACTCCTTAAGCTCTCCGAGGGATAAAAAATGATTAAACTTCTGGAGTAATTATTGAAAAAAAATTTAAAATGTGTTTGAGACTTCATGTACAGTATTCTCAAAAATCGAATATCCATTCCAACATTGCAGGATCCTGAGTTCGTTTAGATCGATCGGGAAATTTCAATTTTGGAAAAGGTCTAAGCGGTTTAGGCCCCGGCGTTGACCACTGACAGACGGACAAACGTTTTTCCGTCTACCAATTTTTGGGTATGTGCGGATTCGAACTACAGAATGTGTTAGATGAAAATTTTACCACATATATGAACACGGTTTATCGACATTTCAATACTAGGGTCCAACAATATTTCTGCCGCTATTTACTACGTAAGTAGGAAGTAAGATGGAAAAATAAACACTTTTTCGGCATCCGGAACTCAACAAAACGCATACTTTTGTTGAAATATTGACCCTTTTCCCTAAGGCAATACATCATTTTATACGGAGAATATGAAAAAGAAACTGTGACCGAACTTTTTGGATACTGATCCTCCAAGTCTGTGCTTCATATTGATCAATGATCCCAGCAATAGGCCCTATGCAGCGCTGAACCTCACTGCTTGCGGAGGAATATAAACTGATTTTGTTCACCTGCTGTGTCCAACCGAACAGAAAAAATCTATAAATTATAATATTTCTTGCCACACCTAAAAGTGTTGTAAAGCAAAAATTCACTGGAGTTTCTCTGAACTATTGAACTGCTATCACCCGCCTCCTCTGGCTGAGATTATATCAGTGCTATTCCCAGAATTATATCTAAGATGTAGGTACAAAACAGAAGAAATGTTTATGGGGGAAAGTTTCTCACTGTACTCGCTGAAGAAGCCGAAAAAATAACTTTTTATCGATTTCAATGAATCAAAACTGCTAGAAGTTAAATAAAAAGTGAATAAACAAAAATGCGTTTATGAAGTTCGAAAGAGTTCAGTGCTGTTCATATGTTCATTGTACGGTTTTCACATGGGTTCTGTTTAAATAGTATTCTGGAGAATATGAAACAGAAAAATTGTAGGGCAAAAAATTCCGTTTCATTTTAATTATTATCTAATAAGGTAAAATTATCTAAATGAATGCAGGGATAACGTGGAAAATACGACTTGAAAACAATTCTTGAAGCGAAAGCTTTTCGTAAAATAAAATTTCATTGCGCACCAGGAAACAATTCTTTAGACAAATGACTGGAAAGGAGCGTTGTGACAAAACCACAAAGTAAATCTGCCGCTGAGATAGAAGTTGTCCTCGTAGTCTTTTACGGTCCGTCGGCATACAATGGTTCAGAAAGTCAAAACGCTCCATTTAAACGTAGCCCTGGCGGCTTCAATGAAGCCCTAACGGCTCGACACAAAGAGAATACTCTGCTTTGTGGACTGGCAGAAACTTAAAATATTTCATTTCGACGCTGTCGATGTTGCGGACGCCAGCGAGACGGAGAGCGGAGAGCGGCCGACGGCGGGCGCTTGGGCGGGGCGGGCCGGGGAGGAGTAGGTCCCTTTGCCACCCCCTCCTTTCCACGAGGTTCAGAGGCGCCGGCACCAGGTCCCCGGCGCAGCTTAAGCGGCCCGCGTGACGGCGCCCGGGGCAACGCCCTCCGCGCCCAGAACTCCAAACATAAATAAAAGTTATCCAAATAGATAATGTTCTAATACTATCACTGCGTCTGCTTTTCGGAATCTCGCATGCTGTTCGGAGGGGTAGAGCGGCGTGTTTACGAAGGCGGGCTAAATCTAGATGCATATTCTGAATCAGTGAAAGGATTTACATCTTCCCTTTACTCATTTTCATGTTTATTTATTAGAGTTTACGACTGCGATTAAGATGATACGTTGATTACGTTAATTAGGCAGGCGAAACGGGGGGGGGGGCGGCGGGGCGGAGACGGAAGCGGGGTTCGGGACGGAAGCGGAACGGCAGGGGGCGGAGGCGACGAAGGGGGCTGACTCCAGCGCAGCGAGGCGGACAAGATTTGGGGACGAGGTGAGTTCCAGGACGGGAAGACGCAGGGACCGTACAGCAGAGAGGATGGCAGTGACGCATGTAAAACATGAGTGAGATGGGAAACGGTGGAAAAAGAGAATCAAGTCTGGCACCAGAGATGTTGGAAACTTTAGAGACAACAAATATCGAACTTCAGGACAGTACGGATGGACAATGGTAGACGGGCATTGAATCATATTGTACCAATAAGATTCAAGCACATGCCTTTAGGGACAGGATTATTGCACAGAAACATCGAATTTGTTAATAATCGTAAACCAATTGTATTCGCACAACCATAAGCTTAGTACTTTCAATAAAGTTTTGGAAGTACATTACCTTGCATTTAAACGGCACATTTTCACTACGTTTAAGCAGAAAATAGGTACTCAACCGCGTGACAACACACGTGACCTAGCTAAATATGGACGTCCTGAATGAGAAAATGCACCACGATGAGAGGAACGCAAGTGTGGACGGCGACAAGGAGCGAGACCGTGGTCCAGGAGGCTCACTGCCAGCACACGAGGGAGAAGGGCGCAGCAGGGCGGGGTGCACAGGGCCAAAGGGCTGCCTTGCGGACGGCGCGCGCCGCCGCCTGCCGTCGCCTCTCGGCCGCGACCCCACGCCACGTACTTGGCGCGACCCTCCAGATACAATATTCGTTTCTACATCCAATTTACTCGCCCCTTGGGACGGCGCTAAACCAGCAATAACCGTTGAGTCATCTTGAATGTTTTGGGTGGTAATTTGGATATGCCGTGTACTGTGTCGGACCTGTTGTAAAGTTTGCTCGTAAAGAGCGGGAGCGCCGGACGGCTCGGTGGGCGCCGGGCGGGCGGCGGGCGGTGGGTGCGGAGGTGGGTGGGTGGGCGTGGTAGGTGAGGTGAGGAGGGGCGGTCGATGGCGGCCGCGGGTGCCTGCTGGTGAGGCGTTTAGGGGCCGGAGAGCTCGGAGGAAGCAGTTTAGCGCCCTGCGCCCTCCAGAAAGGAATAAACTGCGTCTGTGGCCGTTTGAGGCCCCGCGTCCGCCGCCGCAGTGGCCTGCGCAGTCGAGCGGCGGGCGGCGGGCGGCGGGCGGCGGGCGGCGGGCGGCGGGCGGCGGGCGGCGGGCGGCGGGCGGCGGGCGGCGGGCGGCGGGCGGCGGGCGGCGGGCGGCGGGCGGCGGGCGGGCAGCACCCGCCTTCGGCGGCGCAGGAGGCGTCGCTGCCACTGCCGATCCGATTTGCCTTCGATCCTGTCGTTTGTGTCGACGCATCGAGCGCTAGGGTAAATTACGATTTCCAAGGGCCTAGGATACTCAACGATTCTGCCCCATCGAGTTCTCACGAGTTTAACAGGAATCGAAAGAAAACTGGAGGAAAGAGCGAGAGTACTCTGCAAATTGCCGAATACACTATTAAAGGACATCTAGTAATGATAAAAAATCCATTGAATTGATTCGCCTTGCAGTATTTTAAAGGTTTACGTAATAAGCTGAACCAGTGGAATGTGTGAAGTGTTGCATTTCTGCGTCAACTATCCGTTTGATGAGAACACACGCGAAATGCGTCATTTTACTGATAATAATTATTTTATTAATTTTCAATGCAAGCAGAAATTGAAAGAAAACCGCCCATGTAAAAGTAGTCTGATTTCGTTATATACTCAGGAACTCGGGGAAAATAAAAAAAAAAATTAAAAAATGCTTGTGTTATTCAGCCTATTCTCATATTTCGCGCACCAACTGAATTTTCATACTCAGTGCGTCACGTATTACGTCACAAAAGATGTTCTGCGATAGCTTGACTATAAATAAGAGATCTCCGCCGATAAATATTTGCTGTTTACGTGTTGCAATGTGAAACTAACATTTTTGGTATTCCTGGTATGAAAAGAACTGATGTGTGCTGTAGGCTGTGCTATATCCTATACCAAGTTATTAAAGTGTTCTTGAAATCTGTTTTTATCAAAATTGTTTATTGGTTTCAGGGTTATCTGAGAGTATTTTATTTCTTGTTCTCTAGCAGTGCGCATGCTACTTTTGGGGAAAAAATTCATAAGTCTACGAATTATTTTTTCTGCGGCACAGGGTTAAACACGTCTCTTAACATAATTTTGAAACCAATTTGAAATCTGCTCGCCAATTTAGCATATTACGTACTACATTTTTTGTGCCATGCAGAAAAGAAAAAGTTAGTGCTATAATAATTTCTTGTTACTAATCATAATTCGCAATGCGCAAAATACTGTAAAAGATGACAAAATACGTATCATTATTTTGTTATTTACTAATATATTCTCCTCCTTTTGATACAATTGAACGCTTGTTGATTTACATTTATGGTCCTGGCGAGTGTTATCCAGTATCAAACATCAACGTGGTCTACCGTCATGAAGGCTTCCCTTATATTTTATAACCCGATGACATCATTCTACCAAGCATTTTCTTACCCTTCGAAAGGGGAGAATTTTGTAATCGTGCGCCGGACAAGGGATAATTTTTGACAGAAAAACACTAATTGCCGGATCTTGGTAACGAAAATCTGGATAAATCTTGTTAATGTATATAGCAGATAACTTCCTCTAACATGTTTCGTAGTTAAAATCCATGTTTTTTTGTTATTTAAGGTCGCACCTTCATCTAGGTTATTAGCGACCACTATTGGAGTTAACGTTATGGTAACTTAATAGATAGCTATTAATAGATAACTTAATAGGTAAATAGATTTTATTACATGGGAGTTTTTTTGTTGTTTTTTCCTTTCAAAATTCAAAATTTATTGCTTATTTATCCTTGAAAATAGATTTTACTACATGGGAGTTTGTTTTTTTTTCTCGCTTTCAAAATTCAAAATTTAAGTAGTATATGACTTAGTGTATGGATCACAGAATTTTGAAAATGTGCACACAATTCACTTTTCCCCATAGCACGTCATACGCAGTTTTTAACTGTTTTTTTTGGCGTAAAATAAATAAATGAATAAATAAATAAATAAATAAATAAATAAATAAATAAATAAATAAATAAATAAATAAATAAATAAATAAATAAATAAATAAATAAATAAATAAATAAATAAATAAATAAATAAATAAATAAATAAATAAATAAATAAATAAATAAATAAATAAATAAATAAATAAATAAACAAACAAACAAACAAACAAACAAACAAACTTCAAAGATGAAACGAAATGGTGATGATAAGGGATGAAAGGACGAACACAAATACAACCATGCCCGAGGTTGGACTCGAACCCCCGACCCTTCGGTCCCAGATCACTACAATACTACTGCTTTAGCGATCTCGGCCACAGGGCTGGCAAAAATTCACGTTTGTTGGATCCTTGATACCAAAAAGTCGATTGATTGTAAAATGTCTGGCTGTCCGTCCTCCCGTCCTTCTGTCCGTTTCTCTATCCGCGTCAGCGTTTGCTGTTTGAAAGCTTTTGGAGGTTCATATAACATGGTAATATTGTGACCCATTACAAATAATTCCGGGACTTTCGTGCTGTTGTTGCACCACTAGTTTTATTTTTATTTCCGGCGGCAATGGACTTTTTAAACAATATATTGAAGAGAAGGGCCATTTTTGTCCAAGACTTTAACAAATTGCTACAATTTTCTAAGTAAGATACGCAAAAGAGTAGAAAAAAATTCCTAGTCAATTACTGGGCAATTCATTATGTTTTTGTCCTCAAAACTTCGTGTATTCTTTCCAGTTAAGCTGTAACTCCGCAGTGTCATTCTCTCGCCTTGAAGTTGCATTCATTTAAGAAATGGAAATCCTTCCTGTTATCCCTTGAAACTGTCTGCATCGAATAGGAGGAAGAACGAATAATACTATCAGGTAATGCTGTTGTGCAACTAGAATCGGAGTCCGTTTGTCCAAGTGTCACTTATCTCTTTGCGTAGGGCAGATTTGGAAACACGAAGACACAACCTTGATTTTCTTATAGAATAAAGATATTTTACTCTTACAAAAAAAGGAATAATATTTAATAATCTCGTTCTTCATACCAAAACTTAGCCATACCAAATAGTATAAATGAAAGACAGCCGTTGAACCACTGCATTACAATTTTTATAAAATATATTGTATAAGGAGCAAAAGTTTTGTCTTGATCCCCTATTTACCACTGAACTAGTCCAGATACAAACTTTTGATAATTAAAGTTATATTTTTTCTGATTCTTGATTTTACAACATTCTCATATGACAGAAATATTTCGCATTGTTCTCTCAGCATCATCTTGTAGTAATTCACATTCGATGTTTAAATGAAAGGAGAATTGTAACCGCATGATACATGTTTAAAATGCGATCACTGATCCGAGAGAATGGCGTCACCTGCTCGACGACTCCTTTCGCGCACTAAGCCAATAGCTCCTTTAATTCAGATGTACATTATGCAAAATCTGGATGTGACACATCAGAAAAACGATTATTTTCTAAATTAGGATATTCAATAAATGATATAAGAAAATATTTTGTGCCGCAAAATCTTCGCAGTCCTGTATCCTGTCCAACAATTTTGCTGCTTCAGGTCACCGGTAATATATTCACTCTAATATAAATATTCACTATATATAAATATTATATAAAAAATTCAAGTGACGTTTGAAGAGATTGAAAGCTACTCCTATATTTTAGGTAAACACAGAACATCTCATTATTCGCCATAAGGATAGAGGGGGATTTAGATGAATATTATGATCTAGTCAAGGAATGGGGATGTAGTACGAAAAATGTGTGGCATAGAGCAACCTCTGATGCAATACTTCAGGGATGCAGTATTAATGTCAGATTATTAATTTTCAAGATTTTGATGTTTTGTAATTGAGCACTGTGGATCTTATTGCGTTAACTCTCTACATAACCATTCATAAATAGAATGAACATGGTAAAACATGTGATAAAGTGTGGTAATAAAACTACTGTATATGTGCAAATTTTCTTTGTTAAAATGTTGAAAGTTCATGTATTAAACAACAAATACGTCGCAGAGTTTGCAGAAAACATTCATTTGCACCGTTTTCCTCCCCCACCGGACCTTGCAATGGAGCATCATTCAGCTGGTTTTGCATTGACGAGGTGCTTGGCGTCACCCGTGGGCGTGGGGCCCGTGGAGGTGTTGCATCGGACGGGGCCGGGGCGCCATGAAAGGCGAGGGCGGGGTGACGAGCAAGTGAGGCGAAGCAGGCGGCCAAGGGGAAGACAAGTCCCTCAAAGGCGGAGGCGGGGACTGGTCAAAGGGGAAGTGCCGCCGCTGCAACAGCAGCACTCCGGGCGGCATGGAGCAGCCCCGGCCAGCGCGGCGGAGGGCGGGGCGGGCAGGCGGCGCAGGCCAGCGGCCGAGGGGAAGCGCTGCCCGGCAGGGGACGGGCTAACAGATTTAGATTTAATTATGATTTATTAATCACATTATCTCTGCGACTAGATGGCCGTACACAGGCGATCGTACTCGAATCATCCACCCTCGTAACTAATGCTATCAATAGATTACTCTTTTTTCTCCTCATTTATCGAAAGTAATTCTCTAAAACTCGGTCCCCCTCTCGCGTAAAAGATTAACAAATGTAACAGAATAATGGGAGGACGGTGCAACCAGATGGCGCGTGAACTGTTGCGGATGTGGCGTTGCACGAAGCGAACGGTTGAACTTCGCAATTCGAGCAAAGGCGTTGATGTTGGGAGATAGATGGGGAATCAATTGCAAATGACCCGATCATTCCAACATCGAATCGTTCCTAACTAGGCGGTAATGCTCATCAACCTCAACGCCACATGGTTTTAAAAACTGAAGTTAAAAGATATTTTCAGAATGGATCCCTTATGTTTCAAAAATAGGAAAGTAATTTCACTATAGTATATAATGCAACTAGTTTATAATGTTAAGCTTTATTGCACGAATGCATGTTCTGAAAACGAGCGATGTTAGGAGCGAGATGTGACGCCTCGACTATTTGATATCTGTGCGAAAAAACGGTGGTTGGCTGTTCAGTTTACCGCTACCACCCCACCATTCTCCCTCTACCACTGGCTGAATGTGTGATGACGCAGCCATAAACGGGACATACCTCAAAATCTGTGCCATAAGGTGTCATTTTATGAACGATTTCTTGTAACCAAAAATGTCGTAATTGGGTTGATCCCTGGTTTACGGTGCACCTCGGCCCTCGATGCCAAGGCCTCTTTAAATACTACTGTATGTATCGTTTCCTTCTGATTGTGTAGTGAACGATAGTCAATGATTCATCATTTACACGGAACGCTTAAACACTAGTTTTAGAAAATTTCTTTTGGTAGAAATGCAGTTTGTGATCCGCTTTGTTCAAGCGTGCAGAATTGTGACACTTTGTTATGCCTATCTAAGTTCAGGACGAGGCAATGGCCTTCGGCCCTCGCGATAACATAAAACATCTTTGAGTGTGTCCAACGCATAATTACCAACGCATTTTATGCGAATAATCTTTAAACATCAGTTGGGGTGTATATGTTCTCTATGTTCTTCACATATACAGGAATAAATTTATTTTAAATAAGGGAATGTATTTTAAAGGGAACTCTCACTTTTAAGAGAATTTCTTTTAAAATGTTTCTCAAAATAATATAAACGATTTCTGTGTGGTGAACGATAACATTCCTGGCAATCGAGGAAGCTAAAGTGCACACCAAACCCGGGTCAGCCCGTTAATGTTCCTGGAATACAAAATAATTTAAAGGATCTAGATAAAATGTGCTAAATATTTTGAAGGTAAAATTGCACGGAACAAAAGTTAATTGGCCGGCCTGGAGAGCAGAGGCCGGAATGCTGAAAGGTCGTAATTGCCTCGGTTCGAAGGGTCGCGTGTTCGAATCGTTTCGAATTGTTTATGGGGGTTTGTGTTGTCCTTATGTGTTCTCCCTACGGTTCCCCCTACAGTTTAAAAATCACAGTGATCGCAATATGACCAGCATGTTGAAAAGCGACCAAAAACAGTTCATGTGCGCCATACGTCCACTCTTGAGATATGTTAGGCGCGTGAAGCGGTCGCGGTTGGCGGGCCCGGAGCTCCCACGTGTTCCTCGCAACAGTCGTCGCCTCGTCTCGTCCTGACCTGCCGCTGCCGGCGCGGCCCTCCCCGTCCCGCGTTGGCCCGCCGCGCACCGCATCCATTCGCGCAATCCTCGTTCTTTACACTCCGCGCCCGCGTCGTTCCGTGTGCGACGCCGATCCTCTGCCTGCGCAGCCCATTCGCAGCGCTCGAGCCCCGCTGCTTCGGCTCCCCCGCGCCCGCGCCTGTCTGGCGCTTCCGCGCGGCGTCTGCCTCGCGTAACTCACTACGCCCGCGGGCGCCGCGCACCCGCCCTGCCCCTCCCACGGCCCCTGCCCGATCCGCCACGTTCCAATGCAGGGCTTTCGCGGGGCTCCCCCGTCCCCGCACACTCCGCGCCCACAACGCCACCTCTGCAACCCTCTCCCCCTGCGCTCGCCGCCACTACGCTAATCGCAGCAATCGCCGGCGCGCCGGGATGCGTGCGTGAACTGCCACCGCGGGCGGGACGGGCGATGGCGGGCGCTGCGGCGAGCCGCCCTCAGTCGTAAAACACGGCGAAGGAGCGCGTGCGCGGTATATTGCGCGTCCGCGCCCGCTCCCGTCCCGCGTGGCGTCGTAGCGGCGATGACAGCGGCGGAGGAGGCGCGCCACGCAACGGTGCGCGCCGCTCAATCCCGCCTCGCCACGCGCCCCCGGAGGCCCCGCCACGCACCGGGCTCCAACTCCTCGCAAGCCTCTTCGCCCGCGCGGGCAATTCACGGGATGCCGGAGGTGGAGCCAATGTGCCACAATTGGCTCCGTCGTTCTCTTTCTACATCCACATCCTACATCAAACGAAGATTCATTTAACTCTCATTCATAGTTGACTATTAGCATTTGACAATATATACGCACTCATTCACTTACATAGCATAAATCTTCTCAATAGCTTATCTTTAGCGATTATTATATTATGGCATCGTGAAATTACGGTACAATTTTGTGAATACGTTCTATCAGGTGTTCTAATTCATTATATTTTTTTATTAAACACTCCTGATATAATTTCATGACAACACGGGAATATCCATACATTTTAATAATGGATGATTATCTACAGTTATAAGAATAAAAAACGCTGGGAAAATATTCGAGTTAGGTAGTACAATCCAATTAATTTAGTTCAAGCATGTAAACCGCGCCCGCACGAGTTACTTGCCCGCCTGGGAAGCCTACGCTCCTACGAGCACAGGCAACTTCCCCTGATTCCGCTCGCCTTTCCCTTCCAAATCCAGGAAGGAATGAACTCGCCGAAGTGGCGAGATGCGTGGCAAAATGGCTTCGTACGAAAAGATGTTTGTCATATTTGTTCTATCAAACAACTGAGATTTCAACAATGATTTTATTTGTTATTAATTACAATTTCATGTGTATTATCTTCTTAAATTCTGCCTAGTATAAAAATTTTTGCCAAGAGTCCGGAATGTGTTTGGATGGCGAATTCTTTCTTTTCTTTCGTTCTGCGTTGTTTTATTAAATCATTCACCCATCTGCGCATGTAAAATTAATGTGAAATATTACGAACATGTCTATAAATTAACAATTCTCACTTGCAGACGGACGGCTTCTTTAACAGATAAGAATTTTTGTTCCTAAACCAAACGTAAGGAGATTATGATTACATAATCAATATACTTTCAATTCAAAATGTTTAATTTTATTCTCAGTTGAAAATTTGAAATCTGACTGATGTAAAATTACATTTTAATGGATACTTTTATGCTTTAGTTGAGGAAATGCGAACTAATATAGTTAAATTTGATGTAGTAACTGTGAACAGACTTCTTCAAAAGAGTTCATGGGCCAGAAATGCAGTGATGAACCACCACTCTGGAGAGATTTGTACAACCCTTACTTCTGTATCTCGCGCCAATTCTATAGACGCGGTGCCTGCGAGGTCTAGGTAGCTAGTTACCATGCCTGCGACCTTGATATACTTGATTTAGTACATCACAGCACACACTTTTCATGATTATAATTATAAAGGAAATTGTAAATGGCATACAACAAACTGAATCAGTGGGTAACACGACGAATGTCAGCACCGGTATCAACAGGCGAAGCAAATACGCCAGACGAAACAGTATGAAGTGAGGAGGAAGAAAATGAACAACTACAGGAAACTGACGCTTCATAGGAGCACACAAAATAAATTAGTTGTGCCATTCCAATGAAATTGACGCACGTTCCGTCACGCCGTCAGCAATTACACATGGCTGGATTTTTTTCCTTTTATTTTCTCTGTGAGAGTTCACTCCCACTCACATACACAGGAGGTTTTAAGGAATTGACTGGAAAGGCGAACTACTAATCATCACTGCACTGTGCTGAAGGAAATTCGGGGACTGCTTGTCTTTGCGGACGGATTAGGAAGAAGTTGGGACTCTCGTAATTAGGAGCTGAGCCAAGGGAATAGCTCACTCACTTAGCTAACTCCCCAAGTTAGAGGTTGATGGTTCGTGTCCCAGCTAAGGCATAGGATTTTCTACCACCCCTTCATCTGTCATCAGACGCACGGTAAATTACCAGAAGAGCATGTAGATGGATCTAGAGTATTTTACTCAGTTTTAGTGAGGTTAATTAAAGCTACCAGAAACAGTAACATCACATATGATTGATAGATAATATTTGTAAAATACACTACATTCACTTTATTGAATGCATTTTTATTTCCAGGACATAATGGATTTACATATCAATTCTCATTCTTAGATTAAAATTAGAATCAATATAGATACAGTTTTACTAAAATGCCTAGATTTCTCTGACAATTAGTAACATTCTTAAAACTCATATACGAGATTACGAACAGCGATCTTTATGGGGGTTTCGCCATAAATGATGTTATTATTATTATTATTATTATTATTATTATTATTATTATTATTATTATTACACTTACTATTATTGTTGTTGTTATTATTATTATTATTATTATTACAAATCATAATTTAAAACAGTAAAATTCTTATTTTAAGAAAAAATATAAAGATACGCTTATTAATAAAATTCTTTGAGAAAAGGATGAGATATTTTAATTCTTCTTTGATTTTTAATTCGATATTTACTGAATATTCAGTTGTTTGAATTAATTCTGTTTGAATTAATTAATTATTAAGACTTGTGAAACAATGTTTCAATTCATTACTTCCGCTGATTTTGGAAAGAAAACTAATTTCGGAAGGAAGGCTTTTTAAACAGTTTGTATCGGCGGCACGTCGTTTATGCGATGGAAAATAAACAATACATTTTAAAGAAAATTACTTTTCTCATGAACAAAATCTCCCTCTGGTCAAACAACAGGTTGAGTTCCACATACTTCTGAGAAAATGTTTTTTTAATTGCATTTATTTCAAACAGAAATTAGCAAAAAATACTTTTTCAAAAATGTGTACATGTTCTTTTTATAAAGCTGATATTTTAAAACCGATTTTGTGTAAGGCAAAAATTGTCTTAAATTTTGTAATTTTTAAATGTCAAAAGTTTGCAATTTTCGAAAATTCACAGTTCGCCGGAAATGAGACTAGCACCAATTTTCCCGTCATTTGATATATACGAGGATAAACTTTAAACAATAATCTGGAGCGGTTTTGGGGAAACTGCTTTTTAAGAAATTGCATAAACATCAAGCAAAAATTTCGCAAGAACAACTCGTTTTTTCGAAAAAATACTACATGACCATTTTTTAAGAGTTGATTTTTTAAAATAGACTTTGTTTAACGCAAACATTCTATCTTCCTTCAATATTGTAGTTTTGAAATGTTAACTTTTGCAATTTTCGAAAATACGGTGAGTTCGGCGAAAATGGGACTAGCACCATATTTTTCACCGCCCTTTGATAATACATACGAGCAGAAAAATAAAAGAAAGAAATTTGGAGTGATGAGAAAAAACGTTTAAAAGAATTAAAATTGCCTATTTTTCAGCCAACATTACGCGAAAACTACTAATTTTCGAAAAATTGTACATGACCATATTTTAAGATGTCTTCAGAGAAAATATTTCATTCCAGAAGAAATCTCTATCTTCAATACTGTAGTTGTAGGAAAGCAACAAAAAAATGTTTGAACTTTGCAATTTTCGAAAAATTAGGGATTTCAATGAAAATAAGACCTGAGCCATTCTTTTACGATATAAGAGAACAAAGCGAATAAAAACATTTAGAGCCATTTTTGAGAAAATTGACGATTAACATATTTTTTCTTACAAAGTAAGGGCGAGAAATTCAAAATTAAAAAATTAATTTTGTTTTAAAAAATTTAGGGGTAACAAGAAAAAAGTTATTTTGTGGAGAATGAGTTCGACCGTCTCAAAACTTTTGCGTATCTTGGAACAAAATTTTCCATGAAGAGGGGATGGAATAATTACATAGTGACGTAAAGGACGATTTGCTCTCAAAGAAATCGTTGGCGCAGTGCTCACAATGCCTGCATTTCCTCTAAAGGATTGGGACACATTTCTTAAATTGCCAGATTTTCCGGAGCGGAAATTTTTGGACTGGACAAAATAGATCGATTGGTACGCTAGACACCCATTATTACAAATTAATTCTTTGAGTTTCTAGATACGCAGCAAATGTCGCCGTGTATGAAGAGAGTTCGGTAGTGTAGGAATTTTATAGATTTTAAAAATAAATATACGAAGTTATGGATTTAATTAGCAGGGGAACATGCGGACACGATTATACACATGTGCTTTAGAGAGCAATTATAGGAAAGAAATCAGCGCCATTAGTCTTAGAAAGTGAAAGTGCTATTAGGTGTATCATTGGGATACATCTCAACGGAGATAGTTGTAGAGAGGGTAACGGCCGACGTACAACGGTTAGCTTATAGACTTCCGGATACAAAAGTTCAAGATATCATTGAAGCAACGTCTGAAACACTCTCTAGTAATACAAATGTACACTAGCCCTTTCTTGTATTGTGAGAGGTCTGTTCTGTTAGAAGGAACAAAAGAGGGAGTTATTTAATCGAGTGGTAGATGCAACGTAGATTTTAGGACTTAAATGATGATCATAACAGTATGTTTTGCAGATGTAGTAGCTTGGCTGCACATTCTCTTAAATTGCTGTGCCACCGAAACATGGGGAGAAAAAAGGAATGAGAATCTTTGACTTAGAAACATAACCCTTGCCCAGAACATACTAAGAGAGTTGGTCTCACTTCATGAAATTTTCTCAGAAATGTTCTATTAGGGAAACGGTAATTAGTGAATGGAAAAGAACCACTGATTAGTACTCATCAAATCAGAGTCAACAACAACAACAACAACAACAACAATAATAATAATAATAATAATAATAATAATAATAATAAGCAACGCCGTCTCTTCGCCCCTAGTCGAGCGTTGAGCGCAAGAGTAATCCTCCATTAATATCTATTATCAATTGCCCTCTGTATTCGAGAGAGCGCTGAATTTTATGTCTCGTCTAATCAGTTGCCAGAGGACCACCAGTTAGTCTTCCAAGTACTCGCCCCTTACTCCACGCGCCCCTGCGTCACTACCCAGCGGCCAGAATTGGGAAGGAATTAGAAAAGGGGTAGGATTTAGGACACTTCACAGGGGTTGGACTAGCCTTTGTGAATAAGCCAAACCCGTTTTTTTAACAAATTGCACATTCGATGAGAATCGCACCGGGACCTCTGTGGTGAAAGGCAAGTGATATCGCTATGAGCCACGAGCGAGCCCCTGTTAAGACCATTTAGAAAAAAGTTAATTAATAATTGTATAAATAAGTAAAAAGAAAATAAGTTATTAAATAATAAGTACATACATATTTCAATATATAAATAAGCACATTTTGTAGTAAGTGGGAACGAATGTACAGGAAGGCAGGATGTTCAACAGAGGCGATGTTGGGGACGATTTTCTGTGGAGCTGTTTCTTTTCACGAGCTGAGGATGCCAAAAGCCGAAGAAGGAGAATGTGTGCCATCTTCGCCTACAAATAATAGTTTAATAAGAGATTGGTAGATGGATGTGCTTGTCTTCTGACCGCATGTTTTCCCATTCAAGGTTGTTTTTTTCACGCAGACGTACCATGTGGTCACATTTTCGCTGATTTGATGCGATGGAGAGATCGTCTGGAGGAAATACCGGGATTCGAAAAGTTAGAACACCGTAGGGTATAGGTTTTGCTATGGCTTAAAGGAATTAACACAGAGCAATAGGTAAAGCAATTTATATAATGCCCAATAAATTAAAGAAGTATATCTCCTATATCTCCGTTGACGTAAACATTTCCTGGAGCATTTTATTTATATAAATCACTTTTGAAAATTGTTTGGAAGATTTTTTTTAAATTTTAAGATATTTCATTTGAAGGTGGAAAATGAGAATTATTATTATGTTACCACAAATTCTTTTAAATATCTTATTAAAAACCATGAATTTCGGAGTCTATCGTCCCATTCATGTCTGATCAATTCTCAAATTTATATACCATTATTTAAATCGATGTTTTATGAACATATAATACTTCATTTTATAATAGAAACACTGATACATTCGAAGGGGACAAAACACGAGCGAAGGGATATTTTGATATGGAAAAGTTCATACGTCGCATCATTTCCCTTATTTGAGGTGGCACCTCTAGGTTTTCAACTTGCTCATATTCCGCCTAAACAGGATCTGAAGACGAACGTGATCTCCGTATTAACGCGCTCGGGGCTGCCTGTCGCGCGACAGGCATATGTTGCCTTCTGGCGGAACGTGAGGTGAGTGGGAGAGCAGGACGATGGGAGGGCACACAGCGCCAGGTAGCGGCCGCACAGCCATCCTCTCCGTCGCCCATTGCCCCTCGCCCTTTGCCCATTGGCCGCCCTTTCCGTCTCGCATGCGTTGCCCCGGCCCAGCCCACCGCCGCACCCCCGCCCCATTTTGCCTTGCGTCTCGTTGCTCGTTCCTCTGACAAAGCTCTCCTTGCGCCGGAAACACGCCTCGTGTGCGAGCGTTCCTCGAGCCCCAGGGACATGTCGAGGCCTCACCCGAAGGAGTTACGTCTTGCAAAGGAGTTCGTCGCCCAACAACTTTACACACCATTTACATCACTGGCCTGCAGCCTGCGATATGTCAGAAGGAGGAACCGTTTAAAGAAGCAAGACGAGGAAGAAGAGGTACCGTTTAAAGAATGATCGCGATTTCCCTATCTGGATTTCATATTCAAGATTTACATTCTATAAAGACAAAAATTTAACAAAATTAGAAACGATATCAATCCGAAAGTAAATATAATAGTTATGGACGTCTTAAATTGCTGATCAGATAATCCTTCATCTCATCTCGTGAAACTTACTTTCTAATATTGTATGTAATTTGCGGACCAAACCATCTCAGGTAATGAAACGGCCCGAGGAATAGGGAATGCAGGTAGGGCCGCCTCCACCGCGCTGCTGTCCATCATTTCCTTGTCTTTCCCTTCTCGTATGCATTTTACATTGATATAGCATGGGAAACTCTAGAAAAATGCAATGCCGCATGGTATCGAAATTAATATTATGTTATGTGAAAAGGAAATGAGCAATTTTTTGACATTTTTCGGCGATTTCCACCAATAAGTCATTTTTAACCTTTTCCCATCATTTTTAAGGTACTCGTATTATCCGCTGGTTTTGTCGATTTTAAGATCTTTTTAATGGTTATTGCTAGAAATAATATTTACGAGATGCAACAAATGCTCTTCACAGAATTCACGAGAAACCTATTCGATTTCTTCGCTCAGAAATTGTAATCTCAGCAGTTGTATGCAATTTAAGGTTCCTGTGACGCCTATCAGCGCCATTGTCGGATCAGCCGATTTCGGGATATCTAAAGGCATACATTTCCTGATAAAGAACTGTCCAAACCAAAAGTTTAAAAGCCGAGTTCACTTGAACGAATAGAAACCTCGATTACATCTGTAACGTATCCAACAGCTTGAGTTGTTCATGCGAACTGATTTTGATCCCATTTTTTTCTTTGCTTTTAGGGTATTTTATAACATTTTAAGCACTTTTCATTCATAATTTTTGGCGATGTTTTAGGTCATCAAAATCCACTACGTACTTATGATTACCTCTTGACGATCGACAAGATTCCGTTATTAGCAAATTGAATATAAAACACTAATCGATTTCCAATGAAAACTAGAACTATACTGTTACCATTTATATTTTTATTGAAAAATAATAATAAGTAATAATTAATATAATTGTTAGAATTAAAAACAAAACTTGTCTTTAACTACAACTTTATTCGTCTACTTTTTAAAAATTCTCTTAAAGAAAATATTTAATACTCACATAGTTGAATGTATGCGTACACAAACAATGTAACTTTTCAACAAAGTTGAAAAGTTATCAATCACTACAAGTGCTTATGAGCACCAAAATCGGCTTAGAAAGCGCATACGTATACAAGTATACGATTAAATTAATGTGAATTGCATGATTGATGATTCATAAATGAAACTTTTTTGGAATCAACGAAGCATCGTTCGCGGACTTCCCCAAAGGGACTTATCCGTACTGTAATCTAATTTGCAGGTTTTATTATACAATATTGAACACTATTCTTTATATGATAAGAGTCATTCTCCTTGAATATTAATCATAAACAATATAAACACAAAATGAAATACGGGGAATATCTACAAGTCAGTATTGACTGTGTTGCCAGTCGCTGCAATGAGGAATATGTAATTAAGATACACTAATTTAAAGAAGACAGAATAAGTAATGAAAGATTCCGTGTTCGTTTCAATCGGTCCGAATCGAAGGTGCGACAAAATATGAAATGAAATGGTTCACATTTTTGCAAGGTATTATTATTATTATTATTATTATTATTATTATTATTATTATTATTATTATTATTATTATTATTTATTGTGAAATCTTGCCGCCCCCTAAAAGAGCCGCCTGGGGCCGGCCGCCCCTGCGCTAGGCCACTGGTCACCTTCCACTTGTACTTGGAAGGGCAGGTAGGCGGTCCGCAAATTACGTATACCTTTTCTGGGTCGGTCAGCAAATTACCTATGGGTTTAGCTCTTATTTTCCTTCCGGCCCGCGATTTACATACCCAGGTAATTATTTACATCGCATGATTTGTGAATGTGTGTTGATAATGATTCAGATATGCCTGCGATAAATTGAAAGAATTAAAAAATAATACTGAAGGATTACATCAAATACGTCTTATAAATACAAATTAGAGAAGGGATGTACTATCTTCATTTCCCTCGACTGTAAATACCAAATATCCTCATTCTCAAGACAATACACTGAAAGAATCTACGAGCTTCGGGATAACCGTATTTTTCTGCAATTAAATCCGGTTTTGTCCCCTTCAATCAAACATAACAAACGTTAAGGATGAAACACTTTACCGAATTATTAGGTGTGTAGTATAGTATGTAAAGAAAAACGAAGGCAAAGACTAAAAATCTCAAAGTTAACTTTTTCAATTTTGAATCGTTTTTAAGATGTGAGGAATTCAAAGATCTAAAGAATCGAAATACGATCTCTCATTATAACAAAGTGTTTTTGGATAAATAAAGATTAGGTTATTTCTGAAGCTTTTTTTCTTAATTCGAAATTTACCTTCATGGTACCTTTTTCATTCACAAACCAGTTACGTAGCTGAGTTGTTATAATATTACATCCGCATTACAAAATGTTTTTGGCGCCTAGTATACGTTTGTAGAAGATAACAAAAAAGTTTGTAACAATATAATTAAGAGTGAAAAACCAAAGAAACTAAGAATTCTTGAGAATCATGAATTTATGGAAAGCAGATAGGGAATGCTGTGACAGTTGTGACCTCCTTATAGACCACAATATGGCAGTTATTTTGGAGAAGAAGCAAGAACATCGCCCAGGTATCGGAACAAAACACTAATTTCTTTACATCTTTGTCCAAGCATGTTCTTGAAGTAACCTTTCCTGTGTTGTCATTATCAACGGATAGAAAACAGGTTCCTTAAACCATATGTGACGCCCTACACATAGTGCATGCTATAAACGACATTTTTCACGATAGTTCACTTCTTTACACAACACCAAAGAGTTTTGAGAAAAAAGAGTAAAAATAGATCGATATATCCTTTTATCGCACTACATTATCGTTTCCAATTACTTCCATTCGGTACATTATTTTATCTTTTTAATTTTTTTCTACATTTACCTTATCGTAATTTCTAAGTCCATTTCTATTACCCAGTATAAATGTCCAGTCATTGCTAAACGCGCCCTAAACAGAACTGAGGAGATCGTTGATTCGAATGCGCATCGCAGGCTACGGAATCAAATGGCGGTCCGCCTGAGGACTCGGCCTGTGCGGTAGCATCACAACACTCCCTTTCATCCCTAGGCCGCTTGGCGGCGCTGCGGGCGTGAGCGGGGCGTGGCGGGGCGTGGCGGGGCGGGGCGGGAGATGCCGTCACCTAGCGGCGCGCGTGGGCCATCTGCTCGGGGCCGCATCCCGTTGGGAGCAAGTGGGCATACGTGCGGGGATTTATGGCGCGGCGGGAAAGCATCTCTGCGGGAGATAGCGATAGCGCTGTTTGCGAGCCACTGACCTAAAGCAAAGGGCGCGATACGTGGGGTGCACGTGGCGATCGCCGCAGGCCAGCGCCCGCCGCCGTCGCGATACGCTCCATAAATCGCGTCCACTCCGCGTGGCACAAAAAGCATTTAATTTTTGAGCGCGCGATGGACGGCGGGCCGCGAGGCCCCACGGACGCTGTGTCCTTTGCGGCGAGCGCCGCGGCGGAAGGGGCGACGAAGAGGGTGGCCGGTCGCTCGCCGCCGCCTCTGATGACCGATGGAGACGCAAAGGGCACGTCGTGACACTCGGGGATTTAGTCCTCGCTTTAGTCCTATTGTCTTGCAAAATAGAACACAATGCAGTAGAAATGTCTGTATTATACAATAGGACTCGATGACCCCGCGTGCCTTTTCATCTACATCGTTTCGTATTGGTGGGGAATGGTCGTGAAAGTGAACTATCGTCAGAAGCCTTGCAGGCGTGAATTATTTATGTAATACTATAAGTCGGATAATTTTATCTTAGACCCGTCAAAAGAACCCTCGCTTAGGATCTAGTTCGCAGTAAAATATACTGTCGTGTAAAGTTTCTCTTAATGAAGTGATTATAAAAACGTTTTGACAAAAATTGCTAATTCATGAATAAGAAGAATCACAAATTTGTATGATGAAGCTTAGTAAAAAAATGACTGAATTTTGGGTGAATGCCAAATATGGTTTTACAACCCTGGTTGGCAATATATCGATCAATATCGAAATAATGTTTGTCTATGCTCGCTCACCACTATGAGTACTGATAACATGGCGTCATACAAGCCGATCGCCGTCATTAAAGGGGGTATGGAATTTGACCGTTCAGCGAGAGTAAATGAAGCAGAGGCTATGCGTCGAATCACCATATATTTGTAATTTAAATGCTTTTTCGTTCGGTGTTACCTTTTTTTCATTTGGAGTCGAGCTTTTAATTGACGAAGAGAACAGCGGTAGAAAGAGAAAATTGTAAGAGTCAAACAGTTTTCATTTCAGTGACATGGTGCATATTGCACATGATCTTGAGTTCTGAATCATTATAATAGTGGTATATGAGTAAAACTACTAATATAACAGTGTGCGTTGACATGAAATTTATTCAATTTCCTTGACTCACGCAAATAGTAAATTTTGTTTCGTGTATTTCGTGTAACTACTTGAAAGTGATGTCGACGTTGGCCATGTAACGCATCGCGCTCTCTTGCGTGTGGAGCTGCTCGCTGCTGATAGAAACCTCGCGCGTCATGTAGTGCGAAACAAAGGCGCGTCAGGGATGGGCACCGCGACAGACGCCAACGCAAGAGCAGGCGCAGAGGAGGGAGCGGAAGATGTGAGGAGGAGCAGTGGGTGAGGAGCGGAGAGGAGGAGTGGCGGGGCGGGGCGGGGCGGCGCGAGGCGACCGGGCCGTGAAGACGCCTTGGGGACGTGGCGTCGACGCCGACGGCTATCTTCGCGTGTCGGCTCCGCCCGCGCTGTCGTCCTATTTACATAACGCCGCTGGCGGGCGACGGACGCGCTGTAGCCGCCGCCGCCGTCGTCGCCGCCGTCGCCTGCGCAGCAGTGCTGGGCGGTGGAAAAGACCACCTCTGTCTGTCAGCGGGAGCGCTACACGGCACATATTACCGGCACGTGGGCTCGCTGCTCCGCTCGCCCCTCCTCGCCCGCCCCAGCCGTGGGTGGCTTGGTCGCGTCGGATTGCGCTTGCCAGGGCGGGGCGCAGGGCGGGGCGCAGGGCGGGGCGCAGGGCGGGGCGCAGGGCGGGGCGCAGGGCGGGGCGCAGGGCGGGGCGCAGGGCGGGGCGCAGGGCGGGCCGCAGGGCGGGGCCAGGGCGAGGCGCAGGGCGAGCCGTGGCGGGACCGCTCTTGGCCGCCTGTACTACCATTGGCCGGCCGCACCAATTAAAGACGGGCAGACGGATTATCTCTTTATAAAATTCGCTGCCGGGGTTTCCCTCACCCTTACGCCGAGCTTAGTGCCCGCTACATGCCAGCGACAGCAGAGCATACATTTTAATGACATTTAGATTTTGTCCCCGGCCACACGATTTTTCACCATTTGTTCTCGCGGACATATGAAACCGTTTAAGAATTTTCGCCGCAACGCAGCGAAATTTAAATTTCACTCGGGTCTTTTAAATTCCAAGACAAGTTCGAGCTCTTTTTTTCAGTAATTAAGTAGACCGAAACGCCACTGCTTCATGAAACAAATTGCTCTCCAATTCAGTACTAGGTTGCACGAAGGACATGAAGCACTTTATCTTACGAGGGCATGCAGTGGTACCGTAGCGATTATCAATATACAATTACAAAACGAGTGGGAAGGAAGGTTCTGAGCGGGACGCGCACGCGAGCGGTGCGCGGCCCATCCATAAAAACGAGGATGGATTTCCAACTGTTTGCAAGGCACGTCGCCCATATGAGTTTTTAACGACAAACATTTTTTTGGGCCGCTCACGGAAGCTGGGCGGTCATTGAGATGCATCGAAAACACAGATAGAAAAAAGAACCAAGGGGTGAGGGCGGGGGCCTGGGCAAACGAATGGTCGGGCGACGCGACGCGGTGGTGGCGGTGGGGACGACGCCACGGTAGGAGTGGCAGCGGGAGTGGCGGCAGGATTTGTGGCGGGAAGAGTGGCAGAGGCGGCAGGGGTGACGGCAATGGTGACGGCTAGGGGGAAGGGAGGGACGACGACGGCAGCATTCACCCTTATTCGAGCAGCGGTACCTTTGTTGTTTATCTCTCTCGCTTCGTCTTTGACCCTCACTTCAAGTTCTACTTCGCAGTTCATTACTTCACACAGACACCGATCTTCTGTGTAGCATGCGGCTTTCCTTTTCCTCTGTTGGCTTGTCACCACATGTATATGACATATGTAAGATTTGCTTCTGGACGTAAATGTAGCTTCACTATACCCACGTTTTGTTGAGGTCTTTCTTTGTTTGCAGTGGTAATAAAGCTTAAGGTGAGTAACTATTTTGTTAGCAATGCAAGAAAATCAAATCTGCAGTTCGTTTACCGTTACAAATAAGGTTTCTATTACTCGAGAACGAAAATGTATAGGTTTTGAAATGCTAATCTCGCGCTTTTTAAAATATTATTATTATTATTATTATTATTATTATTATTATTATTATTATTATTATTATTATTATTATTATTATTAAAACTTTTTTCATCTTTTAACTATTAATAGTTAAATTATTGGGAAGGGATTCTGAAACTCAAGAAAGCGTGCGTAGATGACTTTCTCCCGCATACGTCACACAGTTTTTTACTGTTTTTTGGCTAAATAAATATCTAAATATATGGCGTGTTCTCCTCCTTTCTTCTGTTCTTTCCGTCATCGTTCTCAATTTACGAGGGCTGAATGGCTTTCTGTCTTCTTTCTGTCGCTCGCCATCTTTTTCCTCGCTTCCTCCGCTCCATCCCTTGATGCCCCCAGTCCTCCTCCGCGGCCTCTCCCAGCGTGCGGAAGCCGATTATCCGGGTGCGCCGCAGATCACGGGGCCCAGCGCCGGCGCCAGCGTCTTTTCCTAATGCGGCCGAAAGGATAATTACTTCGCGAGGAGGTCGAAACATCGCCGCCTCTGGGGGCCCCGCCCCCGTCCCGTCCCCGCCCCTCTCCCGACCCCCAGCGACGGGCGAAATGCTCGCCGCGTCCTTTTCTACGCTCTCCTATGTTCGCCGAACGGATCGAGCTTGCTGCACTTGCCATTTTACCGATGAATGATGCCAATATTGGGCGAGCATATTCTCTTAACTTACGACAGAAAATGTTTTACAGGGCAGTGCGATTTAGGTATGGATAGATAGGTGGTTACATGTCACAACTACGAGGAACTGGAAATGTTTCGTCACTACAATCGTCACTTCCACGAGTAATTATTTAGAAAAAAACAAACCTTTTTCAGTAACATCACAGTACCAACGCACGTAAAGTATAATTGTGGAGTTGAAATCAAATTAAGCGGATGATGTAAAAGGAATTAATCGTACTTTGTGGGTGATTACGTATTTTAGCGGTGCATGAATTACTTTCTCTTGTGACCAGAAATTAACAATTATTTCAGAATGTACTACGTTCCTTGGAACGAGGCAGTGGCCTTGCGACCACTAAAACCGGAACTTTCGAGTAGCCACCACCACCGCCGAAACTAACCGGAGACCCCGAACTCTGGGGGAAAAACAGCTGTCGCTGTAGCCAGAGCTATAACACGCGTCCGTGCCCTACATGGCTTGAAGCGCGAGGGCGAACTCTAAAGGGAATGTGCCGTCCCAGCCAGCGGCAGCTCTCCGGGCTCACGCCAGCCCACTAACATTTTACGTAAGTATATTTGCAAAATGACTCACACAAAAGGGCCACATACACGCATTTGCACTGGTATATGCATGAGAGTCTACGTTCGGCAGCATGTACAAGGGCGCACCTGTGCGCAAGTCGAGCATACGTGTTGAATGAACGAACGCACCCATAAAGTGCGTTTCAGTAGTTTGTCGGCGAAGCTTTAAACCTGACTTGCAAGCACTGCAGTTGCATTAGACGTTAACTTGCAAGTCCTCCAGTCATATAGCACGCGTTTGCGAGCAGACTGACATAAGTAGTCAGCCGACATTCAAATTAAGTGTATCTAGCACACAATGACGAGACATTGGGATCGGAGATCATTTCTGCGGCTTTAGGATCTCATGCACTATTGGTCGTCTCTGTACTTCTGTCTCTTTTGTTATCTGTAAACTTTGCGAAAGTGGAGAGACTGAGGTCCAAATTCCGAGCGGAATGCCTAATACTTCTAATAATTTAAATTCTGAATTAATATTTTTATTTCGTGTTCTTTTAAAGATGAAAAGAAAGATTTAATATACGAATTGCAGTGTGTCTAGTACCACACTACTCATTCATTGTAGGAGTGAGGAGCCAATTCTAACAAATGCAACCCCGGAGTGAGGAGAAGAGCCTTTTGTAGTTGGAATCAATCGCTGCGTGCGGAACTGTGCGGTGTGGGCGGCGCGGGCGGCGCGGGCGGCGCGGGCGGCGTGGGCGGCCGCAGCGAGTGGGCGCGCGTCGCGTCGTTAGGATTCGGGCCTCGCTTTCGGCCGCCATCCAACTCGTCTCTCCTCGCTCTGACATTCTGCTGTGAAAGGAGCCCTCAAATACCAACTCTTGAAAGGAAGGGCACAGTACAGTAGCTGCAAATCCCGCGGGGCACAATGCGCGCGCCGTGTGCCCACAATTAATCTCTGCGCAGGCCCACTGGCAGGAAATTGATAAAAAAGGAGAAACAATCGCGTACCGAGCCGCTCCAAAGACGGCCCCGGCCCCGCCCCATCCCCTCACCGACCCTGACTCCGAATCCGCCTCGCCCCCGCTCCCGCCCCCGGCCCTGCTTCCGCCCTTCGATCGCCGCGACATTCCGGCGGCCGCCGGCGTGCGCCCGGCTAACGACCGGCGGCGATGAGGCGCCGGTGCTGCTGGGGGCGGGCACCCCGGGGGTGGGCGGGGCGAAGGGCGATGGCGAGGCGGGGCGGGGGGAGACGTGAGGGCGGTTGGGCGGCGGAGATGGGTGAGACTTTGGGAGTGGCGGAGATAGTAGGGCAGGGAGTGGAGAGACTTGGGGCAGTGAGATGGGAGATGGTGAAGCGGGAGGCAGGCCGGGGGTGAAGTGGCATGGGTGTAGAAGCGATGTGCGGCGGGAGTTTGGTGGCAAATGTGACAGCAGAACAGTGATGAGTTGGGAAAGTTAGGGAAGCTTTCGAAGACGGTCACATAAGGAGGGCGGGGAACCTCGTGCGTGATTGACATCGACGCAGAAATAGAGGATACATCGTTGGCAGAATGACGAAGACGGAAGAGAACAGAAAATAAGGGAACAAGGGAAGAGAAATCGAAAATGAGGAAACAATGCCGAAGGCAATAAAGGCAGTTGACGAAGAAAAAACAACAAAATCACGAAAAGAACGTAAGAGCAGGTAGAGGGGAAAACGAACGGAAGTCCTCTAGGTGAAAGAGGCGATGAGGCAGCGGAGAGAATAGCGGATGTCTTAAAGGGGAGTAGATTAGACGGGGAAAGGGTTGGCCATGGGGGCATGGAGAGGAGGAGGCCGGATGACGGACCGCGATCGCTGGGCGACACGCGACGTCGTCCCCGTCCCCATCCCCGCTCCCGCCCCCGCCCCTTCCTCCTTCGATGGCGACGGAGGCGGCGCTGTGGCGGTCGCTCGCCGGTATGCTTCAGTCCGGGCGAGATGGAGCACCGGGACCGCCCTAACGAGGTTCTGCTCCTGTCCACCAACTCCGGAGACTTTTAAGGGTTTCTTTAGGTCCGGCAGCGCCTTTAGGGTCGTCGTTTGCGTCACCGCGGCCGGCGCCCTGCGTCCAGCGCCCTGCGCCCTACGCCCTGCGCCTTGCGCTTTGCGCCGCACTCCTATTGGCGCTATCACACGCGATCTTCGGTTTTGCGGATGTCGATCCACTTTGTCGGCCCGTGCGCTCGCGTGCGCCCCGAATGGGGAATACGAATTAAATTTCCGTCATGGTGAACAGAGCGGGGCCGCGATATTGGTTGAGGTTTTCTTGATTTGAGAGAAGATGGAAAGCCAATACGATGCCTTGCTGACACAGGTGATTTATCCTCCGATTTTTTAACGAGTTTCCAGTTGTCTTGAAAAATTACGCTGTGCGATTCCTTTATATTCCATAACAGGACAAGTACCAATATCACGAGTTGAAAAAGAAATTTCGAAGACTGTTTTGTGATAAATCATTTAACTCAACTGTGTAATGTTCGATTTGTGCGCGTTTTAAACCCTATACTTTTTGTTCATTCAAAACGCTGAAGTGTGACGTACTTATTAAGAAAGAGTTTTTCATATTTGTTCTTGTGTAAGTGATGCACTATATTGAATTGTTTCACTTTTGTTTTACAAATACTGCGTCTGAAAATTCCAACGAATGGTTCAGAGGCATCGTATTCGCATGTGAACGCTGTTTTTTCAATAATAATTATGGTAATGGTAATTCTGCACATGAAGTATTACAGATATATTAGCTGTTACATGCCTAAGTAGCGGTTCGGAGCATTGGATGTCTCGGTAAGTAGCAGCTAATATTTTGAACAGTCTGATTTATTAAAATGAATGTAACGCTGAAATGAACTTGTTACGCTGTAATGAGGTCACATCGCGATGACATCTACTGCTCGGGGAACATTTCTCCGGTGCATTTGCGAATGCCACACGCCGTAGCGCCCTGATGGTGGTGACAATCGAGTATCATGGAAAATTCAACAGTTCTAAAAAGATGTTCGGAACATTGGTTGTGCCTGGAGCTTTTCCACAAAAGTTAAAGCAACTGAGCGTAATCGTAAAACCCAGGTTTACTCCCTGTCGGGGCAGCTATTGCTTAGCGTAGTTTGATCACAAATAATCTGGTTTTATGAAAATTCCATCAACCATAATGACCAATAATAATAACAAAAAGTCCTGGTCAGAGTATGGGAAATTAATGGACTAATATTTCTGATTATATTTCTGATGCTCGTATAAAAGCAAAGTATATGTATGTCGAATGAATATTTTTGTATTTTCTATTCCTTCGTTAACATGACTCTTTCCAAGCACGTTGCAGAATGTATTTTTTATTACCGACTTTCACCAGCTTTTATTTATTGTAGTATATGGGTTTGATGAATGTTAGTATTTTGAAGAACTATCACCCTTAGGAATTATGATTAATATTTTCCAATGAAATATTTTCGAAATTAGGTAAAGGGCAACAGCAATATTGAATTTCAACTGAAGAAATGGCAATGGAATTTCCTCAGATACTTTCTATTGTTTTGCGAATTCTGGGATCGCGCTTACATATTTTACTTCTGTTGGGATCTCTCCCTCAAATAACAAAAATAGTTCATTCGACATCTAATATCTTAACAGTTCGTTCTGATTGTACAGTTAATTCGGATAATTCGGCTCTTGATACAGAAATTTAACCAGAATTCCAATGGTAAACAGATGTTTAGTGGAATGAAATATTTCGATAAGATATCGATTTTCACTTGCACGCATGCTCAGCCCTCCCCAACACACACAACTATTGATCGATTGGCGCAACACAAGAGTCGTGTTTGTTCGTGGGTGTAGACAAATCTTCTGGCAGTAGTGCCCGAATGGAGAGCCGCACCGATCATGTGGCTCGGCGACGGCCAGTAACTGGCTGCATGTACAAAGCGCGCTTCTGTGAGCTCAGTTTTCACGTGGCCGGGTGATTCGGCCCCGCGTCCAATGGTGTCCCTGGCGGCGGCCAATGAATGAGAGCCTCCTCGCCCGCCCGCTCCGCGCCGCTCCGCGCCGCTCGGCCCGACCCGCGATCGTGGCGGCTTGTTTTCCGCTCGTGGCCCACGGACAGCTTGACGTCATGCTCCGTGCTCCACAGCTCGTTAGCCAGCCAGGTTGGGAGCCATTCCTTTCAACGCGCTCTGATCGAGTTCGCGTTATGAAACATTCGGGTACACGTTGAGGCGAAATGGGTTCGTGAACAAAGCTTCCGGCTGGTCCATGCTTCTTGCAGACGTCTCATGGGAAGATTTGTGGTAGAGTTGTACGTCACTGAGCCGTAATTAGCCGAAAAAGTACCAAAGAAAGAAATTTCATCATTCTTGACATATTTCTTTTCTCCTAGCTCGCTGATGCGTTACTACCTGCAATGGGTTTTTCGCCTGCCAGTGTAGGAAACCTTCAACATGTCTTCTTAAAGTAAGTAAAGCCAGCGCTGTCAAGCAACAAAGAAGCCTCGGTACATTGTCCTGTTGATCATGAAATTGAGAGACTTTTCTATTACGCGCGAATATTACAAATTGGACGGATGGACGAAGAGAGAATAATGACTGAATCCACGAGTGCCAAAATATGAGTAATATTACTTCACCTCTAGCGAATCGGTAATCAAGTTTCCTTTTTGTTTTATTTTTTGGTCTTGCACTACTGAGTGCCCTCGCGGTTTAGCTCACTGTCAGCGTGCTCGCTCTTCATGACGCGACCCTGGGTTCTATTCCCTTTCGGGCAAGATTATAGTGTGCGTTTCCTTTGTAATGTCCCAGTATATGTTGCTGTGTGACGATGAGAAAACACACTTCTCAGTTTGAGAAGACCAGAATACGGCGTGGGGATGTCTTCGTGCTGACAACACTTACCCCTGAATCCATGGCTGCGAGGCCGGGACGCTGCTGTTAGGCCATGGCCCGATTGTCACGCCAAGTACAGATAGAGGCATTACTGAGTATTTTCAATCGTAGAGTTACAATTAAATCATTATGAACATGAAAAGTTATTGATCTACAATTCTTTTCATCACTGTCGCACCTGGAATACACACGGTGGCCACAACCTTACTATATAAAGTGTTTTCTCTGTTTAGTGGAAAACTGCCATTTGAATCAGAAACACGTTTTCTTCAGCTTAAAACCTATTGCTTGATTTCGCGATTGATTTTTCAACGAACACGCGTGAGTAGTGTGATGGGGCTGTATAGCTTTAAAGATCACATAATGATACAGATGAATTGTAAATACAAAGAATGACTACCGTTATTCTCTCGAACATTCAAAACTATCAATTTTTCAGTTCATTATTATTTTCTCTGATCTACTTAGAACATTTATTTTCCTAATGTTCCTCACAATTCCTTCTTCCCATCACGTTTATTAAATAATACAGAAACAACAGACTTCGCCCCCATACGATCATGGTTATTATTACACAATGGAAAAGATGGGAAACGATATGCTATAAAATTCGAAAAGGTAAGTCATATATCTCCCAGTAGATATGTCAGTTTGGAGGACGGAATCCCAGTTGCGTGTAGAACATGTGATGAGACGGAAGGAAGTTGCGGGCGGAGTTCCGGAGCTAACCGAGGAGCAAGGCTGCGTGGGCAATTGTGGCTCAGGGCGGCGTCCGCAATTGACTAGGGGTCGCGTTCATGTCACGTCTACCTTAAAGGAAGTTGCTCAGACAACGGATATCAAGTTACTGGCAGGAGAGGCAACTGCCGGCGAGGGAAGAAAGAGCAAAGTGGAACCTATTACTTATAACAGCATTAATGGGAAGGGTGGGGCAAATAGAGGCGGCGAGACACTCTTGTGGCCTACTTCTCTTCGGGGCAAACATCTCACTTTGTTCCCACGGCGCGACTATCTTGAAGCAAATAGCGCCTCTCCTTTCTTGAGCGCGGGGCGGGGCGGTCGCTGTGAACGGGGGTGACGCTTCGCCGCTGTTCATCCGCCGGTTCGAATTCTCGCTCGTCTAAAGGTGAACCGCAAAAGGCGCGGCGCGGGGGCGGGCGTGGGGCCAGAGGCGGGAAATGGCGGGCGCCGCGGCGGGGCGGAAGGGGGGCGGGGCGGGGCCGCGGGGGCAGCGGTCGGTCGGCGACGTTTGGCGGCGACCGGCGGCTGAGACGGGGCTGAGACGGCCGGCGGCGAAGGCTGGAGCGCGGACAGAGGCGCGGACGGGGCAGGGGCGGGGCGGGGGGGGCGGAGCGGGGTCTCTGCCTCTGACGGAGAGGGAGAGCGGCACCGGGAAGAGAACGCTCTTCGCCAAAACACGCCTTACGTACGCCCGAGGAAATTGAGTTGTCCTTTAAAAGGGTTATCTGATCCACACAAATAAAATCCAAATGTTCTCTGCGGCCGCACCGGGACGTGTACAGTCTCTTCAGCCCGGGGCTTCTTGAGATATGACGTCCGTGAAAAGTGGGCCGAGTTGCGGAGGAGTGCGTAACGGGAGCGGAGGGGCGGGCGGAGGCGGGTGGGCGGGCCACCGCTTTATGGCGGAACGCGAACGGCGGCGCGACGTTAGAGCCAGCCAGACGGCGAACCGCCAAAACATGCCTTCACGTGCTTTGTATACGGATACGTCAAATAAACATTCGGGCGATGCACAAATCCAAGCTGCATCCAGGACATTTCATTACTCGAAATTCCCCCGCGAAATGCCCTTTTGGCGGCAACAGAATTCTACTTCATTACAGGAAAGCTTTTCGTGATATTCCAGTCAGAATACCTAGGGAACTTCCGAGTATTTATTTGTTTTGCAAATCATAAGCCGCTAAAATGTACCTTCGAAAAAAATCCATGAATTTTACGCGACATCCGAAGCGCGTCGGTGGCGCGTGTGTAAATAAATATGCAACAGCAGGGAACGCCTCCAATTAATGAAGACCAGCCGTTCCTCTGGGGGGAGGGGGCGGGAGGGGCCGGGCAGAGGTCGGGCGGGTGGACCAGCAGCGTGACAACAGGGACACAGCTTGCGCGCAGGCAGCGTGGGCGCAGCCTGTCCGAAAGAAATACGAAATTGTGTATTCATTTTTCGGTTTAAACGAGAATTGCGCTTCCAAATCTCTTGAGGCCCAATTCTAATGATGCCATGTGAATTAGTTTGCGTGAGAAAACTATTTTTTACTTCGTTTCTCTGAAAATTCTTTAATTGTTTGCTACTTCTGTTCAAATATTACATAATTATGAATCGAACATGCATACGATGCACGTCAAATAAAGTAAAATGGCATAATGTTATGTTACAGCATTAAATAAAGAAAATTCTTAAATTAAATAAATGTTATGTTAAATACACAATTTACGAACTATTGTTCTATGAAACGATTGTTTTGAAAGTTTTTAAACAGAAATGAAGGACATAAATCTTTATTTGGAATAGCATGCTTAATACTGAGAGATGATCATTCCAACAATTGTACAATCGAATGCTCATGATTTGTATCTACCCCAATCTGGGAATACGTAAAGGAATGTCGTAGAAAAATGTTGCAGTTCAAACATTTGGGCGCGCTTGCTAATATAATATTACTCTCTCACACATGCATGAAAATAACGTATGTGAATAAACATAAACACAAAGCATTGAGGTGCACTCTGTGCTCGCCGTACAGCGGTGGCTTTGAACACCCGCACTTGTCCCCGCTCCTCGCCCCAGCCCCGCCCCTGCGTCCGTCCCCACTCTCATCCCCGCCCACCCCGCCCATCCGCCCCGCCATCGCTCGCGGGCCGGGCGGCGGTCGACAGAGGCCCCTGGTCGGGCTGCTACGACGCGTTGTCCGTGCAAACAATATTGGTGTATTTACTCGGCAGCGCGATTCGCAAACAACTTCAAAATCGTTAAACGTTTTGCATCGCATCAGCGCGAAATGTTTTCGATCAATTTTTTCTGCAAATTATTCGCGCGGATTGATTGATTCATTTTGACAGTCGGTTGGTTTACAATTTTCCGTTTGTTTCTAATACGAGGTGATTACTTGGCATTATTCGAATTTTGTGGAAACGTATGACACTAATGCAAAATACCGTGCCACTTCGTGTGCGAAAACGTGGATTAATTTTAATTTCTTTTAGAACCATGACGAGGATAGTTAAAATAAATGTCGACGAAAAATCTCCTCCAATGCTGATTAAAAATATATTTTCAATTTGTGACTGCATGACTCTAAAGAGTTTTTTAAAGGCTTTGCTAATGAGAGAAAATTCTCAAATAATTAGAGAAAAGAATTATTTTTTTTTTGAAAACCACCAATGATAATGTTCTGAAATGTTAAGAAAAAGAACAAGTATCAACTGCTCTATAATAACTAGAGATCACTCTGTTCATAACTAAAAATTCAAAAGACAGATCTCAAAAAGCTTATAAAATTTCTAAATTTGTAATTTTATTTTCCTGACATATGATTATATTTCTTAAATAATTTTCTTACATAAGAAATGGAACATACAATTTCAAGTATTTAGTCGGGTTTGAATATTGAATAACCGAATAATTCATTCACATCTCCGTCCCACATATCAATAAAACTTAAAATAATAAACTTCGTCTAAGTTTGAAACCCTGTTCCAGTATTTATTGCTCGAACTGAATTTTGGATTTGGCTAATTGTATGAATTGTAATTTGCAGTCGTAAGTTTCCATTCACGTCATTTTACACTAGTCTTACCTGTCTTTCTCTTTCAGCTCCAAGTAAATTCGTCAACCAGGAAGATAGGAAGGTACTTACCTGAAAAAAATAAAAATATATAAGAGATAGAAATATCAGTATGCATTGTTTATTTAGGACCGATAGCTCTGGAAGCAATCATTATGTTATCCCTAATGATGGTATAGTGTAGGACGTTTGTCAGAAAGGCAAGTCGTTGAAAGATATTTTTTCATCTTACACGATTTTCATTAACACTTGTAGTCTACAATCTTTACAGAAGACAGTATATCTGTATTCATTAATTTAACAACGACTGCATAAATGGAAAGTGTCAAAATGCATTTCATATTTAAAAAAGCTATTGTGCGATTTACGAAGGATAAATTCTTCACAACGTAATGAAGTATGTCCTGTAAGTTTCATTACAAATTGAATTCCCGGAACAAAACGATATAGGACGATAAAAATATCAAAGTCAGGAAAGAATATATCAATAGCAACTGGCTCGAGAACAACTTTTCTAAACCAATTCATTCACCATTGTCGCAATTTACATGGCATATGTGTTCAACTACGCTGTTCTTATTTTTATTGAATGCATTGATAAGCTTATCTTATATATTAATGTATGAAATGGTATTCTTGTTTATTTCCTCCTGTTCTTAACAACTGGTGCATTATCTACTCCTGCTAAAAGTTGCAGAGAATTTTTAGGCGCTGTTTTCAGTACACTTCCAGTGATTCGTGTGGTCTATTGAATAGTTGTTTATTCACAAAAACGTATTTAGTTACAGAGAACTAGATATTTCAGTTTCAAAGTACTGTTATAACTGATGTGGCCAATCGTTTCATATTCATTGCACTTTTATTCAGAATGTGTTTTACGAAGTATAGAAGAACGTTAAATATGTATTAATACTCTTGTGCGCTGTACACAATATAAATACAATAAGTACGTAAGTATTAAAGTAGTAACAAAATCCAAAACTAATGCTATTCGGAAAGAATATTGAATTTGAAAATGAATGTATCTGCTTTAGGAACAAACAAAACCATGCGTGCCATTAGTATGTAATTATTTCTGTGTTATGATGCGAAACCTGATATCCATCGTCTTAGTTACCTGCGAGGAACAAACATCCCTGGAAATTAGAAGAAATTTTATAACTACAAAAATATTGTAATATAACGAAGCTCAAAAATACGTGTATTTCGAATAGTTTCGTTCGTCCATGCGCACATCAGTTTTTCCCCGATACCAGCACTAATTAAAATATTTTGAAAGCTCATAATTTTCGTTCTTCTATTCTCCCAATGTTATTACGCTCTGAAATACAATACATCCCACAGCATTCACGCGCAAAAATCAGGCGCACAACAACACATTAGCGAACCAAACAAGGGATTAATAAAAAGAAGGCGGCCGACTCCCGCATTCCATTACGATAGATCAAATTACTGCATGTTAATTAATCCAAAGGCCGCTGCGAGAGACGGCCGCCCCCGAAAAGCCCAAAATCCATTGGTCGCGCGCAAGGGCGGGCGCGGCGCGGCGCGGCGCGGCACAAAGCGCGGGTGCCGGCCGCGCGCCCGCCATGGAATCAAGCGCGCAATGTGGAGCGCGCCACAATACCGCCAAGGTATGCGTTCCATCCATTTGGCAGAGGCGGCCCCCCGCCGATATTGGGCGTCACAGCGCCGCGGCCGCGCCCACTCGCCCGCGCCCGCCGCCGCCGCCCGCCACGCCCCGCGCGACCAGGGGCCGTTTATGCACAAGTTATATCCGCGCTAAAGAATGCCGGCGGCACGCTTGTGCCTATGGCTAGGCCGCAACCGCTGGCGACCGCCGCGCCTACCCGTGCCGGGTCAGGCAGGCCACGCTCTTCGCTGCAGCAGACGCCTCCCACAGCGCGCGTACCATAACAAGCGACCAACGAGCAGATGCAAGCGGCTGTGTTCTTAATTCCTCTCCAACACTGGATTCACTTCTTCCTTTTACTTCGTGAGGAAGTATTGTAATTGTGCGCCGGAAACCTACTATCGATAGAAAAACTCTTATTGCCGGCCCCTGGCAATAAAGTATATAAATATTGTTCCTACATATAGTAAATTACTCCCTCTAACACCTTTCGAGTCAGAACCCATTTTGTGAGTTCAGATACCGAAAAATCTATTGACGGCAAAATGTGTGTCTCAATATGAACGCTTGAGGCGCTAGCGTTGAGCACAAAAGATACCTCCAAAATTGATACTTCTTAATGGAATTGAAAGAACTCAAGGCCCTGCAAGTTTGAAACAGATATTTTAATTTTTGAGTGTAATTTACGTGTAGCCTCAACATCATAATTGTTAAAAACTATTTCAAATATTTTTATTAAAATTTGTCCTCGAATAGTGTTAAGGACACTCAAAAGAAAGGCGCAGGTCTCATTTTGGTTGAAATCCCTAATTTTTCGAAATTTGTAAAAGTCCAGTTGTTTCGGTGTCTTCCTACAACTACAATATGGGAGGTAAAGAATTTCTCCTTAATGAAATGTATTGTTCAAGGACGTTTTGAACTAAATCATGTACAATTTTTCAAAAATATGAGCAATTTTTGCATAATTTTTCGTGAAATATGAAAAACTAATTTTTTTCTCAGAAAGTGACTTCAATTTTTTTCTTTAAATTTTTTCCGTGTACAGGACGAGCGACGCTTAAAAGAGGGGCCCAAGTCTTATATTCGTTGATCTCTGATTTTTGAAAATTGCAAAAGTTAGAAGTAATTCGAGAAAGAACGTGCAGTTGTAGCACCATTAATTTCCTCTTGAGAAGAATTCGCATTTCAAATATTCGCCAATCAACTTAAACCTCAATATTTCCCAATGCTTTCTCTTTGAATCGCCCTCTAAATATAATTATAAGTTATCAGCTTGAAAATAAGCGTTACTCATGTTCGACATCCAATTATATTTCATTGCAGTTGCTTCATATTATCTCCAATGAACAACTTTTGGTGGATTTTTACGTTCTTTCGTTTTATTGTAAATATTTTTGGATATTAATACCCGTACGATCAAACCAATAAAAGAGTAAATGCTTCGAGGAAAATGCTTTAAACAAAAGAATGTAGCTACGACCAGATCCGCGCATTCCAGTATTGACCTCAGAGACACCTTTACAAAGCCTCACAGCGTTTCTTTAAAAAATCACATTCTTATATCATAACATTTCACAACGGTCACGAAGATCCGGAGGTCTTTCATATTCATGCGTCGGAAATGTTCTAATCGATCATTTGAGTGACGAGAAAAAGTTCTTTAACCAAAAACTATTTTTTTCGTTAACTTCAGGTCTACTCGTATTTTTAGTTTCGTGTCTAAATAAGTAATGATAAAGCCAGTGTAATCCCATACAAGGCAAAAGGCTCTCCAAGATGGAGGATAGCTCCTTAATTTGAAGGCCCACAATTGAGCTACAAGATTGTGGAATATCTAAATAAGTAGCCGTGAGGAATTCATCCAGCCAATGACACCGTAGTTTATCTTTTCTCCTTAATAGAATGTGTATCACTTCTCAATATCCCATGCTTACATTCGTTGAACAGAATGCAATCAATAGGGAAAAAATGAAAATTATGCTACTTATGATAGAAAATTCATTTGCCGTCACTGTGCCGCATTCATTGTTTACATGTCATTAGGTTCTATGCATCACAAGTATAGTTTCATTAGTTCTAGATTATATTTTTATATCGCACTTAATGTTTTTTTAGTTTTCACGTTCAATTACGTGTGCCATAAATGCCTTCCGCCAGTCCGACTGTCAGTGAAATGTGATCTCTGCCATCATTAAAATGTATGGATTTCTCATATTTGCACACTAAAATGTATTTCATTCCTACCCACGTTATGACGACAGTATTGAGGGAATAGATGCTGCGGATTCATTGAAATAAAAAACGATTCATCAAAAAAACTATAAAAAATAACTTTATATTCTCTTTTATCTATTTGCTGTTTTCAAACAGTGAAAATGAAACAATTATTTTAATTAAAATGCTCATTAAAAGTAAACAATTCCTATTATAACTTGTATATAGTTAAAACGGTTTTTCTTGTTTCATAAGCATTTTTCCCTCTACGGAGATCACTTATAATCATTTTGAAAAACATGGCGCACACATTTTTCGCGCCCCCGGAATCGCAATTTGTCTCAATGTGCGTGGCTGGCTGGGCGCAACGGACGAAGCGCCCGCCGCTCTCGCCACCGTGTGGCCGTTCCCCTGCCGCGCCGTGCCGCGCGGCGCCGCACGTAAATCGCGCGGACGAGGCGGGTGGTCGCCTCCGCATTATCGGGCTCGTTCGGAAAGAAGTCCCCGTAAGACCGGGCGGGTGGGCGCGTGGGCGGCGCGGCGCCTAAGTGAAAATGCCATTCATTCGCGCACTGCACGTGTATCGCCGGGGGAGTGGGAAGCAGTGTGGGGTGGGGCGAGGGCGGGCGGCGGACGGGTGGCCCGGCGAGGCGAGCGAGCGGCCAACCGGCCGCAGGCGGCCGGAGGCGGCGGGGTCGCGGCGGAGCGGAGGGAGGCCGCGCGCGGCCCAAGCGTCCGCCCCCGCTGCTGGCGCGGGGCCACCCGCTTTGTCCTCGCCCCTCCGCCTGGGGTCGGGCCAGGGCGGCGGCAGCGCGCGCCCGCCCGCCCGCCCGCCCGCGCAACTGGTCAGGTTTACCCACAAATCACTTTCCTTCGCGCAGCCCGCCGGGATCTTCCTCGCGCGCTTCCCCCTTTTCTTCGCGGCCATCATCATTATCATCATAATCGCCGTCATTGCTCCCGGGTTCCGCTGATCCGCTTCCATCAACCATCTGCTCCCGCAGCCGAGGGGAAGACGAGCGGGAGGGCGGCGAGGGCGCGGAGGGCGCGGAGGAGGCGGCCGTGATGGAGAGCCTCGTTATGAACGACTTCATCAAACCGCCCGCGCCCTTAAAAATGTTTAACTGTTCCACTGAACAACAACCGCGCGTTCATAAACATTTGCGGAACGGAAATAGAAACGACTGGGCCAAGCCGCGCCCATGATTAAACTTCGTCTATGGAGTCGCGGCGTTTTCGGTTTCTGCGTCCGCAGTGGAGGGGACGGGACCCTAGGATGCGCTTAATGCAGGGTAAATATACTGTTTCTAGAGTGAAGCGTTTTATTTCCTCTAACTTGTCAGTTTAATTTAAATGTGCGACAATGCAATTACTAGAAGAGATAAGATCGCGTGCTGCGCGCCGTAACTCGTGCTAGTGCTGTACTAAATTCGACCACCGCCCATAACGGCTACACGTATTGATACTTCAAGACACAACCTCGTTTACTGCTGGAGATTGTTTCCGCCTAAGTTTTACGATCGCATCCCGTTCGTTGCCAACTCATACAAGTACCATTACATTAAGATTATTATCACAATGCAAAACAGCTTTCTGCCAGCCTGCGAATGCTGCTACCCTAAAGCCCATAAACGAATCATTATTTTAACCTATAATTGAGACGTTTTTGTTGTGCTGTGAGAACAGCGTTCTTGTATTTATCAAAACCTATAATGGTAAGTGGGAGCAATAACTAACATTCATTACGATTCCAAAATTAATATGGCTAAAACTTTAATTAGTTTTTGCTAAGGTATTTATCTCTTCATAAAACGCTTTCAAAATGCATAAAAGACATTGACAGAGCCTGTTTGAACCAGCAGATTTTCTGTAGGAATAGAAAATTACGATTTTTATATTCAAATACATTTTTAAATAGTACAACCAAGACATCTAATTTTCCTTATAAAGCCATAACCACTGCTATGTGTCACGCTTCAATAAATGCTCAAGACATCAAAAACTTCATTAAGATCGTAACCAGGAAACAAAATAATTTTAAAGCTTTCCTGCTAAAATGCTTTGTAAAAATGGAAGGGAGTCCGCGGCCATTGGGCAAACTATTCAGCAAGCCCGCAATGGAACATTTCACGAAGTCCGCTTATCTGGGCTTAAGCTGTCACTGGCGGACGGGCAGCCGGATGGCGCGCCGCTGACAGCAGGAACTTTTTGCAGCTTTCGTCACGAACCGTCTAAAGAACGATTAAACTTGATTTTCGTTCTCACTCGCAAACGTTAGGTTGCGATATTTCAAAACTGCTCATTGATGACCGCGGTTCGGGCAGAGGAACACGGCACGCCACAGTTTGAATAATGTGACGGACGGACACGTGCGGAATATCAATGAAAAGCCGAAGCTGAAAGTAACAATGAATCTGGTCAAATATGCAAGGGAAATAAAATATGAGTATATGAAGAGTTAAACATAAGGGAAATGGATACTGTGTTTTCTATGAGTGCAAGCATAAAACTTTCATATCGACAATCCACATTCACAACGTGCAATGATAATATAGTAGAAAACAGGAATTCAGTTGACTTTCCCTCTTCTCAATACACAAGAAGGCGACTCGACGGACTGTCGACCACTACGATTTGTAAGAGCTTTTTCTGTAAAGAAAGTCTTCGAAAATCCGTCCCTGGTCATATTAAAGTTTCTGTGATTCGTTCGATATTTACTCCAGTGATACAAGAAAGGTTTTGAGGAAGCTCGTCACTAACACATTCTACACTGCATTTAAGAAGCCAAAGGACATTTGGGAAGAACACAACAATGTAACATCACAGAAATTGAAACATTCCGCTGTCTGCGAAGTGCGGTTTAATGTTTCTCTTGAAAGACGATCTCGTACTTCCAACGGCCTTAAAATGAAGAGACAAAAAGAGATATGTTGTAAGACCGCTCCGTGATGCATTAACAACGCAGTGTGCGAGGCAACTGTCAAGGAGAGAAAGCAAAAGGAGCTTACTGAGCAACGTCCATCATTGAGACAGTCGGCACCAGCGAGGATGGGCGACAAGTATGCGCCTCATATTTTGTATCTGCTTTTGTATAACGGAATGCTGGACTAAAGAAATCACATTTAAGCACGCCCAGCGAGAATGACACAGCTAAGTTCCAGAAACTGGTAGCAGTTCTTGGTCAAGCTTTCTGCTTGTCCGTCATTTTTAAAATTATTTTGTAGCGAGTTCTATACACTTTTTTGAACCCTTGACATTGTTATTTACATTTGAGTTGGGATCTTGAAATATATGACGTTGAACCGTCCAATCCCAAAAAGATACGGGTAACAGATAGAGGCTATTAGGATTAACCAAGACCATTAGAACAACATGAACGCGGAGGCAATTCTTTGCGACAAGCATTACCCATGTCAGTTTCCATAGGAGTTGAGGCTACCTTGCAAGTAGGCTTGATTGCTTATTTCATGTTTCCGGATGCGGCATCTGAACTGTTGAACTATGGTCATTAGACTCATGCGAATATCACGGGAGGCGGCTTCTTCCCTGCTGGATGGCGAATTTGGCCTCGACCTACATGGCTTGCGTGTTTCCTCATCCAGGTATTTCCCTACCACTGTGGCACCGCTCCATCCGGGACAAGCTCTCACCACACGACTGGTCTCCCCACATGTGGGGGCAGGGTAGTATATGTTAGTGAACGTGTGTGCAAGTAAGGGCAAGGAAGAGGAAGGAAAGATCGCCCTCGGTCCGTGACCCTTTTCGTAGTGTATGGCTCCGGTAGGGTATGGCTAGTGTCGAAAATCCTGCCACCATGGGGACTCGAACCCTGGAACCGGCCCGGCCGAAGGCCCTGCGGTGTCATTAGTTGATACCCTGAGCCATCTCAGCCGGTTGCGATGCGACCGCGCGCGCAAAGCAGCAGGCGAAGCTGCGGCGGAGGCCCTCGCGCAAGGCCGGGCGCGCAGTTAATTCATGGGCCGCGTTCAGGCGTTTCAACGCGTCGTCGGATTTTTCCCCAGGGAGTGGTTTTCGGCGCACGCCGCGCGTTCACCCGGAAAGAAAACATTAGCAGCTAGCGGGGGTTCGGGCGGCGGGTTCTCGTTTCCGCTTGCGGGGCGGGCCGCGCGGGGGGGACGTCGGGCGGGGCGGGGGGGGACCAGCGGCAGAGACCGAGAAAGGCGGCGACGGCGGGGCGGGGACACCGGCGGGGGAGGCAGCGCGCTCGGGATGTTTGCACTCGGATAAGAAAACCCTTTAACCCAACAGGAAGTTGGCTGCTGCTATCGGGATTACCTGGCCCTCGCGGCGGCCCGCAGCCCTTATCCACGTTGTAATCGTCATTTGTAAATACGAGACGACGGCGGAGCATAAGCGAAATGCATTCAATGTAGTTTCACTAAACAGCTCGTTAACTTGGCGCGCATTAGTTAACGATGAGGCGATTAAGAGGAACTTGGCGACCCTTCGTCAAACCCGCCGCCGACGCGGCCTCTAACGAGCACTTCGCTCGCTCACTATCAGCCGAGTAGTTCGCGGACGGGTGCGCAGGCCGCGGTGCAACGCGCGGAAAAAGCATTTAGTGCACTAGCAAGCTCGCACGGAAATCTGCTCCCGGCGCAGCGAGACGTCATAATGAATGCGCGTACCCTTAAATGCATATCGTCATCAAGTGGTGGTGGAGATTAACGGAGGAGTGTGAATGAACTTGGAAGCGTGTGTTCAATTTCCGATTTCGAATCTCATCTCCGCACCTCCTTTGTTTTCCGCTGTTTGGCAGTCCTGCAAACAAACACCTGCCGTCGCCACCGCCGCCTCTCGATCGGCTCTCTCCGAGGCCCTCGGCGCCGGAAACAGCGAAGGAGCCTGACACGCGGAGATAAATAAAAACCGAATCGGTGATACCGCGAAATTCGCGATCGCACGCGTTGGAAGGAAGAGGAGAAAAATACTCTGCAGGGGGAATCGAATGCATACGCCGGGATCCTTCCCTTCACTTCGCTTCGCTTCCTTAAGTTCTGATGCTTTTTAGTTGGTAGCGGCGTGGGCAAGCCATCTAAACACCGCCTTCTCGAGCGTTGTGATGAATGAGTCGTTGAAATCGGGCGTAAGTACTCGGGCGTAAATACGCGCGCGAAATTTACACACACGTGCACTTTTGCGTTAGCTTAACATTTATTTCTTACAGATTTTTACGCGGACTTTAAATTTTATTGATTCGTGTGGCTGGGCACGACAACTACTGTGGTCATTAGTGCCATAAAAGTAGTTATATTCAGTGGTGTCGGAATTATTCCCCCGTGGGAACGTGAGATCTGGTACCGACCTCCACCTCAACTGGCGGGGAATTCCCTACTCCAGGTATCATCCCTAGCATGTACCGCCCCCGAAGGACTAAACTCCCGACATGTATGGTAGAGTAGTGGATGTAAATGTGTGTGTGTGTTAGTGGAGAGGAGGGGACAATAATGGCGAAGGAAAGACAATGCGGTCCATGGCCTATTTGTTTGGATATTGCTCCACCATTCGCCCGTTGTTAATCGGAGAAAACACACAAAAATTCTGATTAGAGCAGTCAGCCGCCGCAATTCACGGCTGGCTGAATTCGTCCTAGCTACCCAGCTAGTGTCAAAAAGCCTACGCCGTCGGAACTCTTGAACTTTTGAACCTCCCTGTACGCGTTAGAGAAGAGGCAACGGATCTACTGTCTCTGAGTCACCTCAGCCGATAGGATTTTGGGGGTACGCCCACATTGTGCCCGCGCGTTTCACAAACTCCACATTGAGTTTTACAGGACGAGTTGTCCTAAGATGAGGAAAGAACACGCAGTCGTCGATGGCGATCGTGGGTCCTCCTCCACATGCAGGTCTAGGGGAGCGTGCCTCCGCAACTACCTAAGTAATTGCACCGGGCAGAGCGGCGCTGGCCCGACCGCCCTGCGCGCCGCGTGCCGGACGGGGGCCTCGCCGCGCGTGCCGCATTTTCTCATTACCAATCTTGTTTAGGCGCCTGCGACGGCGCCGGCATCAGCGACAGGCTCCTCAGCGGCGTGGGCGGGCGGGAACTTCTTGGGAGCGTCTTCTCCGTCCTCATTCATCGCGCGTTAGGGAGCGCAAAGCTTCGGCGCTCGCGAAAGCTCTCCTCTTTCTGGGCGCCGGCACTGGTGCCGGGCGGGGGCGGGGGCGGGCCGTTGGCGGGGCGTTCGCGGGGAAGAGGCGGGGCGCGGGCCGATGGGGGCGTGGCGGGGGCAGGGCGTGGAGGAGCGGGGGCGCCGTGAGTGGCGGCGAGCCGAGAACGGCCGGTGCGAGCGGGTGCGGCGCGGCGCACTTTTCGAGGAAGTGTATCGTAACGGAGAGCGTCGCAGAGACGGGGCGGGGGACGTCGCAAGACGCCCTCCTGCTCCTCCCCTTTGCGAGCTCGTCCTTCGCGTCCTCCGTCCTCCGAGGCGACGTCCCCTTCGCGCGTCGCGCGTCCCCTCTCTTCTTCTCTCCTCTTATCTTCTCCGGTGGCCGAAGTTTTCGCGAGGCGGTGGAGTAATGACGCGGCCTATTCACCAGTAGGCACGCGGCGCACACCCTAACGAATCTTCACGAGCATTGTCCCCGCGCTCTTCCTACCTCCGTCGCGAGGAATATAGACCTGGCGTCCACCCAACACGCGGAAGCAAAACTTCTCTGCCCCCCTCGACCGCTCTCTCGTAGCTCCATCGGAAGAAAAAAATACCGCGATCCTTCTTTTTGCTATTTGTGGTCATTATTATCTGCCGAGGGCCCGGTGCCGTCAAAGCGGCTTCCCTCCCCGCCTCTGCCCCAACCTGACAGCTCTAATCTCAGCTCTTGAGAGATCTCGGCCGGGCGAAGGCTCATCAATCAATGAGTGATGCTACTGGCACGACGCGCTGCGCGGGGTGCGGGGCGGGGCGCCGGGGGGGGGCGGGCGCGCGCGCGCGGGGCGGGGGGGGAGCGCCGAGAGGGCGGGGCGCCGGAGGGACGCAGTTGGGTAGGGCGTCGGGGCGGCAGGAAGGGCGCCGGCGGCGCTGTCAGAACATGTAATGTGTAATTAATCAGTTCAATGACAAGATACACGCATTCTTTTTGCGAGGTGGGTGCGGCGCGGGGCGGGAGAGGGTGCGCGTGGAGATGTGTGTGGGGCGGGAGGGGTGAGGACGCCTCCGTTGCGGGCACGGAGAGGCGCAGGTACTCTGTGGCGGGGAGCGGCAGCGCGGCGGGGAGTGGCGGGGAGAGGCAGCGACCTCGGGGACCTTACGGCTCTATCTATCTATACGGGGTGGTGTGTCTCTGGTGGCGGGGAGGGAGTCGAAGCGAGGGGGCTGTGCGACCGAAGATACATGACAGATGACGTTTCTTTGTGGGCCGTTTTGCGGTGGGCGGTGGAGGGTGTTCGCTTCTTTCGAATTTCAAGCAAGGGAGAAATCTTCCTTGTTTGCGAGATATGCTTTCTTCTTTCTTGCAAGTTCACATGCGCTGTAGTGCCGTAGCGAATGATGTAAAACAACTCGCAGGGCTTTCTCCGCTGCACGGAATGTTAGTACTATATCCATGTAGTATATGCTGTCGCTTAACATATAAATCTCGATTTTTAAGATTTATCTGAAACTTTCCAATGCCCGAGTGGTATTTAATAAGATTATTCCACGAATTTAATGGCTTCCACGGAGTTACTCGATAAGCCAAAATGTAATTGAATTAAAAAAAACTCGCGCTTTCAGTACACTCACCTACCTAACACCGATGTCTTGCAGCTTACGATTTGCCAATAGGGAAAATGCTTTTTATTTTACATTTTCTTATACATGTAAGCGCTTTTCACGATTGAATAAAGATGTAACTTAGCAAATGTATAGCACTAGCGTTTCAAATAGCGACGACAGTCTCACTGCAGGCCGTAAATAATCAATGGCCATTTCTACGAAATGAAAATGGGAGAATAGTGGAGTAGATTATGTTTTTAGGTATTAAATGTTACAAAACGTTTGTATAGGAATGCGTTTTTTGAAAGTTTAATCTTATCTTTGGGGAATCGTGATTGGATTTATCTGTGCTGCTTCTAAGTTTTGCCTAATTTGAATATGCTACTTGCTCTGGAGTATGATTGTGAATTAAACAATTTTTTGATAGATGTTTATTAAAATGTTGAGTTGTGGGAAGGTCGAACTCTCCGTGCAATTTTGTTTGGAAGCATACCACGGCGCTCTTACAGCAGTTCAAAGATTTTTATTTTGAAAGATTTGGAGCATTTGTATCTAAAGAGCAGGTTATAAGAAGGAGAAATAAAAATCCGTTAGAAAAAGTAAATTGTATTTACTGAAAATACCCGCATACCAGATATACTGTTAAACGCTATTGGTGTGAATGCCTTTAGTGGAATAGTCGTGGTAATTTGATATTTTTCAGACACTTATTCTCTTTACATTGTATTAATGAGATTTTGATTATAATTATTAAGACTGTTATTTCGCATTCATTTAAACAAAATATGTAACTTGCGATGTATAGTTTCGTACATGAAGCTTGCGAACTATCCATCTTTAGAGGTGAAATGTAATGCTCTTCTTAAATTACGCCAAACTGGTCGTGGAACCAACACAACTCAGTATGAAAATACTAAAAGAAAGCTTTATCATTATATCCTCTCATTAACGTATGTGACTTTTAAATGGAATAAATTCACTGAAGAATTTACAGAACCAAGCCAGACAATCTGACTTCCTTTCTACAAATAAAAAAGCAAAATTGCGGAGAGAGAATATTGAGAATTCTGAATCATCGGGAGGCAATCATTCAAATCTCAGGCCATTGACAATCTCAACTGTACTGTTAAGAGTTCTGGCCTTCTTCAAGTGGCGAGCAAACGGGTATCCTTGTAATTATCGTTGATTGTGATTTAAAAATCACATAAAACAATGTTTCTTATTGCATGTTTAAATTTTTAATGAGGAGAATTGTGTCCCTCAAAGTGAAATCGAGTAATTGGACTTCTAGGAAATACTCGTGATCTTTTTCGAGTTGACTATATCTATATCATTTAGTGTGTTATTGGATTTGATATCATTCCATTTGTTTTTAGTAAAATATTAAATAAAAAACTGTCATCTTAGGTTACTTCAGCCAAAAAAGAGATACTATAGTATTATTAACCAACCTTTTGAATTTAGTAAATACTTTATATATATATACATATACGACATACACTTGCATATCTTCAGAAAAATTAAATTTCACAGAATGTAATGTTTCTAGTCAATTTATTTAATTGTATAAACTAACCCTTTTAGACATTTTTTCGAAATCTGAACCAATGTGATTACAATTTCCCGTTTCACAATAAGACTGCCAAGTTTGTTGTATGAATTCAGTAAACAATGTAATTCCATTCGTATCATCAACTACCACTCACACTCATAAAATTACTCTAGACGTTCCCCGTTAAAGGAGTCTGGAAAATGAGATGAAAAAGCAAGCCATGAACATCACGAGAGCAGCGATTTGCACAAAGAATCACAGGGCGCGGCAGAGTGCAGATGTAGGGTCACGGAAACTTCATGTTCGGCTTCGTTGCGTCTGCATTTTTGTGAGCGCAACGTACCGGCTAGAATAGATATCCGACATCAAATACCACAGCCTGATGTTTGTGCTCTTTCTTGCGAAGCAGGAAATGAGAAAAATGGATTCTCTTTTCCCTTCAACCCGGTGAACTCGATAGCGCTGGCACGGAACACAAGCGGATTGTGAGTATAAACCGCGTGTGCAGACAGTTCTAGTACACGAGAACGGGGGATTCCGGAAACTATTAGGGTAGAATCCCACACAGTAATAAACTGCTTCCTAATCTGAAGGCGGAAAAGGAGTATGAGATACGTTACACGAACATTTTCTTTATTCAGTTCCTGGTTATCAAGCGTCACGCTTTAAGAAAACTCTGCCCAGCAATGCCGTCGCAGAAAAGTGTATGTGGAATACTAAGACCATGTCATGCAATGACTTGACATCATACAACGCCACTACTATTCGGTTATCTAGAAGAATAGAATATTTAAGGCTTCGTGCAGAACAAAGACATGTGAAGGTGTAGATTGAGTATCTGAACTGGCGAGAGGTCACGTCTTTTGTACAAGGCTCAAATATATAGAGAAATATATCTCAAATATTCTAGAATTTGATTATGCTTTTTATCTTTTAAATATTCGACAGATGTATTGCCACATTTACAAAACTGCTTCTAAAAATATTAATATTTAATCACAACTTACAATAACTTTTGTTATTTTATTACAAGAAGTATTAATTTATAAATATAATAAAATATTATCAGGAGTGATGACGCTTATGAAAGCGGAAATATTTAATGACCACAAAAATGTTTGGAAAGATGTTTTAGAGTAGACAGTGTCTTATGAACTTCGCAAATAACCAGAGGCATTTGTTCCCTAATTCGATGTGCTTTCAAGGCTGCATTAGCGCAGATGGAAGCTCTTGGCGCGCCTTTTTGTGGATGAAACTGTCAGATTCAACTCTTTCACGTGATATCAATTCGCACTGCCGTGTAAATATTGCGCCATTAATGAGGCTGCCAGAGGAGGTCGCCTGTCGTTTGTCGAGAGATTTGTGGTGAGGGTGCGAAAAGAAGACGCGAGGGGCTGAAAGCTGTGCGCCGAGGAGACAAGTAAATATCTCGTATCTCGGGGTTGGAGGAAAGGTAATATCTTGGAGTGGGTTGTCGGCAGGGCAGAGGCGGGGCGGGGCGGGGGCGGGGGTGGGGAAGACGAGACGCGGGGGTGACGGCGGTGTCGTCCGACAGTTTTGGCATAGGAAGGGAAATGAGGCGGAGAACCGTCGGCAGGAGTGTTCGCCCGGGAAGGTTGCTCGGAGTGATGGCGTAAAATGGAAGGACAAAGGCGCGTCTGCGTGGCCTCGCCACCGCCGCTGCCTCCGCCGCCCCCGCCCCCTTCACCGCCCCCGCCGGCTCCACCTCCTCCTCCTCCTCCGCCGGGCCTCTGAAATGCGCGGCGCGTGCTGCTCGCTGGAGAAATATCGGTTTGAACAACGAATACAAAAGCCTTTTTCAATGTGTTTCTTAACATTTTTAAGACAAAACGAATTAGAAACAAGATTATTTCATATACTAATAAATGAATTCCTGGAAAAATTGTATTCATGACCTTTAATTGATGTTCGTTGACACTTTTGAAATAAGTAATATTTTCTCAATTAATTTTTATTTGTTTGTGCCGTTACATGAAGGATACCATTTATTTTTCAAAAGTAGGTAGTTGAAAAAAAACAACAACTCAGTGTCCATTACGACGTTTAGTGATATATCTGTTTGCGTAGTGAATAAGTGGTTCAGTCAAATTTCCCTACTTTTAAGGGTACGACTTTTAACGATTGCACAGTTGTGTAAACTCGAAATTTTATAATAAATCGATGGCATTTGATAAAATGTAACCCAATGTTTAAATTTTCTCACCATTACAAAGCCGATGTAATTGCTGTCATCAATAATTCGGTGAGTTCAATATCGTGTCCTGAATAGTAGGGAAATTTTACTTAACCACGTATTCCTTGCGCATACAGGTATTTCACCTTTATCAAGGCTACAAATTATTACGAAATAATTTGTCAGTTAATCTAAACATATAAACAAAGCTATTTGTTTCTGTGTAAATAATCGGCATGCAGATATAAAACAAACAAAAACACCCAATCAACAAATCACACAAAAAAGATTACACCAACATCAAATCAACATTCTATTCACATTAAAAGTATTTTATTCACAGACCTTCCATGACATTACAAACTGAATACACTAGACACACTGTACTACATTATGCCAATTAAACGTCACATTTAACTATACTCTATAGAAGGACGTCTACTGGTTGTTATGATTGATTGATTGATTGTTTGAGTTTAAGGGCGCTTTAACGGTTAAGGTCATTTGCGCCCGTGTCAAATTATTTAAAGACCAGTTCACAATATTGCAGTGCCAAGCTAACAAAAAAATTAAAATCTTTAAATAGAAAGCAAAGTAAAACTGAAAAGGAACGTATCCTAATAAAAGGGTCTGGCAGAAAAATGCGTTTTTTTAATGTCGGGCTAAAAGCCAAAAATTGGCATTATCATCTTCTCTCAGATAAGGCTGTACAAGCCAGTCTCTCGTAAAAAGCCAAAAAGCTTGCAGAGAAAAGATTCGTCATTTCTAAGAATCTCCGCTAGGGAGCTAGCAAGGTCATGCCTTCGATGGCTCTCTCTTATCTTAATACAGTGTAAAAGAACATGCTCCACGGTAAGATCTATTTTGCAGTATTCGCATATAGGGGGTGGGTCCCCGTGGAGGAGATAACCGTGGGAGAAATGGCAGTGACCGATCCGGAGGCGTGTTAAAATGATCTCCTCTCGCCGAGCATCACGAGAAGACCAAGGATTTATGGAATCCTTGATTCTCGTGAGCTTAAAATCTGAGTTATGCCACTCTGCCATTCACTCCGGATAGAGCGTTTTATAATATATATTAGTTTATGTGCATTTCTATTGGACATAACGTACAAAACTTGGCCAAAAATCCAGCTCAAAGATATTTTAATGCAAATTGTAAAATTCCTCTAAAAGCTTACGTCAAATAAGATAAACAATTATTTCGTTTTACATAATCGGTTTGAATCCTTTCAATTCAAATTCTTATTTTGTTAAGTGGATATAGTGGGCTTGGCTTCCAAACTCATTATTTTTCATTCATTTACTCTATTTTTTAATAGTAAAAAAATACATATTAAAAAACTGTAAGTTATTTGATTCGTTTTTAATACTCAATTAAGCATTGCAAATTCGTAAAAAAAAAAATTTTTTCCAATTTTAATGGCAATTAAAAATTGTAATTTTGTAGTTTATATGTTATAAGTGTACATAATTTTAATTACAATATTTAAATTGAGACTAAAGCCTATCATTTTCTGTAAATAATTGAACAAAATAATTATGCATTCCTAAAAAAAACTGCTGTAAAACACTTTCTATTTTTTTATTTTTCTATAATTATCACTTTAATTATATTTTCAAATCAATTGTATTAATTTTATTTTTCAGGTAGTTTTTGGCACAGGTGATGGAAATTGGTCATTGAAACAGGTGATGGTTCATTGATGCAGATATTCATGGATATTGGTAATTCTAAATGTCAATTGCATTCTATGACAAGATCATGAAGATGTATTTGAAGGTGATGGCAATATACATTTTGCTAATTTTGCAAGCATCATGGACTTTTGTGATTTCATTCGTATTTAACATTCACAAAATGTATATACATTAATGGTTCAATTTTTTTAGTATATCGTTTTTGACCAGGCAAATTATTTTAAAATTCTCATTACGTAATATAACTTGTTGTAGTAGTGCTCTCTCAATGACTACAAATGAGTATGAGTAATATAAAAAATTCACATTCCCACTAAAAAAGGGTCATTAACTTCAAAATGCTAGTTTTTCAGGACATTGTTTTACAACTAGAGTTCCGAATCAAATTCATGGAGTATGACAATCTGTAATTTTCTTTTGAAAGAAAATTAATTTTTACTTTGGTTTCCAAGGAAAAAAGGTTTCAACTTTTTCATAATTGAGGATTCTCCACGGTGTGCTGTTTTTGGCGTATAGTACGGATAACACTGCATTCTCAAACATGCAATGATTTTGGCTATTATTCATCTTCAAAATTACCAGAGAAAAATATCTCAGATTGTGTTAATGATTCTTGGGCAAGGAAAATGTCATTACTGTTGTAATTGTGTTGACCTTGATAATTTTCTGAAACATTTCCCTAGCCAAGTGAACAAAATACTTTCCTCTTGAAATAAAACAATTCAATATTACTAGCCCTTTAAAATGCTAAAACATGCATACATATGCCAGATAAAATTTGACAAAAATTTGACAATCAAATTTTAGCTGGGTATTCTTCTTCCATTGCCTTTTGTAACAGGAACAATAAACAATTTTTCTAAACTTTACTGTCAAATTCATCCTTTAGGAGAAATGAATCTCTTTGGACATTCTACTACATCACCAGATGTAATTGGAGAATATTTGTAAGATGAAATCTGAGCCAATGTGAGGTCAAATTCTGCATTTTCTGCTCTTGAATCACAATTCTTTTTCTTTAAATTTCATAGAGGTTCAGAATTTGAATTTATTGGTTTATATAATTTTTCCTTGGCAGTCACACATGCATGTCCAAACACTAATTTCAAAGACATTGTAATATCTTCAACAATATTTAATGACTTCAATAGAAGTAATCCTGCTGTTTTCAATTTCTGACTTGGTATCGGCAATTTTACGAAATTTAATTAAATATGAATGTTTATTTTATTTTTTTATATACATGGTTTTATAACATATTTTATTTGATTTTTTTTGCATGCTAGCAGACTAAAAGTCTGCACGAGTCTGCTAATTATTTTCCCCGCCCTTGTATCACTGTCAGTTACCAGTGATACTGAGAAGTGATCTAGGTGTGTGTGAAATTAATCAATAGTATTCGAAGAATATAATCCTAAATTTTGAAACAATCCAGAATAGGACGCATTTAACAAAATAAATTGACAAATTTAAAAGTTACTTCAGAACTGGTTATTCATTTGCTAAGAAAACTTATTATTTGACTCATCCAAGAAAATGAAAACATGTTTCTAAGCAATGAGATTGCTTGAAAGTGGAGATCCAGCAAGTAAATCAATGCTGGGCAGTACATTTTAATTCCAGTTTTTAAATTAATTTAACTAATTTGATCTGATTTTTATAGTATGTTTGTACATTTAGATTACAGAAATTGAAATAACAGAAGTAAAAAATATAAATATGATTTATATTGGGGTTTTCTTCCATATACTTTTTTATTTTAATAGTATGTAAACTATTTTTGAATTCATTGTAATTGTAAACTAAGTGTTAATTTTATGTAGATGAATTTTGTGCTAGTGAATGCAAAAACCCTAAGTATAATGAAGGGACTAATAGAATTGAACCGTCTGTATAAACATAAAACAATAATATCACATTTTTAAAATGAAAGGTTAAAAGAAATAAGCAACAAATACATTCGAAAATAGGTTTCAGTTACATATTTAGCCATAATTTAAATAAAGCTTGGCGTTTTTATAAAAAAAAGTGAATTAAATTTGTTTTTGGGGGAACAGTAATAAAAGTTGCTATTTAAATGTACTTGTGAAACAGTTTTGAAATATGAGTGAAGGTAGGCTGGTAGGCCGTGGTCCAGTTGGCATTGAAGAGCCAAACTGACCGCGGTCAGTCGCTAACCAGCCGCCTACCCGGAGACTACCCGACAACGCTGCCGCCACTGAAGATGTCCACCGCAGACATGGACGAAACGTTTGGCTCTTCAATGCCAACTGGACCACGACCTACCAGCCCGGAAACTTTCACTCTGACTCCGGCCGTGAAAGCCTACGAAGTTATGAAATAGTTTTGAAACAGTTATGAAATTTTTTTAAATTTTTAAATTAAAATTTTTAAAAAACCCCGTGTGTATTTAATCCACCTGATCACATAAATGATTAAGTGGTACATCAATGTTTTATTATCATTTGTTAGCAATTAAGTTTATGGCAATATATTCCATTCTATTGTGAATTATGTTATATTTTACACATTTTACTTTACTAAATAAATATTTTAATGTTAAACTCTAATATTTTATTTCTAGATACATGCTGTTTCAGAATATTCATTATATAAATAATTAACCTATAATATATAACTTTTATTCAACAACAATGCAGGCATTATTGATGTATGTATATCTACCGTAATAAGTCAGACTGCAGAATTTAAAGGCTTTTGAGGCTTTTTGTTTAATTTATTGTAAAATTTAATTATCACTATATGCGTAATTTTTATGCAATTATTTCCATTTTACGGTGTCGGGTTGTGTAGGTAAATATACAGGATGTGTTGTTGGATCAAAACTAAATAATGAACATTCTATTAATAGCAAGTACTACGCATAACCCATCCTATACCCGTCAACGATCAGTAACTTGTAACACCAATAAGAAATGCTTAAATAAGGCAACACGTACGGCTGGCCCTTCAATCATTAACCTGTGCAAGCCGACTCGGAAGGCCGGCTCCTTCTATAAGTTTCGTCCGGATGCGTCATGACGGTAGGCTGGATCCTCCAACCTGTGTTGCTCGCTTACACCGAGCAGATAGCGAACTGTTCCGACAAGGTTGCTTGGGCTCGGCAGCTTCTACTCGTGCACTTCTGACAAGGTGAATTCAGTGGATGCAACAAGGGACTCTTCACGATGCAATTTTTCGTTCCCACAATCTCCGTCACGATACAGTAACAGTGAACCAGGTTGGGCCTATATTATCATGCATTCCCTTGATACAGTATAATGGATCAGGTATATTACAACTGTTCTTTTTTTCGTGTAAGAGATTCATTTGTACTGACCCGTCAATAGGTTTCTTAAATCGATATAATAACTTTTTCTTCATAGTGACTTCTAAATAATGAACATTTCCGTACATATTAGTAATTCCTAATATTAATAATAATAATAATAATAGTAATAATAATACTAGTATAAATAATATCAATAATAATAATAATAATAATAATAATAATAATAATAAAGTGCGGAAGAATATCTGGTGATACGCAACTTGTAATAATTATAGTAGGTAAAACATTTTCAAATGTTGATGCTTGGCTTTGATACAATAGAAGGGCTTGGATCCAGATAGTCCTATGCCACATTTTCGACAAAATATAAGATAATACTACTAACATACTCGCCATTTCGGGTTTTTCATTTTGTGCGCGTTTTGTGGTGCTAGTGTAACTAATGACGCACTAGTAGGGAAGCATTTCTGCTTTAGTCTGTGGCGAGAAATGTCCGATTGAAACCTTAACATCTTACTCGCATTTCCCATAATGAACTCCATGTGGCATAGGAGTCCCTAGAGTCAAATCTTTCCGTTCAATATTACTATTTTTCCAGAAACGAGGTCTATTCTGTTCACTGAAAGGTCACAGGTTTTGTGCCACAAAGTCACCCCTATTGTATTAGCTTATTGCGCTTTGTGAGATGGTGACAGTAATTTACTGTATAAGGGCGGCAAGTGTTACATTACGAATGAGATACTTCCTGCCGTGAGGCGTTAGGAGCCGAAGTTAGTATTTCGAACGAGTAATGTAACACTTCCGCCCGTGTCATAACACCACGTTCCATGCAAGATTGAATTTGTGTGTTCTCGATTCAAGAGCAAGTTTTCATTGCCGATCCACATGACTGACTATTTTCAGGGAGAATACAGGACCTGGATCAGATTAAATTCGTATTAATGTATTGCTTCAATTGTTGAAAGCAAATTAATTCCCATTTAATAGGGTAACCAATATACTAAAAAGGAATCCAGTTTATTGTGCAAATGAAACTTGAAAGTAAAATCGAAAATTTTACCGAAAATGTGATATTAGCATGTATGATAAACGAGGTGTTTCTTTCCTCCGTTTTGTTCTTCTAATCATACACTTTCTTTTCTGACCAAGAAAATTGCGTCTTTATTCTATTATTTATTTTGTATACACCAATATTATAAACGACTTTCGCCGTTGCAAGGAATCGTTCATAAAATTGCCTTTTATTGCTCTGCCCGTCCTCCCTGCCCTTTGTATTTTAGTGCGGTAAAAAAATTCCAATGAGAAAAATAAGTTAAACGCGATGAAGTACCACTTTCCACACTTTTCAAGGCGAGAAAGGACATAATGCGTTCTAGTATGGAGTAAATATATTGTAATCTGCACGTAGAGCCTTATTTGTCAATAGTTGGAATTAGTGCTTTTAAAGAATGTAATACATTCAAATACTATAAATGAAATGAATAATGTAAATTTTAGTAACCAAAACAATGCTAGTATAATTTGGAATGTGTGGAACAAAACATGCCACAAAACCTCATCTATCTGTTTTGGATCAATTCCATACACATTCATGAGGCAAAATGTGACTTTCATTTTCGGTCACTTTTTGACGATACATTTTATTGTTTCCATTTGTGCCGATGTATCAAATCAAAGCGATGAATATGCGCAGGCTAAATACCTACAAAATAAAAGAACAATTCTTGAATTCTGAAGAACTATTTATCGTAAAATGTAACATATTTCAAGAGACAAAACAGCGTGGAACAACACAACCTGAATAGGCACATTTGCAAATAATTATATTATGGTAATGATTGAGAAATATTTAAGACAAGTCACTTTAAGACAAGTGCAAACTCCACTATCATTTCAGAAACACAATTCCATGAAATACAAACAAATGGGCAGATCATTACTGAGACTTTTAATGAGTACATATGGTTGTTTAGCAGAGTGCAGTGCAGCGCAATAAAGTGCAGGGTGCATGCAGTGCGCTCTCACCGAGTACATTCCTTACGCCCGTCCCCAAACAAAAGTTTATTTCTCTCTTACGTGACATATCCAGCGCCAGCTGCCCACAATTAACTCAGCGAGCACCACACGGAGGACCGAGTGCCGCTCGTCTCTTTCAGCAGAGGCTCCGCTTCCTTCCACATATTTTTCGCCCTCCATCAGTCACTTGCCCTTTCCTCATTCCTCGCTTTGTATTCCATCTCTCTCGCCCGAACTCATTCCCAATTTCTCCATTAGATAGTTCACTTCCGATATTTTCGTTCTCGTATTACATATCCCTGCTGTTCATTTCTCTTTCCACCGCCTTCCTGTTTCCTTTCTAATCGCACAGAGATTCCTGATCCCTTTCCTAAACACTTTTCCTTCTCATTATTCCTCTTTACTCCACATTTCTCTCGATCCAAGAGCTACCTTCAACGGCTGCGCCTCATCTCACTCCCACCCACGCAATTTCGTCTTCTCGTTGTTCCCCGCCGCTGGCTGCCTGCTCCGCCCCGCCACCCTCCTTCGCTCCCCTCCCGTACACTTACCTGCGGGTCCGGCGGGGAGGGGCTCCGAGCGACATTGGAGCGTCGATCTTTGAACTCCTCCGTCCTCACTCCACACCCCCTCCCCCGTTCCCCTGCCGCTCGGCGCCGCCATTTGCTCGAATTTCTGCTTCCTCGGAATTCGCTCCATCCGCGCGTAATGAGGAGACGCGGTTTCTCATTTAGGGCTAACAGATGTATTTGGCCTTTCACATTCAAATCCGCACGAACACACCCGCTCGTGTGAAAGCGAGGATTTGCTAGGAAAAGAAGAGCGACTCGCACGAATTTAATATCGCAGTAGCGCGCCCGCGAGGCGCCCGTGCCGCCGCTGGTTTATTACATGCGAGCGCCCGCGCCCGCTCACCAGATAAGACGCTATCAATGAGTGCGGGCCAGCGCACCTCGGCGTGCGAGCGCCATGTGATGTGGAAGCGGTAGCGCGTGGCGAGGGCGGAGCGGGGAAGAGCGGGGAGAGGCGGGCGAGGGGCGAGGGACGGGGCAGCCAAGGAAGCGTCAGACGAGATGCGGTCGGGCCGGGGCAAGGGCGGCTGCGGAGGCCGGGGAGAGTGCGGGCGATCCCGCAGGAAGACACTCATTAGCCGTAACCTGCTTACGGCAGTACACTTCGAGGCGTCGGGGCTCGGCGCCTCTCCTGCCTCGCCCGCCGCCTTCCCCCGTCTCACCTCGCCGCTCCGCCGTGTGCTGGAAATGAATTCTCTTCGGGCAGCTGCCTATCACCGTTATTACCTGTCACTGATCCCGGCTTCCCTTCGGCCCCGCCCTCCGCCCCCGCCCGCGCGCCCCGCGGACCCGTCCTTCGCGCCGAGCAATCACTTCACCTTCCGCGAAAGCTGGAAATTTCTCGTGGCGCGTGGTGTCTCGTGAAAGAGACGCGACCGATTCACCGTAAGAGCCTTCGCTCGGAGCGCGAACCGCGCAATTAACACAAAGCAACGAACACAGTCATCACTTAAATGCAATTTCCAAAATGGCATATGGCGTGGGGAGAGGCCCTCGCGCCTAGAAAGACCGCCTCTGCCGCTGCTGCACCCCTCCCCCTACCGCAGCCTCCGCCTCCGTCGCCGCTCCGACGAGCGCCCGCCTTTATGTGGGATGTCGCAAGTTCGAGGCTCGACGCCGCACTTCCAGAAGCGTTGAGTGCCCGTCACAGAAACGTCGCCGGGCCTTCAAGTCGAGTGCTCTCTTTGCGCCGCTTCCTGTGGTCCCGAACTTGCCGGCAGCGTCTCGCGGAGTTCGCGCAAGGAAAGGCCACGCTCTTCCGGCGCCGCCACTCCGCGGAGGGCGGCCGCCATATTTCACATTCAGACACAGTTCTGCTTCGCTTTGCCGCAGTTTGCGCGAGGGCACTGTAATGAGCAAGAGGCTGTAAACTTGGAATCGGAATTACAATTTGCTCCGGGCCATGTTCAATCAACATTTTTTAATTTCAATCAGTGGAAATGTTTAATGAAAATTGTTCCTTAATAGAATTCCGGACGGTTAGAATTGTTTCTAATTGTAATTTATTCTTTAAAATAGAACAAGATATTACCTAATCGACACAAAATTTCATTAAGTTGTTCAGGAAAATAACACCAATTTAACTGAAATGATTATAATGCTTTGTTTAAATGTTTGCGCGTATGATCACTAGATGATAATTTTTTGAAGGCAAATGCACAAACAGTCAGATGTAGTACAATGAAAATCGAAATTATTTTTAACGTAATTGAGTTAAAAAAATTTGATTTGAAAAAGTTCATAAAATCATTAGGTCGGATAATAAGAATTTATTAATACATTTGTGTCAGTAAATTTACATTGTTAGAAAAAATTATCAGGATTCTAATTGATTAAAGGAAACCTAGTTTAACCTAGTGAAGAAGAGAAATTTAAAAAAAAAATGTTAATTTCTTAAAGTTAAAATGAAAAAGATTTTCTCCATCAAAATGTAACTTTCAGATTATATTTGTACGTTTGTGCAGCAGAAAATAATCTCACACATTACGTCGTCGCAATAAAAAAAGTGACGAGTGTTAATACAGAAACCATCAAGGAGTCTGATGGAAGATTATGGAAGAAGACGTAATGAGACGGACATGAACAGATGAAAGAGACAAAATTAGCAAAAACATTCCCCAAGTCAGAGGAGGTCGGGAGAGGGACCAGGAAAGCTGTGAAAGAGTAAACGGCTTCTTTTTTACCCCGGAGGGGAAGGGAGAGAGAGGTCCTCCTTGAAGTGAACAAGATCGCTGGGGAGGGAGACGAAATAAAAGGAAGAACGGAACAGCGTCGTGTTTGGAAAGGAAGATTCCTCGATCGGAGAGGAAGCAGAAATTACAGATACACAGAGGAGTTTTGACTAACGTCAGATTCGTGGAATTTTATTCTGGAAACGTTGGAACTTATTTCTGGAGACGCGTACCGCTTTTCTACTAATAGACATGAGAGGCCGACCCCGGAGACGACGGGAGTGACGCGAGATAGCTGAGCGGTCTGCGACCCTCCTACCCCCGCCTCTACGGTCCACCCCCGCTCCCGCTCTTGCCTCCGGGATCTTCCCTTTATACCGGTAAACTTAAAGAAGATACAGCAAGATAGATAAACAGGATGAGTCAGATATCAGGGAAAATATTCCGTTCGTAATATTCCTCTTACAGAGTTTGCTTTATGTTTCTATGCCAAGGGATGGCGACTTAATTGAAAACTTTGAAGGGTGAGAACGAACGTTTTTTGTTTCTATGTAACCGTGCGAGTTGAGGAAAAAAAGAAGAAAAACGAAGTCACACACCGCAACTTCGCGCACGTTTGTCAATTGCTGTCAGTGAGCGGCGATAAAAGGCAAGGTCTTAAGTTTAACGGAAGCAGGGTTCAACGTAGTACGTATTTGAACAAAGCAATAATTCCGGGAAAGCCTCTTAAGTAGAAAAAATGCAGAAAACAAAATGCTAAATGTAATAGAACAAGTGGGAAAGACGTCCTTTCTTTTCTTCATTATTGACTGCTGATTCACGCACGCACAGGAGCTCGATTAGTCACGCTCAATTTAACACGTACGCACTCGTTGACATCGCCAATAATGTATCTCGTATAGTATAAATAGAAGAGTGTTTTGGAGAATTTCGATAGATTCTCTAATATATTAGTCTTAAATAATGCCAGAGAATATTAAAGATACCTGAAACGAGAGAATTCCAATTCGCAAGTTTCGTTTTGCCCCTCAAAATGTTTAAAAATGAAATAATAATTTACTGGTTAATTAAAGTAGTTTGACGACGTATATTTTTATGGTTTATGACAATCTGCATATGGTATTGGAAAAACTAGCTGTGAGGCACCGTAGGTTTTTGCTTCACCATTGCATCATTGCAATTCAACGAAAAGCGTTCTTGTATCAAAGTTTGTCACCCCCCCCATGACTTAAACCGACCTTCAATATATGGAACCTACTATTAGCCAATAATATAACGTCTCACAAGTATTCAAGTTTCTTCTTTCGCAGACACTGCAAGTGACTTCCAATCGGTGTTTTCCTTCAATACTTCTTTTTCAGTAGTTGAAAAGCAAATAACTTCAGTCTAGACAGACGAATGGTGGAAAAAAGAACAAGAAAAGAAATTCAAATGATCAACGAGACAAAACTTCTATGGATATTGGAGATGTGCATCAATATCTTTTCTGCGTATATACATGTGCGTACATCGACACAACTTTCATTCACTTTAACAGAAGCGCTAAAATATTTTTCTCTGAAACGTCGAAAATGGTTTAATTGTTTTTGACGGGAAAGTAAATAAATAATCTATGATGAGAATTTGAATTTAATTACCTAATGTGGCAAATTAATGACATTTACGCCAACAATAATTGACACCGAAAGTTTTGTGTTCATTAACATATTTCTAAATGCGATTCTCCAATTCTACATAATGACGAATTATGAAAATTACTTGCACAATACTTGCATTAATTGCATAATATTTACCAAATGGATATTTCTTAATTTTTAGTGAGCTATATGTAGTACCATTATTCATATTTAATACTTTAATTGAAAAAATTTAATTGTTGAAGAATCATGCCAGGAAACATTAAAAATTCATTTAAATAACATCAAATATAAATAATAGTGACATTGGACATATACATTTCACCTGAAAAATTTAGATTTCAGATGCGCACAAAAATGTAGATTTCAGATGTCTGTAATAATTTAAGACCGTAATGGAAAGGCCAACCATGAAAAAAAGAAGTTTCTTCATTTAGGGTTTTCATTTTTACTTTCTTACTTACTAACTACGTAGTATAGAGAAAGTATTGGAATTCTGCAACAAAACCCGGCGAATTTTCGACAAAAAACTCACTTTGTGGGTACCGGAAGCCTAAAAAAGGATACACATTGCTCATACATGCAGTAAACTTCCTTTAACACGCGGTACCGTCAGAATCTACGTTTTATGGGCCCTTAATACCAAAAAAATAGATTACAGCTGAACGTCTGCCCGTCCGTCTGACTAGCGTCTGACAACCTCCGGATCGAACGGATCGATCTCGCTTATGTCCTGGCCCGTTAAAAAAGAAACGGGTATTTTGATTTTGGAGGTTTCTTCATACGAAAATTGAAACATTTCAAATTTTTCTCAAAAATGGCTTTATTTTTTTTCTTTAATTTTACCCCCTCAAATACGCTTCAAGCCTCAAGTACACTTGTAAAAATGTCGCAGGTTCGAGTTTCGTTGAATTCTCTGAAGTTTTGAATATTGCAAAGGTTAAAAACTTTTTTGGTGTTTTCCTACAACCACAATTTTAAGGATGGCGATTTTCTTAATGTAATCTGTGCTTATGAATGAGGTCTTTAAATGACATCAGGTAATCTTTTTCAAAACGTTAGTAGTTTTCTCGACATTTTGCGCCAAATAAAATTTAAATACGTTTCTTAAAAACCGCACCAATTTTTTCTTCAATTTTTCAACCCGGATAATCCGAACAATGCTTATAAAAATAGCGCAGGTCCTATTTTCGTTTAACACTGATTTTTTTTATTGCAAAAGTTTAAATTATGCGACAAAGTCTGTGCTGTTGTGACACCACTACTTTTATCATCAGGCGAATTTAGAAAAAATGTACTCTAGATTAAAAATATAAAATCAAGCTTTATAATTTGTGTAAATTCTATTTTAATGTTATCACAGGCCTCTCACAGGCCAGGTTAGTTGAAATTAAGAAAGGAGTTAAGAATGGTGAAATAGTGAGATTTGTTGGCTAAAAGTAGTGAGTAAATTGTAAGGAAAAATGAAAGCATATTTTAAAGACCAATACTGATAATGAGAACGAAAGAAAATAGCTTTAATAACTATTTTAATTGTAACATTTTTAATAACAACCCCAAACAATAACAAAAGTGTTCCAAAATTATAACGTTTTATTAAAAGCCCATAAGATAATTACATTTTTATATATGAGGGACTGGTTTCAAATCCTGCCCTCTCCACTTTTTTCTGAACTAAGTCAACTGGAACCGACCCATAATAATATCACGAAAAGCATTTTATTTATTTATTTTTTTAAATAAAAAGTGGTGACAAAATCAAAGCCACCAATCTTCAAAAATTGGCTGTTTCAAAGTTGACTATGTTCTAAAATTCTAGTTTAGAAACAAAATTATTACACCGTAGCATGAAGTTGCACTTCTTACCCCTTAGAGCAAAATTTAAGTGTGCAGTCTTTCAATTTGTTTTCGACTATCTTGAAACTGATGGGACATCCATAAAAATGAATGACACGTTTCTGAAAGCCCATGATTTTATCTACTAAATGCTTTTCTATTTATTCCAACAACGTCATTTAAGTACTTTTTGGTCAATATTGTTACTGGAAGTTTGCCGGAGGTATACAATAATTCATATGCATTTAATGCAGCTGCCCGTAACAACGGCTGGTAGTAGCAACGGTTCTTGTTGCAAACATGTAGGGTAGGACGGGCAGGGGAAGCACGAGGTGAAGCAGAAAGAAGTAGGGCTGAGCAGGACAGGGTAGGGCAGGGTAGGGCAGGGTAGGGCAGGGTAGGGCAGGGTAAGGCACAGGGTAGGGCAGGGTAGGGCAGGGAGGGCAGGGTAGGGCAGGGAGGGCAGGGTAGGGCAGGGTAGGGCAGGGGGCAGGCAGGGTAGGGCAGGGTGCAGGGTAGGGCAGGAGGGGCAGGTAGGCAGGTAGGCAGGGTAGGAGCAGGGTAGGGCAGGGAGGGCAGGGTAGGGCAGGGTAGGCAGGGGGGCAGGGGCAGGTGCGGGCAGGTAGGGCAGGGTAGGGCAGGGTAGGGCAGGGTAGGGCAGGGTAGGGCAGGGTGGGCAGGGAGGCAGGTAGGGCAGGGCAGAGGCAGGGAGGCAGGCAGGGTAGGGGCAGGGTAGGCAGGGCAGGGCAGGGCAGGGAGGCAGGAGTAGGGGGCAGGGCAGGGTAGGGCAGAGCAGGGCAGGGTGGGGCAGAGCAGGGCAGGGTGGGGCAGAGCAGGGCAGGGTGCAGGAGAGGCAGGGCAGGGTGGGCAGAGCAGCAGGCAGGGCAGGGGGCAGGCAGGCAGGGCAGAGGCAGGGTGGGCAGAGAGGCAGGTGGGGCAGAGCAGGCAGGTGGGCAGAGCAGGGCAGGGGGGCAGGCAGGGCAGGCGGGCAGGCAGGGCAGAGCAGGTGAGGAAGGGGCAAGAAGGAGCAGCAGGGTCAGGAGCAGTTAGCCAGGGCTATAATAGATATCACTAGCCAGGATAGATATCATGGCCATATAGATAGAATTCATCCCTATTCCTATTTAATAGACTATGAAGATAAATAAATATCCGGGCAACGAGGTGTCCTTTAGCTATTGTATACATAGAAAAAATAATAATTTGCCAATATAAACATTTATCTCATTTATCATTATTAACATTTATCTCAAGCCATGATAGTATTTTGAATGAATAAAATACGGACAATCAAAGTCGTCTCGTACACAACTGAACATGTTTCCTTTCCACATTGCGGAAGTCAGCAAATTTCATATTTTTTCAGAAATCCCAAAATCGCCTAGCAGTTACTGCAAACTCACGTCTTTCGAAAATTCAAATGCCAGTTATCGAGTAACATGGTTTACTCGATAACTGTAATAGGAAATGTGAATATGATATCGTAGGCTTTCGCGGCCAGAGCCATGAACTGGGCTGTCCGGGTGAAGCCGCGTCGAAGGCTGAGGTGCCGACGTTTTGACCGACATAGCGCGGTTTTCGGTACAGCCCTGAAGAGGACCGCGATATTTCGGTGGAAACGTGGGCACCTCAGCCTTCGACGCGGCCTCGCCCGGACAGCCCAGATCATGAAATGTGAATATGTTCTAATAATAGTTGAAACTAGTAATAAACTGTCGATATCTATGACGATCTTGAGCAGTTGATTTTTCTTTTACGGTGACCACAATATATCATTACAAGTCTCTAGGTGCACAATATTTCTTCCACAACTTCCCCTCGCCTTGTTCTCACGAACGCGCTGCCCATGCCCCTCCCCCGGCTCTGAGCCCCTTCGCTTGTCCTGTCTCGTTCCTAATGTTATTTTCCAACCGACTTTTTTTCTCAATGCTTCTACTAGCATCTCTTAGTTTTCGGAGAATTATTATACTCACCATTATATATAAAAATTAAATTAAAAATTCGATATTTAAAAAAATGTGAGAATCAGGAGTTTTGGCAGAAAAAGCGATGAAAGTCAAGTGATTACGAAAATACTCTGGAAAAGAGAAAAATGCGAGTCGTAGTCGTCGACCTGTTATCATATCGTTACATTATTTTGGTCCGTTTAACTTTTTAAGTAACTTAGTTTGAGAATGCTACGCGAATTCATTGCAATATTAAAAAAAATACACTTTAGCTAATAACTTAAAATAAAAAAAAACATTCCAGTTGTCTAAATATTACAAGTACATTAGTGTAATAACATTTGAATGGTCCCAACAAGAGTTGATGTCAGTGATTTGAGATCGTTTTCATTTTAAAATTAATAATATTTGAGAGTTGGAATTGTATTCTAATATCATATAGAGAAGAAGAAAATCTGCAATCTTCCAAACATTGTGAGAGAATATAGGAAAGCTGACGCAAATGTATGTTCGAGTGCAGGACTGATGAACAATTTGCAAAGGAAGTATGATGTCATCAGGAAGACGTTGTCACTAGGGGCCTGCACGCACCAGCGATGGACGACGAGATGGATAAAGCAGATGGAGGAACACACGCTGTCTTGGGGAGAAAGATTATAAGCGAAGATTCTGCAGTTCACAAAGAGCGTGTAAGCAGTATAAGCAGGGAGGGGAGTTGCTGTGAAGGTCTAATATGCGTGCGGGAGCGAGGGACGGGTCGGAAGAAAGGGAGGATGAAAAGATCGAGTGATTGAGGGTGTGCGGGAGGAGGAGGGGCGGAGCGTCTAGAAACACGCGAGGGGCGCAGGAGGCCAGGGCGCGCCCACGCACACGCGCCCGCGCACCCACCCCCAGCCCAGCATCTGCGACTCCTTCGAGATCCTTTCCCCCCACCAACAGCACACGGCCACCTAATGCACCTCACGAGCAAGCAACCAACAAAAAACACGTTCGAATATTCTCACCCATCATGACACGTTGAGAAATACATCATAAGTTAATATATTTGTATCAAATAAAAATTATTATAATTTAATTAATCAGTCGATACGTGCAGTGGGGGAATTAGATGAATAACTCAAATATTTGCATTTTTCAGTTAAAATCTAAACTGTTTCATTCTTTTCACATTTTCCCCGAGTTCCTTGGTATATATCGAAACCACAAACCTCTCGAACTGAGTTGACCTCAGAGCCATCCAGCGAGCGGATCTCGCCATCCAGCGAGGAAGGAATTATCGTCACCTCCCGGGATAAAACATTCACTACACTGATGGGACTAAAGACCGTAGCAGGTCACGTGCCAGTGAATATCAATCAAAATCTCACATGGTTGGAGGCCGCAGTGTTGTCTTTCAATTTTTGCGAGCATTGGAAATAAGTAATATTTCCAGAGTTTAAAAGGATGATGTGAAAAATGGTCTTCAAGCAGTTTTCCAAATCTTATCCTCAATATAAACACAAATAATCAGATATTGAATCGGAAGTAAATATCTAATTTCAGGAAGTTGTTAATCATTGCATGACTTTTTTAAAATCCTTTTAATCTCTCAAATACGCTGAGGTTTCAATACAGATATATTTCTTATGTTAACAGTTAACTAGCAAAAATTATATATTTCATTGTTTTTTTATTTTAGGCCACAATCTGTGTTTTTAAAAAAGGGAATTTGTTTTAAAACAACTCACAGTTCTAGTGGTGAAAGTGACTAAATAGTCACTTTCACAAATTTTTATTTTACTATGCACGTCACAGTTGCACAAAGTGTCTTTCCATCGTATCACTCATATCATTCCTACCCCTCTGTCTCATGTCACTTTCACCTCTATCTTCCTCCATTCCGACAATGTGGCCGTTCCATTTTGTTATTTTCCGAGTTGTGATATTGTGATTATTTAGCAAGTTCGTCATACGTTAATACGATAAACACAATTCAAATTCATACCGTCTGATGCAGATATCTTGTATTAAAAATGAACGACTAGAGAAAACTAATTCGCACTTAATTGTTACTCATTAATTCGCAGAGTGCCTACTTTTAGTCTTTTATATTCACCGATCCACTGGACGAGAGAACGTTATAGAAGTGTCCTAATGCAAGTAAGATGTTTCGCGGCAGTAGAACTCTGAGAAAAAAGAACTTTATATTCCAGCAACTCCAACTTCTCGCACAAATTTACTTCATTTAACGAGGGTAGTGCAGAAAAAAACCTTTAACCGTCTAGTCCCTTACCACTAGTTAAATTGTGGCGGGGACCCGACTCATTGCACATTCATGGCAGACACCGCTCCCAAACGGAAATGACGTCAACGATAAACAGTCTATGCTGGTATTCTGGAGACCTTAAAGAGCAATATCAGTAACAATTCATAAATATTCAAGGAATAAAAATTCCTTCATGCGCTTCTTCAAAATTGCTAAGGGATTCAGATAATTTTCATTACCAAAATCCGTTACCCTAATTCGGAGAAGAATACAGCTGTTCGTCAGTTATACATGCGTTTTCTGAAAATAGACACTTCCTAACGTAAGTTTACAAAACATTTTATTTTATTCAATACTAATGAACTATCACAGAATTTGCAACACGGCATTTCGATGCATTTTATTTCTAAAAATTACTTCACGTTAATTACATCAGCTCTAAAACATCCCCAAAATGATATCTTCAAATTGTTTTTAGTATATAAAAATCAATTACTTTTATGAATCCCAGGTACGTCAGATCTAAGCTTGATACAATTTGGCACCTTGTCTGTCACTATGGAGTAGAGTTTTGCTTGCTCCCTGAGATCTGTGCTACGAAAATTAAACTATTTTATGCCAATTTTTACATGGTAACTTCATAAAATAATTAATTTTTTTATGGAGGTAGAACTCAAGAAGAAATCCATGGAATAATCTGCTTCGAAACGAAAGTATGCAGAAATCTTGAATTTTGTCTGAGGGGAGGTATAAAAATATCCATGGATCTCTGAAAATATACAATTAAAAAAGAAGAGTATCGGTAATATATTTATTACATATTTATACAGGTTATATATATATATATATATATATATATATATATATATATATGTGTGTGTGTGTGTGTGTGTGTGTGTGCGTGCGTGTGTATAAGCAATTGAATTGTGTAAATTGAGTGCTGTGTTACATTACATAGGCTTATAACTTCAAATACCGTAGAAAAAAGATAAAAATTAATACAAAATCCCCCATCTAACCCCATTGTCTTCTACCCCCAAAATTAAAATATTCGTTGCAAATTCCAGGATACGCGTTATGAGAAAGATCGATCTGGGAGTATTCCGTGTAGCGTTTAGGAGCTGGTGTTGTTTACACACAAACGGACAGACAGACGTTTTGGTACTTTTTCGGTATCAAAGGCCCCGGAAATGTGTATTAGGCGTACACCACGTATTCGGAAAAATAATTTACTTCTTACAGGAGCAAGAAAAATCCACTTTTTTGGTGTAAGGGCCCACAAATATTGCTTTTATATCGAAAAATAGACACTTTCCTCTGCAGTATTACGTAAGTTTCTATTTCTACGAACTTCAAGGGAGGAAGAGAGAAAGACATACCAAAATGTATTTGAAGTTTCAAAACATGTTTGTTGAATATTTTAATTTCATTTGAATTGAAATACCAAGTAAGGTACTTGAGATAATAGGAAGGTACTTGAGATTATGCTTACAGTATTTAAGTACTCGGAATACACAGGAAATACCTTAATTTTGTGTAACCTTTTTTCTCTTTTGTCGATTTAAAAGCCCATAAATTATATATCTAAATACAATCTTTATATTGCACTTCTATTAATATCTTTTTATGTTAATGAGGTAACAACTGAAGAATAATGCGATATTTTGTGTGTAGTAGAAATAGTCATTGTTACCTTGTGCATTCCAAAAAATTATTGCGAATTTAAACGATGTTAAAAAAGTCTCGAATAAATTAATTTTCTATTTTATATTATATTTTCAGGAAAAATATCGTACATTTTCTTTCTTGCCAGTTCCCTATAATGTCTACGAATTTAGTATTTGAAGAAAACTATTTGTCACAAATATTACAACTCTTTGCGCGAAAGTGACGGTTATAAACGAGACACCGAGAGGTGTAATATGATATGCGACGGCTCCTGTCATACCGGATTTATTGTGCACACAAAATGCATAAATCAAGGAGCCAGGTAATTGCGCAGAACATGGGAATCTTGCCCCGTGATAAATCGGAGCGGACTGCAGCTGCATATCGATTCTGAGGACCGCTTCTTCGCTCTCGCAATCACACACCAAGCATCGGCGCATTTACCCCGAATTTAATTCAAGCACGTTTTATTCAAAATCCTCTCCGAATATTTAACGAGCATTTCCACTAATATGCAAAGTACTTAATATATTTTAAGGATGAAGTTGGAATCTCATTTGCGTACATGAACCTTCCGGATGTTTAAAAAAGACCCGTTCGATTACGAGCTCGATTGTCCCACGTATTTCCATGCAAAGGGGGCGCGCGTCACGAAGCATCCAGCGCTTCGGTGTCAGGAGAGTCCGCGCCGACCGCGGGATCGATGGAATCTATACGCAGACCCGACGCAATCCTGTAGAAGCCCGGGACACATGTTTCCAATCACCTGAAACGAAACGCCTGGAGGAGAAATGAAGAATGCGGCGTGAAAGACACTCCATTGTGTACGGCATGCTACTACTTCATCGTTACTTACGATTCTCACCCCCTCACCAAAAGACTCGGTTCCGAGTTCCACTACTTTCCTCGAACATGTAACGAGCGAACACCGTGAACGATGCGGTCTTCATTTCCAGCAGCCGCGAAAGGAAAGGCGGCATGGAGTGGAAAATTGTAGGGAAATGTGTTTCAGAAAGAGGAGGATTTGAAATCGTTCAAGCGAAATTTCTGGAAAATTTTTCAAGGAGAACATTTTTAAAGGTAATTATTATTACATATTGACGGTCAATTCCTGTTTTTCGGAGCGATGATGACTCATGAACTATTTGAATATTTGCTACACTATTGAACTTCAATACTCTAAGAACATTGATTCACTCCTTTCTATTCGATATCTCATTTCTCAATCTTTTATAGTCCCAAAAATGTATTTTGCATTTATAAATTTATACTTCGTTACATCTATACAAAAAAATCACAGGCCGATTTTTTGAAGAAAGAAGATATCCAAACACATTCTATCATTACCAAATTCCCATTTGTAATTTAGCTTATTTACAGAGATTTAGAATCTCGTGTTTGTGTCTCTCAATAAGCGACATTGAAATTTAATAAGTTTTAGAAATCATATGTTGAAATATTCGTGAAAAAAAAATTAATAAAATCTATTTTGAACGAAAGTAATATGCCACAAAATGGCGTTAAACGATGACATGTGTATTTTAGCACCTAATACCTAGCACCTACTACCAAACGTAACCTGCACGATATGAGGTAGCACCGGATACTTACACAAGTTGCGTGAAAATAAAAAAGCCATCTACAGTATTACAAGATGAGAATCTAGGATTCGGAAACTACACTTTTTGAACAGAGGTGAGTGTTCAATGCGATACTGAAAATGTTGATGCATTATTGAAGTTTCTCATTTTGTGGGCCAACCTTTTTTTGATTTTATGATTGTGTAACGTAGTTTTAAAGAATGTAAATCTGTAATTAACGAGGGAAAAATTCCATGAGGTAAGGTACTTCAACTTTGTTCAAGTCGCAAACCCGAAAAGATACAGGAAATTAGAAAGAGGAACTCGTACGTTATTATAAAATAACATAAAATATTATTTTGTTGTCTATAGTAATTTTAAATGTATTTTTAATTAGGCGCGTTACTGTTACATTAAATACGGAAGATGGAAAATATAACATTGAGTTCAACATTAAATAATATAGACGTAAAACCCACATTTCCGCAAAGTCCTTTTATCAAAATATTCAAATATGTATACTTGTTGAAAAACAAATATCAGTTTTAAAATGAGTGTGACAATAACGAGGGATATTTGTTAAAACGTGAAATTTGTTCAAATAGTGACTTTGTTCTGACGCTAATCGTTTCATCATTTATAACAAGGATTCCAGGTAAACTACTTCTAGAAAAGTTCTTATTCAAATTTGAGGCAAATCGGGAATGACAATCGTTTCAGAAGTAATTTTAACCATTCATCTCACTAAATTTCTAGAGAAATGTGTGTGTTCCCCATTTTATTAACTGATTAGAAATACCCCTAAATCGTATCGTTTAAGATGCCATCTATTGAGTGAAACCTAGACGAGTAAGCTACGAACGTAGCGAAAGAGGTATTCAAGCGAACGTTTGGACAGCCTAAGCAGCATCCTGCATATACAGATGCTGCTGGAAAAGCATTTATCAATGCATGTGCTAATCTTCCAAATCCCCAACAAACGTTGTCTCTGTAGAGGTACCATTGGCGTCCACGGCAAAAGGCGAGCGAGGGCGGAACGGGCTCTGCCTACGGCGCCTCCGCCGCCGCCTCTCCTCACTTAAGTTGAGGATGCGGCGCAGCGGCAGCGGAAGGCAGCCGATCGAGCGCCAGATGTAAAACTTCCTGCGAGGAGATCTTCAGTCATCATTACTACCTCCTTTCTGCCAATGAAGAGTTTCCGTAGCCAAATAAACCCCTTCGAGCTTCCCCTGAAGCAGCTATTTTCTTAATAAGGGTGTGGTGCAGCAGAGGCGGGCGCGGCGGTGAGGCGAGGGCGGGAGCAGGGGTTGCGAGCGGGGGCGGGGCGGAGAGGGGCGGGGAGGCCTCCGATGCCAGCATCGAGAAGGCCGTCTCGCGCGCTCTCTCTGCGCCGAATCCGCTGATCCGGCGGAGTGGATGGCGGAATTGATTCTCATCGGCCCGCCGAATCAATCTTTCACACCAAAAACCTTCCCCGAGACAACCGACACATCAGCTGCCCATCAAATCGCCCGGCTCATCCCATCGCGGAGGCCGACGCGGCGCGCTCGGGCGGGCTCAGCCGCGCTCCCGAGATCGATAATTTTTACATTAGCGACCATCTCTTCCTTCGTGTATTGACATGCCGATTGCTTCCTTCCCATCATCAGAAATATTTCCACCGGTACACTGAACACTCGGCTCAAACGTAATCATGGATTGCCGGGGGAACGGAAGAAAAATCCCACCGCCGGTTTTGCCCCCGTCAAGACAGCTGAGCGATGTCCACCACGCTCGTGTAACTCGCCACAAAGCACCAGCAATATAAAGGAGATTTTGATGTCGGTCGGTCCCGGTGAAACGTTGGAAAATGCACGAGAGCATCTGAGGACATTAGCCCCCACTTAATGGAAGTGTGAAAAGTCTCTGATGTTGAGAGGAGTTTGCGTTAGAAACGTATAATGAGCACAAAAGGAGTGTAACATTTGTCCACTCAAGTATTGCAGTATCCAACACCTGACAAAGTTCCTAGAAAATTCCTTCATAATCTGTAATTCTGTGCTGTCTGAAGACTTTTTTAAATAAATATTGCACGCTCAATGTAGTACGTTCATCATAGTGCAATCCAGCACAAACACAAATTCTTTAGGAATGTATATTTTATGACGTTTCCTTGGAAAAGAATATATAGCTATTTTACTTGTAAGTCCTGACCCTAATCTGCTTGTTTTAAGTCTGTAATGCCTTTATTTAGGCAGGGATTACCGTTACATACAAATTTCGTCGACATGTGGCTGTCCGGACAAGTTCCGGCGTGTGCTCGTTAGGAAGCCTCCCTCACGGTGCAAAAATTCGGAGCCCGTTCTTTGCGTGTTCCCTGAGGAAGGCAGTGCCTGTCACCAGACGGCGTCACCGAACGCCGGGCCGCGTGGGGTGCTTCTTCAGCTCTGCTAAACGGCTGCACTGCGCCACGGAGCACAATTGGCGCCACTGCGTTTATCTCGCCCCCTGGCGGGGCCCCTGGGGCGGCCGGTGACTGCAGGCCTCCACCTCTTGCACCGCTCTGCGCCAACTGCACTTTGTTGCACGCACTGCACGGACGCGTATCGGGAACGCACTCGTGCGCGCACCTTTAAACATCGACCCCTGGAGCTTAGCTGAAATAAGTCATGTCAAATTCAGTTCACGGAGCTTGTGCCCGTGCTGGCGGCGGGGGCGGCGGGGGCCGTGGGGCGGGAGGGGGGGGCGGGGGGGGCGTCGGGCCGTGGGGTCGCGTGGGATCGACCCGAGTAGCGAGCGGCCGGCCGACGAGTGGCGCGAGGGGGCGGGAGGCGAGCGGGTGGGCGGCCCCGTGGCTCCGCGGCAACACGCCACGTAGAAAATCGCATCGGCGCCCGCAAAACGGCTGTCGGCGGGGAGACGGCTCGCGAGGACGTAGGCGGGCGGCGGGAGCGGAAGTTGGGGGGCGGGGAGGGGCGGGAGCGGGGAAGGGGTGGGTTGGGGCGGGGCGGCGGGGCACGAGGGCGGCGCTGTTGCTCTGAGGCCGGACGCTACACCGTCCTCGGAGCATATTCCGCACTGCGATTTCCACAGATTATTTCTGCGTCACCGGCCGCCGTGGAAGAATCGAGAGAGACCGCCTTACATTGCGGAGCTTTGTCTAATTACCAGAAATCGGATTCTATTCCTGGTTATGCTAAACTACGCTGAAGTTCCTCCGGTAGCGAAACCGGTGAAGATGAATAGGATTGTGAAGATAAATGTGCACAACAAATATAATGAATTGCGTAGTGCTACGAAGATGGAAGATTCGAAAAAAAGATATTTATGGTTGGGAGAGAAAATAAAAAACAGCAACAAAATGTGTATTCAACAGTATTATTTCGTTTACATTTCGTAAACTGTGAATATAACATTTTGCGAAACATTCGCCTCCGAAAAGTAACGTAAAGGTTATCATGCTCATTCGTCATGTACAGGACGGAATTTCGTGTTTCGTGACTGGAAGACATAAATTGTGGTCATGTGTGTATACGTGTTGTGCTCTTCACAATTATTTGTATAGGCTCGGTAAAGCAAACAGCCCGTTGTGGGCTGGGTAATCCGCGTCAGCAAACAGTCCATACACGAAAATACATTAGTTTCCACTTTAATTATTCCATTTGCGTTATTTATCGTGGGGAGGCACACGGATTTGGATCAAGATGCCGTCACCATTCCATTCTCAAGCGCAGCGACAGTCTGCGACCAAATCCGAGACTGCTTCCTAATCACGCTGCCCGAATCAATGCGATTGCGCCACTCTTTGACTGCGCGGAGGATTAAGTCGCGCGGAAAAGGAAAACACTCCGCACAACATTTGCCTCGCTAACTATGGTCCGCAGCGAAATGCGCACGAAACTAGTGGATTTATTGGAGCACAAATAGTGTTAATTAAAAGCACCACAGATTGCGCTACTTGCGGCGACGCCCAGACCTCCTCAAAGAGCCATCGCCCGAGCCGCTGAAAGCGCCGTGCCCGCCTTTCTGGCTCCGCTGGTCTCGCCCACCCGCCTCACTTCTTCCCCCTCCCCCAACCCCTATCCATCTCACGCTCTCTATCACTCTTTCGTTGACTCTTTCTCTCTTCCTCCGCCACTATTTATCGCCCTTCGGCGGCTTCTCTCGCTCTCGTTCGTCATCGCTCGTCCTCTCGTTCTTTATCATTCTTTCATCTCTCATTCCGTCGTCCTTTCTCATTCTCTCATCTTCTCCCATCCTTTCGTCCTCCTTATTCGTACTTGCAGTGGTACACACTCCGTGATCAAAGTTGATATTTGTCTCCGTACGTATCTCCACGACTTCGTCTTCGTTTCGCCCTCTTAATGCCCACCGGACGTAAAGCTTGTCCCTATTAAGCAGCCGGTCTCGCCATCAAAAGCTTCCACTTCCTCCATCAACCAGACTTCATACTGGTCAGACACAATATCACCCCTAACATGAGATTCATCATTTCATCAATTCCCGCAAGAACCAACTGTTGTTCAAACACCTCTTCCTCTCCCTTGTTTTCATCGTCTCTTTCTTGTGTTCTCTTCTTACCTGGCTCGTATACGACACCTGACTCTTTAGGATGGTCTTATACAATTTCCGCTTTGCTAAGGGCGAGAGCCTTGTTCCTGGCAATCCAGAATACGGACAAGAAGCTCCATGTGGTCCAACTCCCCGTCCAACACCGAAGCACAGCGCCCACCGCCGGTGCCGCCACCGCAGAGCTCCCGCCGCCCGCTGGCTCTCACGCCCCCGCCCCCGCCCCCGCCCCCAGCCGCGGCCTCCGCAACCCTCCGCCTCGCTGCGCCGCGCTAGCGTCCGGGTCGCTGAGCCAAGCGATTTTTTTTCGCCGACGTAACGCTCGGATAATGGGTACAAATTGCAGATTTTCTTTTCATTGCGCCTCAGAAGTAACACGGCCCCACGGAGACAAACAGTATCCCTTCCACAGCCCCTAAGCCGTGCGCGGCCCCGCGGTGGCCCAGAGCTTGTCGGCGGCTCACGGGGCGGGGCCAGGGAGGGGCACCCCGCATCACAATCCCCTCCACCGTAATCCCGCAACGCGCCCCCACGCCGCCCCGCCCCCACGCGCCCACTTCTCTCGAAAAACAGGCTCCGCTGTCCCTAGTGCAGCTATCAGCAGGGTGCGTGCCGCGCCGGGGCTGCTGTTGACGGCGGCGGAGGGGAGGAAGCAGAGGAGGGTGTGGCATGGCGGGGTGGCGGCTTACTGCGGGAAACGGGGGGGCGGTGGCGCGGGCGGAGGAAGGAACTGTTAGACGCGTTGGCGCGGGAGGGAGGCGAAGGCGCTCGTGACGCACCGGTGACCGGCGTGACAGCGACGAGGGGGGTACGGGGGCTGGGGGGGGCGGCGGTGACGAGCGCGGGAGCAACCGCTGACGTGTGTCAACACGCCGCGAGTGCGCTTCTGCGCACGCTTCATTTGTTACTCCACCGCGTGCGGACGAAGGAAAAATGAAAGTTTATAGGGGAGCGCAAGGCGCCGGGGTGGGGAGGGAAGGGGAGCGGCAGTTTAGACGCGTTGCGCTGCGGGAAGAAGCGTGATCGATTCGCTTGTGGAGCGATGCACCGGCCGCGGTGGGGAGCGGCGCCTACTCTGGAAATGAACGTGTCGTTCGGCCGCCACAGCGTGGGCGCCGGCTCATCCCCTGCCTGCGCGCCCCACCCCCGACCCCACACCTTCCACGTGCCCTCCCTCTCGCTCGCGGGCGCGCCGCACGGTTGTATTAGGCACCCCTGCCCCGCCCTCGCCCCGCCCCCGCCCCGTTCACGCGTCTACTGTGCAGCGGCCCCCGCTTCTGCCTCCCCCTTGGCCCCGCTCCCGCCCCACCCTGCCTCCGCCGCTATTCGGGGGAATTCGGGCTCCGAATGTGGGATCGCTCGGTTTGACGACGCTTCGCCGGCTTTCTTTTCGGGGTCTCCCGCGTGAACGCTACGCTGCTCCCTCACTTAGGGCCCCGAATCTCTTTTTCGGCAGCGTTCTGTGTTCGCAAAAAGGTGCTTTTCCAGCAGGCGTGCTGAAGAAGGCTTTCAGACCAGAGTAGGCGGGCAAGTAATTTGATAGCCGGATAAATGAACAGCTGCCCGTTGAATATCCTTCTCGCAACTTGAATATTCTTAGAGGTTATTGCGGACACAATTAGTTTCTGAGGAGAAAATTGCGGCGAGTGTCATGTCTTTTCTAGAAACGATGTTCTCTGCTAGTGTTCATTAGATATGCGGAATATCCACGAAATTATTTAGTGTGCCACGTTTAAAATTGTTATTAATATGAAGGGGTCAAGGTAACATTTCTGTAATTTTCATCTGACGAAGGGAAAGTAAAGTTTTTTTTCTTAATACAGAGATATCTCAGTTAGTGTACACACGTCTTGCTCTTTTTAATACGCATTCTGTAGTTCTACGAATACATCCCTACAGCGCGTTAATAATCATTTTCTTTTGGAAAAATTCTAAGATCTTTATATTGAATACGTGTAATGACGATTGGCACAATGTTTTACCTACCCCTCCTCATTTACTTTGCTATATTCAACACTTTTCGTTAATAGAATATACAGATAATCCATTTCAAGTGACCTAGGGCTCACAGAGCGACTACATCAGATTATGATAACATTTTGTATGTCAAGTCCCACATGTCACAAGGGAACATTCGTGGAATTGCAGCTTCATAAGTAAAATAATTTTTGGATGTATCTGTCTGCGCAGTGTCGTTATACAGTACGACTATAAGATATTCGCAACTTTGAAATATTATATTTCCTTCTTCGCTATTGCCAAACAAATGAAACCGAGCTTACTTACACAACTTCCTCCGCTAAATTCAATAAAATATTAAATTTTCTCTTATTAACACTGTGGGTACATTGCAGCAAAGTCGTCACAGAAAAATCGACTTAAAAATTCAGATTTTAACACTGAATAACTTTCTTAATATCTGAGTAAGAAAAAGGAAACTTAAGTCATCAAATATCAACATTGCATTGTTTCTTAAGGCATAATTTCAATATCTTAGCTGTTACCATTAATTCATAAAATAAATCTAAAATTGATGATTTTTGAAAACAACAAAAAAACAACAACCGAAAGTGTGATATTTTTGCCTTCTTTCACAGAAAATTACCTTCCAGAAATTCTTTTGAACATCAATCATTTGAATGAGCAGTTTTTGATGCTTCTACAAAATTAATTTGATTATCTGTGGGAGGTAGGCGATGCCAAAACGTAAAAAATTGACAAAAAATGATTCTTCAATAATACCACATTTTATTGTCGTTTAGTTTCCTCAATCAATATTCATGTATGGAAATTGTTATTTGGCACATAATATATCAACTTTGTGTTCGAATTCAAGATTTATCCTCTTATCATTTCTGTAAAAATTAAGTGTAAAATTGAAGATATTTACCAGAAATCCCAAACAGTGAACTTTGAAACCAGTTCATAAACAAGTACTTTTATGAAATAATGTGAAACATCTCATTGGAAACAACACCTTTAAAAGCCCCTAGAATAGGGGATAAAGCCAACGCTGACTATATTGGGCGTATCTAGGGTCATTGTTTGCGTGGGCAAGTCAAAAATTCATTCAATCCATTAAATAGGAAATGAAATATTTGTTTCAAAATTTTTATATTATTATTATTATTATTATTATTATTAATTATTATTATTACTATTAATTATTATTATTACAATTTATTATTATTATTACTATTAATTATTATTATTACAATTTATTATTATTACTATTAATTATTATTACTATTAATTATTATTATTACAATTAATTATTATTACTATTATTGCTCATTCTCAGAAATCGTAAAAACCGTCACCTCCTTCTTCACAGACCGCAAAATGTTCTCTACTTAAGCGAGCCAATTCATTCCGCCGCTAGTGAAATTATCGCCAGCCGCAGTCATGCTCTTTATAATGAGATACGTAACGCAACGGTTACTAAATTACATAAGATAAACCATAAAATACGAAATTAGGTATACCACTTCCACCATCAGTAGTTAATAAAATGTGAAAGAGAATTGTCTTAATCAGATGACATTTCTTAATAAAATGAATTTGCTGTCGACTACAGAACAATATATATCTGGTGTTCGTAAATTCACCGTACTGCAAAAGAAACTCCGACATACCATTAGCGTATTGAACAGCTTGCCATCAGTTAGTAAACCGGTGTATACGTATCAAATGATAGATTAACCATTTGTACGTTCTTCACCTCTAGAGACATATTGTTCGAGGAGTGTGAAGATCAAGATTACTGAACTGAAGATATACCGTTGTGAATTTAACATGGTCATGTTTAATTCCCGGTGTTCAAAAGTATCTTCACGAAAGTTCGTGAGGAAACCGTTAAAACAAATTCGATTGGTTACTTAATTTCTCAATTATACTAATGTTTCAATTTTTTATTGTAAAATGTCTTTAAGTTTGTGAAGTTCACGGAAGAGGGAGCTTCGAAAAAGAAAGTAAATAAATATATAAATAAATTATAAGTAAATATGTATTAGGGCATGGAAGCTTGTATATGGATTAATCCTCTCGTGTACCTCCGTGTGCCTGCTGTACCCCTGCATGAAAGGCGCTTCCATATCGCATGCTTCCAGGGGCGTGGGCAAATGCGCAGTAATAGCACACGAAATTCCTCACTTCATAAACCTGCAGTGCGGAGTCCACATCTCTGAGTTGCCACCACTAAGGCCGCCGCCACCGCCGGTGCAAACTTCCGCGCTGACCGTCCCAGCTTAGTTCGCCTGCCATCACGTCGTGTTCGGCCGCTCCGGGCCGCCCCCGCGCCACGTCGGCAGCCACATCGCTGCCACGCAGTCCCCGCCACGCGACCTCGGGACCTCGCAGGGCCGCCGGAGCCGACTCCCCCCCGAGCTCCCTCGCCGCGACGGGGTCTCAGCTGGCCGCCTCCGTATCGTTCCGCCTCATTATCCTTTCCCACCACCGTCACCGAACTTCCCGCGCCGCGGCGCCGTCACCTCCGCGTCGCCCATCGTCTTCACCTTCTGATTCGAAGCAGCGCGCGCGTTCGTTTGCGTCTTTCTCTTCACATCCGCCGCAGTGTTGCCCCCAACGCATCCCCCGACGCGTGCCACCCCCACTTTGCAACCCTATCCGCCCAGCTGCAGCCCACTTTCACGGCCAATGCTCTGCCTCCTCTTCGCCTCCCACCGCCAGCGCTCCCGCCTGCGGCAGCGCCGCGTGGAACATACCGACTTCCACTACACTCTCCTGGTTGATTATAGCACGCCAAGGGGGTACGTAACAATCCGCTCGTTCCACTGGTAATAGCCACGTTCCCTATTAAAGGGACGGGGAGAGGCATCGATTGGCATCCTCAGTCGAGACTATTCGCCCCCTACTTCAGACATACCGAGTGTGGTCGAACGATTTTTCAACCAATAGGAAGCATTTTTCTGGATATTTTTAATATCAATAAAAACGCGCATTAAAATTGTTCTTGTTTTAAAAACTTATACATCTGTGCCCAGGCTGTGTTTTTTATATGGAAAATATTATTAATTTTGCTCTTCGTTAGTATTTTTTAACATGAAATCGTTCGTTGCGACATGTTGTTTTAAAAACACCATGACCAAAATGACATACAGAAGGAATGTAAAATAGTTATTCTAGAATACTGGACAGTGTATTGTGACTTATGTAATGGTAACCTAAAATTATCTTTTTTCATTGTAATGAATATATGTACTCAAATTATTTCAAAAACCACTCACTAATTTTCCTTTATTAAAATGTGATCTTGAAATAAGTTCACTGGGAAGTAGAATACAAGACCTTTAGTAATTCACAAAACCTTATGAGGTATCATGGAGCACGAATGGTTCACATATTTCTACCAATACCACAAGTAAGAAACGTATCACCGAACACATTACCATACATTTATTTTAACAACGTGACCACATGCTCTCACCATAAGGTTTTGCTCTTGTAGACTCAAACGTCTGAGGCGCACAGGCATGCATTTTCCTTTCCGCGACCGGAGTGAGGCGAGAAGAGAAGATGCGGAGACGAAAAAGAGGAGGGCGTGGGTTGCGGCCGCCGTACAAGAAAACGCACCAGCGCGTAGCTCACGGGCACCAAACAGTGTCCGTGCGCCACCTGTACTTTTGCTAGTCCACCCCCCCCCCACCGGCCCAGGAAAGTCCTTTGCAAATCGGCGGCGGCGGATGGCAACGGTCAGGGAGGGCCTCTTTGAGGCGACAGAGGCCGTGAACGCACGAATTGGGAGGTGATCGGTGGATGTCGGCGCGGTCGACGGGGGTTGGACAGGACCCAGACACCGAAACTCATGAGGGAGAGTGAAACATAGAAAGGACAATCAGAGGAGAAAGACCATATGGGGTGATAAGAAAAGCAAAGAAGGGAGTAAGAATGGGGGGAAGGAGGGAACTAATGAGAGGAAGCGAGACATGGAGAGGACAAGAGAAAAAGCAGTAGGGTGCGGGAAATGGCTTGCGAACGCGGACGGAGCCGTGACCAGTCCGCCACCGCCGCCGCCGTCCTGGGGTAGCGGCCGAGGGCGGCAGGGGCTACTGAGGCGACGGGCTCTGAAATACCGCCGTTCGCATGCGATGGGGGTTCGGTTTCCTCATATCGGCGTACGGGATCCGCCGCGGGCGGCGACGAGAATCGCACGATCGCCAGTCACGCCGAGAACCGCTGTCCTCTTCCGTCCCATCCTCCGTCCCCCTCCTGTCCCTCCAGGTCTCTCTCTGTCGGCGTGAAAGACTTCGCGGATCAGCCCCGCTGCACAAACGTCTCAGCCCCTTGCATTTCGGACGAGAAGGCGAAGCCTTGAAATCAAGGCACGCATTCTTCTTACTTCTCCCACGATTCGCTTGGAGAGGATTCTTCGCGTTCGCAAATCATATAGGAGGAAATCGATGCTCCACAAAATTTCTACTGGAAGAATCCGCATTTTCAGTCGGATTCTTTTCTCTTGGGCAATGTCTGCTCACCCTATAAGTTTAGAAATATTATCGATGTCATCGTATGTGGTCGTCAGTTAATTATTAAATAATGCGGAAGCAAAGAAACATTTTATTTTTTAAAGTATCTGAAACATCTCGAATGGCTCATCGTTAGCGAACTCGCTTTACATTCAATAGTGCCCGAGTTGGATTCCTAATGAGGAAAGAGAATTTGTATATTGTCCAAAATGGCGCAGTTTTTTTGCTGATTGGGGCAACAGGGAACCTGCTAGGGGATGTAGAAGCCTGCTTGCTTTCTGGATGAGTAATGAAAGCAATGGAAAACTACCACACTTTCTCCAAATTGCCTATAATGAAGAATTGTTGCATTACTGCAATGGGGTTGACAAGAATGAACAACGCCGTAAACTCTCTCTTTAATCGGATTGTAAACACGAAATAAAGCACATAAGATTTGGAATGTTGTTTTAAAAGTGTCCAAATATGCATGAATGCTCACGTTTTGCATAAAATGCATTTACTATTCCGCACTGAATAAGAGGAACAATGTGGAAATTGTGATATTGCTTGCTAAGCTTCATGATTGCCAGTTAATATTAGTTTTTGTTATAACATAAATTAAGGATGTCCAAACATTTTCAGTATTTCTATGACGTCTATGTTCCAACTCGCATGCCCAGTTTACTCTAAAAATATGCTCACAATGCTATATAATATGTATTTTCATACATTTAAATATTGATTAATTTTAGGTTTTAAAATTAAATTAAAAAAATATAATTGTTTGAAGATATTGGAGACCCAGGTACGACAAGTAATATTCTCCTAATAGCAAGTCAGAATTTATCTGTAAGTTATTCTTACAATTTGTAAATATTCTACATTGATAAAGTGTCCGAAACTCCATTTATCCTCTCATATTTATATCATTTGCAGAAAAGATTTTTGATGTAGTTTTCAAATGTCTGAAACAACTCTGTCCACAGGGGTCTACAATCAATCTGGTCTGGTCTATCACGACACATATAAACTAATTTCCAATGCGCGCAAAAATTGAAAAAAAGTATGCAGCCTCCGGTCATGTGAGATCATTCCAGTTTTGCTAGATACCCAGAAAGTCGGAAAAACTTCAAAACAATGAAACACTTTCGATTTTGTTTGAAAAAAAAAACGCAAATATTTGATTGTGTTATTCCGCTTATTCACATACTAAGCAAAGCCGACTGGATTCTCATACTCATTGCGTCACTGCCAACGACGTAGCTGACGGCATGCAACAGCAAAGCTCGAAGGAAGACACCACCACCGTCCATTCACAAAGTTGCGTTACGAAACAGCAACTTAGCTGATATTCTTGGAATGTACAAAACTGTTGTACGGTTTATCCGTGTATACTACAATATGTTACGCAGTATTTGTGAAGACTGTTTTCGTTAAAATATGTAATTTATTGTAGTGTTACATCAAGAGTATTTTACTTGTCCTTCAGTAATGTGCGTACAGCAGTGTGCGTTTGATAAAAGTATTTTGTGTGGTTTTCTTCTGTAGTATTTTTGCTGCTGCCGGCCACTAGTTATTTATTGATTTCAAACAAGACTGATTTGTTCCGAAATTGTACAGAACATTTTGAACTTGGTCGATAAGACACAATAATATAAAATTAATTAAAAGTACATGAAAGTTGACGTTTAAAATTAAATTTTAGATTTGTTCACAGTTTGTATCTTGGTTCAAATTTAAGCACTAATTACGTAATCGAGAAGAATTTAATTAAAACAAATATACACCCACCAACAGTGGAATAAAAATTATTATCAAAATTTATATATGTAGAAAAGAGTGGTGTGTGTTATTAGGAAGTCCCTCTTATTGTCCATGTGCATTTTGCATCCTATCCATTCCATTTATATTAAAGGGAGTTCTGCTTCACAAACTATATAAAAACTAAAACTATAAAAAATGAGAACTGACCAGCAGTATTTGTGAAAACAAAGAGGAGAATAAGAGATAAGTAATTTTGCTTTCAGATATTATAACAGAAAAATTACAAATGAAAATTATTGCCACAACAATAAACTTGACAGATAAATTGGTACAAGGTTGGACAGTTCCCAACGTTTGATGCTACTACTTCTCTGTTCACCGGCGGCGATAGCGTGTTCTTGCGGGTCCGCATCTGAACCTCTCAACCCGCAAGATCCTAGGCTTCAGTCCCTAGGGGCGCCGGCTTTCGTTCTTAAATAGCTGGGTCAAAGCCAATCAGTGCCTCGATGAGAATTCTGGGAATCGGTTGCTCTGAACGGTCGTTTCCAAGGTTTCCTCGGCTCAAATCCAGGCAGATGTGGGAATAACGAGTCACTACCCCCTCGCGTCCCAACCCACGTCCTCTCTATCGCCGTTATATGGCTTATTTAGTATGGTCGAGGTAGAATACCGTGATATTCCCAAACAACATTAATATTATTAGTTGGCATTAATTTAAATGCAATTACGAAGTACCATAATGAAACGATAAAATTACAGAATCAAAAATAAAATGTGCAAAATGGATCAGAAATTTCTTTCTAATGTATCACTTATACTAAACTGTATAACACTAATGTTGGAAAAATTACCAAAAAAATGTCGAATCGTAGGACCAAGAAAATATATTTACTGCCCATATTTCAAAATTATTATTTTACGCAAACATGGAGGGAATTTTCTGTACTACACTACTCACATTCATTGTTTTGTGACGAACGTGACATATTCCCTTCGCCGTAATTAGCAAATTCCGCTTACCTGAGCTCTTCTTCGTCACACAGCTATAGAAACTAGTCGATTCTCAAGGGCAACACAACTCTATTCTTGCCCCGAGCAGAAGTCGAACTCAGCATCGCAACACGGGAAGCTCGACAGTTGTTTATGAGCCACTTTAGGGCTAAAATGTCTTGGTATGACTAAAATTACTTTATCGTGATGTACCGCATCGAATATTGGCTATACACACAAGAGAAATGCATTATTGTTGAAGATCCGATCTTCTAAGTAAAATTCCAAGCATTATTTATGGATTCCTTCTTCCATGTAAATCAAAATACGTATATTCACACCATTCATTCAGACTAAGACAATTCAGATGCAACATTTTAACATAGTTTTCTATGTTGATATACTGCATGGTTATTCTAAAAAAAACATCACTTGAAATATGGTAATGAATTAAAAAAATATTACCTAAAGTCTTATTCAAGATTAAATTGGTTCTAAAGTGTAATGGCTCTAATTTTATTAGTGAATAGAGTTGAAAAGAATGTTAAGAATATTTCACAAAATTATTAATTAAATACGTGATTAGCAAAAATAATAAACGCTGCCAATTCAGGGTAAAAAAACAACAGAATGTGTATTTCCAATTATTTAAACACTTGTGTGAAATTTATTTTTATAATTTTCTTCCGTTCCCATTGGAGGTAAAAAGAATGAAGTTTATTACTAACTATCACAACTTGCCTTCAATCAAAAAAGTCCCCTCGACATCGATTCCTCCAAGGAGATCAGAGTTTCTCAAAGAAATCGACGGATTCCACAAGAGGCCACCTGCTACATGGAGAGGCAATCTACTCGTTTGAGACAACGCTCCCCTTGTGGACTGATTTTCCGGTTTGAAAACGCTCCTTTGCAAAGCAGACTCCCAGATTCCTCCCTCTTTCTGTGTGACTGAACGGAACCTAAAAGAAACTTGAAGAAACTAAAAGACAATATTCAGAAAGGGGAGTGAGAGCGGGAAGGAAGAAGAGGGTTGCCCCCTCGGCTGGAGCGACGGAAGTGTGGTACAGTGGGCAGAGCAGGGAGTGGCCGGGGCGTGAGGAGGGGCGGGGCGGGGCGGGGCGGGGAGGGCGGGAAGAGGAGAGCGAGCTGCACGACGCCCTCGCGTGCCTACCACCCGCCCTCCGCCTGTCTCAGTGCATTACATGGCGTCCGGCGGCGCCCGCGGGCCGGCCGGCCGTCCCCTGCCGTCCGCCCACAGAGCACTGCTCGCCGCCCGTCCGCCCGCTCGTCCGCCCGCCCGCCGGAAAGCGCGCGCTCGTCCATGAGGCGCCGGGGAGGGAGGGGAAAGCGGGGGCGGGAGCGGGGACGCGGGCGCGCGCTGCGGAAGCCGAACGGCAGAGGCAGTGGGGATGGCGCTGGCCGGTTCGGGAGCGCCGGCCGAGCTTCCTGTGCTCCACTCAGCGTTCGTGATCGAACTCTCCAATGCGCCGGTGGCCGTGGCGGGGCTGCGGAGGGGACGGGCGGGGCGGCGCGAGGCTGCTCAACGGGAAAGGCCTCACGGCCGCGTCGCCGCTCCGCCCCGGCCCACCCCGGCCCGCCCCGCCCCGTCCCGGCCCCGTCCCGGCCCGCCCGCCCCGCCCCGCCCTCGCGCATCCCCGCCCCGGTCGTAGCCGCCGGTAATCATGAGAAAGCGAACGGAATCCGAGTTCCAAGTACGATGATTAGCGCCTCTTGGAGCCCCAGCGACCCGGCACGCCTCCGCGATTGCGCTTCTGCCCCGGCGCCCGCGCCCGCGCCCCTGCCGCTCTCCGCCCCGCCCCCGCCTTCGCGACCTCTGTGCACGCCGTCACTCGCAGTACGCTGTTCTCTAGGCGCCGCCATGCTACTATGTGTCCTCGCATCTACTACTTTGTACACAGTGAAAGTTATGCAATGACGCAGGAAAAAGGGCCGAATTTCTTTTTACAGAAAAATTCCCTGAAACAGAAGAATATTTTTCTAGCTCGTTATGTAGTAATAAAATATTTTCTCTAATATGTGGTGTAGTCAGAAACCACGTTTTTAGGGCCTTGATACCGAAAAAATGTTATTTTTAAGGTGTCCTCCCGCCGTCCTTTTCGTTCCTCTGTGAATTACAGTAGCGCCTCAACCGTACACAGGATTTTCACCAAAATTTAAGTTGCCCATCTGATATGGTTTCTCAAATTTGAAAGGGATATTTTAATTTTGGTGGGTACCATACATCATATCCATACGGCAGTTTCTTAAAATAACTCCAAAATTTCTTCTTAAAATGTTTGCGGCAAAAGTTAACATTTCTTCGGACGTCTTTCTGCAACTACGTTTCTGAATGTAGAGGTTTCTTTCTTACTGAAATCGCTTCTTCAGAATTAGATCTTTAAGTATTGCCATGTTCGAGTTTTTGCAAATAGGAGTAATTCTTGCATAATTTTCAAATAGAGGCATTTTTACAATATAAATGTAAATGTGCAAAAAGTACTTACAAATAATACGTAAAAATACTTCAAGAACAGTTCCAATTTTTTTCTTTAATGTTTTAGTCGAATCGAGAAATGTTTGTTTAATAATACAATATAAGAATTATGTTTATCAAAAGCTACAAAATTTCGATAATTGTAAAAACTCAACTTTCTTTCCGACGAGAGACAAAAAAAACGTCACAGCTTCGCAAGTGACCAAGTTCGTTGCTTGCGGAACCAACGTGCGAATCCTCGACAATTGCGAGCTGGAAAGATTTTTGTTGAATTAGTATTAAAATATAACGTAACAATTAATGTGAAAAGTATGTGCTGTTGCAGAACTACTAGTTTCTCTCGCATTAACACTTGCCCAAGTTCATTTCTATAGCGTCGCCGGTTTTCGTATTGCAAAGACTCAAAAGTTGCGTCGTTGATTCCAATATATAATTAAATAAAAGAATTTGCTTACTGGAACCTTCTGAAAATGTTTTCAAGTGAAAGTTCGTATATCACGCAGATTTTTTTCAGTGTACTACGTACGCAAGTGTATTAAAAATTGTTTCAGCTGAATTAACAAAATTTAAAAGATGAAAATGGTTCTTCAAATATGAAAAATAGTAATTCAATAAATTAGCAAGTTCATACCGAAAATCGCATCCAAAGTCATGATCAAATACCGATTGTCTTGTTCAAAATGCGAAAACACTTGAACACAATCTTTACGGTTCAGTTCTCCAACTTACTTGAAGGTCTTTTTATATAAAATTCGTAAACATCTATTTGAAGGCATTATTATAAACAAGAAACCGCTTCATAAGCAAATGAAGTATTGATTTTCACATTGGTACTGTCATAACTGTCTGCGATTTATAGCATTTCAAAGGCGTAACGTCAATTTGGCACGAATATGATGTAAATCGACAGTCATTGATTGAGAAGGAGCTCAAAAGCCCTATTTCCATAACATTCACCTGCTGTGCAATGTCTGTAGACGTCCGTGTGTTGATCTCAGGTCGCTTTGCCCGCCGCCCCCGTCCAGCCGCCTCCTCGCGCCTAAGCCCGCTCCTCCCGCCCTGCGCCGATTCATCGCACTCATAATCCGATATCGGCCGTCGGGCTTCCCGAAGCGGAGAGTCGCGACGGAGCGCGCGCGCCGCCAGCCTAACGAGCGAAGCGGGACGCACGCACAGCGCTTGCGCGCGCCGGGAATACGCAGGGCGCTCTTGGACAGCGCGCCTCAACTGGTGGGCCACGTTCTACGTAGTCCTCATTATTACAATAGCTCATACTTCCTCGCATTATTTGTAACTTTTGCAATTTTAGAAAATTTAGAGAGTTCAACAAATATTAGACCTGGGAGAATTTTTAAGCGTCCTTTGCTCTATAGGAGCAAAATTTTAAAGAAAAAATATTCCGTTATTAAGAAAAAAATTGACTTTTCGTCTTTACGTCCGGCGTCGGCTTTCACCATCCAGAGGGGGAAGAGCACCGCCCCGTCCCGTGATAAAACTACTAAACTTACGGGACTGATGTTCATAGCAGTTGACGCGCCTGATAACACGAAATAATCAATCAATCAATCAACATATCCATTTCAAACTCGCAGGGCCTCAAATTACTTCAGATCGTTCGGTATATTTCAGTTTTTGAGAAAATCGGCTGAACAATTTAGGCGGTGGCGTTGACCACAGACAGATGTTTTGCCATCAATCTGTTTTTCGGTGTCAAGGACCCCAAAACATGGATTCTAATTAAAAAACGTGTTAGAGGAAGTACTTTACTTAGAAGCAACATTTATCTACTATTTCGTTACCAGAGCCTGGCAATAAGAGTTTTTCTGTCGAAAAGTCGATTTCCGTCGCACGATTACAATATTTCCTATTCTTACGAAGTAAGGCGCGTAAGTAAAAACGTTGTAAACGAATGTAGAATGCACTCAAAACGTGCGTTTATTGGCAACAACAGCAAAGCAAAATTCGCGACCAGGACAATTTATTTTACGCATTTATTGGAAGAAAACTATTTGAATTGTATAAGGCATTAGAAAAGGACAGTGATATACATTATAATACTAATATCTACCCAAAAAATTTTACAAATTTAAAACTTACAAAATCAAGAAATGTACAAATTTACGAATGGAACAGATTTGTTATCTACAATTTAGAAATCCATATAATCTTTCACAAACTTTATGAGTACTGAAAATGTACTAAGCATTATTTCTACGTGAAGACTGATGGTAGCAGCTATTGCGATGTTTAATTTTCCGGGAAAACGCCGCAGTGACTTCGTTTTTACAGTTGTTGCTAAAAGTATAATTGGCGCTTTCAACACGCACCACTTTTGTTTTACACTTTGTTCTATTTCTCTACTCTTCTGATTATTTGTTTGGTGTGCAGCTGTGAGGATACCTGTATCAACAACTGCTGTTGTAAATCTTCTATGCATTATTCTTACATATTTATCCGAGAGCACCATATCATGTGTATTATGGACAGTCTTGTCAGTCAGAATTCTGCAGTTCTAATATTGCTTGTATGTTTTGGCGCAGACATTCGTGTATCGTATCGGTAATAAGCTGTATCAAAATATGTAGTAATGCCATATATCGTTGCCACTTTGAAATACTTTAAATTGTTTAATTTTAATATTGCTTACTAATGCGTATTACCCGTTCACTGGGCGCAAAATCGAACGAGATTAGTTCATGCACTGCGTGGAAACCCGTACCTGTATCCTACTACCTTAATGTAGTACACATTAATTGATTTTTGTACATACATTTATGAAGATCCTGAGCATGGAGTTATAAGAAATTTATGATAAAAACAAAATTTAATCATTCGTTTTGAAATTATTGATTGATTGATTTTTTCGTGTTTCCGGGCGCGTCAACTGCTTTGATCATTAGTCCCGTTAGTGTAGTGTATATTTTTTTCTCGGGAGATGGCGGTGTTCTTCCTTCGCTGGATGGAGATATCCGGCGCCGACCTACCGTCGGCTAGTGGGGTTTCCCCCTAACTAGGTCTCTCCCACCAGCGCGGCACCGTCCCAGCCGGGACAAGCTCTAATCTCCTGGAATATGTAATAGTGTAGTGCATGTTACTGTGTGTGTGTGTGTGTGTAAGGGGAGAGGATAGGACAAGGAAGTGGAAGTCCGCAGACCGTGACCCGTTGGTTAGAGTACTGCTCCGGCATTCACCTGGTGTTGATCGGAGAAACCATGGAAAACTACCGATCAGAGCAGCCGGCCGCTAGAATTCTCCTCCAGACAGCGACTGAATTCGACCTAGCTGAAAAGCTAGTGCCGCCGTCAGGATCGATCTAGACCTCCCGGTCAGAGGCGCTGCAGTAACATCAGTTGATGCACTGAGCTACCGCTCCCGATTTGAAATCGTTTAAATATCAACAATAGAGCGCAATTTGCTAGTATGATCTTCAATTGTGTGATAAGTTAATCAATGATGTTGCATACAATGTACTATTATAATACGTTTAATTTTTCGCAAACTTCACCAAATATATTGCCTGAGGAATTTATTCTATATAAAAATTTGTTTAAATTCCGTTGAAATCACTATTAAAATTAAACATTATTTGAAAGAATAAAATCACTGGAACTTTAAGAACAGATAAGTGTGCTTTATGTAAAATGTATTTTACGTGGTAATAACCGTCACCAATATAGTAGTACGTGGGTAGTCACGCAACAAGACTGAATAAATTCACAAAAGTGCGTGAACAGCGAATAATATATTTCCAGAATATAGCTTGAAGTGAACATGAATATTTAATCAGGGGGTTTATGAAGTAACGAAATATCAAAATAAGTAATAATGAAGATAAAACTACTTTATAGTATGAAGCACGTAATGTTTTCAGCCTGTTCGTGCATTAAGGGAAAATGGCCTGGCAACGCGCTGCAGCGGGAGAAATCTTCCATTCGTCGCGAGCGCCAAACTCTACCCCTGGGGGTCCCGAACAAACGGGGGCTGCCACCTGCCGCAATAAGGAAGAAGAACGACGCCCCCGAACGCGCATGACGCTTTTAATAGAACTCATTTACAGGCTTGGCAAGTGCGTAACGGAATATATTATCAAGGGGTTGTTCAGTGGCGTGACTGCGGCGCATCACCGTCAATGCTATCGTAAACCAAAGTCCCCCACCTATGTTGTCGTGCGTATGCGTGAATATATGTGGCAGCATTTGCCATGCGTTTTACACTTTATATAGTAAAATATGCCATGAAGGGAAAGCTTAAAGTGAAGGGGCGCTTTTATGAAAGCTGATAAATTTGAAGGACACTGGTGTAACATGATGACTTGGAGGAAATAGAATTTGTTAACTGGCACCAAGAAATCTTAGTTCACAGATAAGGTTCTTTCTATATGGACATGCGCCTAACGTTTTCTCGGAATATTATTTAACGACAAAATACTTATGAAGGAAAATTTGGAAAGTTAAATAACCATAACTTCTGAATTCACGAAGTAATTGAAGATATTCAAATTGAAATTTATAATTATTAATGAACTGTAAAACTTATTGTAAGGCTGCTGCCATGTTAGTTTTCTTTCCAAAGCCAGTTATCTCCAAATTTGCCTTTCTTTAACTAAGAGTGGATTCATATAGTGTTCGAGCTTATCAATCTGCTGATATTATTTTAAGGGAAACTACATTAGATCCAAATGAATTGTCAAAAAATGTAATTTATTCCGCTATCATAATCCGGAGAAAAAATGAGCAACTTTCTTTCCATGAAGCGCATTATCTTCGTGATATATTTTGTAAACAGAATCAACTACACTCTTCAGTTATGCCCATGTGGCTGCGGAACCTGCTGGCGTTGAAAGAGTGGCGTGGCTGGGGAGCTGTTTCCACAGCAATGTTTGTTCGGACTTGCTGCGGCGTGGCCGGAATAGATTCCATTAACAAAAAACATAGCTATCTTTAATAGTATAAATACCTCTTTTCCCGTATCATCTTCCTGGGTTTCAAGGAACCAGTGCTTAGGACGCTGTGCCTGTGCCTTACAACTATTTGAATACTTCTCTGATTCTTTATCTCGCCAGCTACGACAGGCAACTTCTAGAAGCGGCCACCTTGGGACTTGTCGTGATTTCCCCACCAACTGGCTCAAGAGGCCGTATTTTCAGTATGAACTATTACCAACGCCTGGGAAGAACATTTCCATTACAGTTAAACTCGCGACTGGTAGAAGGTTAACAGGATTAATGGTTAACAGGATTAACAGGTTAACAGGATTAACAACCAATACTCTTAAGACACAGCGATACTGCCTCCAGAAAGAGATTCTCATTCTTTTGTTGTTCTGGATGAATTACATTTTGATCACTCAATATTCGGTCTCAATGGAGCTTGTTTGGCTGCTCTGGTATTGTAGTGACACGTATTTCGTGCCTCCGCCTCATGCCTGTAAAGTTATGACTGTGAATTTCTAAGACGTTTTGAATATTTGTGAGGTCCTTGGCGCCAGTGAAAGCTTTATGGTTGATTCAGGTATCTTATGAATATATGGATGAAACGAAAAGCAGTAAAATTCTTCAGGAACGCTTCAAAATATCCGAGTACAAGGAAGTGGAATATCATTCAACAAGGACGCAATGAAAAAACGGATAAATCTTAGTGCAGATTGTGTAAACACGATATTTTCTGCAAAAGGCCCAAGCTCTCCAATTCATGACGATAGGTGTTTTGCCAAACGAGAGAATTTTACAACCCTAATATGACGAATTCGACGAATTTGACTCTTCACGTAATACAATGTGCAGCAAAAATAGTGTCGATGATAAAGGGGAAAGTTAATGTAGAAGCTTAATTAGTGCATTTTCTCTGGTAACATTTCAGTCAATTACGAGTAAAATTGTTCAGTTTTGTGCGTCAATAATCACGTATTAATATGACTAATGTATTATGAATCATCGTAGGCCGAGGGGCGGGGTCCAGGACCCAGGGCGAGGATCCTCGACACCAGCTGAACTCTCGAGCGGAAGCCATGCATTGCCAGGGTGAGAGTTCTAAAAGCTGTCCTCTCTCACCTCCGTGGTTTCCTAAGGTTAATTCCAGAAGGACCCTGGACCAGGAACTTAAATAACTGGTGACGGCCCGCGCGCGTTCTTTCCTTCTTCTTTCGTGCTGCCCCAATTCTCATCCTCAGTGCCATGCGAACGGCATGCCGCTGTAGTATATGTATACTGTGTATTTATTCTTACAAAGGTATCAGAAAAAAATTAAAATATAAAATGATGATACTGTTTAAATTTGCTTGATACAAACATTTTCAAATTCGATTTCATAACGTTGATCAAGCTTTAAAATGGATCCGTAGTGGCTGAACGAAAGTCTACATCTATAGAAGTGCACATAATAGTTAATTTTAATACGAAATATAAAATACGTACGTAGTATATTCAATGTCCGACGTGCCCATGCACACCTAAACCACTGTACCGCATTGCCAGCGATTGATTAAGGAGAAATGTACGAGTCTCACTTTTTTTGTAATTGAGCTCAATTTATTAAAAACAAATAGCAGCAAGGATAAGCTTTAAATATAATTCGTAGCATTGTTGTTCTTTCTCTGATATGTGTCGCATTTGTTGTACCACACTTTATGACAAACCTATTACGTTCTAATATTTAATTTGTAGTTGTAAGACAATTATATATACATCATATATATGTATACATATATACACACGTTTATATATGGGTGAGGGTGTTTTATAAGAGGGAATATTCTAAAGAAACATAACTACATTAGAACTTTTAACAAAGCTTTTAAATTATATTATATTAAAAGCAACAATTTATGAAATACGAAAGAAAATAAATGGAAATAGGAATTAATTATCTTCTGTTGTTAATTCTAGTATAAACATAGTCACGAGAAAAAGCTGCAATTTCCATAGAACGTATTTTGAAGTGTATAAAAGTAATTGTATCTATAGATAAGGGGAATTTTCTGAAATTCGGAGAAATATAGTAAATATTACAAAAATAGACATTTGCACAATAGTTTACCTTTCAGGATGGTTAGAATGTTGTAGAACCACTCTCACTGTCCACATACCAGCAAGGGACCATTTGAGGTCGGTGTTTGTTCAAAAGTTAATACAATCTAATAGAAAATTATAAGCGCTTGGTGAGCGAACGTGAGTGTTTCTAGTTAAACGTACAGTGGCTCGCGATATTACATAACATTACTATAGTTTTAATGAAAACGAAGCTCTCAGAGACATCGGACTCTGCTTAATTGTGGAGGGCCATCGAAAGTTGCTGAGAGCGCCCGAAACGGAGCCGCACGCGAGGGGCGGAATGGCGGATGGCTGCGGGGAGGGGGGGGGGCTTCGCCGGGGCGGGGAAAGCTACCCACGCCAGCCGAAGTACCAACCACTCCGCCCTGTTTTTCCACCAGGGCTCGCAAAATACCGGGCGAGTTTGGCGCATCCACATTGCAGACTGTTTTCCATCGAAACACGTTCATTTAAACATTTCGACAAGTCTTGTCTGTTCTCGCGACTCAGTAGCTCGCTCTCAAAATGATGCTCGAGAGAAACATTCACGAATATTAAGCTCACTGCACGGAGGACTCTTCATATTCCTCTCTGAGCTGCCGCGGAGAAATGTGTGCCTGTGAAATTTAAGTGAAGATAAAATATCAAATTAATGCTGTAAGAGTATTAGCATGAATTCACCCACGATATTTATAGAGAAGGACCTGTACACAGCCATTAGACGAACCATGCACTAATAGCTCTTATGTATTTTTCGATATAAACTGAGAAATATGAGAGACCAGGCTCATTGTAAATATTTTGCTTTCTGAGTATCTTCATAATAATTAATTCTTCTCAACATCTCGTTTCTTCTCCACACCTCACTCCCTGCTGTCCGCAGTCGAGATGACTCCCGGTGCTCCTATCGACTGGTCGAACTCTCTTGCACAGACCGTTGGACTGTGCCCAACGGATTTTGAAAAAAAAACTGCCTGGGGCAGAATCCCCGTCGCTATGAGCTCAGCAATGACTTCCCTAGGGCCGTGTGATTTGGCTCTTGGGGCCCCCCCCCCCAACCTTCCGTCCCACGCCGCCACCTGTGTTCTGCGTCCTCTCGACCGTACCGTCGTCACCACCGTTGTGCCCCCCCTGGCACTGGGTTATCCGCCGTCTCCATCTCCCTTTGCAGGCCCTCGCTTTGTTGCCTCCGCCGCCGTCTTGCGAGCGTCTTCACCAGTGTCTTCGCCGCCGCCGCAGCCCCAGCCCTAGTCGCAGTTAGTGGCCTGTACCGCCGCCACGCCGTTGTTCTTCCAGGTAGCTGACGCCGGGTCGGGTAATGTGCCAATTCCCGTGAGGCTAATGGCGTGGGAGGCCCGATAACGTGCCACAGGCCGCGGCCGAGCTCTTCCTGACTCCGCGGCCTCTCCGAAGACGCAAAATGTGCTGCCGCTGCCTGTGCCATAGCCTTGCCACCCGACCTTCCCGTCCTTCCAGCCCCGCCCCTCCGCCCCTCCCCCCGGGGAAGCGGTCCATCGCGCTAGCCTCGCTCAGCGCGCGGGAGAAGACGGAGTGCGCCCCGTTCGTCATAGGCGCCGCCCGCTCTTCGGGAGACAAGTTAAAAACAGCAGCTCCCTGCGCTATCTCGCGCCGCCGCCATCCAAGGCGTCGCAGAGCCGCGCCGGCCGACCGACCGACCGACGTTTCTAACAGTTGCTTGCCAAGGTAGCTCTTGGGGACACTCAGCGTTCACTCCATGATTTCCCGTATTTTTCCGCCCTTCTTTGTTGGCGCTTAATGCAAATAATAATCAGAGGAATAATAGAAAAATCAAAAACAACTAGATAATGAATACATTGTTGCTTTAAGTGGGTACTGATTCATTGGAACTGCATGGCAAACTTTAAATAAAAACATGTAAATTACAAATATTGTATAGTTTACCAAGGCATTTGTAACGTTTCCCTACAAAATACGACAACTCTATTCTCCGATATCGAGAGTTGATGTTGAGTCAGTGAGAAAGTGTTCAAAGTTTCTATGATCGCTGCAGTTGTCATATCAGTCAATGGCAATCCCCTTCTATTCAAGGACTTCAGTTTTCGGAACCGTTAATACAGTAAGAGTTTTAGGTCTTTATTTTGAGTTAACTAATGGTTAATTTTCTTTGAAATATAAATATCCCTGACTTAAATTTTAAAAGTGCTCCTAAAATATTTGAATTAACCATATATTTTTATCACTTATTTTAATACAAATTACGAAGAGAGAGAAACGCCGGGAAATAATTTTATAGCTCCCACACTTTTAGATTAAAAAAAGAATTGTACGAATATTAACCAAATCCCACCCACGTGATTCTTGTTAGCTTCTCTTCATTAATCTATGAATTTTTCCATTACCTTGTCTCTTAATTTACGAATCAGTGGCGTTTGTCAAAAATGACTTGCTTAAGGGTGGGGATATATTTTCAGAAAACGCCTATGTTTACAATTATAACACTCGCCATAGCAATCATATTCATCAGGTGACAGTATCAACAGCTCATTATAAAAAAAGCACATACATGTACATTATTTTACAACACTTTGCCAGATGACATTAAACGATTAAATTCGATAGAAAAGTTTAAATCCCAAGTAAAACCGTTTCTGCTGCGTAACTATTTCTATTAGTTTAGTGGTGAGTTGTAGTTGACATTTACATAATTGAAATGATTGAAGGCGTTTTCATTGTCAACAATACTATTTATTTCAATAAGAGCAGCTTTCGATGGCTTAACCATCATCATCAGTTTTCTGCTGTCTGGAAGTCGTTTTTGGTTGTCGTTTTTGTGACTTCCAGACAGCAGAAAATGATGGCTGATGATGATGGCTAAGCCATCGAAAGCTGCTCTTATTGAAATAAATAGTATTGTTGGCAATGACAACGCCTTCAATCATTTCAATTAACTGTTTCTATACAATTAGAGACTATAATGAGCATCGAAAGGTCACTAATTTTAACAGTGATATTTAATGATAATTACTTACCATTCGGACTGTATAATTCTAAACAACCTGTAACAGTATTGTACTGCAGCTTCCGGGTCAATGACCCCCATTTCGAGCAGGTTTTTCGTCCAGTTTCCCTGATCCTTTCAGCAAATGTTGAGATGGCCCCTTGTTTTGCTCCTGGACATAAATGTAACTTCATTATCTGTGCTCGTCTTCTAGATTCAGTGGGGAAAGTAGTTACTCAAATTATCGTTCTCCATGTTGTCGATGCAGGTAGTGTTATTCCTTGAAGAATATAATGAGGGATAAGAGCCCAAATTGTTTGCTGATTTACCCTTGAAAATAGATTTTATTACATTGGAGCGAATATTTTGTAAACAATTCTGGCAAAAAACGTTCATATTTTTCTGTATTCAAAATTCAAGTAGTATGTGGCTTAGGGTAGGGATCACAGAATTTTGAAAACGTGCACAGAATTCACTTCCCCCCCATAGCACGTCAATCACATTTTTTAACTGTTTTTGACGGACGATAAATAAAAATAAATTAAGCTTTCGTCCAATATTCAATGTCAAATTAACCTGAAACCTCAACGTTAATACCCTCATTGTTGTGAATATAGTTTCTTAAAACACATTTATAATATTATAATTAACCCTCCGCAAACCAAGCAATAACAAGCAAAACCCATCCCACAAGCAAACCATATCGCGAATTTGTTTATAAAAAATTACCGCTAACTTCCCTAACCTTTGTGTAACTTCTAAAGGGCAATTAAAACAGGAAAACTGACATAATAATGGCTTTCACATTCTCGTATTTCGTTGTTGAATTGTTAATTCAATTATAAACATGAGAAATTTTCAGTAAACAGCTCTGGAAACTGACAGTACCGAGGCTTGCTGTTCGAATTTGACAAGATGCATGATTGTTTTAATCTTATGATTGAAACCGAAATTAAATAGTAAAATCAATTTGTAATCAATTAGTTTACATTCGGTGAATGATGTACGCATAGCTGTCTGGAAAATAAGGAACATCACGCAAAACCTCACGTGAAGCAATTGAAGCAGTTGTGACAGAATATATAGTCCTAATTTCTTCGACATTAACGAAAGTACGAAAAATTGTAAATTGAAAATTGTTGAACTATTAAATATTAAAACAAAGCTATTTTGAGATAATTAATTCTTCAGCCGGAATAAATGTAACTTACTCTAAGATAATTTTTAACAAATCAGTAAATAAGGCAGTATTGATGTAGACGACGGGAAATGATTAAAAGTTACTTGAAAACATTGAGAAAAAACAAACTAGGAAAATGAAAATGTCCGAGATTATGTTTTCCTTTGGACCTTCGTCTTTCCCTCTATCAGTTCGTTGAAATGTTTTATGAGGTTAATGAAAATGGATAATGAAGAAATTTAAAGATTTCTTGTCCTAATTCCATTGCATACCACTGGAAATTTTCTGACACTTCAGCAAATACGACAACATCCTTTCTGCTCAGAATCGGAAATACTATTTTAAGAAAATGTTTTTATTCTTCAAAGATGAGTAATTCATTATTTTATTTATGAAATGAAATGTTTATTCTTAGAATACATTTAGGCAATTACGATATTTTCATCTCTTCCACTTTTTAATGGAAATGAGAAAGTCTGGTACTTCTAGTCGTTAAATTCAACATAATAGAAAGTAAAAAGTACGCACTGTTGATCATCGTAACACCTCACATTCTTGAATTGAATCTGATTATCAATTCTGTCTTTTCTCCTACTTTCGTTGGTGATAACTCTGTGTTATTCAATGTCGTTCAACGTTTTAGCATTTTCAATTTTAGCATAGAAGTTACATGTATGCTCAGATGCAAAACAAGGAGCCAGCATTTGTTCAAGGTATCAAAGAAAACTTGACGAAAAATCTGATCGAGATAGGGGCAAGCATATTTAGCCTTCTTTTAGGATAATGTACAAATTATAATTAATGCATTGACATTGTCAAAATATATATCACGCCCCTTTTTAGACCGCTATATTCTAATTGTATTGAACCAGTTATGCGGCACAATAAATTCATGATATTCAAACTTTTGTATCGATTTTAATGGTTTAATGTCGTCTGGGAATGTGGAGTAAAAAAATGTAAAAGTATTATATAGAAATTGCTGTATGTAGCTGTCGATACTGACACCTTATGAATATTATTCCTACTTCGGTTGTTATAACTATACACATCTATTTTGCATGGAAATATGTTTCCACTCTTGAGTAAGTCGGTTTTGACAAAAAACATTAATTAGTAAATGAATAGGAGAGGCTATGGTAGGATTCCTAGCTTCATAAACGAGGTTTGCAGGAATCACGTTGATAGCATTTGCTTATTATTCCATACAATTCTTTTCTTCAACCTAAGATTCTATTTGCCATTGGATGTTTTCCCAGAATATTATGCCATGTCTAACGCGGGAATGAACATTCGCAAAATGCATACAACGACCACTCGACCAGTATGAACGTTGACAGTCAGAAAACATTCTTAATGCTGTTTGGGAACTATGGCAATTGTCGGTCCTCTTATATAGCTCGTGCTCTCTATTACAATTCCAAAAATAAATGAACTCAATCAGAAAAAGCTATTACAATATTTCCGAGGGAGATTATATTTTTATTTTTATCATTATATCAAACCAAGTTATCTGAAAAATAAGTTTGAATGAAGTACCTAGCATTTCAAGAGCTGAAATTACTGACACTAATTAAACGAGGAAGGTTCTCTTCAGTGGACGGGGCATTGCCAACAAACGAAGAGAGAGAAGATGCCAAAGAGGATCTTATACGCAAAATCCTAATGGGAGGATGGAGCGTTGAAAGTCCAATGTTTTGACGAGGTGCCTGGAGATGGCAGAAGGTGGAGGAGTGCTCGAGAGAGAAGATTGCAGTAAGCTCCTACACGAAGCGTGGCCTCTCAACGACGTATAACGTTGCTGCCTCCGATGATGGTGGTAATTATAATTCCGAGAATAAATAAAATAGCATGCGAATTCGCGCAGCCCTAATAATTTCAAACAAATTTCTTCTCACATTATGGATGGCACACTCCCGTGACTGCAAGAAGATTACTCAGAAGTATTTATTTCTACAAGTGGAGCACAACTCCATTGTAGTCAATGAAAAACAAACAAGACACTCAGCAGCATAGGAGCACCCTCATGCCTGTCCATATAAATTCTATAACTGCTGCCATAGAGCTTCGAAATATTTAAATCCACATTTCTCAGAATGGCCGACCACTACAGAAAAGTGGCATTTCTTCAACATACTTTGAAGGAAACACTTATATAACAATTTATATGGTTGACTCTTGACAGAATGGTACTTATTTATTTATTTTACGTCAAAAAACAGTTAAAAACTGCGTATGACGTGCTATGGGGAAAAGTGAATTGTGTGCACATTTTCAAAATTCTGTGATCCCTACACTAAGTCATATACTACTTAAATTTTGAATTTTGAAAGGGAGCAAAAAAAAACAAAAACTCCCAATTAGTAAAATCTATTTTCAAGGATAAATAAGCAATAAATTTTGGCTCTTATTACTTCCTGCCGCGACAACATGGAAACGATAATTTGAATAATTGTATTTCCCACTGAATTCTAAAAGACGTGCACAGAAAATGAAGTTACATTTATATGCACTTTATATGCACATTATCATTAACAATTTGTGCAATTACAATGAGTGTACAAAACATGTAAATTTGTACATACAATACTGTTTATACTCGAATTACATATTGTTGATACTCGAAAGTAAGAACCATGAACTGTCCTCCACATTCAATTCAGTAAAATTTAAGAACGATTAGCTGGCTTTTTCTGGCCTTACTTTGTGGGAAAGTATTGTAATCATGCGCTGAAAATCGACGACGTTTCGACACAAAACTCTTATTGGCTGGTCCTAGTAGCTAAAAAGAGGACAAATCTTATTTGTGTATGGAATAAATTACTTCCTCTAACACTTAGTGTTAAACATGTAGTTAGAATACATGTTTTGGAAAAGAATGACGTCAGAGCGAACAATTAAGTTAAAGAACCTTCAATTGTAATCCAAAATTGTAACTAAAGAATTTGAAACGCATCACCAGCAACTTCTTAAAAAAAAAAGCGAGGAGGATTCTGAAATAAAATCTAAGAATAACAAATTGAAAGTACGATTTAGTATTACTGACGATTTTAGGAAATTCGGAAAATTTTGAAAGAAAATAGAAAAGAATTATCCCTTTAAAGATTCAATTTAAAAAAATTGAAATTGTAATAATTACCTGACTGTTTAAATGACATTGATATCACTGAAATTCTAAAAACATACCAGTAGTTACAGAAAGAACGCAATGTAGAAATTGCAAAAGTTTTGATCACAATTTGGTATATTGTTTAATTAACCGACGCTCTGTGTATGATGACTCTGCGATTTTGAGAACTCAAAACGTACAAATCAGGAGGCCAACCATCACGCGTAAATTGAAATGCAAAACTTGCTGCTAACTACCGAGAATTTTCAATGTGGGTGGAACTAAAGCTTAATAACCGAACGGGACCAGCCAAGACCATGAACTGTCCCCAACGTACAAGGCAAGAAATACGTCATGAGGGCAGACAAGACAAGAACAACCACCATTCTTATCCAAATCAAAAGCAGTTCCCTCCCTTACGTGAATTGCCAACCCCTTGTACACGACTTTCAAACAACCCGACCCAGGAAACACTCGTACATATAAAAAAAACTAATTATAAATTCTATCATTGTTTTAAACAAGCTAATTACACAACCTAAAATACTCAATTTATCATCAATTTATGCATTTACTTTTACAGCAGAATATGATTCCGATTGCTTTACAATAATGAGGCAGGTCCATTTTATTAATGTCAAATTGATAAACTGGAATATCAATGGGTTAAGTAAACAAAATATATTTTCATTAATTTAATTTTTACTACGGAATTCACATACCGTGTATTCAGAAACATTTCCATCCAACAGATAAATTTAAGTTGCCTAGTTTTAACATTCATAGAGACGACGTATAAAGCTACAGATGGGTTTGCAATATTCGGGAAAGAACTTCATTCTTAGATGCATTGCTCTACATCTGAAAATCTAGAAATAACGCCAATAAAACTAATATTAGATTTAGAACAAATAATGACTGTAACATGAAAACCAACTAACATACTTTTTCCAGAAAAGACACTTATTGTTATACGCGTTATACATTATTATTATTATTAATATTATTATTATTTTATTATTATTATTATTATTATTATCCTGTTTACTCACAAAGTTTTTGGTTTCACATGGATACCACACAAATTCAATATCAAAGCATGGTAGCACTGACATATTTAAAATCTACAAAGCAAATTAAGGCATTCTAACACAAACATAAATAATTTTCAGATGTAATAACAAATCAAAAATGAACTTTCCAAACCCAACATGTCCTCCCATAAATCTCCTGACTAGTGAACAGGTACTGATTATAACCGACTTCTGGAGACCGATGATAATGCTCTTCTTCAAGCCGAGTTCTTCCACCGATCTGCAGAGAGTTTTTGGTATAACACCAGTTGCTGATAGTACAGTTGGGATAGTTTTAACTTCTGACACTCGCCATTGTTCTTTTACGGCAAATACTAGTTCTCTGTATTTGTGATTTTAGTCTGGTATGTTGTCATCATGTTGCTGGTATTGACGACTGCAAAATCAATAAACCAAAATTTTTTGCAGATTTGTCCCAGAGAGTAATATCAGGTCTGTTATGCTGAATTGTCCTGTCTGTCAGAATACTGCGATCCCAGTATAACTTATGTGTCTCATTTTCTAGTACAGCTTCTGGATGATACTGTAATATGGTGCATCCACTTTCTGAGGTAGCCTGTATTTTTGGCTAGTTTGGAATGGATGATGTGGCCCACTTGATCGTGTCTCACTTTATAGTCAGTGGGAGCTAGACAACTACAGCCTGAGAAAATATGCTGAATGGTTTCATGATCTCAACCACACATACGACATTCATCAGTTAGTACTCCTGGTCTTTGATGATATATTTTAGGTAATTCTTTGTGGGAATCACCTGATCTTGTATTGCTATTATGAAACCTTCGCTCTCAGGGTACAAATATCCTATACTGAGCCATTTGCACGACATTTCGTGGTCGACATTTGGATTGGCTACTGCAGCAGGATATGCACCGTGGAGTGCTTTCTGTTTCCAGGAATCGATCTTTTGCTGCAAAGAGAGCTGATGAACTTGCATATCTTGTTTTAGATTGAGGGGCGTGTAGTTGTCATCTGCCTGCACAAGTACCTTGTGGAGTGGAGTACATGCCTTTTCTGCGAAATACTTCCTCATGGCTATTATCTGTTTGGCATGGAGATTCGTGAACTTCACAATACCACGCCCTTCCATTTGTCGAGTCAGTGTGACCCTGTGGATCGCACTTTTAGGATGGTGACAACCGAAGCGTGTCATTTGAACTCTTACAAGTCTCTCCAATTCCTCTAGGTTGGTTGTGGACCATTTACGAATACCCATCGAGAAGGTGATAATGGGTATAGCATGCGAGTTAATGGCAGTCGTGAGATTTCGAGAGTTGAGGGAAGTTTTCAACACTGACTTGAGTCGGTTGGCAAACTCTGTTTTCAGCATACCCTTCAGTTGATGATGTGCAATCATATTTCCTTGCTGTATACCAATGTATTTGTAGAGCTTGTCAGCTTCTAGAGCAGTGATTGTTTCTCCATTAACAGTCTCGTATGTGAGCTCACTAGTGAGTTTACCCTTCTGTATTTGTTGTATTTTGCATCGATCAATGCCCAGTTGCATATTTATGTCTCTGGAGAAATCTTCAGTAACTTTCATCTGAATGTTTAAGCCACGCATCTTACCAGAGTTTAATGTCGTCCATATACGCTAAGTGGGCTATTTGCAATCTTTCAGTGCCTCTTAGTTCGAAACCTAATTTCAAGTCTTCTAAGAGTGTCGACAACGGGTTCATTGCCAAGCAGAACCAGTAAGGGCTATCGCCTTGGAAGATTCCGTGCTTTATATTTATTTCCTTGGTAACAATTGTTTCATTTCTCGAAGTGACACGAATAGTTGTCTTCCATTTGCCCATGATGGATTTCAGGAAATTCACAATTGTCGAGTTCACACGATATAGTGACAGCACATAGAGGAGCCAATCGTGCGGAACCATGTCATAGTCCTTTCTATATCAATGAAATAGGTGAATAAATTGAGTTTCTTCTTACATGCTTGCGACATGACCACACTATCGATGATAAGTTGCTCCTTATTTCCAAGGTAGCCCTTGCTGCATCCCTTCTGAGCTTCGGCTAAGATAGAGTTTGCTACACAGTGTTTCTCGATAACCATTGACAAACAACTTGTGATGACTTTGTAAAAATTATTATTATTATTATTATTATTATTATTATTACTATTATTATTATTACTATTAAAAATATAATAAGAGTTCTTCATAGTAGCAATATAGCGCGAAATTGTAGAAACACCACATATGTTGGTCGCGAGCTTATTAATCAGCGGTCATCCCTTTATCCGTTCAGTAATAAATGCGCTCCAGATATTCTAAATATTTAGTTTAATTGCAAAAATTGATTTCTCCTGATACCACTCCGTAATATCAGACCTCGATTCTCAATATACCCGTAATTATTTCACTCCAAGGTACTCCAAAAGAACGAAAACTCGAAACTAACAAATAGTAAATTTAACTGGGATCTATTTAAAAACAAAATATCTTCCGAATTTTCTTTCTCCAAAAGTATTAAAAATGATTTAGAGGTCGATGTATAAGTTAACAAAATTACAAATCAATAAGTATCACTGTAAAAGAATCCTACTAAACGTCACAAAGACATCATATTTTTTACCAGCACAAATTATACAACTAATCGAGAAGAAACATGAAAGCAAAAGAATTTGGCAGGACAGTCTTCCAAATTAAGCTAGTACGCTGAAACAGCACATACTCTCTCTCATTATATCGAACGTCTACGCAATATTAAAGTACTATATGAACCTGCAAAGTGTTAAAAAAAATTCCTGCGGAGATTCAAACTCAAGTTCTGCGAGTCAACAGATCAAGCACGCTACCGCTTCGACCAGTGACTCGGGGAGACTTGCTTTCCCCGACGATTAACAATTAAAAGTCTCTCCCATTACTTCTAACTGATGCAATATTTGAACATTCAGATAATTCAACGTAAATTAGACCTGCGCCATTCTTTTAAGTGTCCTTTGCTCTATCCACAGAAAAAATGTTAACAAAAAATGTTGGGAATCGTTTGTAAGAAAAAAATTCTTTTTTACTAACTTACTACTACTTTATCGTCTTACATAAGAAGAGTAAATATTGTAAAGCTTCGTCCACCTCGAATAACTAAATAGCGCTTAAAATAATGATTTAGATCGCATTTTCATTGTCATTCCTGATTTTTCGAAAATTACAAAAGTTGACAATTTTTTCGGTGTCTTCCAACAACTACAATATTGCAGACCGAGATTTCTTACTTAAAGGTCGTCAATGACATCTTGAAAGAAGGTGATCATTTTCCGAAAATATTAGTAGTTTTCGCGTAATTTTGCATGAAATTTAGACAATATTTAAACAATTATTTTCTCAAAAACAACTCCAAATTTTTCCTTTAACTTCTCTTCTCGTATGTATCAAAGTACGATAAAAAAGTGGTGCTAGTTTATTGCAGGTGAACTCTATTTACGAAAACTGAAAAACGTTAACATCGAAAACCACAAATTTGAAGATAGATATTTAGTTAATTTCTTTAAAACAGCATGTAATTGATTTTCTCGAAATTTAAAATGATTTTGAGCATAAGACAGCCAAAAGCGACGCATTAAAAATAATATTTTCTCAAAAATGGATGTAACTGTCTTACAAAAAGTTTTGATGTAAAAGAGTTGTGATCTTCCTGTGGTCTCCTTTTCATCACATTATTAAGGGGCCGTAGAAGTAAGAATCGTCAAAAATATTTTTGATATATCACCATGAAACTACAGAAAGAGTAAACTACTTTTCATTGAAATGTTCTCTAAATAATGTGTTCTACAAGATTGCGTTTATAATTTGTAATATTTAAGGAAAATGTCTATTTTGGTGTGTGAAATGAAAGCGTTTAAAGTTAAATGGACCATGAATCATTGTTTCTCTGACAAATTTTGTTGAACATCTTTCAGATGTAAAGATTCAAATGGAAAGAATTTGTAGCTTTTAATTAATGTTCATCTCTGTCATTAACACGATAATCCATTACACAGAGGAAATGTGGAACTATTGATAGGTGTAATCTGGTAATAAAAACGATCAGAAAACAGGACAGAGGTAATTCAATATTTACACGCCTAGTTACCTTCATTACGTTTTCCAATATCTCGTATGTATGTGATCTACAGAAATTGTATTTAGACATTAAAAAACAGTTTGAAAGTTTGAATATTCTTGTTTTTTTATAGATCTGCAAGGCACGGCAAAGTGAACCCGGGAACTAAAATTATTCTGTAAAGCAGACGAGAGAAACTTTTAGCAAACAAATAATTAATCAACGGGAAGAATGATATACAAATAATTAATCACCTCTGCAATCGTTTAGGAAGAGAAAACGGGTCAGGTATGTAAATGGTTATTAGCTTTAAATAATGCGTTTATGCTGCATAAATACACGAGTGCACACGCGGATTAAACTTCACTTGTGCAGGAAATAGTTTCCAACTTTCCTTCATACGTTTAAACCTGTTCTAATAGTTTTGTGAAAATGGAATCGAAGTTTTATAGACCTTTAATTACATTAGATCATTATAACAAATTAAGTGGCCAAAGGAAAAAATACTGATAAAAAGAAGATAATGTTTCATTTTCTGAAATTTAATGAGACTTTATGAAGTAATGATAACGTTCCACTTATAAGAAAATCGTGAAAATTGTTTCAAAAGCAATAATGGATGAAACGTTATGGGTTTTCTGCCAATTCAGATGAGTTGGTAATGTATCGTAGGGTTTGACAATGACCAGTATGGTATAAATGTACACTACTTATCACCCACTTTCACACAAGTTACAAACAAATTTGCTACCTATGCCTTGGACATTATATTCGTATTTAATGTTATATTTCAGCATAACTGTATTAATTTAACCCATACTAAAGGAAGACCCATACCAAGGAGTCTTCCAAATTCACATAATCGTAGAGACGGGCGGCCGCAGTTTTCAGTCAGCTCTTCAGTCGTAGAGGCTATGAAAACTAGGGAAGAGATGGAGATAGAGGAAAAGAAGGAACCATAAGGAGAGCGAGAAGAGGCAGAAAAGACAGAAAAAATAGTAGGGAGCGAAAGTATCTACAAGATAAATGAAGAATAAAGAAAGAATGAAAATGGAAACCGCTGAAGTGAAGGATGGAATATATGAATTAAGAAATGAATGAGAAGCAAAAACAAAGACGATGCGCATAAATGAAAAGACGACAGGAATTCACTTGCACAAGTGAACGAGGTAACAGAAGAGTGACTATTGAGAAGGGGGACGTGAGTCAGCAGTCAGAACGAGTGCGAAATGAGACGGATGGGTGAGGAGAAGAAGGCGGCGGAGAAGGAAGAAGAGAGGCCGCTGGCGGGTGAGCGGGTGAGCGGGTGAGCGGGCGGTCGCCAAAGGCAGTGCGGCTATGCCTGCGGTGGCGGCAGTGGCTGCGGCGGCCTGCCGGCGACAGGAGGGGAGCGGTCCCGGGCGGCGTGGCGTCCGGTAGCTCGCAGGCAGGCACCCAGCGCGAGGGTGGCCGTCGCGGAAGCCACGGCTCGGGTTACCCACCGGGGGCCAGCTGGGGAGCCCCGCGCCCCCCACCCCGCACTCCCGCCCTGCTCCTGCCCTACGCACCCCGCGCCGCCCGCCCGACCGAATTTGGTCGCCTCATTAAACGCGGCCGACGAAATTTTTCCAGAGAAGATACAAAGATGGATGGTAGAGGCCGCTCAAAATGCGTTCATTCACTCGTTCTTATCATATTTCTCAGGCGACGCTGGAGACGCGCTAGCGGCAAGCGGGGTGGGGCGGGGCGGCGCGGGGCGGGGCGGGCCCCAGGCGGTGGCGTTCCGCGCATCCCAACGCGCGCTCCTCGGGCGCCGCGATCGCCCCCCGCCCAGGGCTGGCAGAGCGGCACGCGCCGGGCGGCCCTGGAGCAGCGCGCCTCCGCGGCGGCCGCTGCCTTCGGCGGAGCGCGGCCACGGCGGCGCGGCGCGGCGCGGCGCGGCGGCACGAGGCCGGCGGAGGGGGACGCCCGATCGAAACTCCCGGCCGCGCTTCTCATCAATTTTCCAGGAAAAAACACTCGCCCAGAAATGACAGCCCTGTTTTGACGGAGTCCTAGCAAATTTATGAGTTTATAACCAACGATACATATATATCTGCTTGTCTGCGCATTAGATGTTTGTCGTCGCATAGCACACGTTCAGTTTATTGTTCTAACCACTCTGCACGCCTACATCCCAGTCAGTTTCATTAAATAGTTCGCTTCGCTACGACTCCTTTGCACTCTTCCTAACAAGCGATCGTGTCCTGATACGATCGCTTGTGTTAAGAGTGCAAACCCTGAGTTGACATAAATAACATGTCGTAAGTCGTCAAAGACACATTTTCGTCGAAATTCATGAAGAATAAAATTCCATTAAGAGGATTGAAATTTATGCAGTGGGGTAACATAAAGTCATAGTATTTTTTGGGAAAAGCGTAAATTTAATATTTGTCATTGCACAAACACAATGCCGAATATGTTCACAATCCTATCTATTTGTTGAACGATTCAAAATCTAAAGCTACGAACATTTCTTCCACTCTGAACGGTGTTGTGATCGATACTCTTAAATTTAAAATTAATTCACAATATATTGTGATTGCAAATATATTATATTGAAAATAAAACTATTTTTAATGTACTACTACGTGCCCTCAAAATTTCTACAACGAAACTAAAAATATAATTATGTTTAATTTTAAAACAATTCTAGTACTACATCTTTCATCATGTTCATATTAATATGCGTTTGTTGCTTCTATAACAAAATAAAAATTCTGAAATGTTTTAAAAATGCCCATGGGAATAAATGTAAGCATCCTATCGGATCATATCCATTGACTCTTGGCCAACGTATTCAATATAAATAAATAAATAAATAAATAAATAAATAAATAAATAAATAAATAAATAAATAAATAAATAAATAAATAAATAAATAAATAAATAAATAAATAAATAAATAAATAAATAAATAAATAAATAAATAAATAAATAAATAAATAAATAAATAAATAAATAAATAAATAAATAAATAAATAAATAAATAAATAAATAAATAAATAAATAAATAAATAAATAAATAAATAAATAAATAAATAAATAAATAAATAAATAAATAAATAAATAAATAAATAAATAAATAAATACAGTTCAAATCATTTTCGTACGCGAAACAACGTGCATCTCAGATTACAATCATTAGAGACAAGTACAATGATATCCTAAATGTTCGGCACAAAAACTTATTACATAATAAACGTGTAACGTAAACATTGGTGAAAAAACAAAGTTACCAAAGCCATTTCCGTTGAATTTACTTTGTTAGAAAACAGCTCGTAGATTTTTTCTAAATAGCATTTGTTCTGAACATCTGCTCATATAAAACAGCAAAACGCCGTGCACCGGTTTACAATCTCCCTCGTCTTTCTAACTTCTTATGTCGCACACAAACCCTTAAAATTTACGAAGCTATTGTAAAGACGTCAACAGAGAAGTGTTAGAAAGATGTTAAAGTTCCTCATTTTTTCGCAGTTTTGCTGAGGTTTTCTCTCGACGTCTTTCAGTACAAAGGAAGAACCACTCATAAAATATCTTGAATGTCTTGGCAACAATACGAGTATAAAGCAAGATATAAGTAATATACTGAGCACCGAACTAAATAACACAATGATGAATTGCTTCTTTTAAATACAGCCAACACAATGTTTTTTTCTGGCACAAGAAACTCCATTCTTATTCTCCAACAAAAGAAAAAAATGAAATTTTAATATAGATGGTGTAAATAATCGGTGTAAACTGTTACTTGGTGGTTGAAAACGTTCAATTCGTTGTTTAAAAATATCTCCCTTCGCTCATGACCTTTCTTTGTGAACTCTCGAGTTCTGTGGAAATAGTTTAAATAATCTGGGTAAATATTTCACATAAGTTGTAGGTGGATGGCTAGGAGACACGCAATGGAGACTTAAGTGGCATTACGATTAACTCACTCCTGCCCAAGTAACATATCGAGATTCAGATCACCTGTGTCAAAAGTATTAAACGCAATCTGACAATAAAGTAATGATTCAGCAATATGTGTTACACAATGAAGATTTTTTAATTTAAAAGAAAGAATAAAATTTAAGAAAAGAATATATAATGAAAAATCGTTTAATAGAAATCGAATTTGTATTTTTGAAGATGACACCACTATGGCACATCTTCGAAGTTTGTTCTCGTCACAATTTTTGCAGTTCCATAGAAAGCACTATGTTGATGGAGAAGTGATAGTCTCAATGTAATACAATCACATTTCTCGGTGAATATGTCTAAAAACCATGTAGTTCACTCGATGTTTGGGTGTCTATAGTTCCTGCATTATTTGGTCAGTCATCTGGTAAGATCCTGCACCAGCAAAACACATCACCCTCTGTAGCTGACCTTTAGAATTCTGACAATGGCCATACATCAATTCGACCTGTCAATTCAACTGGTCAATTTCGGCGGTGTTGAATATGCGATTGTGTTTAGAGTGTGTTCTGGGACCTCCGGAATGAGGTGGATGGAAGCTACAAGTTCACTCCCACAGCATTTAGTAGAAATGTGGTTCAGATTACTTCGATATGCGCATAATTGTCTCCAAATAGCTATATACCTATTATTGGAAAATATAGGAAAATCATTAGAACATAGAGAGTAAGTATCTAACAAAAGACCCGTCAAAAGAATATTCAATGATCTATATGCCCAACATTACGAAATAATACAACTTTTCTTTAAAAAATTAACAGTATATGTTAAAAATTATAAAAAACAAGGTTATCTCTTCATTAAGATACTGAACATTTTAATAATTTGAATAAAACTCTTCCACTAAATTAGTGTTGCGTGACGATATCCTCCGTCTACCTCAGGAGAAATGATCCAGAAACCATCAAGTACATGCAGAGCCACTGATGCTGGGCTTTGAATAATATAGATTTGTAACTTACCTGAGATAAGTAATGAAATGCATACATTCATACATTTAATTTATTTAATTTTTCTATTAATGAGATTTTAGTTTTTGTTCCTTTTCGTTAACAAGTTATGACTGTCAAGTTACAAATAGAAATGTATCTAGAGTGAAAAGATGTCCAAATAAAGGTGGTGCTGCTCGGTTGCTCAGGGGCATGACCTTGATTCGAGGATGGGTGATGTGAGTGAGGCGCGGGCGTACAGTTGGGCGCGTGGGAGTCACGCGACAACCTCTTTGGGTGCCACTTCACCTTTCCGTAAACGTTGTATCTTTTGGTTCTTACATTAAGGTTACGGCGCGGACCTCGTCTCGAAAGTCACTGCGCAAATCCTCAACCAAATTGAAGAACGCCTCAAAAAGTACTCTTTCACGTACTTTTAAAACCGAGTTAAAAATTGAAGAGGCTTTCAGGTGGGGAATTAAATTCGCGGGAGGAAAGCCCTCCATACGGAATGAGACAGAGGGGGCGGGGCGCGGTGGGGCGGGGAGGATGAAGCTGGTCCCACGCGGCGGGCACGACGCGAAGCAGGCGCCGCCGAGGGCAGGCGTCGCCCACAGCGTCGGCATCGACGTCGGCGTTGGCGACGGCGCCGGCACTGGCGCCGCGGGGCGCGAGGACGTTATCCGCGGACCGGTGATTTTACTAAACCCTGAAACTGGGCCTCTATCTGAAAGGCATGGCGGCTTTCACGATAAATTTATCATCGTCTGTGGGGGAATAGGATTTTCCATTCGCTTCGATCCAATCCAGACTACTAATCAGGCGAGCGTCGACCGCAGGCTGCTCTGTCGTACGTTATTTATTCGGGCGCGGCCGCCTCGGCGCGGTGGCGATCACGAACAGAGCGGCTGGCGGTCCCGGCGCCGGCGCCCGCCTCCCCCGCGCCCACCCCCCTTCCGCCCCACCTCCGCCCCCTCCGCCCCTCCGCCCCGCCCGCGGCCCGAGCCGCCACTTCCCGCTCGCCAGCCCCGCTCACGCTACGTGCTGCCCCGGGAAAGACGACGCGCTCTCGGCCTCCTCGCGAGCCCGCTCCTCTTGCGACATTCGCGTGGACGGGGTGCAGAAGCAGACAAATACTTGAAGATCGGGGCGATGTTTACTGAGCCTTTCACCGGCGTTTTAAGACAGTGGCTTCGCATTCCCCTCCCCGAATGTCCAAGGTAGCGGAAGCAACCAACCATAAGTCAATTTGTCAAAATATTGATGTTCTTTCATAACATTTACATATGAACAGTGTTCTGTACCAAACAACATCAAATAATAAAACAGTGTTCCTTGGAATTGTTTAAATCAATTTTTCAGCTACTTTATACATCTAGAATGTAATAGCAACAACAAAAGACCAGTATATGGTTGAGATTTTTCACAAACTGTTATTATAAAAGATTTTATCTGCGTTAGGCAAAAGTCTTGCTATGCGCCAGTTTAAGTTCGGAGGTACGGGGGACATATCACATATGCATTCCGGATACTTCTCAATCACAACATTTTTATTGTGTAATACGTTGTTCAAGGAACATTCTGAAAAATATTATCTTATCAATAATGTTTCAGTTCTATACTGAGCCATTTTTAGAGCAAGTTAACCGTGAAGAATGATTCTGTGCTCAGGGTATCAACGAGTTTCACAAGTTAAATGAATGCAACGCTATTAAAATGTCCATATTCATATCCCACTAGATTAGTAAAATATGAAGAGTGAATATTTGTAAATTACAGCCAGATTGTGTAAATGGAACGCGGTATGAAAAATTTCTCACTACGAGATTTGTGGGGTAATTTAGAATAGGTAATCATGAAACGCATGTTAATTTTGTCGGAACAATTTCTGTCACGATTACTCTGTAATTGCACGGTAATGTCACGATTTGCCATGTGACACCAATGGTACAAAAATTTGCTTTGTGATTTTCATTTCAATTTACATCTTGAACATTATTTAATTTTGCGTAGTGTAGAAGAAGTATGTGTAATTTGATAATATATTTTTAATGTGTGATTTTAGATTATTTTTCCCAATTTTTCTGAATCAGAATACGATACTTTTTTGACGCTACATGTCATGCTACGTTACCTGACATTTGGGCTTTTTCTTTATATTAGTCGAATATCGACGACGAGAAGACTATATTCTTAAGAAAAGTTAAATAGTTATTTTTATATTATGTGCGCGAAGTGGTGGTTTCTTGATAGTCAAAATTGAATGATCGATGATTTTTCATCAACAAATAAACTATAAATAACCCTTCCAAGAAAATATTTTCTTCGCCCGAGAAATTTTAGAAACAATATTTTTCTAAAACTGTATAAAATGATATTATTAGGAAAACGTTTGGTAATTTTATATCGGTGTAAGGCGTGTGATATATCTGGAAAGAGCAGTGTAATGCATATGGTCATTATTAGAGAAGTGCATCGAAGGACATATAATATTCTGTTTGTTTCGATACATCTCCTTGAAAAGTAAGTTGTGGAAGGTATACTTTCAAAATATATTTATTATGGATAGCTAAGATAACAGTGGCTTGATTGAGAATAATCTGTGATTTCTATTTTCAAAATAAATGTATCCGCAAATGGAATACTCGGTTCAGAATCAGTTTATGTTGTTAATAACAGCACCAAATGCATAACATTAATGTTTATTAAAAAATAAGTAAATTGCAAATGACATGTATTTTGTGCAGGTAATTCGAATTAAATGATGAGTTTTTGTCTTTTTAAAGTGTTTTACAGAGCTCAGAAGCTGCATTTCATCCGTGAAAAAAGAATTCCACAACTAAGCGTAAAATACTGTCTTTTACGAGAAGATATATTGGCAAACAGTCTTTTTAAAACATAGAAAAAATTATGAAATTCACTTGCGGCGAGCCATAGGCAGAATTCTCGTATTTTTTATAGCAGTAGAAAAAGTAATTTAGAAATCCACACCATATTCTAATAGAGATATCACTTCAGGTACACCCAGAGCAATGATGACTGAATATACTCTCATCTCTTTCAAATAAGTTCTGTCGTAAAACGTTCCTAATAAAAGTTCCAGAAAGAAACTAGTTCTTTAACTTTGGCAATAACGTTTAAGAAGTCACACTGTTTCTATCTCATGTTTTTCGAGAAACTGTAACAGAAAGACGGTAATTCGCAGGAACCACTAGGAACTAGGTCGGAATGTGCTCACTAACAAATTTCTGCAAATGAAAAAGTAATGAAAATAAAAAATAATCACGACTCTCGTTAATTATTCATTAATAAGAACAGTAGACCACTTCACTACGAGGGCGAGACGAAGCAACGCAAGCGTGATATTATAATACAGCTGCGATAAAGAAAAGTCGAGTTATTTGACATGGTATTAAACGTGTGGGGAAATGTAGTACATATAAGCCTTAACCATTCTGGCGCAACTCAAGCAGCCCGGGTATCAAGATCTCATTACTTCCTCGTTCCAAGTCCAGTCTAGTTAATCAATGAAGCTGGAGCAACTGGTGCGGTTATTGATGAAGCAATGTACTTTTGAAACAGGAACCAAGCTTGTATCTGTTTAGTTGCAAAACAATTCGCGTGAGTTAGATTTCTACACCTAATGTTTCTATGCACCCAGGAGAACAAGGAAGAACAATGTAAAATAACACATGAGAGACAGGTCTAATGTGAAATAACACATGAAGGTTATCCATCCAGTATACACGAAACCGCACGTGTTCTATGATCCTTTACAACTTTTCAATTTTTTTCTTTCCAGTGATAAAAATGTAAAAAAAATATAGTCATTAACACACAAAAAGTATATAAAATCTCTTTTTTAAAATACTTCTTTAAACAGCGAAAAGAGATACACATTTATTTTTGTTTTCAATGGGGAATAAGAGAATTATACTATACTACTTATGCCTGAAGATATATGAGAGCACTATTTTGGGTCTACATGGATTGAAAATCTATTTAAATATAATTTACGCATTTTTATATACATATTAATCGAATAATAAACAAAATTGCATGAAGTGATGCAAAACATTACTTTTAGAATCTGATGCTTTTTATTAAACAATCGGTATTGCTGCTGCTGAAAAAGATTCAGCTTCTAGAAATGTCATTTAGAAAATGTAAGTTTTTACTGTGCAGGAAAAATCTTTTCACTTCAACTATTGGCGAAATGATTGGGTTTTATCAATCATTTCTTCATATTTTAAATACCTGGTTTTACAAATGGCGATTAAAAATCAATCCAGCAAAAACTCAAACAAAAATCTTTACTCTCAGAAAACCAACAAATCCACCTCCATTGACTATCAATAACGCTCAACTACCCTGGCTAAACAACTCTACCCTTGTCAAATACCTAGGAATATTAATTGATAGACGACTAGCCTGGAAAGATCACATCAAATCTAACATACAAAAAGCTACGGCAAAAGCTTCTAAATTGTACCCACTCATAAATCCAACATCTTCACTAAAACTTGAAACTAAATTACTACTATATAAAAGTATTATAAGACCCACACTAACATATGCATGCCCTGCCTGGCTAAACACTGCTCCTAGCAATACTAACAAAATTCAAGTTTTTCAAAATAAATGCCTTCGCAGACTTCTTAACGCACCCTGGTTTATTCCTAACAGTCAAATTCATCGCGAACTTCAAATGCCTTATATCTCTGACTATTTAATAAGCTTATCCTCTAAATTTTATTCACTTCTTCCATCTTGCCCAAGCACTTCCTTTTTTCACCTTGGCCAACAAGCCAATACTCCGAACAGAATAAAATTTCGTTTTCCCAAAGATATTTTCAGACCCCCCTGATTCAAATCTCCCCACATGTCCTCTCAGAATATTTTATTTATCACCCCCTTCAAACCTTAACAATATCAATCTCAAACTATCTTCCTTCTCACCTCACCATAAAACATCAAATTTTGTCTTTCTTTGTGGTTTAACATCGCAATAAGACAATCAACTTAGGAAATTTTCCAAGAATTATGTATATGTATTCTCAACTCTGTAGGACCACCTGGTCGAGCAGATAGAAATAAATAAAAAAAAGGGTTTTATCAAAAACCTGACCCCCCTACAAACAAGAATCTGCTCCAGACTTCCCAAGGACAAATTCCGCCCACCTTAAACCAATACAATTACACCCTACATTCCCTACAATGGAGATATAATAAATGTTCTAAACAAATAAAATAATAATAAAAAAATATTCCAATCCCGCACTGCTAGATGGTTGAAGAGAATCCCAGAGGGGACACCCTCCTTATTTGTAATAATTTAATCATAGTATATGTACTATGTGTAATACTTTTATGTAACTATTCTGTAAAGCGGTTAATCCACTGCACCAGAAAAATAAAATAAAAAAAAATAAAAAAACCTAACCTTCAAAGAAATGTTGATAAAGTTATCATTCACTTTATAGCAAGGACGCCCCTTTTCTGGTGTATAGTTCAAAATCTTTACTTTTCGCTAAGTATGTAGATCTGAATTAGCTATGTATCAATATACTACAATGAAACGTTCATATCATGACTATCATTCAAATCATGTCATATCTATTCCACAAAAAGAAAATTATTTCTTCACCATCAAGCAACAGTTTACTTACTACTATAGTCTGATCCTCGCAAGCTGCAAGCGTAATTACTGAAGTAAATAATCTCCTTAAAATACTACATTTACTTCCAAATTATCATTGTCCTACAATAGAATGAGACACGTTTATTGATTATTAATTGTTTGTTTTGATTGATTGATTGATTTTTTCGTGTTTCCGGGCGCGTTAACTGCTTTGGTCATTAGTCCCGTTAGTGTAGTGCATGTTTTCCCCAGGGAGATTGCGGTGATCTACCCACGCTGGATGGCGAGATCCGGCGCCGACCTACCGTCGGCTAGTGGGGGTTTCCCCCTAACCAGGACTCTCCCACCAGCGGGGCACCGCCCCAGCCGGGACTGGCTCTAAGCTCCCGACTGGTCTCCCGGAATATGTGGTAGTTTAGTGCATATTAGTGTAAGTCTGTGTGTAAGGGGAGAGGATAGGACAAGGAAGAGGAAGGAAAGATCGCGCGCGGTCCGTGGCCAGTTTGTTAGGGTACTGCTTCGGCATTCGCCTGGTGTAGATCGGAGAAACCACGGAAAACTACCGATCAGAGCAGCCGGCCGCTAGAATTCTCCTCCAGATAGCGACTGAATTCGACCTAGTTGAAAAGCTAGTGTCGAAAATCCTGCCGCCGTCAGGACTCGAACCTAGGAACTCCCGGTCAGAGGCGCTGCAGTGTAATTGTTTGTAGATCTGACAACTATTGATTTAAAGGCTTTCTTTAAGCAGTATCATTATTTCATTGTTTAATAGTTCGCCAGTATTCAAACAACTGCCGCCAGTTCATGATGAAATATGAACATTCTTCCGATGTGTCAGTTAAAGATATCCACATAAAGTCATTCTAAGTGTTCGTAAAACTTTTTTGTGCAAAATAGTAACTTTTATGGTGTTCGTTTCAATATTTCGAATTCCATTCAGCCAGTATATCTAGCCTCTTGGAAGATCTCCTAGGAGTCGAATGAAATACGCGGCTTGTAATTCTTTCCTTTATCCGTCTGCAGCAAAGCGCTTAAATATACAGGCGTCCAATGCAGAGTTTGAGGATAACCAGCGACTAGTGTATCTTTTCCTCTCGTATCCACAAAAAAAGCGAAGGAGATGGTTGAGTGAAAATCCGTTTCCTTGCCGCTTATCAAGAAATCCCTTTTAACCAGTCCGTTTTTCGGCGGTGTATCAGAGGAAACTCATTTTGTGCGAGGAGAGGCCAAGGTCGTTGAACGGCGCCGCTGAGATGCGTGCACGGAGAGCGAGTGCGCAGCGCGGGAGAGGCAGGGTGGGGGGGAGGGGGGCGGGGGCGACGGGAGAAAGCGCGGCTGCCTCGGGGAAAGGCCCGCTCGCAGGGGGGTGGGAGCGGGTGCGTAGGCGGTGGTAGAGGAAGGGGCGGGGAGGAGAAGGGAAGCGGGGCAGGAGCGGCGCGAGAGCTGCGCGCAGGCAGCCAAGGGGTGGCGGGGGGAGCGGGGGCCGCGAAGGCGGTGCGGGGGCGGTGCGGGGGTGGGCAAGGCCACGGCGCGCGGCAAGGGGCGGAGAGGTCGGCGTATTTGCTCGCCGTGTTTGCCAAGTCGTTAATAGCATTTCCTAACAGTTGTGTTCAGCTATCCCGGCGTAGATAAGCTAATGAACACCTCGTTAATTTTCTAGCACGGTTGGATTAGCGCTTATTCTGCGGTTGCGTACACGGATTGTCTCCACGCCGGCGCCGCGGGGGCAGGGGCGGAGGCGCAGGAACTTGAAGGAGCGTGACGGTTCGTCGGAAACGAAACGAATGCCGGTGGAAGATGAAATGGTGTCGTTTGGCGCGCGGAGGCCGCGTCGAGGCGGCGGTGGAGCGCCCGCGGCGACGGGCAGCCGGCCAGCGCGGGCCGAGGGGCGCGTCATGTGTTGCGCGCGGCGCTTGACCTGGCAAACGGTGTCGCCGCCGTGTCAAAGCGCAGAAATCAGCGCGGATCGGATGGCGAGATAAAAGACTGGCCGCGGGGCCAATATGCACGTGCCCACGGCACCGGTATTGACTTTCCCACGCACTGCCCCTCCCCTTCCCTCCCCTCGCTGCGCCCGCCCCTCTGGCGCCGCGCCGACAGCCGCCGCCGCTGGCGCCGCCGCTGCCGCCGCCGCCGCTGCCCGTCGCTCCGCCGCCAGTGGCTGTCACGCGCGGCGCGCCGCTCTGAGCGAGGCGGAGCCCCGCACCGGCCTCTCCCCCGGCCCTACCTTCTCTTCCCCAGCGCATTCTCACTCTCACTCTCCCGTTCTTTCTCATCTTTTTTTTCAATTCCCTTCTTCCTTCTTTCCATGGCGCGCAGGTCGCTTATCCGAGGAGGAAACGTCGAAAATTCGAAAACAAGCACTTAAGACAATTTTAAGCATTTTTTGTCTAATAAACTATTTAGATATTATGAATGTCTGAGCCGCAATAAGCACTCGAAAGTTGGTTTGAAAAAACGCTTTCAATGCAGAAATTTGCATTGCAGAAGCATAGAAACACTCCAGAAAAATGTAAATTGTTTATTATTTACAAAAGAAATGAATGTATTTGTCCAGAAAGAAAAATTAACGTAGAAATAAAAAAGCAGTCAAATTGTGTTAATTGGGGGCTTTTTTTCTATGTTAATTTGTCTTTCTGAAAAAATGAATTCCTTTTTTGTAAATAATAAACAATTTTCATGTTTCTGGAGTGTCTCCATGCTTCTGAAATGGGAATATTAGTGCATAGAAAGCATTGTTTTCAAACCGACTTTTGAGTGCTTATTGCGGCTCAGCCATTCAGAAAATCCAAGTCGTTTCTTAGACAAAATATGCTTAAAATTGTCGTAAGGGCGTATTTTTCAATTTTGAACGTTTTCTTCGCGGACACACTGTGTATTCATACTTATCCTTTCTTTCCTCTGCTCTTCCTTCTTTTCTTTCCGTTCTCACTCTGCAACCTCACATCATTTTCGTGCTGTCTGCCCTCGCGTTTGACTTCCTCTAATGTCCAATGCCGAATGCTTGCCCGCCGTTGGGCCCCTTCTAATTCCATCGCGTCCGCCACTTCCTGCGTGCGATCCCCTCGCCCCCCCCTGCGCACCGACGTGACCCAAGCGGGGCGCAGCGAGGGCGGCGCAGGCGGGGCGGGGTCCGCCTTGTGGAGGACGCGACCGTCCTTCCCCAACGCTGTCAGCAATAAAAAATATCACTACTCGAGAAAAATTGCATTTTAAATCTGTTGCTGGATGACCACATTACTTTTATAGCAGACATCTCCACGTGCTTAGGTTTATAAAACTACGACAGAGACTGTGAGGGAAAAGTGATATCCATTAAAAGCAGGAAAATAACTGGTGGAGCAAGCTGTATATAAACATTTAAAAGATACAATAAATAAATAAATAAATAAATAAATAAATAAATAAATAAATAAATAAATAAATAAATAAATAAATAAATAAATAAATAAATAAATAAATAAATAAATAAATAAATAAATAAATAAATAAATAAATAAATAAATAAATAAATAAATAAATAAATAAATAAATAAATTACAATGTGCGCAACAATGTTGGCGACTTGTAGTTGTTCAATATATGGTGACTATTAAAATATATTTTTAGAACTTCATTAGAATTTGCAACATTGTTTTATGGAGTTCCTGTGGTTACGTAAACCATTTACTAATAAAGTAACTGAAAATTATTAACTTAGAAATATGCAGTTTCATAAAATAGAATGATTTGGATAATTATTTTTTGTAGATATACAGTATGTAACTAATATATACCATAATATTTCCAACGTGCCTGTGGCGTTTATGGCCACTATCAGATTCCTTTCTGTCGGAAAGGACTCGAAAGGTGTAAAGAGAATCGGATCTCTTTTTCTAAATCTTGCACGGCATTTGAATCTAAAAATTAATTCGCTTTTTGATACTACCAATTTTCAATTTACCTCCTGAACATTCTAAATATTGCAGCAAAAATATCATATATATATATATATATATATATATATATATATATATATATATATATATATATATATATATATATATATTCCATTCCATTCATCTCTATTTTTCGAATTAAATTCAGGTCACAATTTAGTAATTACTATCGCTAAATTAACTAATTTATTTCTCAATACTCCACCCTCTTATCTACTTACACTTTAATAAATGCGATACTCTTCAAAATCAGTAATCGGTTCTTCTTCGGTTGTTGAAACACACCAGAAGAAGTTGATCAAGGTACTCAATTGTTTCCCAATGCCATCACAAATTCCATAAGTTATTCGTCTCATTCTCTAATAATCGCAGACGGCAGTCGAAATAATCGAATGTGAATAGAGCGAACCAAAGTCACTACCACAATTACATACATTATAAATAAACGGTTACAGTGGACTCTCCAAATCGGATGTGGTGAACATAGAAAAAGTATAACTTCCTGAAAAACAAATGCTTCGCCTCAGGACCACGACTTCCAATAACCAAAAGGCTCGCAGGCGGAGGATCTCGTGAGTTATATTTGTAGCATTTACGCGGACTAAAAGAGATTGAGGGAACGTACGACTGAGAAAATTGTTCCAGATCATCTATGGCAATTCAGTCGAGCGTGAAGACTTAATCGACGCGGACGGCGAGAGAAAAACAAGTGAAATTCCATCTGGATAGGACATCGTAAATGCTGTGAAAGGGTCTTTCAGAAAAGAAGAAAACGAGTGTGGTCACAAAGAGGATACAAATTAAGGAAGTGTTCCAACAGTGCAAGAGTCGGTGGAGGGTATAAAGATTGCATTAAGATATTTTGAGAATGTGAGCAATGTAGAATCAAGAGAAGAGATAACAAAAAATCTGCAAAAGAATCTGCCAAAAATATTTATAAAAATTTGCCCACAGCAAACAGGAATGAATTTTAGTATGTTAAGAGTACATGATGATATTAAAATTCTAATTCGCGGTGTTACTGAACCTCTAACATAAACCTCTAACAATGTAGAGCAACTTTTATTTTGACATACCAGATACCAAACCGTGGACCTGATATTTTTTACCAAAAACGTTGATTCCAAGAGGGCCTCAGATATGAATTTGTTTACCTGACCACACATGGAATTCACTATCTTAAAAGAATAGAACATTTATCATTAAAACATAGCTTTCCCTATTTGAAACCAGTGTTAAAATGCATGAATAGTTTAGTTCGCAATGCTCTCTCTACATATTCCAATGGAGATGTTACACGAAGTATATATCCGATCGCAACGCTCAGGATTCATCTCTTTGGAAAGAAACACGTCGATTGTTAAGGGTAGTCAACCAATACCACGTCATTAGAAAGTAATAACAAAATTACACAGTTATTTTCTGAAAAATATTATTTCATAAGCACTTCTACTTATTGTTAGCACGATAAAAATGAACGTTGATATCACAATGTACTACCTTTTGTGCGGTCACCAAATTCTGATATACAAATCGAATATTCTTTATTTCATCCACAAAGTTTTTGATGAAATTGAAAAACTACTAATCAAAGAAACATCGGCGGAGTCAAAAACAGTTTCCACTGCAGCGGCTCAGACCGGAAGGTCGTGGGAGTCCGATGGTGGCGGAGTTTGTGCCGGCTGCGGCAATGCGTCTCGAGTCCAACGTCAGTTCGGCTACAAAAAGACCTCATCAACAATTAAGGTTATATGAACAAATTTACTTGTTATTTGAATCTGATTTTTACATAATTTCTGTATTCCAATATGTTGCTAATGAATTTAATTGGTTGTGGCATGATGAATTAAGATACAAAACTATCAAAAGCTATCATCTTTCCTTAGCGTATGATATACTTAAGTAAAGGATTAGAAAGATTTTAAAAGGTGATAGTTTGTAACAAAATTCCAAAATCAAAATATTACTGGGTGCTACAACAATGTATAATATACTCTAAAATAAATGCAGAGAACTGGCAGTAATTTTTACGATGTATTTAAAGACAATGCGGGAAAATTGTTTTTATTTTTTTAACTGCAGCCCAGTTATCGAAAAAATCTTTTAAAAAATTCACAACAATCTGTTTTAAGAGAAACGTTTGACATTTTTTTCAAACCTGTTGCATGGTTTTAAGACAATACAAAAATGTTTGGTTTTTTTTCAAAAATATTTGTGTTTGAATTTGAGTATGAGAAACTATAAAAAATATTTTTATGATATTACAAATTGTTTTCTTCTTTATCTTTTTTCAGTCAGATAAAATAGTATTAAGTTGCCGAAAAATAAAAATAAAAAACACTATTTTGCCTGTAGAGGGGTGTGGGTGGTGGCACATAGCGAAGCCCGCTCGTGGCACATAGCGAAGTCGCTAGCCCTTCACCACTGAGGTCCGGGTTCGATTCCCGTCGAATCTCATGTGAAATTTGTTCCAACCAAACGAGTTTGGCCGCTTCACAAGGGCTAGTCCAACCCCTGTGAAGTGTCCTAAATCCTACCCCTATTCTAATTCCTTCCCAATTCTGGCCGCTGGGTAGTGACGCAGGGGCGCGTGAAGTTAGAGGCGCGTACGCGGAGATGCTACCTGGCGGTCCTCTTTGACAACTGACTAGACGAGACGAGATATAAAACATACAGCGTCCTCTGGGATAGAGGTATAGATAATGGAGGATTACTCAACGCTCGACCAGCGGCGAAGTGGAATTAAGGGCGCAACGAATTAAAAAAAAAGAAGCCACTTAAAGAATAAAAACTGATCAACCACAATTCTCCCGCCAATGAAAATTACTTCCATTTTACAGTTTTCTCCAAAACGTTTCTGACAATAAATAAGAATAAAATTGTTTTGCCATTTAAATTTTTCACAACTTTTTTATCCATAAACCCTCAAATATATATAGTATTTATTTAGCATTATATAATCTTGAAGAAATCTTCGATGTAGTTTCCTATCTAGTAAATATACTTTCAGAGGGGGCGATTAAGTTACACTGTTCTTTGATTATGTATAATATTGTTCCGCCAACCAATTTCAGAGCTTCAAGGCGGAACGTGTTTTCATTCATCGTGCGCAATTAAATACGAAAGATAACTTTTCAAATGGATGTAATTACTTGTTATGACATAACTGACAAATTTAAAACATATTCGAAATGTTGAACTTACATAATTTACTATTTTTACGTATTGGATTGTGTGTAGTGATTTATAATATATTAATTAGATGCTATTAACTTTCAGAACAATGATAGCAACAAAGGAAAATTGTTTTACCAACAAATAAACGAAGATAATACGCAAGATCAATCTAATGATTACTACGCCAAATGACTAATGACACTTTACTAACAAATTAGCAATAATTGATTATCTGAAAAATTGATTGATGTAACAAAAATCGTAACTTTTCTCGTAGAATATTTACGTTGAATTAGTATATAAATGCGGGTCATTTTATAAATGGAATGTATGTCACAATCGGTACGTCCTGTTGATGGGGTTTATTGAATAAAGTTACATTACTAATTTCTGAATGTGATATGCATGTGTTAGTCACCCTTCCCATTCGCTGGTGAAAATACGAGAGGCGCTCAATATTGTAAGCAATAAATTCCATTCCAAAACTCTATACTGTTTCTTTAGTACCAGGTAATCGTAGCAAATAAAGCATACATAACTGGAATCAGGATTATGCATTTTTCATGGAGATGAATTCAATTAAGTTCTATTCTTTCAGCAACGCTCCCACATTTGGCTGGTAAATTGATTAATCCTGTATATCAAAGCAAATACTGCTTGCATGTCTATTTCTATGCACACTAAAATTATTATTAACAAGAGCGCACTTAATTCCCCTATTTGCACAGTAGAATTCTCCGAAACGGGCAGTTCTGTTGCAGATAACGGTTCAAAAAGAAACCATGGGATACGCTCTTCAATCAACAAGATTTTAACCAATATTCTTGTTTGATAATTTTTCGTCAATATTCGCAGAGCTTTCTTCATTTGAAATTTCAAATATCATAAATGAACATTTGTGGGTTTATTATTGTGTACAACAAATGCCTCCTACAGGATTTGATACATTTTACGCACGTTATTTTCGTCTCTGAATTATTAAAATATATAGGACAGGTAGGGGTCGCTCCCCACACATTCTTCTGTGAACAGTATGCAGTGTGGCAAAATACGAGAGACAACTATTAAAAAGAAACTATTTTTACATTTGGTTGGCGATTGAGAGGTTATGTCACAAAAATGTTACATTCTTTTAGCCACCCCAGGTGAAATATACACAAGTAACTATTATTACAACTTATATTACCTAAGTAACTACCGATGTAAATAGGTACTTACATAACCCACGAACACTAGTAGCTATGTAATTCATTAAGATGTATGATTTCAGTCCAATGTTCTTCAAAAAAATTGTTCTTATATTACAAGGACTATGTGCTTGAAGTTATGATAAGAGAAGACAAGCTCTTTTTCCGATTTTCGCTCACAGAAATATGGACATTCTTTCCAACATTGCGTCAAAAATGATCGATCCTTTACGATTTAGCCCAAACTTTTTTCTATGATTGTAATTAAAAAATAAATGATCGTCTCTTTTGAGAGGATATTTTTTGTCTTTAATGATGACCACTTTTTTCGTGAAATTTCTGGACTTGAGAATAAACACCTACAAATCGTATTACGTGTAACATCTGTTGTTTAGTTAATATTTTTAACATTTAACATTTTTCTGACACTTAATTTTCACTATATTTGAAGTATCTGCAAAATAACTTATTAAACGATTCAGTTTTTTTCAATCCCAAAGACAAAAATTCAATTATTTTTGAAAATCTTTTCCAAAATACTGCATCAGACTTTTCAAAAACATTTTGTAAGTCGCATAAACTACACAGGTCATGAGCGAATAATGCAACAATAAAATATAATTAAAATATGGGAAATAACGATAATTTTACCAATTTTAATTTTTATTCTCGTAAAAAATGAAATTTTCATATGTAAAGTGTCATTTATATTTCAGAAATTTTTACTTCAGTTACGGCTCTTTAAATCTAAATGTCAATTTTACACTTCCACAAATTCCGGTAATTACCCTCCAAGTCTTAACCTTCCTAAGTGTGTATCACAAATTGATTTTTTTGGAATTTAAGAAATTTGTGTAACAGATTGTTCCCCATAGATTTATCGATAAAAAAGTTAATTTTTTATGATGAGTATCTTAGAAAATAGAAGGAAATGATCATAATGGTTTGTCATTCTAGCAGTACGATGAATATAGTTTTGCAAGAGATATCTATATTACTAGTAAATAAGTTATAGTACTTTTATAAATTTACGTAACTGTTACTACTGAATATACACAAATAGGCGAGTTTTGTTGTAGGACCACAAGTTTACTTTTCAATTTTTAAATTTCTTCTTCTTCTTCTTATTACTATTATTATTATTATTATTATTATTATTATTATTATTATTATTATTATTATTATTATTATTATTATTATTATTATTATTATTATTATTATTATTATATTTGAGGTGATAAAATTTAAGTACAAGGCAAAGACACAAACTAGTGCAATACATAATTTCTAAAGACATCTACAAATTTCTCATGTGCCATCCACGGACTCATGAATATAACACTAAATGTTCACTGTGTGGGTAGTTTATGTCCCCCAGAATATTGACAAAATATTGAATGATTCACCGCTTTATGAGTCGTATCAATGCAATCGAGGAATTAATCTCTTCTCCATTGTCTAAATTTCTAACTTGTTTCATTGTAAAATTTTCAGGACAGATTAAAAAGTTAAAATTAACTTTACGTTTAAGGTTTTATTGATTCCATTATATTCATTAATTCATTACAGCTATTACTCTAATTACCGTCATCGCACACGTTGCCAGATTGAGGATTATTTCAGGGGATTAAATTATTGGCCATGAACAGGTTTCAGGCAGCAATGAAAATTATTATGCAGAAATCAATTTTAATAAGTTCATTATTAAATATAATAGTCATAAATAGCATAAAAGTATTAGTACGTGGAGAACATAAATTATTCCCAATTCCAGGACGAAGGGCACGCTGTGTAACTTCCAATATGATATGTTTATTGTTCAGCAATATTCTTAGCCGAAGGCGTTTATCCTGAAAGATGAAGTGATCCCAGTTGCAGCTATAAATTTGGTTATGCACATTTCACAGCACTTTTGATCGTATCATGAAGGGCAGGTCTATTTTATCAACGCCATTCTGTTGCACAAGTATTTCTATGGTTACGAAGTGTTTTACAGTTTTGCTGAGAGTGTCATTTAGGCATATGACTTTTTACATAGAGCAAATTTGCGCAGGGGACGAGTGGGATTACTTCCCTTCCAAGGAATACGAGACCTTAAATATCTCCGATTTTGAACTATTGAATCAGCGAACTGGGAACCTTTTTGTTTAACTGTCATACAAGTTACATGTTACTGCTAAATCCATTGAAATATGTTAAGGTACATGGTCAGAACGTGTAGACCGTGTAGCCGGAAGTGGTAGCTCAGGGCATCAACAGATGTTCCTGCAGGGCTTCTGACCGGGAAGTCCTAGGTTCTAGGTTTCACCGGGAGATCCTAGGTTTGAGTGCCAACGGTGGCAGAATTTTCGATACTAGTTAGATAGATAGGTCGAATTCTGTCGCTGTTCTAGCGGCCGGCTGCTCTCATTGGTAGTTTTCCGTGGTTTCTCCGATCAATATTGGGCGAAGGCCGGAGCAGTACCCTAATAAACCGGCCACGGACGGACGCCCGATCTTTCCTTCCTATTCCTTGCTCTCACCCCTCTTCCTCCGCCCTTACTTACACACATTCACTCTTACAAGCACTACACTAGCTCACATGCCGGGAGACCGGTTGGGACCACGCTGCTGAGGTGGTGCCAGCCTGGTGGGAAATACCTGCTTGGGGAAAAACCCCCCTAGCCGCCAGGTAGGTTGGTGCCAGTTCCAATTATATCACCGCCACCTCCCAAGGAAAAAATGCACACTTACGGGACTAATCACCTCAGTAGTTTACACGCCCGGAATCACTAATCAATCAATCAATCAATCCACTTCACTTGCCGACGTTTCTCAATTTCATTGTTATTTCACCAGGGATGTAAACTGGATATACAATACAAATAATTAACACCGCTTAACTTCGTACATAATATTAAAAACAATTGAAGAATGTTCTTAATATTTGACGTCTCACACATAGGCGCCTGCTCGCGTCGATCCGCGGGTGCGACGCGCAGCGCGCGGTGCGCCCTGTTTTGAGCGGGGGCCAGCACAAGGAAGTGGTTGGTGGGGGTTATTCCAAAGCCTCCTTGATGCCGCGCTCAGCACGCGGAGGCGGAGGACGACGTGGAGACAGATGGAGGCGGAGGTGGAGGTGGAGGTGGACGCAGGGGCGGAGGCGGAAGCGGAGGTGGAGCTCGAGGCGGAGGTCGAGGCGGAGGTCGAGGTGGAGGCGGAGGTGGAGGCGGATGTGGTGGAGGCGGAGGTGGTCGCATTCGGTCTCAGGCGAATACGGAGGTTACGACGGAGAGGATATGGAGAATGCGGAGGTTGAGTAGGAAATGGCGGTAGAGATGGAAACGACGATGAAGCTGCAGGCGGAGACACGCGAGGAGGAGGAGGCTGAGGAGGAGACGGAAGCAGAGGAAAGGCATTTAGAGACGGAGGCGGCATCGCCGCTTCGCGCTGCGCAGGGCTGCCAGCTCGTTCATTCCCACGAGCAGACGCCGGGCTGGCCACTATGCTCGCATTAACCGCCGCCACCCTGGGTGATTAGCGCGCCGCCCGCCCCGGCCCGCGCCCCCACCAGCGACATACCTCTTTGGTCCCTAATCTCCCGAGGTCCTCACAGGAATCTCCTGAGGCCCACAGAGCGGATTCCCACCTCCACTCGCGCGCTCTCCATTATGTTTCCCCGCCACGCCTCTTCCTCCGCGCCGGCCGGCCTTCCTTCTGCTGCTCCGGGCAATCTGGGGCGGTGCTGTTCGCCCCTGTCGTCGTGGCGCTGCTCTCATGCTTCACCTCCTCGACGGCCCGCAGCAACCTGGCGCCCTCTTAATCGCCCCCTGCCCCGCGGCTCTCACGCGGGACGTCTTCCACTATGTCGCGCTTCGCCCGCGCGCGGCTTTCAGGGCAAGGATCACAGAATACGAGAGCAACGAGAGCACTCGCCACGGCTCTCCCAGAGACTCCAAAGGCCAGCGCTTGCTGATGAGTTTCTGGGACAAGCACAAAGAAAGCGCACCGCAGCCGCATATTTATAACATTTGTCCACTTTTTGTTACCTTGCTTTACTTAAAATGGGATTGAGATCAATCGAAAAGTATCAAACAAAACATTGTTTTACAAAGCAAACCCATGTCACTCACGGATCTCTTATTTCACTTTTTTGTGTAATATCTCTGATCGAAAATGGCAGAATCGTTCCTAGACATACTACCCAGCAATGAAATGAAATTACCTTGTAACTATGTCACTGAGGTTCTGAGATAACACCGTTCTCTCGCATAAAGAATGGCTGGGATGATGGTATCGGTTGATTTATCTCACAAAGCATAAAAGGTTCCATATTCCAAAGTACACTAGTTTAAAATCTCTGCATTGAAGTGCAATTTCGTAGGAACCTCAAATGAAGGTAGGATTAAAAAGGAAACTCAAGTGACACATGAAAACAATGTATGGGGCGCGTAATTTCACCAAACTGCTTCGCTCGTTAAAGGAAGTAGATGAGGATTCGCAAATCACAGGGGAGCCAGGAACAGTGACAACGTAATATCTCGGAAATGAAAAATTCCAGATTCCACTTCCATTAATACACGCTTCTTTGTTTCTCTTTAATTAGCTCTTGTGTGGTCGTTCTGCAACTGCTTTGATCTCCAGGCAAGACTGGACGTATTTCCATTGCAGGGCAATATAGTATATCTAAGGGAACCCACTACACGTTGCCGGTGACAGGACGGGACAATATTACTTCAGAGAACAAGCGGTGCTGTTGAAGTTAATTTTTGTAGGAACATTCATTATATGTTTCTGGACATCAACGTTGCATTCAGTAGGCACCGTCTCCACTAAATACGAAAATAAAAGATGTGAATACTTTTCATCACTTTTTTCGTACTCAGACGGCCCTTGCTCGGTGGATGCGCCCGGAGATTCGAGGTCTTGTTTACTTTGTTGGTCAGTGAGTCTATCATGATGGTAAGATATTTCGGTCGATAAGATTGTGCTTGTTTCTGTTATACTGAAGATGCTCTTGTTTAACTGGTAAGTAAATGTGAAGGTATTGAGATATTGCTTATAATTACTATCGGATAGATTCAACTAGGAGAAATTATAGCGCAATCCAATTAAAGTGCGTCCTGGCCTCGATCCGGTAGAATGCACGAGTAGTCACAGCTTGGTAATCTCCACAACCCTCTGTAAGTTTTGGCAAGAGAACACTGCAGAGTCTCAGAATCAAAACATAGGGAGAAGTTCATCAATACCTGCATGCTTGACAAAAAGCTCTTGGCTGACATATCGCATCATTATGCTCAAAGGTTTTATGTCACTGCTGAAGACAATCAAAGAGTATGTCAAAATACACAACCTGTCATATAGGTTTGTCAGTTGCTAAACCTACTCAAAACAGATTTAGTGCTTTTAACACGTAAGACATTTCCGATGAGAAAGAACCCAACAAAATCCATTAGCAACTATTTTCATTTCGATTGTTGAACATATGCAGGTTATAATGAAATATTTCAAAAATGTGGTCTAAGCCCGAGAATATAAAATAAAATCAATGAAATAAAAAAGTTAAAGAAATACCTATAACGTCAAATGTGTACAAAAATGTAGTGAAACATTTGTCACGTAACAATAATACCTCCTAAAACAAGAACGTCCTTACGGGAAATTTTCACACCTTAGATGGAAAAATATTAAAGCCCCACTTTTGCGATTAGGACATAATGTTTTCATCAACTAAAATCACTAATTAATAGGAATAAATACCTTCCATACAAAACAGCAACAATACTCTACAAAACAATAATCAGACCGACTCTTCTCTATGCCTGTCCAGTATGGATTGATGCTTAATAGGAAAACCTCATTACCTCCCATAATTTCTTCAATTCCTTTTAATTTTTAACCCCTTTCGTTCAACCTCTGTAAAAACCCCACTTATCCCACTCGCATCAAAAATAAATATCCATTCCACATATTTTGTAAAATATTTTCAGACATAGAATAATATCTACGAGGTGCCATCATGGTTTCCTCAACCACGTATTAGAGTTAGGTTAGGTTAAGTGTAATAAGTTAAGCCATCACTGCATATGTATAGTTTTATAGGAACTGATCTATGTACAAAAACAATCAAATAATAAAACATAATTAAAAAAAGGACATAATATCAAGAATAATGAATGTTCCTGATAAGCATACACAGCAACCACTTTCACTGTTTTTCATAGTTCGAGAACCACAAAGGATTAACTGCCGGCCTGAATAGCCGAGGTCGCTAAGACGGAAGAGTCATAGCTGCCTCGTGCCTGTAGGGTCGCGGGTTCTACTTCCGCCAGGGGCATGAATGATTGTGGATGTCCGTAGGATGTACACTACCGTTTTCCCAAAGTTACAAAGCAAATTACACGTATGGTCACTGTATGACCTTAGAAATTGAAAGGCGACTTTGATCTCCTGATTCTCCACTTATGAAATGTGAAATAGCTCCAATCAAAACTTTACCAAGGGTATCATCAAACCAACGATAATATACATATCACACATGGTGAGTGAAGAGATAGAAGGTTCAATCTAAAGAAGAAAATATAAAATCATTCGAATTCCATTACCGTGAGTTGTGCTCTAGAGCAGGTATGTCCTTTGATAGTAAAATGGTTGCTACAGCAAAGCTAACAAATACTCCCCTTAATATTGTCTCTACACGAGTGACCAAGCATTTAAATGTGTAGGTTTGATCGTACAACAACAAATGTCAATGGCTTGCGACTAAGTCAACTTGAAAAATTTTCTCCTAAAAAAAATAATTCCACTTTTCTTAGAATGTTCAGTAAGAACTGATTCAAAATTAAAAATTGTATTCCTTCAATGTAGAAAATGACCATGACAATTAGTAATGATCAATTTCTTTTCAATTAGGGTCAATCAAAGATAAATCAATTCTTATATTAAATCTTACATATTTATAATTATATCTTAAAGAATATAAAGTTTCGAGAATTGATTCATTCCCATCTTCAGATATTAACATTTCAGAATAAGCAGATTAAAAAAAAATTGCAAGCAAGTTCAAAAAATACATTATAACAAAATATTATTAAATGACACTTCAATAAGTGAAGTAATTAATATTTTATCTATCAATCTGAGAATATCAAGTAATCAATAATTATATTGTCTGAGATGGGTGGCCGAAATTTGAATTGGTTTATTCATTGTAACATGTCACATTCTTTCCTTCATTTTATTTTTAATTATTGCACTAAATCCCGAATCGTCATATGTTACGTAGAAATAATTGTAATAGCATGTAAGATTTAATGTAAGTAATTGATAATCTTTTCATTGGCACTAATTAAGGAAAAAATTTATTATTACTAATTAAATTTATTTGGTGTAAGATGACAAACATTGTGAATGCATACACCCGGACGCAGTGCTATCATCTTGATATTTATAAAACAGCAAGAACTGATAAAATGAATAACACAAGTAACTGTACCGATTGGCGTGGACCTCTTCAGAAAGCGCAGTATATTGCCCACTGAGGTTCAACATTAATAAAATACTCCCAGCAACCTACTTTAATGATTTTGAGTCATTGTTTACGTAAGATGAAGGTGGTTTTAAGACGAAGCATATATTTACTGGGACTCAAGACTCATTTCCACAACATAACGAGAAGTCCAGAAAGCATCATCAATACTACATCTAGAAGCACGGTTCACAGTAGTACCAACCTAATGGCCAACAGATTCAAAGAAAATATCCGACTCATTTGATTGTTTCTCCAGGAAGAAATAATTCATCTGGTCACTAGTTCATATAAGCATCGCACGTACTGTCATCTTATCATACTTCAATGGCATCGAGCAAGAAACTAAATGTACGAGGCAAGACACTCACAATACTGCGAGGCATGCTACGCCACAAAAAATTCTATTAAATATTGTATAAACTTCTAGCGCAAGTTAAGTAATGAAATTACTAAATACATGAGGTATAGAAAAATATATATGGCTATCTTCAAGATATTCAGTAAACAAAATCTACAACAAAGCTACCCTGCACATTATAAGAGTTCTAAAAAATTGACCCACTGAAGCCTCAGACTATTTACTAATGAATGCCACAATAAACAAAACCATTCAAACCTGTATCGCCAATGTCAGGCAAAAATATGAAATAAGGAAGAAGTGCTCTATACAAATTTGAAATTTTCCTAGTTTCTTAAAGTTTTCTTGAATTATTAATCTACAGATGGGAGAGATCAAAAAGATATTCAATAATATCTTCATTCACTAGCACAAATTACACATTCAAAAAACATATTTGGCATATAAGGTATTATCTAAGTCATAAAGAAACAGCTGTTTTTGAAAATCGCATGGGGATAAGACTTGTGATAAAATGTCAACTGAGACAACCTGTTGAGGAAGGGGATTACGTAGATCAGGAAGCTCTTGAACCACATTATTCGCATTAAAAACGACCCTGCTCAATGGATGAAAGCCCAAATTCTAGTATTCTTAAAACCCTGTAAATCTCAATTAGTAATCTCTCATCGTCTTGTAAGTTTCCTTCCAATCGGTGAAAAAGTATTTGAGACCACCACATCACATAGGATGAAACAACGTAGTTTCGGACCATCAATTTGGAATACGTCTGTAACATGCCACCATCGAACAAATTAATGAGAAATACATCGAAGAAAACAGGTGACTCAGACTAAATATTACGAACTTCTAGGGCATGTAGAGGGGTGGAAAATGATCACTAATTGTTAGTGAAAAATTAGTGGAAATTTTCACGTAACGGAGTTATATGCATTTATACATGTGACATTTCCTCCTGACTTTTAGGCAATCTCTTATGAACAAATGTGGTTTAGGTCACGTTTTGATGTAGCCAAGGAGATTTCATGAACCTGCCGAACATCTGTGCAAATGGGTGTTGCGTAAAAATCAGGGGTAAATGCACAAGTCCGTTATATGCAATTTTCTGCTGTGTATTCATTAACAAAAAGTGATGTTTGACCTCTATACTTGCCCTAGATATTTTATTCTGAGACATCAATTTATATAACATAATTTCCGAAATAAACGATATTCTTTCGTCTTGCTTCACATCATACAATATTTGCTAAACTATGGTAGAAGGGTCTTCGTATAAATAAAAACGCTTCATGCCTTACTCTCTTACGCTCTTAACGCTTCATGCCGCTCTCATGCACATCATTTATCTTGACAATTTCAAAATAATTCTTCTTTATAATGGATACTTCTAAATTAAAGCAAAACCATTAAATCTCTTATCTTCTCCTTTTTCAATCCCGAGTAGCAAAATTAGTGCGCTTGGCTTCGTACTATATTTACACACAGTGGATTTTTCTGAGACCAGTCTCCGCCACTTCCGCCAATGATGCACCAATATTGGGTTTTAACAACAGCCCTCAAATAGCATCGCGTGATTTACAAGACCCCTTTGTTGCACTAGAAAAATGGTACACGTGGACAAGTAAAATAAACGGATATAAGACAGCGCATATAATTGTTATTTTCAGGAAAGAAACGAGCATATCTACAGTAATCATCAAAAATACACATATTGGACTATCCAAAAAAATGGTTAATTTTCACTTACAAGTAGTTTGTTCAATATCACAAAACCCCTCTCATATTTGAATTGAAATTACGAAACTGAATTGCAAAAAATATAAACCGGATAATATTATGTAATGGTATTTTTCTGTGGACTAAAACGTGCTGGATTATATCACTGTGAGAAGAGAGATGGCAAAGTTGATATGAAACCATACGTTCTATCTTATTTGTTTCAATTAACCCACTGTGCACTCGGAATCGACAGTGAGGAACAACTACCGGGATCATTGTCTCCGCGCAGGAAATGAAAGTGTGCAAGGACCTCCTCGCGTCTCCCGGCGTCCTCGCTATCACCGGCGCACAAGAGAACGGCGGAACGGCGCCCCGTGCAGCCACGCCCCCGCCCTGCTCCGCCCTGCTCCGCCCTGCTCCGCCCTGCTCCGCCCTGCTCCGCCCCTGACCCACCAAGGGGGACGTCGCGCGCCAATTTATAGGCAATTCAGTATAAGCCGCGGAAAATACAAAACGTATTCAATGGATTTTCCTGATCACTTCACAAACACCGCGCCGCTCAGCTCTGTATGCACCCGCGCTTATATACGGCCAACATTAACATCTGATTACACAGTGAAACGAACCAGCAGTGAGTCCCCGGTCCACGTGACTTGTCGCTAACCACACAAATGCGTAAGGCGCGCGGCAAGTTGTGGGGTGCGGGGCGGGGTGGGGCGGGGCGGGATGGAGCGGGGAGGGGAGGGGAGGGGGAGGGGCTGGACGGGGCGGGGCGGGGCGGGCGAGCAGCGAGTGTGGTGGGCGATGGACCAGCCGCTCTCGCAGCGACCGCCACCGCAGCAGCCTGCGCCGCGCCGCTCAGCATCGCCCTGTGCGCCGCGCACGCGCTTTTAAAAGAATTAAAGTATGTAATTTCACGACCAAGTTGATACCGATTCGTGTTATATTTCCATTTCAATGGAATTCGTGTCCATCAAATATTAAGTGCGCATGCCATTGGACGTGTGATCACAAAGTTAATCAAAGCGGCACACGCTCAGCCTCCTTGCGTGGGTCAGCGGCGCGTAGCGCGTGGGGTCTGGGCTCCGCTGGCTGTTTTATGAAGCCGCGCGCTGCCCATGCGAATGGGGCGAGGGAAAGGGCGAGTTGGGCGGACGGGCGAGTGGAGAGCGGACGGGCGAGTGGAGAGCGGACGGGCGAGTGGAGAGCGGACGGGCGAGTGGAGAGCGGACGGGCGAGTGGAGAGCGGACGGGCGAGTGGAGAGCGGACGGGCGAGTGGAGAGCGGACGGGCGAGTAGAGAACGGGCGGACGAGTCGAGAGCGGACGGGCGAGTGGAGAGCGGACGGGCGAGTGGAGAGCGGACGGGCGAGTGGAGAGCGGACGGGGAGTGGAGAGCGGACGGGCGAGTGCAGAGTGGACGGGCGAGTGGAGAGCGGACGGGCGAGTGGAGAGCGGACGGGCGAGTGGTGAGCGGACGGGGAGTGGAGAGCGGACGGGCTAGGGGCAGAGTGGACGGGCGAGTGGAGAGCGGACGGGCGAGTGGAGAGTGGACGGGCGAGTGGAGAGCGGACGGGCGAGTGGAGAGCGGACGGGCGAGTGGTGAGCGGACGGGCGAGGGAGGCGGACGGGCTAGTGCAGAGTGGACGGGCGAGTGGAGAGCGGACGGGCGAGTGGAGAGCGGACGGGCGAGTGGTGAGCGGACGGGGAGTGGAGAGCGGACGGGCTAGTGCAGAGTGGACGGGCGAGTGGAGAGCGGACGGGCGAGTGGTGAGCGGACGGGCGAGCGGTGCGGGGGCTAGTGGTGCACGCGGGAGATTAGTGTAGTCGGGAGAACGATACAGCGGCGGGGGGGGGGTGGGAGCTTTGCGGGTCAAAATAACCTATTAATTTCTTGGCTGTACGGGATAGGAAGGGATCCGGGACAGCCAAGAATTTAATGACTCCGGCCGCGGAAGTCTACGACTCTAAAATAACCTGTTGACACAGTCACCGCTTAAATACGGCTTATTTGAAGAAGAGGTCTATCAAGGATTTTGATTCCAAATGTTCCGTTGACCTCAGAACATCAGAACGTCATAAAACACTAAATATTTACAAAATATAAGTAAACATTTTGATTTTAATTTAATATATCTGTCCATTTTCAGTTCGACTGGAAATAATCTAATGCAAATATTTTGCCATAAGGAAAGTCAAATGTTACTGCACCATTGTAGATTTCAAAAATAGAGGCAATAAAGTCTATCTGCTATATTAAAGTCGCGTTAGCGAACAACGATTTTTACGGGGGTCAAGCACATTTATTTCATCATCAAACTGCACTACGATTTCACGACCGAATTTCACTGCCATTAAATTCCACTCACCCTCACGATGCTGACACAATAAATCGAGTGTATTTTCTCCGCATAGAACCTAAACCACATAGTTCGAATTTGAGCACGTTAGAGAGTGAGCTACTTGCCATCACAAGAAAAAAATATAAAGATCAAATATTTCTTAGTGCAGATTTCTGCATCAGTTTCTAGTGCCCTGGAGAGTCATATTGGAATTTTCTTTGGCGTGATTTCTATGAGAAAGGCATGGGAGATAATGATAGGTAGAATGAATACTTACTTTCATCGTTCCTTTATTTGAAATGCAAGATAAGTATTTGTTAATGCTTTCTTCACGTTGCTTCAAACGTGTCTTTTTCATGATAGAGTACAAGAATTTCTCTCGCATGTAGCTTAGCTATTTTATAGATACAAGGTTTTACTCACTCAGTGTCTACATGAGCTAACAGACACACACAATTCTAGATTTCATTGAAAATATATTTTTCACGTATTAGAAGAATGAAATTAAGGAGATATGTCGTGATTTAAAAATTAAGGCTTTAAGGTTTACGTTTCTGTAAATCACTCATTTAAACTTAGTTCAGTTGCTGTGATGATATTTTATTATAAGAATTCCAGTGAGATATCACATGAATCAATATTGTCTCTCCATTTTTATTAAAATATTTCAAAATAAAAGGATTGTTTCGATCTTAGGTAAACCTTTACTTCTTTCTCCGGTAAGTACAATTCCACTGCAAGGTACTCTCATATATTAATTATCTCTTTCGTTTCAGTAACATTTAACTGCTTTTGAGATGAACATTACTGTTATGACTTTCACTAATCCTCAATATGCATGTGAAATTAATATACAGAAGAAACCTTTCGTTTTGTTCTACTCACTGCAATAAAGATCACCTCGCACTGACTTCAGGAACAGGTCAACGTTCTGGTCAGAACTCTCAGCTTACTTACCTGAAACAAAGAAAAATTTACATTGCATATGGGTACACGAAAAAACGGGGAATATCAATATACAGCACAAAATACGCTGAAACTGCCAACTTATTCATGAAGCCCGGAAGAATTGTTGGAAATAGTGTCCACTACAAGAAAATGTAATGTGCCCAAATTATTATTTGTTTAGGGAATTGAGCCCAACTGAAAAAAGAAAATGTCCCGACGATACAATGAAAGAAAAGGAAATGTCACGTTGTGTATATGGCATGCCGCAAGTGTTCGGCAGCTATTTCGTTGTAAAATAGATTGTATTTTGTTAACATACTTAAATTTCCTTCTATATAGTAAGCAAAGGAAAGAAGATGGATTTATACGATATGTTAGACGCGATCGATACAAAATCGCGTAAATCAATGAACCATGCGCCGCACCATGTTCAAATTACCCGAGCCGACATCGCGCATTGATCTATTATACTCACACAAGATACGAGGCTAATAAAGTTCGCCATTTTCCATGATATATTTAATTTCCAACAATTAGAGCACGGTAGTCCACAGGTGTCATGGAGCCGAATTGATGCTGTGAGCATTCGCTAGAGACGTTCTGAGTAATGTCGATACCTGAAAAGTGGTTTAATTCAAAGGTAAGATTTTCAAGCCATAGAACAGACCCGACGAATCGTCTTCCATCCCGATTTCGGAGACATTAAGCTACAAAGAGATAAAAAAACGCCAATTGAGTCAAATATTTCATTTACAATTAATATAATTAATAATTGTATGTAAAAGGTACGCGCAAATTTCACGGTGCTAAATTTCCTCCATTTGAACATGATAAAGAATATATCTAACGGGATATGGTTTGCTGTGCAATTTACTTCATTTCTTTAATTAGATAATATGACTATTTAACTCGGTTAAATGGAATTCTTAAAACACAGAATCCATTTATGTTAAAAAATCACGTTGAGAAATTTCAAACGTCTAACGGAACATCAGATCTATAGATAAGTCAAAATCTGGAGTATTTGGTGACGGAAGAGAAGCAAGCAACGGAGCAAGTAACGGAGAAAATGCTGTAACAAGATGGACAAGAGTGTATGGATACCGCCGCACTGCAATGAAATGTGCTGAATGGCACGTATTTCTCAGGATTAGCAAGCAGCGACGTAGTGTGACTTTCTTATCAAGGGAAGGTGTCGTTTAAATCGTGGTTCGCTTGTGTGTAATTATCCATGGAGCCCTTGATAATTTAGAATGTATAGCGATCCAAAAGTTACACGAAATCCCTTTGAGGAGCCCTCTCTTGAGAACCCTCTGTTCTTCTGAATTAGAGAAGTTCCTTTCAACTATTATAGCTCAACTGGACTTCTCTCTGCGCCCACAAACGTGTCATTCGTTTCCCGCTCGTGCCATCCATGTTGGATGTGAGCGAATGTTCAACATTACTTCCCCAATTTTTGGACACTATACTCTATAGTCACAAACTGCACCACAAACACTATTCACGAACTACACCATGCATAGCAAAATGACTCATTTAGTTGGGGAAGACACAACATAAAAATCCAGAGCAGAAGGAAATATTACACATTCACTCTACTTCTCACGCTTGTCTGTAATTCAAATTCCACTGTCCGCGGCTTGGTAACATTTGGGAAGGGGTTCCACAGTCCACCTTGGCCAGAGAAATGGGTTTAGCCTATCGCTTAATGAGCTGCAATGCGCATTACACTCTTATTCCTATTTAAGTTCCTAAACAGCAAACAATGGCCATTTAATTCGGGATAAGCGACAGATCAACTTGGGGAGATAGAACAGCAAATATTTTTACGATTCCCTGATACTAGTATTGTTTTCAAATTGAAAGGGAAGCGGCGCGTCCTATACATTCACACACGGTAGCAAGTTTCACACCCATTGTTGTCTGCATTCAAAGTAAGGTTTTTCATTTTCTCATTACCTTCCGAGCACCGTTTAATATTTAATCTTAAAGAACAATTTCAGCGAAAGCAATACACGAGGAAAAGTTAAAAACAGTATTCTTGTTATCCATTTCACTATTTGAAGCATTAATCCCTTTTCATTTTTCGTAGTAACATTTACGATCATGTTTTGTTTGGAATGAGTGAATTTTAAGTTTTTCTCAAAAAGTGGACTTAATTTTTGCAAAGTGGGTTGTTTTTGTTCTCTTTTGGTGACAAAATTGTATAATTTTGATAAGGCATACTTCAACGTGTTTTCCACATTTTCGCACAGAAGCTTCTCGAATCTTTCTATCCTGAGATTCAGTATAATTAGTCATACAATTATCGTTCATTTTCGAGGATTAAGACCACAAATTCAAAGAGCTGCTGCCTCCTTTTTGTATATTTTTTTAACGTAACTGCCAATAATTACAGGTATTTAATCGATACGGAATTTTCTATTATGGCGGTGCAGAGAGGGAAGGTCGTAATGCACATTTTTCAATAGAAGCTTTTAGGGTAGAATGGGCTAAGCCAGCTCGGCTCAAAATGAAAGAATTGGGGCCTGGCTGCCCCGCGGTGGCTTGAGAGCCCATCGTGAGCAGCAGGCGCTACGCGTGGCTCGCAGATAAGCGCTGGGCCGGGGCATGCCAAGTGGGCCCTTCATTTACGGAGAACGAAGCTAAGAAGCGTTGCACATCGTAATTACTCACAACAAAAGAAAACTATGCAAATTATTTCCAGTGGAAACGTTTGTAAAAACAACTCTTATAAGTATAGGATTTTTATTTAACGTGAATTTAAAAATCACGTAAGTCAACATCTGCAAAAAGAACAACATTCTGTTAAATTTATAATTTATATTAGGCAGGATGACATACGTAAAAAAGCATGGGTATTTACGATAGAAGTTTATTTTGAAGAAAAGAATTCATGCAGTTCGGGAAGAATGTTTGTATTTATTCATTATATATCCGGTAAAGGGCAATTAGCCTCGGTTCCGTTGGATACCGTGGTTCCTAGTCGGTCACCCAACCAGGAAACCGCAATGTCTCAAATTCGCTTAACCTTTGTGATTTCATGTAGTTAACAAATTCAGCTAGCGACACTCGTTTCGCTTTCGAGGCCTTTCAGTAGAACTATCTCAGCATTCGCCTAGATGATCGAGGGAAACAACGAAAACTCCGGTCCGGATGACCAGCGGGGGTTTGAACACGGGTCTCCCGAATGCGACATCAGCGCGCTATGCCCTAAGCCTCTTCGCTCCGCCCGGGAAGCGAACCACTGAACAAAGAATTCATTCCATACACGTTTTATTGCATCATCGGCAAAATGTGAAATAGTGGATATTTTCTTGATGTATTTTTCTTTTTATGCAGGTATTAAAACAGATGAATATGCACCGCGCCGGAGAGTTGTTTTGTGGGAGTTGCGAACTCATTATGATGGCTCTCACGGAGGTGCTGAGGAGGCCACGCGAGAGGTCGACTGTGCGCATCTGCTGACCTCTGGGTAACTTTTGTTTTTAGCGAGTTGTTGCGAAAAGAGGGTCGCGGGAATTAGAGCGGACGTTGCCAAGAGGCACCACATCAGAATTCGCTGAAATGGAAAATCCAGCTGAAAGTCTTGCTCAACGCAGCCAACCCTACTAACTCGATTCCTAGATCCTGTGATCAGTGATCTCTGTTCCCTGAAGGGCTACTCTAACCAAGTAGTTAAATCAATAGATAATATTCAGCACTTTCTTTTTAACTGTCGCGATAGAATTAAAATACGAACGCCCCACGGCATTAGACATACTACATTTCACTATGAAACCCTCGCCTTTAGTAATTATAATATTTGGAATGCAAGAACACACAATATGTTCTTACTTCTAAAGTTAAGTGCATCAAAAACAACTGTTCTGCAAAATTTGGTCGATTTTCTTCAGTAAATAATGTTAAAGTAAACATTAGGCAGGTTCCCAAATACGAGACCGTATCCTGATCATTGACTGCAATCTCGTAAGTGGTGCAGCATAGCACACATCTTCGTAACGTTTGACTCGTCAGAGTTTGTTGCTGTACGATGTTCGTGGCTACATCGGAAGAAACCGCTTAAGTCAGCGGCAACTCGACACATTTTCACTGCTTGCATCCATTGCCTCATTCACTCCCTGGCAACTGGTGAGATCTGCGCCACCCAACTGCTCCAGTTGCAGATTTTTTTACACAGTGGGTACTAACCTAAACCCAGCGGTACGTTGGATGTGAGCTTCCGTGAAAGATTTGCACCTTTCGATTGCAGGTTTAGAGATGTAGACTTAATTCGGCTTACATTAAAATAAGTTGGTAATATGTTTAAGTATCGATTTTTACAGTGTTATTTTTCAAAAAGTATCACGTCAAACTCTGTTGACAAACAGTGCATTATACAATATTTGTTAGAGATAACTGTAGTGCATAAAGCGTGAAATGTGCAGTTGTAAAAATGAAGAGCTCTAACCTCTCAGGAAATTTCTCAGTGAATATTAAAAACAAACTAAATGAAAACGCCATATCTTGTCAATTTTTATGATAAATGCAACTGGTAGTGTGGTAGTTCCCATTTATCTAAATTATTTTGCTGGCTTTTTGAGATGAAACTAATGTGTGGCCAAAGAAGGATATTGTAATCTATACTCTCTTCGCAATTTTTAAAGAATACGATAATTTAAAGGTACACGTTTGCAGTTTTTTGATGTTAACTAACGTTGGAAATTCGAGAGCTGATTTATCTATCTATAATAATATATAAAGATAGAAGTGCGTTGTCTTACAGCGGGGTAATCTCTGAATCTACTGAAACAATGTCGATGAAACTTTTGTGCTAGCATCCTTTAAAGGCCTGGAGTACTTATAGGCTATGATTTACAAACATAAACCGTAATATATTTTCAAAATAATTACTTTTCTGGACATTTTTCGCCTAGCTGGACATCACAGATTCAAGAGTGCATCAATGCCAATAGTTTAGCTACACGCCACCAGAGGTTGATGTCTGAGATCTACTATTGATTTCATCAATGTCCAGAATTATTACGAAATGCATTGGAGTTTGAATAAGGTTATGTAATATCCCTGTGTAAACATTTGAAAGAAAGCCGTAACTGAAGTGGTAAAGAATCTCAATGTTCATGCATTTGCTCTTTGTCCGTGTTATATACAAAGTGGCAAGAAATCATTGCGAGTTTGAAAGTGTTTAATAATTGAGGTAGGTTGAGAGAATAAAAAGTACAATAATATACAGTACAGAATATACAGTAATGTACAATGTACAATGTATAGATATCGTATACAATCTAAACGTCTCTAAACGTCACAGAAATTTGTGAGAACTGTGGAAAAGTTGTCTTTGTGGAAAAGTGAGCGAGGTAGTCCGGAAATTTCCAATTGGGGGTCAAGAGGACAGCTATCCTGGCGTGGCCTAGCAGAGCGTGGCAGGGCGTAGGGCGGAGAAGGGATTCAATGGAAGAGATAGAGGTAGGTCCGCCGCAGGGCATGAAAATATTGAATTCCTCTTCCTGTATAATAATTTACTGTAATAAATGCACAAGCAACGCCGGGTACTTCAGCTAGTAGCTAGATAAACACGAAGCGCTACATAATCCTCAACGCAGTGTTCTGATGAAATAAAGTTGAGAGTTTCATTCATTGGTGTCTGTTTTCTCCGAAATTGAAAGTGACGTTCTGTGTCCGTCAAAGAGGTTTAGTGCATCAGCCGAGCACCGGTGCATGAGGAGTTGCATAAAAATCGCGAGAACGAGACACCTTGCTTCCCCCAAACCCGAAAGGAAATCAATGGGCCAGAGCGGACACACGCAAATTACTCGTTATCTGTAAGTTGGATAATAAATATTTGAATTCACTTTAAAATGATTTACTCATTGAAACTGGAAAATGGTAGCATGTGGAGTTCAAAACACTATTTTATCACAGATAATACTGGAGCACAGAACATTTACAAAACTTTTTCTTGGTGCCACAAGATCCTGGATACAACTACAAAAAACATTTTTACTGATTACTAACAATACCAAATGAAAATGTACTTATAAAAACAATCCACAGGTTAATATCAAATAATAATAGTCTAGGTGATGTAAACGGTCCAGTAGTTTTTGTTATGATTCCACCACACAGTGTTCAAAGAATAGCTTCTTGCATGGTCAGCTTATGAGCTTACAAGAAACAAGTTCAAACATGAGACTAATTAAAAAGAATATTTAATTGTGCGTTATAGTGTGAAAGAACGCTTAAACAGCATATGCAATGAGAACAAATGCCACCAGAGGAAGAGCATAAAGGGCACAAACGGACATATTCACAATCATACTTTCAGGATAAGTGCGGGAAGTGGAGAACTAACAAATAGCGCACCTCCAGGTAACATCACTTTTCACTATGACTATTCCACCCAGGAAATTAACACCAATAGCTCTTAACTGTACATATAGTATGCCTCCAAAATGTATCACTTTCTCAGTACAATTACCCTTAACACTTCTCTCTACTGGCCAATAATAAGCTGCGTTATATTAGTCATAAGTGTACAATGAAAGGGCAAGTTACATGAATACAATTCATGCTTGCCGCATTTAGGAACTCTTTTGAATGAAAATTTCATGCGTGGAATATTTGTTATATACAACTTGAGCTTTAGAAATTTACATACAAACTACCTAATCTCTTCGTGATTCGTGAATTCACTGGACATTTCCAGTTCATTCATATTAGCTATGATAATGTACTTACATTCATATATTTTAAAAACAAAAATAAAAACAATAATTAAATCTAAATTGAATGCAAAAAAACATTTCAATTCATTATATCTAAGTAAATCATTTGTTCTAAATATCTAATTATGTAACAGAAGTGAACATGAAAATTAAAAAAATAATAATCATAAATAATGCTTAGATTTTATTAATATGTATAATCAATAATATGAATGTTCGAAAAAATAAAGAATTTTATTTAACACTGATTTATTGTTGCAAAAAATATTATTTAGGTTCTTGGACGCTGATTACATTTGAGATGTTTTCTCTGGCCCTTGCTGCTCTAAATAATTTTTGGACCCAGGACAGTCTGAGCTCCGAACCGTCCTTCAATTCACTTGTCAAATTGTTACAAACATTACTATTTATTATTGAAAATAACAAAGTAATTATACGACGAGCACAAATGATTATTTCTGAAGAAGATCATGCTTCTAATTTAGGGAAAATAATAATTACCTGAAAAGTGTCTTAATTTATACGACCATGATATACAAATATATTTCAATACACAATGTATTGATACATTATTATTATTATTATTATTATTATTATTATTATTATTATTATTATTATTTTACGAGTTCAGATTAAAAAAAACATGATCCCGAGCACACATTATAAGTATCGAGAAAGATCATTAAATTATTTAATACATAAATTATATAATGAATTTCCACTACATAAAATACTGTCCAAATTTTAATAAATTCAAAAAAGAACTGAAAATGTGGTTACAAAACACATAAATAAGCCAATAAACATGTTTGATGAGATAACTGCAGAAAATAAGTATTTATGTGTTAACAATGTAAGTAGTATTGTTGAATAGTAATGTTATTTGTTAATACTGGTATAGGGATTATTATGTATTATGTGATCAAAATAAATGACTATCTCTATAAGAAATGTGATCGTACAAAGCACCTATGTGAACTTATATAGTACTTATATGTATATATTATTAAGGATATAGTAACAATATAGACAAAGCAAAACCTAAAATATTTGATAAAAAGGTAAAATCATAAAGTATTTCTTTTTTACTTTCTTTCTTTCTTTTGTTATTTCTGCAAATACGCACAAAATATATTCTAGAGGTTAACCATTACTCTAATCATGGTAGATTACATTAATGTACAACCCAGTATTGTAATTGCCGCTACAATTAGGAGTGTTACACGATTTAAAGTTACATTTTAAACTTGTAGGAAAATAACATCTAAGAATAGATTTTGTGTTGAGAATGACATAGAAAAATCTTGCACTGATCGTGATAATGTTATTGTAAAATTATGGCATGTCCATGTTATAAATGTTAAAAAGGGAGAAAAATATACTGTACTATTTATGTAATTATGGGCAACTGATGTTAAGTCAGTTGACTTATCAGGACCCACAACAAATTTGATGAAAAATACATTTTCTATTACTATTATTATTATTATTATTATTATTATACATCTTATTGAAGAGTACAGAATAATATATCACCTTTCTTTGACAGGAAGTATATACAAATATTTTATCACAATAATAGGAGAGATATCTCTAAAAATGGAGTAACTAGGATATAGTGCTCCGCCAAATAATTTTCTGATAAATGTATTTATATTTCGGTGTTGTCTCTTTGATGTTTGGAGCTACGTATATCAAAATAATATTAAAAAAATTAATACGATGTGCCATTAGTGATTTGTCAACAACATAATACGCGATGCTTCACCGGTATGTATTGCAATTAAATAAAAATATATATTTACCCTAAAAACATCGGTGCCGGTGCCGGTATCGGTCCCTCCGTTTGTAGCAAAATGTATCAGTTTGCAAAACAACATCAACGACATCGTGTCTCGTGCTAACTCAGTACCCCTAAACAGCCAGAAGCTGTGGCAAATGAGCTGTTGATTGAATTAGTTCAATATAGTTTACATGGAGTTGTACCTAAAGAGAAATGTGTTCACGTGCCTCGCTGGGCGATATTCCCATTTGTACCTTTTCGACCACAACGTGACTCTTCACCAGTAGTATCGATCGGGACGATGTATTGAGAGAATGGAGACACATGGCGCGCAACACATTTTACTTCGCAGTGCTATAGAGAGTGACGAACGGCTGGTAGATCTCAAGAGGTCACAGCACAGGCCGTTGCTCAAACCCTTGTGGGATCAGAGTCATTAACCCTCTCACAGTGCATAGGGTAGTCGATGCAATGTGTTGTACAGATTCCATGCCCCACATGCTATACACGGATTTTAATATTTTGCTTAATTTACTAAAAATAGTTCCACAAATCGTGAATGTTCTACTCGAAAGGATTCTAAAAAGATTAGTGCACTCAAAATCTTCAATATAATCACATTACTCTTAATCAAAACTTATTCGTATCATTTGCATCATTCTTAGTGTAAGCAAGCTTATTCGTATTATAGCATTATATATTACTAATTTTACGTACAGTATAGATGAGATAGGAAACCTGAAGAAAATAAGGCAAATCAAATTGTATATAAGATATCGAGTAAATTAATTTCAAATAAAATAATATTAAATTAAGATATGAGTAATGCAATAATATTTTGTAATATCGACACGAAATTTATATTCCCCTTAATATTCGTCATTGCGACATAACATTTCCCGTTCTAAGAGTTGTGGTGGTAAGCAGTTAAATCTAAGGTGAAGCTTATTTTCTTACTTGTAACTTATTATGCAACAAGAAATTGTTAAATTTAGTGGTTAATATAATTGCCGTGTATTACTAAAGCTATATAAAAGGACATAATAGCAATAATATTGAAGTAAAATCAGCAAACAAGAATAGTAATTGATAATATAAAGTTATCAGAAGTAAAGTAAGGAGATTGCTAATACAAGACGTTAAAATAATTAATTCACTTTCTTAATTTAACAGTTTTAATTTGTAGGATAAAATGCAACACATGAAAATAAAAAGCGTAGAAATGTATAATGGGCCCGCCGTGTTTATACTGAAAGGACGTTTACCATCTTACTGCACATCACTTTAGGAGTTATTGATGGGATTTGGTAAAAATTTAGTTGGTTCACTTTTGTATATCATACTTTCCACAAATATAAATAAAAAATACAAAATTGTTTGAAAGTTTTGATATCATATAAAATCAATCTTAATGTTTTCCTTCATTAGTCTACTGAATTAATCACAACAATAAAAAAATAACAGAAAATATGTATTCATATATCCGTTAAATGAAGGGCTGGGTGTACTCATAAGCCACACTGATGCAGTTTCGAGATTCAGGTCGTTTAGTATTTAGCGAACACATGCAAATCAAGAGGGAAAAGCAATCAATCTGGTGTTATCTTCCCATACGGCCAGAAAATGGAAACCTACAATATCGAGTGGGAAGAAAAGGAATAGGAGAGAATATGATGAACATGAAACTCTCAAAATAGAGCTTTTTCACTCTCTCTCATTGCCCCACTCAATTGTAAATTTTCACCTACGTCCCAAAAAAGAGGACACACTGCAATTTACGAGAACATGCAGAGGCACATTTACAGGTCGAAATGGTGGAAGACAGAGTGGGAATAAAAGGGTGACAACTACTGCGAGACGAGAGACTTGGAGAAGAGAACGGGAAGGTAGAGAGCCTCATGACACATGAGGAGCAGGCAGAGATGGTGGCGAGATGTTGTAAATCAGTTGCCGAAGTTGCAGTATGAGCGGGGGCAACTTCCGATAAAAATCGTTCTCCAGATTTCCGTTCTTATTGTGGTTACTATTGGGGCACTGCGGATTAATAAATTATTATTAGCACTTAACTGAATGTATAGTTATATTAACTAATATATTTATCGATATAATGTTACAATCAGCCAATTTTATTAGAAGTATTTGGTACCAACGCAAGTAAATGCAAAGGGAAAAGTGATGGTTTTGATGTAGTTAGAGTGACCACCCAGAGCGAGATTTCTTTTAGCTCACGATTTGGTTTAAAACCATTTTGTGCTAGTAACCAAGGGTACGAATGCCCCTTTAATTAATTCCAAACAAATATGACATGCAAATAATTCAACGTTATTTACTGTGCCAGACATTGCAATGCTGTGTCCATTTATCTGATAAAATTTAGAATTTCAATTCCTTGTTCGAAAAAAATAACACAATTTTATTTGCTATAGGATAGCGGGATACTTCTTTTTAATTAGTTTCATCTTTTTGTGCAAGACTTCTCTTTAGCCCTTTGGGCGGATATATAATTGCTCATCAGAAATGTTGCAAATAAATATTGTCAATTATATTACAGGTACTTGAAATGCGTTCATAAAACGAATTCGTTCCCGCGAGATAAAGGCTCTAGTTTCATGTGTATTACCGTGATTTGGCAGAAACTTAGTGCAATAATACACTACATAGGGTAGTTAGTAATTCGTGATGTTGACTTTCTGGCAGACTCTCTTTGAGTGTGAAAACGCTATAGTTTCATCTCATTTTATCACTCCCAAGTCATTCAGCTCAGCGCAAAAGGTGCATTTGTGATGCAAGTTAAAGAACGGAATTCAAAGAAATGATTGGGAGTGTTATCTCCCAAGTATGTCTAATCTGACCAAGATTCAGGTAGATGCTGAAATGACCTGTGATATGCGATACATGCTTGTAACGCGAATATTAAAGTATACGATAATCATAAAAAGTATTCTTACGTCCAAGACACGTTGGGTATGATCTGCATAGTAACATTTTATCATACAATAATAATCTAAATATGCTATATAGTACTCTTCATTTTCACATATTGAATAATGTTGATTTTTCAACACGAGGTCCGCAGATGCAATGCGCAATCTTTTCTTTTAAGGTCAGTTCATTAAACATTCGCCACAAAATAAAAATATGGAACTCAAAATCATATTGCATTACATAACACCAACAACAACAACAAAAACCTCACCGCACAAATTTTCATCCTGGTCTTTCAATTTATTCGTGTCAACTATCATTAGTGCTTCAACTGTAATCAGATGAACACAAGTCAAATCAGCATAGGATTCAAACAAAAGTTCGTAGTTTCCGTAGACGAAGTGAGAAATAATACAGCACAATACACTTCCAAAACACGCAAACAGACGTAATGAGATACTGTCACTTCATACCAATGAATAGATAAACTTTGTGGATAGATAAACTATTTTAACAACACCGCAATTAAAGCATATTTTTACAGAATAAATATATTGATTTTGTCATTTAAGGAATTATTACTTTATTAAAATTGTCAATCGCCCAATTTTTGTCTCTCCTCCTTTAATGCGAAAAATACTATTAATATATTTATAACCTATGTGAATACATTTCAGTTAGGGACTATTAAAATCATTGCTTAATGTATTACGTAAATGAATAATATCAGCAGAGGCGAATGTATTATTGTTAATATGATCTATGAGCACCATTGGGAAGAAACGATGTCATAGGCAAAAATAGTTTTCTTTTTTTGATATAGAAGTAGTTGCATAAATACAAACGTGCTCAGATGACCTACGATATTTAATACCATATGGCTTTCCTTAATTGCATACTTGCGATTTTGATAAAGGAACAATGAAAAATCCATCAGGATTGTGGTGCTCTCACGCCTTCGCAGACGCTTTTCTCTCAGAGCAAAGAATGTTGCCACCTTTCAGGCATTTCGCTAAAATTGAACAAGCTAACGTAAGGTTTCCGAAAGCCCTAAAGTTATTTCATTGCCACTTTCGTAAATCCTCCGCCTGCTCTCCAAGCTACACAGTGCTCACAGGGGAAAGGCCTGAAGAGATAAGAGCGCTGACGAACTCCGATGGGGGCGGGGCGCTGCTCCCCGCAGCTCCGCGATAATTTCATTCATATTTTTCAACTGGGTAAATACTTTCATAGCTAGAGTAAGCAAACAGATCCCAAAAGCGTTCGTAATCACAAATTATGTTCAAGACGGAAAGTTGTTATAAAAATTAGGAAATGAAAGCACGGTTGTTTTTCTTAAAGGGATGAACCCGGACGGTCGAGACAACAAACTTCGTTCAAGAAATAGTCTCGCTTGCATCTTCATCGCTATAAATTAACTCACAAAATTTCACCAAGCATCACCTAACAAAGAAGTAGATTAAGAAGAGATGTTAAATACTAATCTGCACTTTGTTAGCGGAAAACTTATTGATTTAAACTACCAAGTTTTAAAATACAAGCAAGAAAAGTATTTCTCTTAAAGTTGACTTTATGCGATTACCCAACAGACGTTCCAAAATTTTTTGAATTTTTTTACATTGATAAATATGAAAAATGAACGTAAAGAATTTTTGTGCAACATTTCTGTATACGATTACGCATGTGGGTGTAAGAGAGTAAGAACTGACTAGGAAGATAATAGTTATATTGCGAAATTGGTACTTCTAATATATCAGCTATTGATGGATAATTCTATTCAAACCGTTTGATTCCCGACCCACAACGACTGTTTTCCAGTATATTCTAAAACACAACTTTGTAAGTAAAACGGATTTATCTGAAATACATTTAACAGTGTTCGTTGCCATAGGGACAATTCTCGTAAGTTTCTTTAGTTTAAAAATTTTACTTGACGGTATTATTAATAAACAATTTAATATGAAAACAAAATTAACATGAAAATGTTGTAGAGTATAATATTTAGAAAACTTCTCATCAACATAATGGTTTCTCCTGTAATATTTGCATTGTAGATATTATATTTAATTAAAACACACAGATCTTTACATATTTACGTGCTTTATGTTCCCTGAGGGTTTATTTGAATCGAGGCTTTCAAGATATCATTGAAGATCAAAACTTACTTTCGTAAGAAAATTTTCGAAAAGAAATCTAAACAGCTTTTGAAAAACTTCCTTTTGAGTTTGTCTTTAAATGTTTCCTTTGAGCTCATTGATACCCATAAACTTCAAAAAACTTCTTAAGTGATTATTTGATGTATTTCTGTGAACTACTAAAATAAATTGTAAAATACGCCAATAATGTAAATATTAATATCGTTCCAAAATGTTCAATTTCCGTGTAATTCGGAAAAAATTCTGTGACGTTATTTGGAATCCGTAAAAACAAATTTTTCCATTAAAAATAAATCTTATATAAGATGATTCAGTGCATTGTGCTCTGGCGTACAAAATATTTAAAGAGAAAATTAGAACTGTCTTTAAGAAAATCTTGTTTTCGAAATACTGCATCATTTGTTACATCAGTTTCACAATACAGAAAATCTAATCTCACGTTAGGGTCGGGGAGGAGACCCACACCTTCGCCCAGGATATAACACGCTTTATACTTACAGGACGAATGTTGTCAGTAGCTGATGCTTTCGTAATAAACACTCTTTCGATCACTACTCACTCACTTCAGACATCTTTATTATTTGAGACTATGGAATGAAAGCTTTAAGAACTGCCTCTCCTTCAGTGATATGGATGTTCGATTTTATATTTGCAACATGCGTTTCGATTTTTCTTCAAGTTCCAAGAAATTTTCGCCTGACGAGCATATAACAGTGCTATTTATAAGTGTTTTGAGTATAATAGATACAGCTGTGTTTGTGTTTTAACATTAAAAATATTTGTCTTTTTTCTCTATATTTATTCCGGAGAAGAAGAATTAAGTGGCTCTTGCTAGTTATTATTTTGCTAATATAATTAATTAAAAGTTCTCATCTTAAAATATATTAAAGCCAAAACTATTTTATAATTAGTTAAAGCTCAAATACTTGAAAAAAATTGTAAAGAATTATCTAAATACCATATAAAGAATACAGAAAAAGTGTTGACGATTTTGGATGTCTCTTATGAAACTAATGCATCGTCACCTCGCTTGTGTTCCTTGTAAGAACAGTTACCTCCGTAGGCACTCCCGCAAAAACTGAATTGAGATTGATGTTCCATACTTCATCTTGCCAACACTAACTCCACATACTAGATAGTAAAATGCTATAAAATTCCACAACTCCCTGAAGGTGAAGATCTTGTAAGTTCATAACATAGTTAAGAAGTTTACGTGTTTTCCATTTTATATCTGTCGGCCCCACGGGCAATTTCATGGACACGTTTTTGGCAGTTATCTCAGTATGATGTTCTAAACTGCCCTCATCCTACGCGTCATAGAGTCTATTCGGGCCTTCTGCCCGCCTCCTTATCAACTGTTACGTTGCCCTACTGAAATTGACAAAACGTTCGATTTATAACTTCGAGGCTACCATGAAGCAAAGTTCGAAAGGACAGTATCATAAAAAGCGACGAGTGCGTTTATATCCAATCGTTTATGAGCACATTCGCATCTCCCTCGACGCACATTCGTAGTCGCCAAGCAATATACCGCCTTCCACACACGGTTCACAGTGCAGACGAAAGAAACCGTTAACAAAACGAACACTCTGCGGCATATCTCATGGAACCATACTGCCAAATGTTCGTTTGGAGCGTTGCAGATTGCAAGTGTAATTTGTGTATTTTTTATTTAAAAAACTGAAAAGTGATATGATTTTTACGCTCGAAAAATATTAGAAAGAAAATTGCTAATAAATTATGGCTAATATTAGGCTTATTAAAAGAAATTTATTCCTGTTAATTAATTACATTCCTATGATATTTTCAAAGTAAAATATCCTTAAAATATCTGTCAGACACTGTTTTGAAAACCAGAATAAGACCGTAAATTACTGCCTACGAAAAATAAAATTCAAAATAATACTCTAATCTGCACAACCTGACATTGATCTCTTTCGTCGCGTGTATACATACTCTTCTTAAGACAAAAGACTTAGTGTATGCTTCGGGGTCTGCAGCCGAGTGGCCTCTCATAAATCAGGGAGCTCCATTTGAAGTTGGGTGAGAGTGAGGAACGTTGAGAAACATTCAAACAACTCTTTCTGCGCGAGGCTTCCCCAGCAGATGATGAAGGTTGTGAGCGCTGAAGCTGCGCATACATCATTAAGTCAATCCTCATTGTTTGGCCGTGACAACATAGTAACGAAACGTGATAGATTTAAACGCCCCTCCCGGCTTATGCACGTATAGGCAACCAGTCTTCACATCTGTATTGCGGGTTCGCAGTGCATCCAGGAAAAGATTAAACGGTACGTTGCACGTTGCCGAAGGTGCACACATTGCAATGATCCAGTTGCATAAGACAAAAAACGTTATATTGGTGAGATTCCAATGAAAACCTTGCTGAACACACTCAAATAAAGCGAAGTAATGTTTTGCTGTATGTATATTAGACGTCAGAAGGCGAGTGATGTGTAATTCTTGAATAAATAAGGACTAAAAAATTTCCGGTCTACAAAAATAAATTAATTCCACGCAAAATGTCACATTAATCAATTATTCAGTTAACTGGACAGCCGATAAGGATAGTTCCACAGATATTTAAGGTAAAATCTCTTGTAAACTTCAGAAATATAATAATGAAAGGAAGTAATATGTCAGCTCGTGCATGCGAAAATATGTATAATTGCACGTTTTCTCAATGCACTAGGCCACAAAATGGAGCAAACAAAGGAAGCTAAAAGCAAATTATTGTTTGGTGCGAAATAGGTAGTACATTCTTTCTTTCTCTGGAAGGATAAAGGTAACAAAATGTTGTATGATATGAAATACAGAAATGAAATAATATCAAGGTTGATGTACTGCAAATGTAGAGAGAATAGGCAGAGCGTTATAATAAAGCATTGTAATATAACCTTACAGTAGTTTGTCAAAACAATGTAATAAAGGGAGTAGAGACATTTGACCAAGTACGTTGAAGGTGGCTTGATCCACCTCTTAGCGACACTATTGGTAACAATTACGATGAAAGTTTGCGTAGATATGGCAGTGAAGTTTATATTAGAGAAGTTCTTTGAACACACCCCAGTGTCGTTCGTTTGAATAAACGCCACTTTTGTTCTTTTGAAACTAAAGGGCAATGGAGGCACAAAAGAACTGTCTAAACCTAGCGGATACACTGGGACGGAGAGATTTACATCAATACTAAAATTTGTTTTTGAGTTCTCAAGATTCAATGTGCGTTTTCAGAGAAAATATGGGGACTGTCTTTTCATTAAAGAAAATTTCATTCATAGGTTTATCGCACAATGTTTATGTATATTAGTTGGTTTTCTTCTTATTTTCAATATATTATTCTTGCATATGTATTTACCTTTTTACCTTTTTAAATTAACCTTTTTAAATGTTTATTTTCCCTGTTCATCAAAAATATATTTTTCATTGAAATACAGTTATCAGTGGACATGATGGTGGTTGTTACACCATTATTGTCATTATTAAGACGGGTCTTGCACGATTTATTCTTTTTCACACTTAATGTTTCTAAGTTTCATTCTCTTTAATGATTTGCTAGTGTTTTTTTGTTATTCGTTATTTAACTGAATTATCCTTTCCTGTATTTATTATATGGTGACTTAAACCACCTACACTGTGGGACAAACATTCCTCACAGCAGGAAGAAGAATCCCATGATTTTTTATTTACGAAAAATGAAAAAATCGTTCTTTTGTGCCTTTTTAAAGAACAAAATTAATGAATTCGTTGTGAGAAGCAGACAGATTTACAGAGAACACAATTCTTAAGAAAAAAAATGCATAAAAATATTTTAATATAAAAAAATTATTATATTTTATCCTTGCAAACACGATATGGCCCTTTCATTTGTCTGGTACCAAATAATCCTTTTTGTTTCAAAGTTTGTCCAGCCATGAGGTTTCTTGATCTTATACTCGTTTTTTTAGAATGCCCTGAATGATATTGGCAGATCAATTGTGACGTTTATGTGACAGCGAGAGATAGGGTAACCAGGTTGCAACCCCATACACCATCTCTTTGACAATCTCCGAGAGAAGCACTCACATTGGCATAAACCTATATCAACTGCGACATGGCTTTTAAAAACGTCAGCTGATTTTCTTCCTCATCCGGGAATCGAACTCGAGATCGCGGCATGGAAAGATAGTTCGATAACCAGAATACAAAAATATGAACAATATAATATATAAATAAATGCTAATGTTAGAATTAGTGGATATAAAATTTTGAAAATATATTATTAGAAATGTAATAAAAGAAATATTTATAAAAGATAATATGAGTTTACAGCTGGCCAATAATTATCACCTAATGAAATAAACTTATTGCACTCGCTTTTGTGTCTACATGATTCTCAACATTTCCTCTAAATTTTATTTATTATGACAACGCCCTGTTAAAAGTAATTGATTCAATATTATTTGACTGAGGGTGATATGATTGTGATATATTGTAGTAGTTCTTTGGGCAGTGACTCAAATATTTATATTTTTATTCCATTTAGTTCAATAATTTTAATTTAGAACTTCATGTCTTTCTAGAAGTTGTCCAACGTAGTGGGGCGAGAAAGTAAACTAGCATTTACTTTCTCGCAGAATTTCCAACTCTTACAATTTTCTAAAACTCATTGTTCAATAAAAATTAAAACTGCCCCATTTTTAAGCATCCTTCGCACAATCCGTGAGAAAGAAAACTAAAGAAAATTTTCAAAAAATTAAGGTTTCATGCATAGTACTCCCAAAAATAAAAATATTACTTTCAAACGCCCAGGGTCTCGAATTTGGTCAGATCAATTGAGGATCAATCAGTTCATATCAATTTTGAAGAAAATAGTCTGAACGGTTCAGGCACTAGAATTGATCACAGACAGACGGATAGACGGACGGACGTTTTCCCGTCAATCGATTTTTCGGTATCAAGAATCCACAAAACATGGATACTGACTACACTGTTAGAGGAAGTATTTTACTACTTATAAGGAACAGGATTTATCCACTTTTTAGTTACCAGAGCCCAGTAAAAAGAGTTTTTTGGTGAAAAATAGTCGGGTTTGGGTGCAAGTATGGTGAGAAAGTAAAAATAATTGTGAAGCGCCCAATGTTATTGAGTGAGGATGGAGATTAAGGCCCATGTTACCTAAATCAAAAATGTCAGCCATCTAACGTACAGTTAATGCCAGGAGAAGAGCTGAAAGGAATTAAAAATAGCACGCTCACGCTTACAAGAGTGCTATAACTTGAGTCCAACTCACACTGTGAAACGAGTGACAAGGAAATTAGAATAAAGCGTTTCTAAGGCCTCAAATAACTTTCATCAAATAAGAGGCCAAGCGTAAGAGATTTATTGCTGTATAGAGATTATTTTTAGGAATATATTTTATATTCTACGTTTGAATTAAAAGGGAAAAGTAATCAATTTTTATCAGCGAAAAAATATATATTACACATTAATTTTCTAATGAACAAGAATTTCGCACATTAATGAAACCTGCGAGTTATTACCAATTGATATGTACGGAACTACAAATTGAATATCTAGGGTATCCAATGTATGTTATAATGAATATCATTAGGGGCTTACAGCGTCGTTTATCTGTCTCGAGGGAATTGGCTCTACCTTCGACTGTGACACCAAATGTACCCTTCTGACGGACTCTCCTCTCCGCGAGATAACGGTATGACAAGGGTACAAATCACGAGGGCGATAAGGCATGATATAGTGCGAGCCGAGCCGCGTGCGGGGTTCAGCGGCCTGCGAGCGCTGGGCGCGTGCGGGCGGCGCGAGAAGCAGCGCGGCCGAGCGCTTCTTCAAGCCCGCCCACGCACCACCTTCCGCCTCCACATCTATTGGCGCAGCAGATCGGTGCAAATATCTTGCGTTGGCAGTTGTCAATCTCATGCGTCCACGAGATGCACCACGATCACGAAGCATTGCGGAAGGAAGCGAGGTGGCCGCCTTTGCTCTACAACCTTTAGTAAAGAAGCCACGTTGCCTAAAATATGATAACTACGTGAATGACAATAATGACAAACCATGACATGATGAATGACACAAACGATATCAAAATTCGCTCCCCGCTCTTCAGAAAAAATTACAAAATCTTATGGCTTCCAGGATATTCCCAAAAAGAAGGGAGTAACAAGGGCTGAAGAAAGGTAAGTAAAACATTGAGAAAGATGGAAACGTTTAGGAAAGAAATTAAAAATACAACCGGTTCTAACAAACTTAGTCCACAGTGCTAAATAAAAAATAATAATAAGTTGTAGTAGTAGTAGTAGTATTGTTATTATATGTTTCATTACTCTTTTAATTTTCATTGACTTCTTCAAAGATTTCTTATTAACGATAATTACTTAACAGTGCCAATTACTCCTTGATTTTGTAACTCATTCACAAACAATGTTTTGGAATCTCGTTTGATTGATTTTTCGTGTTTCCGGGCGCGTCAACTGCTTTGGTCATTAGTCCCTAGTGTAGTGCATGTTTTTCCTCGGAAGATGGCGGTGATCTTCCCTCGCTGGATGGCCAAATCCGGCGTCGACCTACCGTCGGCTAGTGGGGTTTCCCCCTAACCAGGTCTCTCCCACCAGCAGGGCAAGGCCCCAGCCGGAACAAGCTCTAAGATCTCGACCGGTCTCCCGGAATATATGGTAGTGCATGTTAGTGTGTGTGTAAGGGGAGAGGATAGGAGAAGGAAGAGGAAGAACAGATCGCGCGCGGTTCGTGGTCCGTTTGGTAGGGTACTGCTCATGCATTCCTCTGGTGTTGATCGGAGAAACCACGGAATCACCGATCAGAGCCGCCGGCCGCTAGAATTCTCCTCCAGACAGCGACTGAATTCGACCTAGCTGAAAAGCTTCTGTCGAAAATCCTGCCGCCGTCAGGACTCAAGCCTAGGACCTCCCTGTCAGAGGCGCTGCATTGACGTCATTTGAAGCACTGAGCTATCGCTCCCGGTCGGAATCTCGAAAGTTCCATCCTCAGTTACGCTAAATTTGCTCCACTTTTTCGTACATTCTACCGATTCAAATAGTTATGGATGTGGCGTTTTTAAATATAAATTACAATTGTGATCGCTTAATATGCACGCCTGCAAGTACATCGTACAAGTTCCGTTCCAACCGGCACTCTGTCTGTGACCAGAAATTAGATTTCTCGTTTAGTTCTATATGTGCATCTGAATAAAATATACAAAATGTAGAATTACGATAATTTGTTTTCGGTTAATATTCTTTTTTAATGTAATTTTGTTTTTTTTTTTTTATTCGAAATAAGTGTAATTTATGATTGATATTCACAACTTTAATTAGGTACAATATAATTTATTACAGTGTACTATGTGCCAAAAAAGTCTGAATTGGAATTTTACAATATAGAATGAATACAGTTATGTTCCAATGAATGTCTGAATAAATTCCTCTCCCAGATTTTCCTTAATTAAAAAAAAAATATCTTAAAGAATGTACTACCAACTCGAAGTTATAGAGACCAAATGAGAATTTATAAATATAAATTTTCCTAACATAATAAAATGTATTTTGTAATATTCTAATCAATCTTCAACGATGGTAATTTTCTAAAATGAAAGGGAGTGAATGTGAGAAAAAATATAAATGCACGATCTCATGAAATATGCACTTGAATTAATGACCTTATTAAACAAAAACGTAAACTAAATTTTTTATTATAATAAAAATAATATAATTTGTTATAAACCAAATAGTTTTATTCTCAATCTTTTTCTTCTACTTTAATTCGCTAATTTTCGGATCACTTACTCTCCATAGGATATAACATTTTTCGACACTTCAATTATTTTGAGGGACAAGCATTTAAAGTAATTTATTGAAATTTGTGTGGTACGAGTAGCAAATGTATTATTTACTCATCACGGATCACAATCGCAAATTTCACTGAAACTGATTTTTATGCGTGACCTATATTATCTATTTCCATTACGTTGCGTTAATATTTCGATGGTACAATTAATCACATTTATAACTAGCTATCCGGAAATTGCTTTACTGTTCACTGATGGCAGGTTGAATAAGGTTTTATTTCACTGCGTGTTTTAGAATTCCAACTAACAGTTAAATATGACATAAATGACAATGTCGCATTGGATAAATAGAAAATCGATCGTATCACAAAATAAAAAAGATAATAAGCTGGAATTGAAGGCTGTTATTGTCGATGATGAAATATCCAATTCCATGTTTTCGGATCATTAATATTTATCAGAATTTTCCGACACTAATTTTTTAAATTTCACAGTGTAACAATATTTTTAACTGATTTTTTTTGTTTCAACATGCTTTTCAATAAAACAAACTATTAGTGCTACGTCAGCACATTTCTTCTCGCATTATTTGTAACTTTTGCAATTTTCGAGGGTTCAGAGTCGAACAAAAAGAAACCTGCCCCAGTTGTGAAGTACCCTTTGTTCTATTCGAGGGGGGGAAATTTAAGAAACAATTTAGTGCCGTTTTTGATAAAAGAAATGCCAATTGCATTTCCTTTAAGCAAATATTACGCAGAAATACTCCTATTTTTCGAAAATCGTACATGTCCTTATGTAACATTCTAATTATTCTTCCGTACATTTTATTAAGTAAAAAAGCCTTTATCAGCAATATCGTAGTTTTGGGATTTTCAAATAGAGAGAATTCACCGAAAATAGAACCCGTGCCATTTGTGTAAGCGTACTTTGCTCTATTCGAGAAAAATTAAAGTAAAAATTTGGAGAGCCATTTTTGAGAAAATAATTGCTAAAAACAGCCCATCTTTCACGCAGCATTATGCAAAAACTACACATACGTCCGAAAAAATCTACATGACTTTATTTAAAGATTCTGTTGAACAAATTTCATCAAGAAACTAGTGGTTCTACAACAACATAATTTTTTGCATTATTTGTAACTTTTGCAATTTTCGAAAATTCAGAAAGTACAACAAATATAGAAACTACTAGAAAAGTACTAGCTTTTTCAAAATCAAAAAATCAAAAAAAACTGTGCGAGACCTTTTTAAAGATCTCAAATTTTAGAACATTTAATTGAAGGGGAAAATCTCCATCTTTAACATTGAACTTCTACAATGTTAATTTTTGCAATTTTCGAAAATACAGAGTTCGCTGAAAATGGAATCAGCACCTTTTTTACTGTTCTGTGATATATACGAGGAGAAAATTTAAAGACTTTTAGAGGCGTTTTTGAAAAAAATGCGGTTTAAAAATTCCCTATATTTCACACAATTATTCTGCGAAAACAATTTATATTTTTGAAAAATTGTGCATGAGCTTTTTATTTATTTATTTTACGTCAGAAAAACAGTTAAAAACTGCGTATGACGTGCTATGGGGAAAAGTGAATTGTGTGCACATTTTCAAAATTCTGTGATCCTACACTTACTCATATACTATAAATTTTGAATTTTTGAAAGGGAGAAAAAACAACAAAACTCCCAGCAATAAAATCTATGTTCAAGGATAAACAAGCAATAAATTTTGAATTTTGAAATTTTGAAAGGAGAAAAAAAACAAAAAAACTCCCATGTAATAAAATCTATTTTCAAGGATAAATAAGCAATAAATTTTGAATTTTGAAAGGGAGAAAAAAAAAAAAAAACTCCCATGTAATAAAATCTATTGTCAAAGATAAATAAGCAATAAATTTTGGCTCTTATTACTTCCTGCCGACAACATGGAAACGATAATTTGAATAATTGTATTTCCACTGAATTCTAGAAGACGTGCACAGAAAATGAGGTTACATTTATGTCCAGAAGCAAAACAAGGGGCCATCTCAGCATTTGCTCAATGGATCAGGAAACTGGGCGAAAAACCTGATCGAGATGGGCATATGACCCGGAAGCTGTAGTACAATAGTTGTTACAGGTTGTTTATACTCATTTATACAGTTCAAATGGTAAATAAAGCATTATGTATCATTGTTAAAATTAATGTTACTTTTCTTGTTATGCTCAGTATAGTCTCTAATTGTATAGAAACAGTTATGCAGCAGAAACGATTTCACTTGGGATTTAAACTTTCTATTGAATTTAATCGTTTAATGTCATCTGGCAAAGTGTTGTAAAATAATGTACATGTATTGTATGTGAATTTTTGTAATGAGCTGTTGATACTGTCCCTGATGAATATGATTTCTACGTCGAGTGTTATAGTAATAGACTTCTGCATTTTCTGAAAAATATTCCCGCCCTTGAGCAAGTCATTTTTTCAAAACCACTGATTCGTAAATAAAAGACACGTAATGGTAGAATTCTAGATTAATGAAGAGAGGCTTACATGAATCACGTGGGTGGGATTTGGTTATTATAAAGTACAATTCGTTTTGTAATCTAAAAGTCTGGGAGCTATAAGATGTATTTCCCAGAATATTATGCCATATCTCAGGCGGAATGAACATTCGCGAAGTATACACAACGAGCAGTATGAAGGCTGACTGAATTTGCAAGAATTCTGAACGCGTAGCATAAAGAACTAATTGTGGTTCAATTCATTTAAATGGACGTTCCATTTAAGGTTTGACTGAATTGAGAGACCTAAAAATTTTGTTGCCTTAACATCAGTCAATGGTACACTGTTCATTTTCAATGGAGCACAGAATTGTTTATTTGAAATGGAAAACTGCATTAAAACCGTTTTCTTTTCGTTTACTATTAATTTGTTATTTCGGAACCAATTTGAAACATCTGATATTGTACTATTTACGGTTTCTTTATTGCAAAGGATGTTCGTATCATCTGCAAAGAGAACCGTTCTTCCGTTTTGAATCGTCGAGGGCATATCGTTTACGTAAAGTAGGAACAGGATAGGGCCTAAAATCGATCCTTGAGGAACTCCACATGCAACGGGCAAAGAGTCGGAAAGGTGCGTACGTAATGTTCCATCATTCCAGTAAGGTATTTCAACTCTCTGAGATCGTTGTTTAAGGTACGAACATAACCAATCTAGAGCAATACCACGAATTCCATATGAAGGTAATTTGGAAAGTAAAATGTCATGATCAATGACGTTCATTCAAGATTTGTCTTTGAGCAACTAATTTCATTCAGAAAAAAATCTATCTTGAATATTGTAGTTGAAGGAAGACCCCTAAAAGCCTTTTGAACTTTTCTACTTTTTTTTAAGTCAGAGATTTCGACGAAAATGAGACCCGCGCTAATTTTTAACTTCTATACCCTATCCAGGAATAAATTTAAATAAAAAATGGAATTATTTTTGAGATTTTAAAAAAATATTGGGGCTTTGTGTGTAAAACTATGTTTCACCTCTCCACATAAAAATTTCCATTTGAAAATCACAGGGCATCGAATTTGTTTATATCAGTCGGGAGAATGATATAAACAAATGGGAGAGTGAAAGACATACTTTTGCCGTCAATGTATTTTTCAGTATCAAGTGCTCTCAATACACGATTACTACTCAACGTGTTATAGGATGTACTTTCCTATATATAGAAACAAGATTTATCCACTTTTTCGTTCCCAGAGCTCGAGATGACGAGTTTTGCTGTAAAACAATCGCCGTCCTCCGAATTAGGCGAAAAAAGTAATATTCGATTTCCTCATCTGAGAAATACTGGGGGGAATTAAGCAAACTAGTAAATTGTATAACTGTCTAATACGAAGGAAGAATCATTACAAGAGGTATGAAGCATAAAGTGTACACAAAACACAGGAGTTGCAGCCATAATCAACACTAGTACAACATTTCGCTCAACATGTTTTATGTGACATTGTGTTATCAAACGTCGAAAGAACTTGATGTAGGGAACACGGAATGTGATTGCGATTTAATCTCAAAATGAAGGGCTGTAGAAGAAAAATACTACATATGCCCGACACTAAAATCTAAATTCTCAAAAATATTGCTTCATGTCGTTCAGTACTTAATCTGTAAGAGGTGATAAAAAATATGAAGTTTACAAATTCTGGAATAACATAGTCACTATTCACTGTGACACTGAGAACTCACATTCACACATTTATGAAAATGTAATTGAAATCGTCTCTATTTACGAAGATCTATATATGAATTCACATGGATATGCCTCTAGAAGGAATTCCTGTCGTTTACGTTAACTTAAAGAGGTGCATCACATTCACAGGGTTTCAAAATAAATGTTACAAAGTTCTAGCATATGTACAGGGATCGAAAATGAACACCTTTTGGCAATGAACATATAATGGTAAATTGCATATACCGGAGATATATGCATTTACATATTTGTACCCTCGCTTGCACAAAAAATGGGCGATGTCCTGAGCCGAACTTTACCAGAGTTTTCCGACCCCTGCCCCGCCCTGCGGGATCGAGCTGACCAATCCGCTTTAGCTTCATTTCAGGAGGCGGACTATTAATCTGAACATTACAAAATGGCGGTGATGGCGAGTTATATTATAGTAAATATTTGAATATAAATATTAAATCAACCAACAGTTTTACATAAATTTCAGGCGTGGCTGATTTAATTATAATAAAGGCATGCAATTTCCTTATAAGAAATATATTTTAAAACTGTTATAAAACGGTTGGCAAAAATAACACTGACAACGACTATTAAGCCCATGTCTATATTTCGTCGTTTAGTTATTATTTAATATAAAATGCAACACGGTATTGTATGCATTGTTCAACTAGTTATTATTAGAAAATTAATAACTTAAAGAAACATGTTTTTAGAGTCATTTACAAACATGTCTGAGGATATAGCTTAGTTGTGAAATACTTCATCATCAATTTCTCAGATGACCTAAATTAAAAATACTATATGGTCAGCTTGACATTAATATTGTAATAAATAGTTTTGACATGGGGAATACTAAATAAAACGGGTATGTTTAAAGTTCATTTAGTCACAATGCAAGTTTTCTACTGCAGACATTATGACTGGTAAGTGCAGCTGTAAGCAAATGAATGATTTTTGGATCTTGTTTTGGGGATCACAATAATTACTTTAATATAACGTTAGGTGGGATTACTCTACATTGAGTTCTTTAATGCAACTATTAAAAATCATATGTGATACCTAAACTTTGAGGATTTTTATGTGAGAATCAAAACGATATATGGACTCTTTATATAACATTTTAATATTCTAATGTTTGCAAAGGTAGAAACATCTAGTCAGTCTATTATGAACATTGGAGGAACACACACACACACACACACACACACACACACATTACACTATATCAATATATTACTATAATGTAATTTATAAAGGATTTCCAATACAACGTAAATGAAATTAATATATTTATATTACAGGCAAGTATATTTTTACATTACGATATTTTTATTGAGACGAGTACGCACATGTAAAGTTTTTTTACACGTCATCGTGGAATGTTACACCATTTTTCTAGATAAGCAGACCTATGCAAAACACGTTTTACTAATCCATTAAGAATCACTTAGATCCTCCTGTCATAAATAAATTAATTAAAATGTAATTGCTAATAATGTTTCAAAATTTGTCAAACTGAAATCTGTGTCACGATAATCGCTACAAATGGAATAGGATCCTCTTCTGTAAAATATTACAAAATAAAATTTTCATTTTCATACATTTTTGGCATTTCCATACAAATTAAGCAATTTATTGGATATGTGTTCACTAACGCATCTTCTGGTGCAACATTAAAAATGATATTTATAATTTTTAATGAATTTTTAATAAAATATTGTAAAACAAATAAGCAATTATTTTTTATTTGGGGAAAATTTCATTTGGTTATATTTATAAAGCACTTATCTAAAAGGAATTATAATAAGGAATTATACAATTTTAAAACTATAACTAATAATACTTTATTATTGTTGAAACGCATTGCTACTATATTAAGAATGTAATGTTTTAAAATGTAATGCCTATTGATTGATAGCTTGTGTTCACTACAGATATCTCACGCAGAGACGATTTTACAAAGAAAATCTAAATACAACGAAATAACCTCAAATTTATAATTTCATTGCATTTGAGTCGACACTTAAGACTCACTTTAATGCAAGGTCAGAAGAAGGAGAAACTGCGCTATCGCCGTTGCCTGGTAATCAAATTCTTCCAGGGGTCACCATTGCGTCTCCCTTTTGCATTTAAGTCTTAGGATTCAAAGTGATACTAGATATTTAACATTAACTTCTGAGAATATGCATGCTGTATACCATGTGAGAGAGAAATGAATGAACAGCCATCGGAGTTTAAAACGCCTGGAATGGCTGCACTGAAGTCCTACTGGCATGCGTTGTAATTACATTTTCTGTCATTCGTCGACAAACTGCCGAACACCTCTCTGGTGAATTATGCCATCGCCGCTAAAGCGAAAGATTTCCAGGTTAAAGAGACCCACATATGTTGCTGGTGGATCTAGAAAAGAGATTTTAATTGTGAATACACACCATTGGTGCAACATACAAGAAATGTAATTACTTTATCTTGTGGAGAAGTTTTTCTTTTTATTTAGTCCCACAATTTTCTTTGCACATAAATTCAACTATTTTTACCAAATACAATTTTATTTACTTTTGAATTTGCCAATCTGGAAGTGAATAGTTGTTCCTACTGGAAAAGGATTACAGTTGATAAATGGACAAATTTTATAAATATCATAAATACTAAATATATAAAATCTGATATTTATATCTAAAGGACTTCTCCAGAAAACAACTGGAATTTTCTTTGTGTTCATTTAATCCCAACAGAACGTTATTTTGCTTTGATTTGGTATTCCAAGATCTTAACAGGATCTTAACAGATCTCGCTCCCATTTCTACTTCAGCTGTTAATACCACAATAACATGTTTCTTCATCCGGAGACCTTCCACTTGAAGCTTAAGGCAATTATTATCCATCCTTGCTGAGTATTTTACAGTCTCAATGACCGTTTCTTCACACCCATACACCAATGCTTTTTATCCTGTCAGGCATCTTCCCCACCCTCTGGCCCTCTAATTGTCAAATCGATGACGTACTTACAAGATTTCCTGCCTTCCTCGTTTTCTTCGAAAGGGATCACCCAAAGATACCTTGATATTCTGGTCAGCATCTCTGCAGCATACCATTGGAGTTGTTTGACTACATTTCGGATCACTTGTCTCTCAATCATTATTATCTGTTCAATTTTCTGTTTAGTATCTTATCGTAAACATATACTGATAAACATCAGTCTCCAAAATCTTATTTACAGCATTTTAAACTGAGAGCTATTGCATCATTTTAATTTAATTTCCGATCTACATGCAATACAGTCACCATTGTTCTGTGGTATATTGTCTCTAGTTTTTCTGAAAATTCTTTTGTTTTAGTGTGCCATTATGAAGTCTACAATACTGGCCTTCCTAGCTTATTTTATAAAGTCATTATTATTAATCCCCAGCCTCTAATAACTACTCCGATATATTGCAATTTTTCCAACAGAACATATTTATTTCTGTTTTAGATCATATCGAGATTCCTACAAACCATGTGTCTTGGACTTTATATTTGTTTCCGAGTTCTATTTTTCATGTTTTTATTAATTTCCTGGATTAAATGTTACAGATACAAAAATTGCTTTACCATTTTTTCATGATACGTTGACCTGCAAAGGAAATCGCTTATGTATGAATCTAAAAGGCTTTGGTAGCCAGTTCTCGAAGTCTAAATGATATCCACCAACATTTTAAATATTTGGATTACACTAATCAAACCTCTCAACATTTTTGTTTCACTCAGTTCTGTATAAATTTAGTTGCGTCTCCTAAAAATAATGTCAAGTATTTCAACGCTGGGTTAAGGTAAAGAGCTGTTTGATGAAATAATATTATATAAATAAAATATCTTCATCTTCATCTTCATTACTAGTTTATCACTAGTTCATTATGAGAGGAAATGAATTTTTGTGGATGAAGAGAATAATGTGACCTGAGTATTTTATTTGGACCCAAGTATTGTTTAGTAAATAGTTGTAGTATACTATGAATGAATGATTGAGAAGAATATTTTACTAGTTTAATTAAGCGTATTAATCAACACTAATTCATAAATAATGCAAAGCCTTTCAGAATATAACAAATGGCATGATAAAATGGTTGTTTATTTAACTACATTAATGGAATATTTATTATATAAATACATAGTTTTAATAAATCAAGTGAATTATTTTTTTCAACCCTCATCACAAACTTATCTTTAAACTTATCTGCAGGACATACACAAACACTGATATTATATTCTGGTATACTTACGTGAGTAATATATATAGTATAGAGAATGGTGTTATATAATGCTGTTATAATCATGCATTATGAAAATCATTGCCGCGCTTCTGGTGACGAAAACTGAATCAAAAATTACAAATTAAGAGAAAAAGTCCTCAACACGCGGTGTAAATACACCCAGTTTTGTGGATCCAGATGCCAAAAACCAATTGAACAAACGTCCGTCTCTCTCTCTCTACAACTTACCTCTACAACCTAGCGCCTAAACTATTTACAATTTTTCCAACTGAAGAAACCCTGTCGTTCGCCTGGAGCTGTGAAGCTTATGCGATTTTGAAAACATTCATTAATTCCTTTGGGACTATTTGCAGCCTCCACACTAAATTTTTTTCAAAAATGGCTCCAAATTGTAAATTTCTTGTATGACTGTTTACTCTATAGCAAAAATACGCTTATAAAGGCAGAATATGTCCAATTTCATTGTTAACCTGAATTTTGAAAATGCAAATTTGAATATTTTATATGTCTTACTACAACTACAAAATTAAAGATAGAGATTTTTGCTCTTTCCAAATTAAATGTGTTAAGCTTATAATTAGATCTCTTAGTAAGGTCATGCAATTTTTTTGAAGTTTGATTATGTACAATATGGTGCAATAGTAAATTTAAAATTTATATAAAATGATTTTCAAACATCAAAAGTTTTCTTAAATTTTTAAGTTAGTAATGCCAAATGCAGCCTATCCAATGATAAACGATATTGCAATTATTCTTATTGTTTTTTGAAAATTACGTAAATGTGTAATTTTTGAAATAACTCTCACGTTGTTAATATATATTTAAATAGATTTGTATAGATTATTTAACTGTGAGTAGAAGGCCTAAACACTTTAGAGGAAGTTTTTCAAACTGTTTGGAAGGAAATGAATGTACAATGTAAAACCAAATGCCTTCTATGAATAGGAAAATATGGAGTAGAATGATCCAGTAATGACCAGTAATCGAAAGTATATCAAATTTCTTTCAGTTTTGTAGAACAATGGTATTCTTCGCAAAGATATAATAAGTAGAAATATCTCTCGACATCGTTATTAGAATTGAGCCATTGGGTTCGTCAAGTAAAAACCGCTGATATCGTACGGGATTTGAACACGCGTTCTCTCTATTGTGGAAGCCACTGCACCTATGCGATTGCGCTACCACCACAGACGCATGTAAGCATTCTGTGAACTTACCTCAATTAAGAATCTACGAATTTTGTCTTCAAAACTCATTGTTTTTCTCCGCACTTCTGCAATTTAAATATTAAATAAATTACCACTAAGAGAGCAACAGAAAGCAAGGAAATTCCATGCGGTACTATGTGCTTAGCACACTCCCACTTAAGAATGTTTCCAGTTCGGTTCTCTTCTAGCTGGAGCGAGCCTCTGACGCTCAACCTCTTATCGCTCTCAGCTTCAAGGTGTGAGATTATTAGACGTGATAATCTGGGCCAGTAAGACAAGCTTTCTCGACAATGGGTCTTATTATCTGTGAATCATTTGCTGCAAGTACCATTAGAATCTAAGAAACATTTATTGACTTCAAGAAAATCACCTATCATTACAGCGCTATCTTTTGTTCATCCAATTACATTTATATAAAATAAACTTATTTTCTGTGTTATTGGTAATAATTTTTAATATATAACAAATGTTACTATTAACTCTTTCATTTGTTTTTAAAAACTTCTGTCTGACAAACTGCAAATGGCTACCTAAATATTGGAAAAGTAGTAAAGTGCATATCTAAAATCTCACACAGTCAAAAATAAAAAGCGTATGAACAGGCTGTGACGTGAACTCGAGTCTTCCAGTCTTCAAATGCTAACCGAAATCCATGACGTCACTCCCGCAGTCACTTACACAATGTTTTTGGTAGTAGGATGGTTGATATGATACTTGTTGAGTTTTGCTAGCTGAAGACAGGAACGATGCTTGCAACGAAAGAAATAGTAAAAGTAATGACTTTCATGTATAGTTTTGAACAAGTTTATTAAAGAAAAGAAAAAACTGTTTCATTGCAGTTTCTGGTATTTGAAACCATTTCTTAAAATTGTACATATGGCACTTTTTGCATCGAAAATGCCATACCAAGAGCTTCTGGCATGATTGTTATGCAAGAACGAATTATGGACAACAAATTTCATTTGAAAGACAACTGTTTTCACCTGTAGTTGTAGAAGACGCCCCCAAATGTTCAAACTTAAATTCTGGAAAATTCAGAGCAACTATGAAAATTGGAACTTATGTCATCCTTTCTAAGTGTATTTTACTCATTCCTCACCAGAAAATTAGGAGTCAGTTTTTAAAAATTCTGTGTGTCCGAAAGGTCATGTAGCAATTCCCAAATTTCAAAGACTCAAAGTTTCTGCTTCAACTACTGCTGAAAAATACAGCCTTCCAATTAAAAGTATCACGTGTGGTTTAGGCGCCAGTAGTGATCAGCAGATGATGGATCGGGACGGTCGGATAAAACCACTTTTTCGACTCAAACGTGTGGCTACCGTTTAATCGCGAAATCGATTTTCCGTTGCATTACATAACTTTTTATAGCTACGTATACGCACGAATATACTACGTACATACGTCATATTACGATTATACCACGTATACTACGTTAATTCGTGCGTATACGAGAAAGCAAAACGAGAAGTACAAGCTTGTTTGAGTTGAGATAACGAATTATCATAGTTCAAAACCATCTAAACAGCATAGCAGTTCCAAAAGTTGAGATACGAAAAACAGTAATTAAATTTCATTTTTGCATTACTTCGACGTCATTTCCAAGTGAGCTACTTTTACATAAACACCCAGCATTGCAAAATATACATGGCTCATAAGGAATGTAATCAAGAAAAAACGAGCAATTTGTCACAATCTGGCACGACGTTGTGCGGTAAACACAACTTGATATTTAATCATTTAAAGGTCCAAACCTTCCTTAATACTGAATTGCCATGTAAAATTGATTTTTATAGCGGTGACGCCATCAAATGCGTAACACTTATTTCAAGAACCCAACCTGTAAAACGCATTTTTCGGAAGCTCAGTAGTCAGAGCAACTGGTCGTAAATCGAATGATGCGGGTTTGATTCTGTCCGAAGGGGAATTACACTTTAGGTACTCAATTAATACCTGCTATCAGGTCACAATATGATATCAATAATGAACGGGATAAACATTTCATATTTCATTTCCCATAAAGTGACAGAGTTGTGACAAACTTCTTTGGAAGCAGAATGCAAAAATGTATGTCAAAACGTTCACTATCTTAATTCCCATGAGGTTACCAATTTACTAACTAAATATGTTAAATACACATTTGTACAAACATTTGTACAAAAGTTGGATCAAACTAATTATACATTATATAGTATAAAGTAAAGTTCAGCAAAGATCTTATAAGCAATAAATAAATACAAGCATTTTGCCAAACATTCTTATTTTTAATTCTCTAGACTTAGTAAAACAGAATAAAGGGAACAGAAGAAAAAGGCATCGCGCAGAACTTGATCCTCAATACCTGATTTAAAACCCGGTGTCAAACGATTTCAGCTAGAGAGAGTTATTGGTCTTTCTAGTAATCTGCAAGCCTTAATGTATCTAAGGAATACGAAATATTTGTTCTGTAATTTCCATTTTCTGGAGAGTAACATTTAAGATGTAATAGAAATCATATTCTCTTAAACATATCTGTTCTCACAGTACAATTTCTGGAAAATGCAATATTAGGGCAACTGATGTTTTTGAATAAATATGCATGATAATATATTTATTTATCTAACTCTGTTATCATATTTATGAATTTTATAATAAATTTAATATTTAGATTTAAAAGAACGACATTATCCCAGATATTTTTAGGGATCCGAAATTCGCAATCTCCTTGTTTTTTTCCTATATTGAGACTAATGACAGGTGATTTGTGCATTGGATCACCTACACAACATGGCGAATAATCATTGGATATAACTAAATAATTTAAAATTCTTATTTTCTTTGGTGAAAATTGGGACTGACTTGAATGGTCACCACTTAGTCTCAGTCTACCTCACTAAAGATAAACCAGAATAAACATTGTTTATTTTAAAAAATGGAGATATAATAAACAAAATATTGATTTTTCTCACATGACCAATAAATTGTACTTTTGCTATGTTTTTGAAAGTTAATATGACTTCTGAATGTGGCCTAATTCCATCAAGACTTACATTAAAAATTTTAAGAAGACCATAAAAGAAATAATAAAATTTTAATAATTGTTATAAAACAATTATGATGCGTTCTGTTAGCATTTATCATAAAGGCAATAAACACAAAATGGTAATTTTAATGAGTTCGTAATAGTCTCTAAGGAACTTGTTAAACGTGTAAAAAGACATATTCCTTTCTAAAATTAATAAAAAGAACGAAGAAATTACCTTATTGCAAAATTTATAATAAACCCACAGACTCTGTTATGATTCTGATTATCTCTAGAACTGTTAAATATGTAAATTACTAGTGATTATACAACTTGTACAGACTTTTCATATTATTTCTAACGATTACATAAAAATATGATAAATGATATTGCAAATTGAGACACTGTTAATATTTGAGCCATCTCTCTTCCAAATTCCTGTTTCAAGTCACATTGCTTGAATACAAGATACCAGCAACACACAATCTTAATATAATCACATTATCGTTTACAAAAACAAGTTTGTTCCTCCTTTTTAAAAAGAATTTTTGAAATGTCCTCTCTCTCTCGTGATGATAGTGATTAATGTGTTCCAGGCATCAGGCAAAAAAAACATATATTCTTGGCAGGATTTGATCCATGTCCATTCCCCATCTACTACGCGTTTAATCCATGGAGCTCATCACAGAGGCCCACAGCAACTGGATGAGGGTGTTGTAGAATGAATTCTATCTCTGAATCTCATTGTCTTTATGATATACAAATATTTACTTCATGTTATAGGCAAACCCGCTATTCTTGAGGTGAATGTGGAAATCATCAGCTGAGCAATTATTCTATAGTTGGATTCTAGTTAGAAATATTTCCATTCGAATGTCTTTTTGTGTAGGCTCATGAAGTAGCTTCTATCCTATGAACCGCTATCTTGCCTCCTCCCATATCTTTCAAGGTGATCTCCTACATTATGTGCGATAAGACCTGAACTGTAATCTGTCGTGAAACACCAGTCTGAAATAAGGTGAACCGTAGTATTAAGCAAGTAAATCTATGTGATTTTTAAAACCCACTAATACAATCTAAGAGAATTGACAAATTTGCATCTGTTATTCATGAAACTTGTAAATCAGGGACTTGAATGATACAATGCTACAATATTTTAATTATCAGCAAACAGTTGATTGATTGCTTTCAAAGAAATTATAATGCTTATAATGTAAACAACTAAAGCAGTTGTACCACAACAGCACATACTTTCTTTCTAATGTCACTGCCTGCAATATTATACTATTACATGAATTGTGAAAAGAGTTTTCAAATTAGTAAGATCTTATTTTCAATTTGGTAGTTTTGAAATAACTTTTCAATTTTTCAAATATAGTAGAGTTCCTCGAAATATTCACCAGTGCCTCTGAAGGGGATGGTACAGAACGGGAGGGCTTATAGTCAAGCTGTAGTGATGGGATTTATTAAAACTGGCCTTTTAGGCCCCAAGTCTTTTCAAAATTAATAATTACAAAAATATTGACATATTAATACTGAAATCACACCGTACAGAAGAAAAAACTTTCTGGATTCGAACTGCATCGTCAGCAAAGCCGACAGCGTACCTATGACGTGAACCATTCGCTAAAGCGATTTGTGTTTCAGTTGCCACTTAGAAAAGTAGTTGAATATAATAAAACCTATGCTAAATAGGAACAAATTCTGTTTCAGTATATTTTTCGTTTTCAGAGGTCAATCCTTTTTAAGTTTAAATATATTGTGATATATAATATAATATAAAAATGTATAATATAGGGGAATAATAAAATATATTAATATAATATAATTATAATTTAATAGAATGCGAACTTTTCTTATAGAAAGAAAGTACAATATTTTTACTTTTTTTCATGTATACTTCAGTACCTCACATTGTCATAATAAAACTAGAAAGGACTTGCAATTATTCGAGAAGAGCCCAAGGTTTGTAGAAGTAGGACAGTTTTAAAGAATACTATGATGCTAAACAAAGGCAAAATTTTCTCACCTGTATTTTCACGGAAACTTATGGAAAATACTAAAAGTTTCTGAAAATTCACATGATCTTATTAGTCATTCTTATCTTTTAAGGAAAAGTGCTCTATGAAGGAAAATCTCAAATTTGGCTTATTTTATTTGTAGGAATACTTCATTTAGAAAATCTGTTTAACGAACATGAGACCAGCAATATTCTCTCTTAAATGCACTTCCCACTATCCAACAATTATTACATTTACATTTTTATTACATTTGTAATAAAAAAATTATAGAGCTACGGTTCGGAACATTTTGAAATGTCCCAGGCTTCCAAGTAAAGCAATTTCCCTAATTGGAATATCGGTTTCAAATTCAAGGCGCATGACATCAGCCAGATCTCTGATTGGGGAGTATTGACTTTGGTGAAAATTTGGCTGAACGGCTTTAGCCGCCAGTATTGTTCAGGACGGACGATAGTGATACTTTACTGTCAGTTGATTTTTCACATCAACCACCCACAAACATGGATTCTGGCTACACCACGATTTGGAGGATTTTTTTCTAAATAGCAAGTGGATTTATCCATTTTGTCACAAGGGCCTGTAATATGTGTTTTTCAGACAATCTGTGTTTTTCATGTAGCACATGTAATCTTTCTACTCCTTAAGAAGAAAGTAGTCAATATATGAGAAAATCTTAGATTATATGTTCACGGAAAATTTTATAAAGCCACTGCAAAGCAATTTTCAAATTTGGAAACATTTATACAATTTTTTATAACTTCATTTGTAGAATTAGTTATACTGAGAAGAAGAGTAAAGAGTCTGTGAGAAATTTGAAACAGATTAGTAATTGTAATGTTGAAAATCCTAGAGATATTAATAAAAGGTGACATTTACTATGCATTTGTAATAACGTGGTATAGTGTGGTCTGAATGAAGAGGTAAAGTAAAAGAAAAAGAGTTCTTTTTCAGAAAGTTTCAATAATGCAATATGAGCATAATGTAACATACCTCCAGAAATATTGGAATATCATTGGATTCAGTGAAACTCAATGAACTTTTGCTAGTATAATATCAATTTTTGGAAAAGAATATTGGATTTAGGTCAGTAATGTTTTTAATTTTTTATGGTGCCATTCGTACATATGTCCTTTCCTACAACAAGTCTAAAAATAAATACATGTTCGTGAAAGAGTCTTTTGAAATATTTTGGGAGTCTGTCACTTCCAAAAGCCGAATCTTTCTTCAAAACCCCTAAATACCATTTCTTTCTTTTACTTGATATCAGCTTGTTTCTAGCTATGCATTCGAGAATGTAAAACATAGTAAAATATTTAATGAAGTCTTAACTCAATATCTGGCCAATTATTTTCTCCGTCACTGTTCCTCAGCTTAAAAACTATAGAAATATTGTGAATGAAAGAACATTATTAAATCTTGTGGTACTCAGTTTAATAAATATGTTTATTTTACTCAACGAAACAGAGAAAGGAATAAAATATGTATTGCTGCAATGAATATCATTGCAATATTGTATGAAACTTCTGAGAGAGTTGAATTAAGTTATAAATACAATCGAATTAGCTGAATTATATGGTGCACCATTTTTGATTAAATAAATTTCCTGTTTTATACTATTTTATCCAGGGAATAAGTCCTTAGGTTTTATTAGGCAACGATTATTGAGTCCGAATTCAAATATGTGAAATTTTCTTTGACAATTGAAGCGTTATTTTTGTATATATTTTGAATGTTCCTTTTAACTACTAGTCATATAACGACTTCACTGGTGATTTTATGTTTGGGGTTTCTCTGTAGGAGAATACGTAAGGACATCACGAACACACATCTATGTCCGATATGAACCTGCGGCCCTCGAACCCTAGTTACGGTTTTGCCGTCCATTTCCTCTTTCTCTCCAGTAAACCTTTGACATCATATATATCCAACATCAACACAGATTTGAAGATATCACACCCTCCAATTTCTTCAATACGGAATTACGTTTTTTCCTGTGTCCTCACAATGTGAGTAAGTGAAGAAACCTCTGACTAGGTAGTAAAGTTGGCCTGAGGAAGCTTCAGAACACCATATCTTTATAGTAATATCTACTTCTACTACCAAGATTTTATCCAACGTTGTATTTGAGTGCAAACAGAGTGGCAGAATCCCAAATTAAAATCACATGACTATAAGACCCCTTGTCGTGGCTCATCCTGTGGCTCTGGTCTGAGGCAAGAATTGTTATTCACTCTCGGACGGGGCACTGCCACTTCTCGTAATGTGACATCTCGTGCAGTTACCCACCCCCTATTTCCTGGTGAAATGGAGAAAAGACCTTACTGCAAAGCATGCTCCTGTGTACCAAGTGATAATGAAAGAGCTGAAGAAGCTTATAGCTTGTCGACTATAGAGGAGATGCTCACATTGTCCTCCGCAAACTCTTTAAACTTTCTTAGCTATGGATTTATAAATCTGGTCATTACGCGTGAAGGGATATCTTTAACATGCCTTTATAACTAATTTATGTTTTTATGTAAATACTGTCTTGTCATTTATTTCATTTTAAAATTAGCTATTTTTTACTGTTTTTACTTTTAATTTGTAATTAATAAATAAATATTTTAATTAATTTTTATAATTAATTTTCAGAAAATTCTTGCAAATAATATTTCACTATGAAATTGACAAGATATTTTAGCACGATACACAGTTCTTTTTATATTATTGTAAAGAAGCTGCAAGGAAGTTTCATTTCGTGAAAATAATAAAGACTGTAGTTTAGTTTCTGGGATTTGAGAACTTGTGATCTCATTGAATCTCTTGTGTCTTTCCAGTTAGATCTAAAACCAAATGTATTTTTCAGCTTTGATATGGCATCTGGTTATTGGATCTTATGAGCACAAATTATTTACGTGTGTATATCTTATAAATGGCTAAGTGCAATTATTTCACAATTTAATCATTAGAAACAAGACGGTGTGTGTTTCCTAGAATAAAACCTGTTTCTTACTTAATATCGATAACCGTGCCGGTTGCTCTGACGTTTGAATTGAGAGAGATTCTGAACTGGAACTAAACACCCAGAAACTGTTTCCTGGCCATACAAAACCTAACATAAATTGGAAAGATAATAATGTGATTCGGAAACACTCAGTTCCGCTTAGCATTAATTGGAAAATTGTCCCGAAATTGAAATTTTAACTAATACTCCAATCTCTTTTAAATATCTGAAACAAGTTTTTGTTTCTTTCTTTAACAGCCTTTTTAAGAAAATTACATTGATTCGTACCATTTTGCTAGTTTTCAAATTTATTCTTTTTTACTACGTGGTTATTCCAAAATAATATAATTTTATTCAGTGTAGATTTCCCAAGTTAAAAGAATTAAAAATTTGCTGTTCATATTATTAGCTATTTATTAAAGATATCAATTATTACAATTTTGCTATTAATATATGCAATGTGATATGTTGAAAATAATGAAATATGTTAGCGCCTATTCAGGCCATATCAGATTTGTACTGTTGCCTGTATATTATCTTAAATAAATAAATAAATAAAAATATCACTGGGAAGGGATAGATATAATCTTCTCAGCAGTGTAACAGAAAAATAGCAACTTTTGAAAAATATATGAAGAATAAGACAATTATATTTTCGAAATATTTCTAATGAGAGGTTCCCTAGTTCCTTTTCACCGATTATCACTTTGCATCAATTTTACCGATTTCATTATATCACCGATTGCATCAATTTTACAAATAGTCTAAACAATATTAACAATAGAAATTTTGCAATGATAATCTACTTGGGACACCCGGCAGTGATTTTTAATTGATTAACGAAATCACTGTTTGCATGCACCTGCTCAAAAAAAAAAAATAGGCGATTACATTTTCATAATGCGTAATAAAATGTGTGTATTGCTTGCATTTCCTTAATAAAGGCGTAATAATGTCAAAATACAAGTTTTTATATACGTGAACATGAATTTCAATTTGCTTGATAGGAAATGTGTATATTATGTAAATGCATTATATTATGTTTCCGAAAATTATTATGTAATAGTTAGTGTTCCTTGCTTTATAACCATTAGCATTTTATAATAGTTTGTAAGAAACAAAACTTTCAATACTATTAATTTAATCTGACACAAATTTCTCACAATATTAGATACCATAAATTAGACTTCATTTTGATGGTAAAGAACTCGATAAAAAATGTCACAGCCCCTTCCCGTGACCCGCTGCCCCTTGGTTCGTCAGCGTCCACGGGGTTCAGGGCCAACGTCCAGTGCAATTGGCGGAGTGATCCTCGCGCCCGCGCGCACTCCGTTTCGTTTCTGTCCCTCTCCTCTTACCTCCTCTTACTTCCTCTCCCTCCCTCTCCTGTTACCCTGCTCACGTTAGCGAGACAGCGTCACTGACCTCAGAAATTGCTCCGCCCTTTGAGATAACTAGGAGGAAAATCTTCGAGGGAGGAAGGGGGACGTGTCTGAAACTTGGAGCAAAAGCCAATGATAAGAGCGGATACGCCTCGACGCCAGGATTGGTCAAGTTTCCAGCGATGGTTGTCCAAGCTGTGGAAAAGCCAGATTTGGCCGCACAAGGCATCGCCCATATTCTGTGAGAGTGGGTATACGTATCAGCGTCTATAATTTTTAGGCAATTCCTCGCGCACAGATATACGGCAGGTCACGTTCTGACGCACCCAAGGGTATTTCATATACCTGCCAAACATTTGTCCACATGGGGTTCCCTAAAGATCATGGCCAAATGTGTACAAATGCATAAGTCGCCATTGTAAGCAATTTCGCGGGCAACATTCATTGGCAAAACGTTATCATTTTCGTCCCCTGTAGATGTCTTAGGGATTTTTTATACACTTTGTATACGTGATGAATACTGTTTTAAGTCAATGTATGTAACAATTTCCTGCCAGAGGCCAGTGCGTAATCCATATACTTGTACATACACGTAAAACACTTGGTAAATATAAAACGTATCAAGTACACACACAATTAAAACTCATTGAGATCGTAGGAAACGAGTTTATTCATGAAGTAAATAAAAAAGTTATTTATAAATAATAATTTTGATTTTAATGAACAATAGGATCCTAAAAAGCTATTGTCCAACTTAACACAGTGATGTCTTAGCGTAATGAAGTGTAGAAAATTACAAAGGAAAAAGACTGAAAAGATGCAAGAAATTCACCAGCACTTCGGAAAAGAACTATCATCATAACCTGCCTCTCAGACCATTCCAATATCTACTCTTCGACCACGACGCCATCACTATCTTTTTCAACGCTCTTTTTCGTTCAACATGTCTCTGGTTCAGATCACTTCACTCACGCGCACATCACTAAATAACCCCACCGACGCTGCCTTCGATCAGTATTCGATTCGCTCCAGACCGAAAACACGAGCCCGAATCAAATACCCATGACGAACGGCGTTAGCGGAAAGGCCGCCGGCAAGAGGGGGGAGGGCAGGGAGGGGCGATGGGCGGAACTGGAACAGCCGTTACGCTCCTTCCGTTGTGTGAGAAAAGTAACACGAGGAATCCAAATAACAGGCATTGTAATTCCGGCGGCCTCCGATGAATACGAATTGGTCATCACCGGGAGGAAGTGTACTCGGGGCATACGCCGCCCAAGATTGATTTCTGGCACACGTGCCCCAGGCGCCTTTCCTGCGCGCCGCCCCTGCCCTGCCGCGCCCCTCACCTCTCTGCACGCCCGTCCCTCACACACACCCACGACCCCGTGCGGCGTGGGCCCCGCGCCCTCCGCCTCTCCTCCATCTACCCCTCCCCACTCGCACCCCCTCTGCGCCACGCCCCCCCCCCCGGACTCAGATTTGGCGGGGGCGGGGGCGGCGGCGGCGGCCGGCGCGCGGCGCCGGATGGGAACCTAAAGCTAACACTCCTCGCATAAAGAGTCAGACGCTCCGCAGGAGCGCGCGCTGCTTCCGGCGACGAGCGCTTCCGGACGCCCGCGCGTTCGCCCCTCCCCACTCGCCCTCCAGCGCCGCCCCTCCCCCGCCCGCGTCGCCCCCGCGGCCCCGACGAGAGCCTCGGTGGCCGCCGCTGCGCCCGTTCAGCCCACGGTCATAGATTGTTTGGTATCTAAAGTAAACGACTCAATATTTTCCATGAATAGGGTATATTCGCTCCGAAAGGCAGATGATTCCCCATTAATCCGGCGCGCGTCGATGGCGAAGCGATGGAGGCGATGCCGCAGCGGCGCTTCGATCATCCCGCCCTCCCCCCCCCTCACGCTCGCAGCCGCCGCTACCGCCACCGCCGCCGCCGCCAATTCATATTTTAACGACTTCGAGCGCCCGCGCAGTGCAGTTAGCGTTGCTATTAGAAATCCCGCGTAGCACTTCCAAGCAATATATTGTAACCGCGACAATGTCCGTTTTTCAGTCCACATTCCATCGCCAAAAATCGTGAGCCGGACACCGTAAAATACGCAGCCGACGTCCGGCCGTCTGCTCGTTCGCCCGTTCACTTGCGGCTGATCTTTTCCCTCGTGAAACCTTCCTGGGCGACGCATGGGCTCCAGCGCATAGCGAAGCGGTTGTCATAAAACAACAACTTCCCGTAAATTCTTTTAATAAAGCTTTCAATTAAACAAGCGTGTTTCCAGCGAAGTCAGCCGATTTTTCTTCCCTCCTTCCTTCCTTCATGCGTTATTTTCGGTGAAAATGAGTTCATTAGCGAGCTTGGCCAATAACGATACTTCAGACGGGCGATACGCGCTGGCTGCGCACGCTGTTAGCAGCGATCGACCCGCGTCACCCTCCCCTGCTTCCAGCCTTCACTTTCATTCTGTCACTATTTATTACGCCAGTGTTTCTGATCGAGCCAAGAAAAACAGCATCTCATTTCCTACAGTGTTGCTTCCGGCAGCGGCGGTGGCGGCGGCAGCAGCGACGGCGGTAGCGGCGGCGGTGGCGGCGGCGCGGCGGGGCTCGGCGCAGAGCAGCGCAGTGTCCTTGACACAATGAAGAATGGCGCGTATGGTGATCCCGCCCCGTGCCGTTGGCATGGCGGCTCGCCGCGGCCACCGCGCGTTGATCCCGCTCTCTCGCAGCCCTCCGCTGTCGGCCGCCCTCGCGCGCCCTCGAGCCCTCGCACCCCCGTCTCGCCCTCGTCGCCCGCGGGGACGGCCGCCGCGCCGCGCGCCCCCTGCCCACGCGCTCCCCCCCCTCGCTCTCCGCCGCTCCCCGCCCCGCTCCGCGCCCTGCCCCGCCGATGGCCGGCATCCGTTTCCAGGAACGTCACGTCACGCGCGCACGCGGTGCGCGGCGCAGCCTGGCGGGCGCGAACAGAAGTGGCGTGGCGTGGTGTTGTTTGATGGAAGCCGAGAAGGACCTACAGGAGGAGGGAGAAGGAGAAAAGGGAAGAGAGGTTTGAGGAAGGTGAGGGAAACGCGAGACGTGGCAGAGAAGCAGAAGCGAGGAAGGGGAAGGGCGGGTGGAGGGTGGCGGTGGCAAGGTGATGGTGCCCGCGGGCACGGGTGTCGTGTTGCTGCCGCAGCCTCCCCGCCTCTCCCCCCACCCGCCCCTCCTCCTTCGCCGCCGCCAGAGACAGGGCGTCGATAATAAGAAACCTGAAAATGGTCCGCTCCGACGCCGACCAGCAGCCACGCGTACTTTGCCGCGCCGCCCCGCCCCCTTCGCCCTTTCTGGGCGAGGATGCTTGGTTGGATCTCCGCAGACGAGGGAATGAAAAGGAACGCTTAAAAGAGAAACTGAAATTTCTGGGAGAGCTTGTGTTCCTCGATTATCGGAATACTTTACGCTCTCATCGGTCATTCCAGCGCTTTGAATTTCCATAACGTGCATAGCAACTGCTGCCACGGAGCCAATTCCGTAAAAAAAATAATTTCTCACAATCTCTGTATGGACACGGAAATTCCTCAATTAACAATGAGAACTGGCCGGCGACCAAACATGTGGCCCGCACATTATGATTTCCCAGACTATCCTGCCTAAACTAATGCGTTATATCTTACTTGATGGGGTTCATCTGTAATTAGCCACAGTAGCATAGAGCCAAAATGGACGAGTCAATTAATAATTTTTTAAACTAAAATTAAATTAGTATTGGTACAAAATATTATATAGGATCGAGCAGACCAGTGTGATTGAGGCAGAAAATTCAATGGCCTGGCAGAATCCAATGCAATGTCTAGTAAATGCGCATCTGTGTGTATACAATCTTACTCTCTATAGTCCACCAGAAACGTAACGTGTTTTATTGCATGATACAATGTAATAATTACCACAACACATATTATGCCACTAATTTGTTTTTCATTTAAGATGATTAAATACTTTCTCCGTGGATAAACAATATTGGTAAACATGGCACGACAACACATTACGTAAAGTTCCACGACTACAAATTTAATGAAAATTAAACTTAACAAGTTCTATATGGTTAAATGGAGAGTTTCATGAATACTGAAACAGTTCATTCTCATTGCGAGTGTTTTCTCAATTAGACCTCTATATTACGACGAAGATACCTGTCCTGAAATTATTTGTAAGGGGGGGAGAGTGTACCATCGGGACGTTCTCTAGGTAAGGTTGTTAGCACCTGAGGCATGCTTGTATACGCAAACAAACAGAAGCAAACATAGCGGGATTCGTACGCGCGACTCTTTCAGCTGAGCTTTTTACGGCGTTCCCACCTTATTGTAATTATTGTTTACGTCGTTTATTATTTCTTCGTATTTTTTAATGGCTTATAAACTATACAATTACTTCAGTTTCATGTTACAACCTTAATTTATTAAATCATTTACATTAATTAATTTGGTTCTGAAATATGGCTAAGTTTTCTTCCAAAAGTCCTAGGTGTCAGTACCAACAGGACAGTATACCGAGAAAAACTGTAGGTGAAATGTAATTCATGTGTCTTCTTACGTTCAACAACTGTCTATTTTAAAGATATAAACTTGAACAAATTGCATTGAGAGAGTAATCTGTTTTTAATAATGAAGGAGGGGTAGAGATTCGAAAAATATTGAACTTTTGAAATTTTCAAAATTTTACAAATTTCCATGAAAAACGAAATTACGTTTTATTTATAACCCGTTTTTCCTTCGTTCGAACAAAAAGTTTAAAGAAAAATTTTGCAAACATTTTTCAGAAAGAATTGAATGTGTCAAAAAGGCTCACAAACAATTTGGGTCATGGAGATCGACTAAATATAAGAAAACACTAATATTTGTACAAAGTTTCACTTTATCAGCAGCAGAAATCCTACTAGGTATGTTTCTAGATAAATGAGTTTTTAGTTACCGACATTTAGAGCTGAATTTGCAGTAATATTACCAAATATTGTCTTCGCACCTCCTACCTATGTGTCTTATACTACTTCGTTTCCTTCCGCCAAACGTAGTACTAGTTAGAGGGTAATGGGATGACCCTGAGCTAAGAAGGAAAACTGGAAACGAGGTAGGCCTTAAGGCGAGATTATGAACTTTCCGCCGCGATTAGCGTGTCTCAACAACAGTTGCTGCAAAAACCTGTTGTCGAAGTTTGAAGGTGTGCGTCGGAGAGCGTCCCAAACTACCGTCACATAAATAGCAGATGCCACCTCGAGGGAATTCTAATTCTCGGCGCGCGCGCTGCGACCTCGCTTAACATAACGGATGCGGCCCAGAGGGACGCACACGCCCACGGCGACGCGCCCACGCACGCCCCCGTCCCTGCCGCCCCTTCCCCCGTTGCCACTGCCGCCATCCCACCGCCGTCGCTCTCGACGCCATTGTGAACCACCTCTCCCTGCCGCCCCCTTGCCCTCGTCGCCATCATCGCCCCCGTTACTCCCCACCCCACTCGCCCCTACGCCCCCGTCGCCCACCTCCCCCCTTCCCCCTTGACAATCCCCACCTCCTGCCGCTCCGCCCCGTTCCCTCTCCCATCGCCACCAGCTCCCCGTCACTCCCTAACCCAGGCGCCCTCCACGCCCCCGTCGACTGTGTTGGTCTCGTCGCGCCCGTTGTACCCCTTCGCCTGATCGTGCCGCCCACATAGCCTTCTTACAGACTTCGCGTCATCGCTTCCGTGCTCTGCAACGTCGCCTGGGAATCGATACGAAGTTTTGCGCATCATCTCAGTCTATGTTATTTTATTCTTTCGACACTGAAATATGATAAAAGAGTTGATTAGTAGCAACAAGCTGACGCGCAACCCTGTCAATTTTGACTTCCATTGCAATATTAAATTCTCCCTTCCCTTTATGGAGTACATGCAGTGATAAAATGGGTTTTCATATTTGGTTCGTCGTCTGGGAAACATACTGTTAAAAATGTAAATGTCAAGAAAACCACTGTTGACAAAATGATATTATTCCTATCACTGCGGAAGATAACGGCTGATGTGATTAAATGTGATTGAGCTTTCCACGTAATTAAAATCCTGATGCTGCGAAAGAATGTGATCAAATAGAATGTATTAAAATAAATCAACGAATCTATTACTTTCTATTTGTTTCTAGTCTGCTATAAAATTGCATGTGCAATATTTGTTTATATGACGCGTCATAATGAATAAGTAAATATGATGTACTTCTATAAGAAACACGAAACATATGCTATAACATTTGGGCAAAACACGTGGAAAAATTTTAGATTTGCTTCCAAGGATATAAATTTTAAAAATGCCAGACTAAAAATCATGCTCTCGTTTACTAAAAATAAGAGCTCCTAACAGTTGAGAACGGCTATCCGCTAGGCATCCTCACATTGTAATATTCATTACAACACAAAGGAATTAATTTTTTAAACCTTTTTTAAAGAGTTGTGTTTAAGTTCTAACAATGGGGCTATAAAAAACAAGACAACAGTATGAAAAATGACTGAAGTCGATCAATATCTCATTCTCTTTTTTCTTGAAGGTCTGCTATGATCGAGCGAAGGGTAGGGTTGCAGGTAACGTTGATGAGTCAGCTAAATTCCACAATTTGCTTTAGTGATCCTTCCCTATTCCGCGCTCGACTGTCGAACCGAACGGATCGTTCTTGTAGGTGTGAACAGTGATAACCGTGCGACTTAGTAAAAATTGTGAGCCATCGCAAATCTTGTGGTCTGTGGAAACAGTCCACTAGTGAGTGCTACGAGTTATGTACAATGGATACTGCCCGACAACCGGGCAGCTCATCAATAATGCGCTAATAACTTTCAACAGTGATTATTCCATCGCAGACCTAAACACATCGATGCTGTACGAACAAGCAACGGCAACCGCCAGTGACGAAGTTACATCAATGAAATCTCAACCAAGTCAAACGACAATGGAACGTCGACCAAATCAACAGACATCGATGGGGCAGCAAAACCCGAATACTCTACAAGGTAACACTTCAGGCCAACATGCCGCAGGACAAAATTTAAAGCGTCCTTCAGATAATGATACCTCGTCTAACGACACCAAAAGTTCTAACCTGCATTCAAAACAAGACAGTTCAACCCAGTTTAGTTATTCGGTTCGAACTTACAATAGATTTGAAGAACTGAACAGAATACCAGATCTCAACAATCAAAATAGGTTTAGTTACGGTAACGAAACCTCGTCAAGTGTGTTAGAATCAGATAAAATGCCGCCAATTTATGTAGCAAATATAACTAACATCACGAATTTCAGCAAGGAAATCAATACAAAAGTAACAGTTTCACACTTCAATTCATAAATAATAAAGTAAAAATACAACCTGAAAAAATCAGTGATTTCAGAGACATAACCAAATATCTAATTAACACAGGAAGACAGTTTCACAGGAAGACTACAAGGATCCAGCTAATAAGAAATTCTCAGTTGTATTAAAAAATCTACACACATCCATCACAGAAGAGGAAATCTACACTGATTGGAAAGAAAAACATCCATCACTCGTTTAAGTTACTAGACTCCGGAAAGACTAATCCAATTCCTGTAATAGCAGCAGAATTCAACGGGTACGAAAACAGAAAATATTTTAGAAGTAAGACAAATTTGTAATCTCATTGTAAAAGTTGAAAGGAGAAAAAGACCTAAAGGCCCCATTCAATGCATGAGATGTCTAGATTTTGGTCATACAAAAAATAATTGTAACCATAAAATAGCTTCTATTTTATGGTTATAAAATAGTATTTAGCTAATAAAATAGCATTTATTGTTCCAAAAATCATTATCCGGAACTTGCCCCCATAAAAATGAACCATTTAAATGTTATAACTGTCAAGGAAACCACAGAGCAGACCTCAGAACAGTAGAATGTCCCTATTATAAAAAAATAAGCCAAAAACCTCACCTCGAAGATCCTCCAATTAGATCTAGAACCAATTGCTGCTAGTCAACAGCACCACCTCAAAATAACCAAACTAACTTCCCCAGACTGTCTAACACTCAAAATATCCCAAACTTTACACACGCTAACAACACAAACACAGAACAACATAATAATCAATTCTGTAACGCCCAAAATTGAAATCATAAAAACTCCCTGATCAATACAATAGCCACTCACATAATATAATCAACTCAATTATCCCAACCATAATAAATAATATCCATTCATCTATCTCAGCATACATTAATAACAATTACTCAACAAACACAAATTAATAAGATTACCATACTCAATTGGAATGCAAATGGTATAATCAACACAGTTACGAAAATATTTCATGCAAGATAAGAAAATTTGCAAGTATAACTGAAACATACTTAAACAATAATGCAAAATTCAGCATACCTGATTATAAAGTAATCAGAGCAGACAGACCAAACTCTAATGGAGGAGGAGTAATGATACTATACTATATTATGCAATAATACTACCACCAACCCCACGTATGGAAACAGCAGCAATTAAGTTTATGAATAACAACTATCTAGAAACTACACTCATAGTAATATAAGCCCCCCAATGTGAAACTTCAGCATACCGATATCATTGGTATTATTGATCAACACACCCCAACAATAGTCCTAGGTGATCTTAATGCAAAACATATACAGTGGGGATGTAAAAGCAATAACTCAGCTGGGACACAACTACTACGGTTAGTAAACAACAACACATTAAGTTTCATAACCCCTAATGAACCAATCTATTATCCATTTGATCACTCTAGGAACCCTGACCTGTTAGACATAGGCATAACAAATATACAACAAAAGTTTTTCTCCACAGTACACCATGAAATGGACTCAGACCATCTACCAGTAATAATCACTACACAACAGTCACTCCCCACACACTCACCCACTCCACAACTCAATACTCATAAAATTCATTGGCAAATATTTAAAAATAATGTTCAAACAAACATCCCAAAGTTCAAAATATTAAATACCCCTCTAGAAATAGATCAAGCAATCACAAATCTCAATAACATAATATTAAGATAACTAGAGACCAGTAAACCAAATAAATCACCTACAAATGCACAGAATAAAAACAATAAACTACCCAAAAGCATAAAAATAACATAAATAGAAGAAAAAATTAAAAAAAAAAAAATTTTAAAAAACAATACAACACCATGATTCAAACATTAAGCTCAAGTAACAATACACTGTGGCAATTTAAAAATAAAATACTAAAGAAAAAAATACCATTCCTCCACTTAATACCAACACAGAGAAAAAATTCTCACCCCTTGAAAAAGCTGAAACACTAGCAAATCATTTTGAAGATACATTTAAACCAAACGACTCACTCCCACACATTCAACATCAAACAATCACACAGATAGCAACAGCTTCTAATTATAATGTACCCTCCAGAATTAGACTCATACCTCCCCAGGAAATAACAAACATAATAAAAACACTCCCTAAAAAGAAGGCTCCAGGACATGACAGAATAAACAACAAAATCCTAAAAAATCTGCCACATCAAGCCATAGCATTCTTAAATAATGCTTATAACTCTTCATTAAGAACAGATTACTTCCCACTATTATGGAAACACTGAATAGTAATACCCATTTCAAAACCTAACAAACATCCATCGAATGTAGAAAATTATCGACCAATCAGTCTGTTACCCTCCTTATCAAAAATTTTGAGAAACTTATTCAGAAAAGACTTAGTAATTACGTCAATAAAAATGACATCATTCCCAGACACCAATTTGAATTCACAGAAAAGTTATCAACCACACATCAAATATTAAGAATCACAGAACATATCCATACAGCATTCCAAAGAAAACTACATACTATATCAACCTTTCTAGATATTTCCCAAGCATACGACAGAGTATGGCATCATGGTTTCATGTACAAACTAAGAATTAATGGCACACCCAAATACCTAACCAAGCTTCATAAGCAATAGAACCTTTTCAGTGTCAGTAGATAATCATCTCTCAAACCCCAAACCAATATATGCTGGACTTCCTCAGGGCTTCCCATTGTCACCTGTATTATTTAATCTTTACACATCTGATATCCCTACATCCAACATAGTCAAAACAGCACAATTTGCAGATGATACAGCATTGTATTGTTCAAACATATCACTTGACACAATGAGAAACACATTACAGCAACATCTAAATCAAATATATTCTTGGTCAAACATGTGGAAAATTAAATGAAACTCATCTAAGTCAACAGAAAAATATTTTCATTAAAAAACTTCAACACCACCACGTCTCACACTGAACAATATCATTCCTTGGACTCCACAAAACAAAACAGTGAAATATCTAAGTCTGCATCTAGACACTAAACTCAACTGGAAGGAATATATAAGCATTAAAACACAACAAACAAAAGTCAAACTATTTCAATTAAAGCCATTAATAAACAACCACAGTAAAATAACAATAGAAAATGCCAAACTCATATATACAGCCATAATTAGACCCTTAATGCTATATGCTTGCCCTGTCTGGATCAATGCAGCAAAAACCAATATACATAAAATACAGGTCATACAGAACAAATTCCTGCGAACAAATACCAAAGCACCCTGGTTCATTTCAAACAAACAGCTTCATAAAGAAATTCAAATAAAACCTATCATACACCGCATCACTAAGTTATCCCCTAATTTTTACAATAATATGTCAACAATTATACAACTATTCCATTACAATCTGGGCAAAGCACCCATAAACCCCACCAGAATCAAAAATAGATTTCCCAAAGATGTATTTTGTATTCAATTTGCAGATTTAGATGATTCTTTGTGAGGTGCTCAGTGGGTTTCCTCTCCCTAAGTCATAGCTGTAAAGTAATAATAGTTTAGTTTTTTAAAATAGATCATAAGCATAAAAAACATGTGAAAAAGTTTATATTGTAAAACTGAACCATGTAAACCATTCAAAATAATAAAATAATTGAAAAAAAGTGATCCTCCCTTCGTGAGGTTGAATATGGGTGACGGTTTAAGCTCTTGCCAACTCACGCTCACCGAGTAGGGGAAATCTGCGTGCTGGGAACTCCCCTGGCATCGATGGTGCTTCAGGTACGCCTAGAAAAACTCAACAAGTGAATCATCTAATAAAAACGTGTTTTTTTCCTTAATTTGTTTTCGATATTCTGATCGGAGAACTGAGGAAAATAATTCCCTTTGTAACGTGAAGCCGATATATACTCGTAAAGCAATAGGAAACTATAGGAGTAAGTATAATACTTTCATTACTTTACGCCCACTATCGGGATGGCAGAAAACAATTTAAAATAAATGCAAGGATATAAAATTGCATTTCCAGTGAAATATTCTTTTTAAATAATATATTTCGTCATAAGAATAGTTACGGCAATTTTTCATGTAATATTCTTCTTTACTGACAAATTAAAATATAACAAAATGTAATTATATATACAAATTGTTAGAAAAGAAATAACTAGAATACATCTTTACATAAAGATTGAATACGTTCAATGTCCTTTTTGGCAGTTAAAAAACAGCAGATAAAATTTCAAAAAAATGTGTGAATGTTTTGAAATGATAAGTTCAGTTGATTTTGATGTTGAATATAAAATACTCAAAAATTTCGGTATTCGTACGGGTTGAATTGTTTCTCAAACCTATTGGATAAGAATACCACATTCCAAGAGTTTTATTTTATTGTCTCTTACTCTTACAATCGCTAGTAGAGAGCTTTCCCCAAATATTCGTCATATGGGACAGTTCTGAATAGGTATTTACCAAATTATTCAGGGTTAAAATAAATTCTTTCCCATGTTCTTGGTGAATGATACATTACTCATTTGAAATATGCGACTCGTTAATCCAGTTCAAACAGGAAATATATTACATTTTTCTGGTTTAAATTTTTTTATGGTTAGAGACAATTAGAGACAAACAATAACTTCACAGTCTTGTTAAAACAAACGTATTTGTATAGTATGAAGAAATTATAAGTCTCAAAAATGCTACCAAGCACTTATTTAACGTTTCTTTTTAGTTATACAATTCAACAGGAAAGAACAGTCCTTCCTTCCTGTATGATTTGTGCAGCACGTTTCCTGAATACTTTAGGAGCAAGCTAAATTAATGAGCTACGAAAATAATTGGGATCATATGATTTTGACCTAAATAAATTCTATAGCTCTTCAAACACGAAGCGCCAACTGATCGCATTCTAACATCCGCCACTTGATAACCTGCGACATCCAAATGAAATACGTCCCAGAACTTGTTCCGCAGCAATGGCTGCTTCATATAACCCCTTGGCGCTTCGTCGGGCGCCTCCTATTTGGAGTTAATTGCGCGCACGCGGGGGCGGGCGCGGGCGCGGGGGCGGTGGCGGGCGCGGGGCGGGCCTGCTCCGCCAACTCGGCGCGCTGCACGCGTCGCAGTCTTTCTGCAACCTGCGTAGTTAGCGCGTTCGCAGCCTCCGCGCCCTCCGACGTCAGGGCCTGCGTCGCATTACTGTCCGCAAATTCGCTTCATTTGTCGGGGATGCCAGGCAGCGCGCGCCGCCCGCGCCGCCCTGCCAGCCAGACACGCAGGCGCGCGCCGGCTGACTCCGAGGCGCCCGCCCCCCTCCGCCCCGCCTCCCCCCGCCGCCGGAACGTGCTGCTGCCTTCGCGGAGAAAGGAGCCTGGAAATATTTCAACACATGCAACCGAGCAGTACAGGCTCGAGACACGGGCGGTGCGTTCGGGGAAACGCCAAGGCTTCGGGAGTGAGATTGTGTGATTGAGTGGTCCCGCTGATAATTTCTCTATGCGGATTTAACACTAGCGATTTGAGAAATATTGAAACTGCTCCGAGACAGAGTCAAACAAACCCAGACAGGCAGATCGGCAATGTGATACGCTGAAAAACATTCACGCCTAGACATTCACAAAGATAGTCGACTTTCAAATTTGTATCAGAATTGATATAATGAAAACTATAAATCAAGAGGAAATACTTTTCCAGAAGTCGATGTATTATTCAAAAACCATTTTCACGTGAACTATATTTTATTGTGTTAAGCCGTCTATTCTCATGCTACGCGCACTGACTGAATAATCATATTCAGTGCGTCTATGCGTACGACGCTTCATGTCGTGCGACTGCAAGGTTCCAAGAAAGAGGCCGCGCGCCATTAAATATTTGCTATTCACGTGTTGCGTTACTGGACAGTAACTCTTGATATTCTTGATATGTAAAGATTTTTTGTTCTATGTATCGGTAAGCACAATGCTACGTTAATGCAGTTTTTGTGAAAATTGTTTTCGTTAAAATATTTAAATTATTGCTGTTAAAAGAGGATGTTCTATTTGTTATTGACAGAAAACCTGAAATGGCAAACATTAAGCCATGAAATATAACAAAGCAAGCAAAATAAACCATTTCTAATGGTTGTAAGTGAAAAATCACAAATTAATACATTTTTACAAAACAAACGTATTACCTGATATCCCGTATGCTAGCGACAGCATGCTCTCCTTGCTACAGACATAATTTTTCCACGTCCTTCCCTCGGGTATAATTCATTTCGGCGGCTTGCAATATCCTCCCATCGTATCAGAGGAGACGTTTGACCGGTGCAACTGGCAGTTTCAATCCCGCCCCTGGACCCGAGGGCTGACGGCTATTCGAGGCGGGCACTTGCGGTGGGCTCTGGGGGACCTCTTTCCAACGTGGTCGGGCGGCGGGCGCTGCGTCGTGGAAGGCCTTGACGGGTGCCAGAGGGTGGCATCGATGCGCAGCCTCGAACGCACACGGCCCCCGAGCCCCGCCTCCTGGCGTCGCCACGCGCCGTTCGCGCTCTGAGAGGCTGCGCCTGCGGTGCGCACCTCCCTTGCGGGGGCGACCATCACGGTGTTCTATTCTATGATGGTGGTGATGAGGCATTACGGTCATACCCGGAATGGATGAATCATGTGGTGGACAGGTGATTTTGAAGATCGTATGAATTGTGACGAAGCAATGGTGAAACGAGTGGCAGGGGAACTGGGAGAACATCGAGAAAATCTTCTCCGAAACCCTCTATGTCCATCACAAATTCCAAATGGATCCACAGGGATTTCAACCCCGGTCCAGCGGTAGAAGGGAAGCAGTCCGACCGACACAGCTCGGATCGCCCGGTAGCGAGGGTTGTGGCGGCGGTGACCACAGTGCTGACAATGGCGGCGGTGGCGGTAATTGTGGTGGTGGGGGTGGTAGTTATGAGGGGGCGCCGTTGGCTGGAGCACTGACGACAGCGGCGGAAATGGTGTCGATGGTGGTAGTGACGGCAATGGTGGAACCAGTGTCAGTGATTGCTGTGGTTGAGGTGCTGGCAGTGGCCGCGCTAGCAATGATGATGGTAATGGCAATGGAGACGACATGCAATTGGTAAGAGCAGTAGTGCGGGCAGTGGCAGAGAGAGTGGAGACGGAAGCCCATACAAGTTTCTGTGCTCGCAGACAGACGCTTCATCTCCGTTCCGCCAATTCGCTTATTAAATGCATTACACATTGGCGATTCTCATTTTCATAAGGAACTATGGAGCGAGACGGGAGGAAGCAACTCAATATCTGCATACTTCAATATTGTACAAATAGATGTACATTTATTTATATTTATAAACATTATGAACTCTTTTTGTTGCATTGTTCTATTGTATTCAATATCTCTCATGAAGTTACTGGAGTAATTTTTAGGAACGTTCATCTCAAAAAGAGAGGGTTGTGAATGTCAATAAATCTGAAATCAATATGTTCGAGGCATTTAGTTTCATTTAAGATGGGGACGATTTTTATTTTATTTGTGTTTTACCTTTGTCAACAACGGCTTTACTTCATGTTAGGATAAAGATAGCACGATTCACGCATTTTTAAAAATATCATGTACATGTAAACATAAATTTCGAGGAACTCAAACAGAAAATAAACAGCATGCAAATATAGAAAATTATTTTCACGATACATTATGAATAGGAAAACATCCCGGGTGGATGTCAGGAATTAGAACTCTTTAATGTATTTCAAAAATCCTTTTGCCCGTACGTCGTAAGACGAGAGAGTACTTTAATCGTGTACCGGAAAAGGGTGAATTTTTCGCCAGAAAAATTCGTACCGGCTCCTGGTAAAAAAAAGGTGGAAAAATCATATTTTTATATATAGTAAATCACTTCCTCTAATAGGTTGTGTAGACAGAATCCATGATAGTGGGTCCTTGATACAAGAAAAAATCTATTGACGATAAAACGTCCGTCCGTGGTAGCACCAAAACCGTTCCGCCAATCTCCGCCAAAATTGATATTCCTCGATCAATCCGAAGTAACTTGATGCCTTCTGAGTTTGAAAGGGATATTTTAATTTTCACGGCTGTTTACTTCATGTCTCAGCATTTTCAAAATTCTCAAAAACGGCTCGATTTTTTTAATGAACTTTTTCCTCGAATAGCGTAAAGGAAAATCAAATCAATTCATACTTAAAAATTAAATTATTACTACTAAAAAATATTTTATTGGCGTCTATGTACTAATCACAATGTTCAGCAACCCAATTGGTCACATTATTAGGTGTTTTGCAATGCAGTTTTAAACAATTACAAACGTTTCTTTCATCATAAAGTTTAAAGTTTGGAATAACGTTTTAAACAAAGCGAAAATTGAAAATAGAATTACAATTCAAATACATTATCAAAGAAAAAACTGTGACGGTAGTTGTAACTACAACTCTAATGGTATAAAATTTTAAATATACAAGTACGAAGTATATGTCTTATCTGTGAAAAAATTGTGTATTAGGCCTCGGGTAAGACATTTGTCTGTCTGTATGGTAATTTAATATAATTCCAAAGCAGTGACTTGTTATAATTTTTTGAAAAAAATAAAAAACATTATTACTATAAATAACCAAAATACATAATGTAATGTAAATTAAATTACACATTCTTTCTCACATTTAAAATACTGAATATATTCCAAAAAATGTGATCATTAATTGTAGGTTCAAGCAATGTAAATCTACACAAGATTTATTGAATATGAATTGCTAGAGAAAAGTTTCTTTTCGTATATTGAAACAATTCTCATTGAAAAATAATATTATTGTTATTATTTTTCCTTTTGATATTATTATTGGTACCAATAAGGCTACAAAATATAATGCCTCTTGATAATTTACAAAATCTTTTCCCTTACAAACAATATACTTATATTCGATTTTCCAAACAAAAATTCATTTCTTTCAGAAATCTGTGCAAAGAAGGTTAAGATCCTTGAAAAAAAAAAGTATCATAATTGCTTCTAATATTCTCCCAATTTTATTTCCTGAAAGAGCTTTCTCAGTAAAGAAAGTTTCCTACCATAATATCTTCTTGCCAACTATATCCAATACAAAGTGCAATTGTATACACTCATGCTGGAAGTTACATTTGTGAGCTTTTTGATAGATGAATTTTGCAATTGCTTCCTTCCCAAAGTCTGATCTAACTCAGTACTTACTTCACAATATTGAAAGAATATTGTGAAGTCGATATATGTTAATTTATTCATGTGGCTTCACTATTGGTCGCTACTAAAATATTGCTCTTAATGCGAAAATTTACTATTTGTTACATTTCATAAACATTTTACCTCAAATAAATATGCCACTTTACATATATGTTCCGAATCCGCCTTCATCATCCTTTCTCTTTCATACTTTGCTTTCGAAATCACAAATCGAGTAATAACATTATATCTTATAGTACAATTTAATATTCGTAATTTAAAACGATTTTTATGTGAATTTTAACTCGCTTACCTGGTATTGTTTCAAATGTCTGGTTTAAAAATTTAAAAACAAATTATACGATTAGAATATCACGTCAAAATGTCAAATTCAATAAAAAAATCGTCAATATGCCCCGCAAGTTCAAATGCGCACTTTAGAACATTGTATAAAATAAAACAAATGAAAAAATGCCAACCGCAGCTAAACAAATGTTATAACGGCGTGTATGTGCCAACAATATACTCTCCCGTGCCAACACATAGGGAGTTTCATTTACGCTGTAAAAAACTGTAAGTTCAACGAAAAGGCCCAAAACCAATCTGGTTAGAATGGCGGGTGATTTACGTGAAGATTGTATGATCCACTTTCTCTGGGACCATTTGAGCCTGAAAACTCGTATACTATATAATTATAAATATAGAATTATGCAACTGAAACGCAGTAAATTGTTGACTCTACACAAAATGTGAAGACTTCCGCAAATACAGTTTAATTTAACCTTTGATAGACACGCTGTTGAATTTTGAGAAAGCAATATCAATACGACTATACCAAAAAGCAGACGAAGTCATGGATTCCTCCATGTGACACAGCAACCAGTGGCAACAATCGCAAATAGACCAAAATTTCAACTTTCACCTTTTACTGATAATGAAGAAAAATTTGAAACGGAAAAAGCTCATTATAATGAACTATTAATATGCGAGTTTGATTTCGTCCCATTATTTTTCACGCGCTACCTCTAGTATCCTTATAATCACATTCCACCATATGATATCAAAATAAATAATTTGTTAATTTAAATATAAACAATTATTTTTATGACTACTAATTTACATTGAACGATTTGAATTGGACGATTGAATGTTTTATTTTTTCCGGTTCATGAGTCTCTCATTCCATAATTGCTCCTTTATGTCGTATCTTTATTATGATCTGTCTACCAAGTGGTATCATAATAAAGAATACGACCATTTAAATGTAAGCAGTTTTTATGACTACAAATTTTCATTGCACTATAGTGGTTTCTTTCGTACGTCTCAATACTCAGCCACCTCAAGAATGTAAGAAATTAAAATAAAGGAAGTAGGCTATCGCGTGGAGTGATTTCAGAGAAATGTGTATTTTTAAATTTTTATTTTGAGTTTGCAAAAATATCGTTATAAAATAAACGCTCCAGTGTATAGAATGCAATTCAACAAGAGAGCAGTTGGGTTCAATTTTGATGCATCGTTAAGAGTAGCCATTGCTACCGCAATGTCCACTCATGAAAATTAATAATACGTTATTATTAAACAATGAAATATGCACTGTTTGATTTCCTGGGCCGTTTACAAATTCTACCTTTCACATTGCTGTTTAACGCCACACAGAAAATTTAAATACCAGCCTTCATGTTTCTATTTAATAATATAATATAGCAATAATACAGTGTAGCATTCATGTTTACAAATTCCATGCATTATTAAATTAAAATTAATTGGAAGGCATTAATTTCAAATGGTTTCTCTCTCACATACTTGAATATTCAGAAACTAAACTCAACTAGTATATTAATGGCTGAATTAAACTTGGTTTAGTATTTGAATAGCTATGTTTGTGAGCATATATAAAGAATACAACTTTTATTTAATTTTTGAAACTGTAAACGCTTGTAGAATTCTAACACGCAATAAAAGACCTAAATTAAATGTTTTAAAGATCGTACAACGTAATGTATTAAGTTAAGTTTAAAGTTAGAAAGTACAAACATATTGAACGTACAACAACCATCAAGAATGCCATGAACGCAGACTAAAAGTCATGCCTAAACGATGAAATAAATCATTTCATATTTAGTCCCTTTCAGAACTGCAGCAAAATTAAAGGAGAAGCAATTTTATTTATCTCAAAATCAACGAAATTGCGTCATTTCGCAACTTTCGAATCGACCTCTAATTTGTAAGACCAATGACATATCACATTATAGCTGAATTTAATAAAAGAAACAGATTTCCCTGTTAATCGTGAGCCGAATTCTCGGCATCCAGGCACGCCAGATCTCGTTCACGTTCCCCAATCCCTTCCCCCGCAGCAGTATTGGGCAATTCCTTTCCACGTAAAACTTATCGCGACGCCGGGTCCCCCGCTCCGTTTCGACGGGGAAACACGGTTATAAATTATAACATCTGCTTGGCATTCAGATGCACCAGTGCCCTTATTAGTGGAAATAATTTGATTCCCCTCTTCCATTACGTAGCCGCCGCCTTCACGAGAATTTCCCCCGAAGCATATTTTTCATCTGATTTGCTCTCGCCGGGCCCGCACGCCCGAGGTAGGCTGGCGAAGGTCGGTGGGTCCCCGTCGGCTCTGCGGCCTAGGTAACCGTCTCCGGCCTTCTTCCTCGCCGCCCTCACTCAGCCTGCGCGCATCCACCCGCCTCGCTTTCGCCCTCGTCCTCGCCCGCTCCCTACCCTCGCCCTCGTCCTCATCCTCGCCTTCGCCCTCGCCCTTGGGGTCTCCTCCCCCCGTCCTCATCCTCGTCCTCGCTCTCGCCCTCGCCATCCCCGGAGTTGTGGGTGAGGCGCGCGCTCTCTAGTCGCCCCGGCGCTGCCTCCCTCCCCACCGATTCCTCCTTCTGGCAACGTCACCGCCCTCCCCGCTTTTCACACACTCCATCCTGCCTCTCTCTTCGCGCCGCTTACTCTGGAGGCATCGTTGCCGCAACCGCCCTCCCACCCTCTCCATATCCGTTGCATCTCGCCACCCCTGCGGCCGCCTCCGCCCCGCCGCCGCTGCCGCTTCCTTCGCCGACACCTCTACCGCCCCGCCTTCGCTCCCGTCCCTCTGAGACCCCTTGGCCTCCACCACAGCCGCCGCCGCCGCCAGCGATGCGCACCTGAAATATGGCTGATGGAGGAGGAGGAGGCCGCGCCCTCCTCGGAGACATTTACGACTCGCGTGTTGGCTCCGCAGTAAAGGAGCAAATTTGCGGAAGGCAGCCCAGAAATTTGAGCAGGCCAGAGGGAGGTAGGCGGCGGTTTCTGCACCGGCCCCCGCACCCGCCTCCCGCCACAGCCCCCGCCGGCGCAGCCGCCGGCCAGGTGCACGCGCAAATCAGGGCGCAGCCCCGCCGCGCATCCGCAAGGGCTCTGCAGAATGAACCTTTGCAGCGCAATTTTTTAAGTGCAAAAGTACGCAGGGACGGGGAAAGTATCCACTCTGTGGTATGTTTTAGCAAAGTGTTCATTCAATGTTTCTTCAAACATCCACACGCGTTTGACATACTTCATTTTTGTCAAATTGATAGTCCTGCATGTATTGGGGATTTATGGATGAATGGAAGTACATCTGGGGCCATGCGAATGCAAGCCTCTATGTTGTAGAAGACGTCTATAGTCGGTTGCTGCCAGGAAGCGGTAGGGAAGGTGTTCAAACATTCATGCCATCAATTCGACCTCTTCAGCATAGTTTTGAATACAATACGTGACTTCTTTCCCTCAATGTGGATAATTTTTCGGTAAACTTTGTCAGGGGTCCGAGCTTCGACATAGAAGATTTTCGAATATGGGTTAATGAGCTGTCCTGAAATTAATTAATATTAGTAGAAATTTTTAAAAAGAAAATGTTTTTGAGTTTTGCGATTACTTTGATTGACGATATTCTGCGTTTCTGTTCCCGGATATGTAGAGCAAACTCATCTCACAATTTTGTCTAAAAGTATAGAAAATAGGAGTTCACTTGTATTATTTGTTGTAAATGAACCTTTCGTACTCTGAATTAACATAAACGTAGATAAATAGTTTTGTTGTGAATTTGGTGAAGACGGAGAACAAAGTAATTTTTGTGTTACACAGCTTATACTAAAAAATATTATCAATAATTTCACACATTTACAGGGATCATAAAGATACAAAGAGCACAGTCATTCTGCGAGTAAAAGAAATTCTCTGTAACAATGAAATTGCATGCAAAAAAATAGTGCCGATATTCACAGGAACTACACGAACATGGAAGTAAATGTTCTTCACGCGAATCCGACTTCTCCAGCGCATTCCATTCGCCAGCGCAGATTTCCCCTGCGTCTTCGTTCTCCGTCACAGCGGCGTAGCTGTTGATGGGTAGAGATTTCCGTAGGAAAAACACATCAGAGGTGAGTTTGGACGCAGCCCTCGTTCGTGTGCTTTATTCATTTAATCGTTAACCACCGCAAGGACACTGCAATTGGACCGGGAGCCGCGCGTCGCGGCGGTCGGCCCCGCGTGGACGAACGCTCCTCGCCGCGAGCACGCCGCCCCCTCCAGCCGCGCCAGCGCTCCGGCGGGAAATCGGACGGTGCGCGCCTTGCGAGAAATCGCTGTTGCGACCGCTTCGAATAGTTCGCCGCGCAGTAAACGAAGCCCGCAGAATGGAAATTCCACCCTCGCCAACTGATGATTTTGCCGATAAGTAGCTTCGAATTTAATTTGGAACCATAATTCCAATTCCATCCATCAGCAACAATGTAGATTGGAAATGTAATTATATGAATTACTTCTGAAATACTTTAGGCGCCACGTACATTAACTTATGTGGTCGTACATTAAGAGTCGTTTCAGGTAATTAATAATAAAAAAGTAGTAAATATTTGATGCCATCGCCTTGGAATCTGTGTCATCATGATTTAAGAAAAGTTATATGTGTTCCAATAATAGGGTCAACTCTCATGATACATAAATTATATGTAGTCCCCACAAATCTTCATAGATATGATTGAAACACTTATGAACTTGTGAATCAAAATCATTCAGTGAAAATCTGAAACTCTGTTGTATTATGGGTAATGTAATTATATCATCCATAAGTTTGCCGATTTAAATCATTTACTTTTTCATAGAACAAAAAAAAACAAGATATTTATTTACACCAAGTGACACGTCATTTGTCGGATATTTGATGATTGAAATCATTGCGTTAGTTGCTCTAACGTCTCCACGAAGGAACAGACGGTACATATCTTCGAAATTCAATGCTTAACATTTTTAAAGATTTATTTAATATTTTCTAATGTCACTCACAATCATACATATCATCATCAAGACAATAAGCAGGCCTATATCTGATTACATAGTTGCGACTTCCCAACCTAGAAGGAAGTTTCAGGAATACTCAATGGAAGGAACTGTCTTACAATCTTCGTATGTGAAACAGTTATAAATTAGATAAAGAAAAATCACGTAGTTTAGTCACTGAAAATTCAAAATCTATCTAAAATACGAGGTCACACACCATATGCTTACTATGTTATAACATCAGTTTTCCCGTCGCTGCAAAGTGTTTCTTTTCTGAAACTCATAAATGCAATATTAATTTCTCTGCCATTATCATTATGAAACTTAATTGGGCCACTCTACAGTTTAGGGTAACATTAAGTGTCTTTAATGTTCTCTAAACTTGGAAATCTATATTTCATGTGTATCTTCCAGATGTAGATAGGACAATTAACTTATTTGCGTCTTCTGCAACCATATCGAACTCTAACCCGGAAAATGCAAGCAAAGTTGCAATTGAAGTTGCTCTTGGGATAGTGGTTTTATGGATAGGTTAGCATCCTACGATCAGCAAGTCGTAAAAAAAACTTAGATCTATTGTATATTATTTCTTATATTATTAAGTATGCAATAAATCTCTATTACATTCACTTTGTATTCTGGTTTGTACTCAAATAACTAAAAGAGTAGCGTGTGCCCCATATTCCAAAAAACAATATTTTAAAACTGCAAGGGTATTTTAGTTAAGGATTGTAGCGATTTCTACTGCTGAAGCGATTTTATTTCTATTATTATGGTTATTTAATATCGTCCAAAAATTTTTATTTTAAGGGTAAATATATGTGTTTTCATAATCAATTAACATTTATGAAACAGTACGATAGAAACATCTTGGTATCTTATTCACTTATTTCTTTTCATTACTTAGCTTGGAAGGAAATTTTGCTAAATATTTCTTTTAACTCTCGATCAGATTTACAGTCAACAAATAATCAGAGACATGGTACTGGAGCAAATGATAAAATTACAGTTGTAAAAAGTGTATATATTGATATCAATTTCGTTTCTATATTACAAATCAGTAGTGCAAATTTGTTCAGAAACCATCGACGCTTGTAGATAATAATATTTTCATCTCAAGCATTATTACAAAATTCTCGGTTAGCGCTTGAATTCAAAGGAGGTTCGGGATGATGGCCGGGTGTTATACTACAAAGGATGCCACTTAAGTTTGTCGCAAAGCAGAGGGTCCTCAAACGCGCTCTTCCCAGTCTCCGAAATCGACTGCAAAGCGACAGTTTGTTCGTAATCCCGAGCTTCAGGTCGATTTCCCGCTATCTCTTTCACTCAAGCGAGTACTTGGAGGGCCACCTCCACCGTCGCTCACAAATCACGATACATTAGCGGGCAATATCTCCCAGAAAGGGAACGGACGGTCCTGTTAAAGTCACACTTTCGATTTATAATGGTCTCGGCAGGCCGGGAAGAGGCCGGCTGGCGGCGGAGGTGAGGAGAGCAGGAAGGGAGGCAGGCGGAAGGGCCGAAAGCGCTTTCCGGAGGGCGTGGAAACCAGAGAGAGAGAGAGAGAGAGAGGGAGAGAGGGTGAGAGGAGTGAGCAAGAGAGGAGAATGAGGAAAGGAGCGGGCTTGGGAGCCAACCCTATCGCATACGCAGCGCCTTAATTGGAATCGACATGCTCCGGGTTTAATGGTTTCACAGTAGGCTTCATGAAATTGGTAAGGAATGCACTAGAATGAGAAAACAATGAAAGGCGAGCGGTGTGGCGTCCAGGCAAGGCAGGACGGAGGCAGGACAGAGGCGGGGTGGGGACAGGAGGTGCCGTGGGGAAGGAGCGGCGAAGAGGAGTGGGAGGAGACTGGCAAGAAGCGGGGCCAAAAGCGGTGAGAGGGGAGGGGGAGTAGGGGAGAATCCCTGGAGCTCTCTGTCCGGCAGGAAAATGGGCTTCAGCTTGGTAGTCGGACCGGCAAGTCGAAAGTTTGCATGCAACTTCGTACAAACGCACACCTTTCATTTCGACATTATTACATGTTTCACAGTAACAGAATTCCACAAGCCGTGGCGTTGTATTTCATTTCCTTGGGTTTTATGCTTGATGTAGTACACCGGGTACTCCAGAAGTTCAGCGTGTTTACACTCCGCAATAGCCGCATACAACCAGTAAAGAAAAGCTCCAAAGATGACTTGTTGGGATGTGCAGCTGGGGAGATCCACGGATACGGAGGTACGGTATAAGTAGTGAACGTGTGCTACACAACAAAAGAAAAGCGTCGCGTTTAACGGTGAACATTTTTCTTCTCTTTAATAAACGTTACGAAGAGCCATTCCGAAACGAATTTCGCAGTAATTTTAACTTTGTGTGCTGCGTGTGGTTGAGAGGCTCCTCGTTAAAGCCGGCGGAAGCCAGGCTCCGGCGTTGCCGCTCACGCCGCGGCGTCACGCGCCCGGCCCCCGCCCCGCCCCGCGCCCCCGCCCCCGCCCGTGCGCGCGCATCCACTCGCGCCCAGACGTCCAGATCGTGAAACGCCAAAGCCAGCAATAAAAATGCAAATATCGAAAACCGTAAAATTTGGACTCGAGCGGGTCCCGGCTTACGCAAAAGGAACACCAAGAGGCATCTTCAAAAGAAGTTTCCTATAAATCTCGGTTCAATAAATTCCCAAATGCATCAGGAAATCTAAACTCTTCGCGGGCTAGATTCTGGCCCGCGTATCCCGAGCGTTTTATCGCAGATCTCTTGAGCTGATGAACCCACTGTGCGTCGAGCAGCTGATAAAGCAATTGTGGACGTAATTTTGAGGAAGATCAATTTCCGAAAAACTTGGAGCTATAAATTCGAGCGGCTGTGCGTTTCCAGGATGAAGAGGCAAAAGAACTGCGCATATTATTCGAATTGAGATCTTTTGATATTATTAAAATTCCAAATCTCTGGTTCCGCGGAGTATCAACAATCGAGATACCTTTCTCCTCCATTTCCTGTGGGTTATACCATGAGAGTCTGCATAAATTACGATACTGTTTTATGGCGACAATGGAATGGTACACTGAGTTTGCGAGTCTCCAAGAAATGAATAAATTTCCAGTCCTCTGTTTTTACTATTAACGAAGAAAATTATTTAAATGTTTTATTTCAGTAAGCGTATGATATGAGCCTTAAATAAATACACAATAAAACAAAAATTTGCATTTGTGTTCTTTATAGAACCATTTATTCCGTTTCTACTCTACAATAGTTACCGGAAAACGAATGTGATCGTCAGAAAATCCTTTGGTTAGTTTTACAATTCTGAGTTTAGGATATGGCACGTATGAACGAATAATATTCACATTGTTCAGCATAATATTTTAGAAATGTTTACAATCTCGAATCTGCTGGTGAATGGAAAGGAATCATTTTTGTATCCTATAATAATTCCATCATTGGATAATTAATACAAGGAAATCCTGTCTATGATAAGTAAAGCAACCGAATGTAATTGTAATTTTCTATTGAAAACAAAAATAGTTCCATCTGAGCTCTTGAGAAGAAATTTATTAGTTTTATAATTCATTTTCAGTCGCTTCCACCTGTTGTTGAGCTTTACGTCCCTCCTCCTCCAGCGCCTCTCACCTCCGCGGTAATCGAAATAGTTCCTGAAACCATTTTGTTCGCTTTGCATAGGTGAATGACGACACCCCTCCCACGACCCGGCTTTCTGAGGAAGATAAGTTCTCAATAAGTTTTCTACTTCATTTCTACGCTGAGGCTCCTCGTAGTCCCATCTCAGCTCTTAAGGATGGTTGGACGAATGAATATTGAAACCCCATAGCAGGAGAATTTCCCTTCACCATAAAATCAGAAATACCTTTCCCAATTTTAATATTACTGGGGTGTGTGACGGTGAAGTGAGTGTTGGGGGTGCGATACACGGGGCTGGGAGGCGCCCATGCCTCGCTCGCAATCCCAAATCCTGTGCTGGCGCTCGGCATGGGCAGACCAGGCGATCGCCCGGCACCGCGCAAGTCACGGGGCCCGCTGATGGGACTCCGAGGAAAAATTAGCAAACAATTCAAAAAGCAATTAGAACTCGAGATAAACGTTATGTAATTTTATAAGTCACAATCCAGTGGTCCATTTAATAAAATTTTCAATTATTTTTTTCCTTAAATATTTAATTATAGACATTACTTACTCTGTGAAATGGATCAAATGATGCTAACATTAAAATAGGTTCTACTGAAATTCGTATTATTATTTCATGTATTTAACAATAAGTGATTTTATTAAACACTAACTAAGCACACAATTTTTAAGCGTTTTAAGATCACAATGAAAATTGTATGATTTGGTCACAAAATACTTTCACTTAAAACTATTATTTAAAATATATTTCCAAAACATTTTTCTTCCTTAAACATAATTTTTCTTTTTTGTTGAAATAAAATAACTCTTATAGTTTTATGATACAACTTTCATATTATGTTTCGTGTCAGGAGGCTACGTTTCTGCATTGCCCCGGGCCCCAAATTGTCCACTCCGGCATTGTCCAAATCCCTGCAGCAACAGAGGGGCTGAAGGTCTTAGTTCGTTATGAAGAAATAGAAATGGGGCGATTTAGAAGCAGAGTATGCTCTATCTATGTACTTCCTAACAATATCAAGGCTTCAATATGTATTTATGTAATCTTACTTTCGAGCATTTGCTTACAATTCAAAAATATTGTTCTTGAATCTCTTCTAATCCAGAACTACATTAAAACAACGAAGAATACGCTCACAATATACTATATGTAAAACGAATGTATTGAACTACTAACTCTTACAACACCAATTTATCATGCCAAGAATTCCTGAAACGAGAAAAACACCAACATAAAGCAAGGTGACGTTAGTTTTATAGAATTCGTCTCAATATAAGACTCAAATTCAGAATTTTTATAATGCTAAATCAAATGTTCGACTTGTACCCTTTCACACTTTCTGCTTCATTGCTGTTGCCTCGAAATGTTGTAGGCGATGATATATAGCATCAGGTAATCGACATGTTCTTGTCAACTTGTTCGACAGCCTTTGCGGCGGCGAGTAAGAGCTCATCGGAGGCGAAGTGCAGCATTTACGCCTGTAGTTTTCTATCAACCCTCAGGAAAGGAAATCTACAGCAATAGAAGTACAACCGTTTAGTAAGCGACAAAGTGAAAGGAATTCATAATTAGTTTGTAATAGTATTAAGCCCGCACAGAAGAAACGTTTGGTCCTCAAAGAAAGCATGCCACACGCTGTCGATGACAGTCGATTCGTTGGTTGTTTTATCATCAACAAATGACAAAAAAGTAATTTATGTAGAAGTGGGGATCGTAAAATACGTTAAGCTCATTACTCGTCCACAGACTATTTATGGAACGTTATTTCGCACGGTGATCTGAGAAGTAACTTGAAGTTGTGAGGGAATGCTATTGGGTATTTTACATTCTGTTCCGTTCGTACTTGTCATGAAGTATTGAGCTTTGGCTATGAAATATTCACTTTATTCACGAAGTCACGAAGTCTATTAAGTCACGAAGTACGGAAATACCTATGACATGTAGGATCAGTAGAGGACCCAGTATCTGTCGAAGTTTTGTGAATATACATCAGTGATGTACACATTTTCCATTAAGTATGTATATGTAGGGCGTCCTGCTATAAAAATCTTCCATTGTTTTCATTACCCCAAATTATTAAAATGGAGCTCAAGATTTCTCATTCTTTTGTCTTATTGCGTTTACGTACACCAAGCATTTAAGCGTCGCTTCGATGTCCAAGATCGTTAAAGCAGTAGTGCAGCAGCGGTCTCGGACCAGGGGATCGCGGGTTCGAATCTCGCCTCGGGCAAGAGCTTTTGTTGTCCATACGTGTTCTCCCTACAGTTTGAAAATCAATGTGGTCGCTATATGACCTAGACATTGAAAAGCGACGAGCATTTAGTCAAAGAAAGTAAACACATTTCCGTCACATAATATTTTCTTGCAGCTCTATATTTATCCACACAGACTTCTTACATGGCAACCAGTCGGTGATACGTACATTTTCATAAAAAAATAGAATTTGATTTTGGGAATGTAGATTTCTGCAACGCAGAAATGTGTTTTGGGAGAGAAAATGCAATACGAATTTCATACAAAATCTACTATAATTATGCTGCTTAAGTTGTTGGCAATGTAGGTAAACTAGCGGTGTATTTTTGATTGCTAGTGCATTCTAAAAGAATTTTCAGTATAGGCAGCTCCTGGAAGTCGGGCCACGAGCGCCGCCTCATGGGTATCTGTCCGTCACTCGTCTTCAGATCTTGCAACATTTCCTCTGGACAGAAAATAATAGTACTGCAAAGAAATGACAAGGGGCGTTGAGAAAATTTCATTTTCTTGGGTCAACTATTGAGCAAAAAGATGGTAAATCAATGTAGTGAAAGTACGCTTGTTGAAATCATACTTTGGTAACTTGGCCACCAAAAGGGAAGTCAAATCATGGTGCTGGATATATCATCATGTGGAATTCCAATGTGAATTTACAACTCAATATCACATCGGAAACTGTATCTTTCTCAAAGGACTATAAAAGTCAATACATTTATTTTATGTTTCCTCAACTGCACGAGGCAAAAAGGTAAGCACGATGTCTTGAAAACGGAGTTCACACTCGATAGTTGTGTGGAACAAAAGAACGGATGTTTGGCCCATTGGATGCCGGAAGGCGGCGCAGTAACAGCAGCTCAGGCGAACGCGGCTCCGTCAAGCAGCGCCAGCGAACGCTGGGAAGAAGCGCCGTGGCCTGCGACGCGCCCCCGGCGCCGGCTCCTCCACGCGCTCCGTCGCCACGGCGTCCCCGCCCAGCCCCGCCCAGTCCCCGCCCAGCCCTCGCCCTCGCCCTCGCCTCGCTCCCGCTCCCCGCCACGCACCCACACTCCAACACCGCCCAGCCCCGCCTACCCCGCCCAGCCCCGCCCACCCCGCCCAGCCCCGCCCACCCCGCCCAGTCCCCGCCCAGCCCTCGCCCTCGCCTCGCTCCCGCTCCCGCTCCCCGCTACGCAACCACACTCCAGCCCCACCCAGCCCCGCCCCGCCCCGGTTCGCCCTGCCCATTCCCGCCCAGCCCCGCCCAGCCCCGCCCAGCCCGCCCATCCCGCCCCTCCCGCCCCTCCCGCCCCTCCCGCCCCTCCCGCCCCTCCCGCCCCTCCCGCCCCTCCCGCCCCTCCCGCCCCTCCGCCCCTCCGCCCCTCCCGCCCCTCCCGCCCCTCCCGCCCCTCCCCGCCCCTCCCGCCCCTCCCGCCCCTCCCGCCCCTCCCCGCCCCTCCATCGCCCTGCGCGAGGCTTGCAGGGGAAGAGCGCGGCGGGGCAAGCAGCTGGCGCGAGCGCTGGCGCCAGGCTGTAACTAGACTCGACGCGCGGCCCCAGCTGGGCGAAGGCGTCGAGCGGAGGGCGCTCCGGGGCGCGGCGGAGGCTGCTGCTCGCTTGGGTGCGGCGGGCTGCGTCTCGCGATCTCTCGCTCATGAGCGGCGCGGCGCCCCGCAAGGACAGCGATCCACGCGCTAACAACTCCACAACGCCCGCTCATAATAGGTGGATTGCACTCTTCTGGGAATACGTATTACTCTCACCCACACTCTTTGCTTCGCGGCCATAGTAGTTGCAGACGGCCTCAGCAAAAGAGTTTAAGGCTTTGTAGGGTAATGCGACCATTCTCTGTTTCTAGGAAAACATGTTTCTAGAACATATGAAAAAACTCTGCAGAGAAGGCGAGGATCGAGAGGGATATTAAACGATGGCGGGGCTCCTTGAACGAAATTTGGGAAAAAACACAACAAAAACATATGTTCAATCCTTTAATACTTAATTTTTTTTAAAATGGCCCCTGTTACAAATTACATTGGTTGTATTCAGGTTCACTTGTACCTGTAAGCCTTCCGCACACACAAAAAATTAAATACACTATAACATGCACACTGGCCTCGAGGTTTAGCTCATTGGCCAGCGTGCTCACTTTACATGACGCGACCCCAGGTTCGATTCACGGTCGGGCAAGATTATAATGAGCGATTTTCTTGCAATGTCCTAATATATATTTCTGTGTGACGATGAGAAAACTCATTTCCCAGGTTGAGCAAAATCAGAATACGACGTGGGGATTGTCTTCGTGCTAACCACACCCTTAACCCATGGCCGCGAGATCGGGATGTTGCTAGTAGGCCACGCGGGCTGTCGCGCCAAGTACTAACAGACAGATAAATTGTAAGTGAAACTATGAAGTGATAAGATCTATCAGTAGTTCACACACAAAAACAATCATTCCTCTAAATAATATTTGTTCCATGAAATAGAATTCATACTTAAAAATTAAAAAGAACAAATGCTATTATAGAAAGTAAAAACTATCAGACGCTTTTTTGAGCAATGGTAACAGAGATCTTATCATGTTGCTTGGCTGAAGATGATGACTAGATTAAATCTGAAGCAATCTCTCTTCATCTAATAAGTTCCAATAAACGTTATTAGTCACTTGTATAACTTTTAATGTTATTTCTGTAAAAATTGGTTGCAGTATTCGTGAAGAAAAATGTTGATTGAAGGAAAATGGAGAAACGAAAACGGTAAAATGATACTATCATTCAATTGTTTATAAGATGTTTTACTTAAGCGAATGTAATTTGGTTCCTCTTAGTTTCGTGAAACGTGAGATTAATGTTGATGCAAAGCGAAATGGTTCTGACGAATTACTCAGTATGTACTGACATAATCTGAAATATTATATTGATATTTATGCTACTTTAGATGTTAGCCGCTACATCAGAAGTACGTTTCGGAATATAAGAATTTTAATTTGGGTGTCTTTCATATAATACTAAAGAAGAAATTTAAGAGAAGTAAATAAAAATAGATGTGTGTTTTCTATCACATCGTTCAAACACAACCTGTGTTCATTACTTCATCCATTACTCCACAATCCCACATCATAGCTAAGTATTCACACCCAAAATATTCTCTTCATTTTCACCATGTCTTCTAAATTCTCCAATTAAATTATCATATTTTTTCTTAATTTTTAAAAAACGTCTAATAAGAATTATTCTTGGTTGCTAACTCTCTGAGACAAAAATAATTAAGAAGTACCATTACTTTCGCATATTGTTGCATATTATCACTATAGAAATTAAATAAATGACCTTCGTACGAGGTTTTGCTCTCAAAACAGTCAGGAGAGAACATTTAAATTATGAAAAGGGGTTCTGTGAGTTTCTTTAATAAAATAAAATTAGACAGATTCATGGTTTGAAACACTATGGAATTCTGTGTTGAATAATGTGGAATTGTATTAAAGTGTGAACGTAATAAAACTTGTATAAAAACTTACTTCATGATCTGTCTTTGAAAAGATTTCATTAAGAAACTAGTGGAGCTAAACAGCACATATTTTCTCGCATTATTTCTAAGTGCTCCGCTATTTTATACTTCTACATAAATCTGCAAACGTGTTTTCAATAAACAAAACATTTTATTAAAAATAATTATAAAACAAAAGCCTTTGAATGATACTTTATGTCCATATCTTCAAGAGAGCTCTGAGAATGTGCTTTAGAGTACTTTCAAAGTAATATATTCTAGTGTCAACTTCCCTTATTCCTACAAGCAGTCCATTAGGTAGAATGGTTGCTTGTAGAGTAAATGACTACATGTTCATACGTAAATGTTCGTCGTTTCATCATTTTCATTTTCATTTTCATTTTTACTCGAGTCCTATTATTCAGTATGTATGAACAACAACAGAAACTGAGAGTTTGAATATTTAATTCGCAACATAAGCCGAGAAAAAAAGCGTGACGAATGTCAAAAAAGTTTTAACGGTTTCCTCAGAAAAGCATACCTCTGTTAGTTAACGTTTGTTCCGCATTTAACCCTCCGAGGGAGTCTCTATTGTGAAGCAAGAGCGTACGCCGTGCGCGTACATATTTCTTGATTCATGCATGCTCTCACACGCAGACTTTATTTAATTTCAGCTCTTTCTGAAACGGCACATCAATTTCCAGGGATTAATGAAATTTATCTTGGAAACGGTTTACACACTAAAAAAAGGACACATACAGCTCCTATTCTTAAATACTCTTTGTAGAAGCTTTATTAACACAAACTAATCTAGTGATTGGTGTTTTGTGGGACGTAACTTCATTTAAATAATTCGTTGACAAGGTCGCCGTTTTTCCATCGTCCTCGCAACACCACAACGGCATGCTCCAGTGTTTGGGGGAGTACCCAAGACGGGCCGGGTCGGGAAGGGCGCGTGGATGGAGGCGGCCCGCCAGGCGCAACGGGGCCTCCGGAGCGGGGGGAAAGGAAGCGGGAGTTCTCAGACCCCAAGGTCCAGGCCGAGATGCAGGGCTCGAGCCGAGACACGCGGAGCGGGGCCGGGCGGGCCGAAGGGAGAGCGCGGGGGAAGGGGGCGAGGGCTGAGGGAGGCCTTGGCTTCCGGCACTCCGCCTGCTCCTGGCTGTTGGGCACCGCATTGGGGCAAGCCGCGGGCCCACCGCCCACACCGTCGGCGGAGAAGCCCAGTCGGCACAGAGTGAGCTCTTCCCCTTTCCATGTTCTCCCCTGGAGATGCCTCTCGTGTCGTACCGAGAAAACTAACCTGGTCAGGGACTCACAATTCTCCAAAAACGCAGAAAACACGTGGTCTGTCTTGACGTTCCGCAATTGCGATAAATACCAATGAAATATTTAGACAATTCCAATAATCTACAGACCGTGTTCCGTTTCCTTACTAAAACGTTATATTCCTTTATTTAAACTCTTTCATTATTACATCATAGGAATATTTATAGAAGGTGTACTGAATAGCAAACATTTTACAGTGTTTCTTCGATCTATTTTGTTAGATTGTTAAAATTTGAGATAAGTATGTAAAGAAATAGAAGTGGTTGTCAACGGACACGGGGACTCTGGCGTCTCTACATCCAATCCTTAAAATTAGAAAATAAGACTTCAAACAAAATATGTAAAAAGTCTTTCCTCAATTTATGTAGTATTTGCTTAATTTATATATTATATGGTCTGAAAACATTTAATGCACTTAAAATCATCTCATAACAGCAAATTAATATTTTCAAATGGTTACAGATACAAAACATTTACAGCGTTCAATAAACATCTATAAAACTATACCAAAATATTTAACAAATTCAAAGCATTTAGGTAGCTGAGACATCCCACAATGGACTGAACTTGCTATATTATAAAAATTATAATTTTGCTGCTTAGAATCGTATCTATTTTGACAAGAAATTTCAGTATCAATTTTACAATAAAATCTACTACTATATTTTGAGAACACTCCACATATTAATTAAAAATATTCATATCCTCTAGATCCTAGATGCCCACACATTCTCCTATTCCGATTTTGTAATTGGCATTGACTTTTTTTACCGACTTTGAGAATAATATATTGGAAAAATTCATCTATAAAGAATTGCGATTCTTTGATTGTTTATTACCTTCAAGTTTTAAACTGAACCCTAGACTATCCTATTCAGAATAATAAAAATGTGAACAAAAATTGACTTCGAGAAGTTTTTGTAGCACACGTTAGTTACTATAGCAAGAGATTTTTAAGCAATAATTTTCTTCATAAAAACATATTCATTCTCGTCTTAGTTCTGAAGTGAATACTTTTTTGTTTCAGAAAACGAATATATTACATTTTTCTAAAAATTTATGTATATCAAGAAATAAATTAATACAAGTCCCTCAAACGCTGACATTTCGAGGTTAATCACACAATAAAAACAATAGGCACAGAAAGCGAAACACACGCCATTTTGTAACCGAGAGTGAATTTAATTGCCTAAATAATGTAACAAAGGCCTGTATGCAAATGCTGGGTTATTTATGTCCCTAAATCCCACATTTGTACTCCAACCACCACTGAAATACTGTTCTTGGGCTTTGCAGACTGTCACTACCTCTACGTGTGTGCACGTTGCTTGCCAGTATTAATGTGCCAAGAAATAGAGAGAAGAATCAGAGACTTTTGAATGCTAAATTGCTTACTTTTTATCGAAATGATTATTGGCAAGTCATGCGCTTTATTTTAATATTTTGTTGTTTTCGCGAGATTTTAATGAATGGTGAAAAAAATGTGTGAAATAGCAGTGAATTCTAAAGCCACATTTCGTTTGTGCATTTGAAGATTAAAACCGACTAATCGTGATAATTATTTTTCATACCTCAGAGTAACGCATGTCAGTTTGTCATTATTCTATTAATGCGGAATTGCATTAATGCTTTTTATTCAACTTCGTCTATAGCTAAATTTTACATGCACTGAATTATGCTAGTAAAATAATTTAATCAAAAATTTAAATGAGTCAGCTATAACAAATGTATGCAATAATTTTATTTAAGCACCAAAATAATTGTTGGAGCTAATTTTTATAAGCCCTTAACGCAAACTATCCTGATATTTCTTTACGCATGATCAGTGCACTATCGTACTACATTCTGTTATTGCCTTTAATCTCCGATTCAGAGACATCATATTTGCTGTTTCACTATTCATCCAGAAATATCTACGTTTTAGTCTTATTCCCATCGCCATTTGAATTTTTCAAGTCTTAACTGTTTCCATTTGGGCTTCTAGAACGTCGTGGCTGTTTTATCGCCGTTTCTAGTGCCGCATGAATTTTATCCCTCCATCACGCGTCCACTACCACCGTTGAAATTGCAGGGCTCGCCTCGCTCAGCGCACTACCACATCACGTAGTAATTAGACTGAAAACGAGAAAAGATCTTGTTTAATATCTAAATGAATATTAATGTCTAATGTATTCAAATACAATTTGAAATGCAATATACATAAATACTCGCTTAATATCATATTGAAATGCGCTTTCTGACCAGTGCATTTCTTCATTAAGGGTTATGCGCTTTCAGAAAGTAGAATACATAAGCTGCTGTGATTCGCTCGCTAAGTGAATAGTCCTAGTCCATAAGACCATGATTTTGTAACATTCAGAGCTCATACTTTTTGAAGATGAATGGAAGAAGGAAGCTTTCTTATACTTGTTCCTGCGGGTTTCAATGCTAATAAACATGTGACGTTCAAAGGAAGGAATCCATCAATCAACTGGGCCCCTTTGGTGGAGGACGACCGTCGTAAAGAGCCCTCTTCATCTCCTCGGCCATCCCTTTGCTCTCCACGCATTCTCCTGATTAGCGCCAAATCCCTCGTCAGATTACTCATTCATTATCCTCCTTTCCGCTCTGTTTTTGTGTTCGTATTGGTAGTGCGTAGTACAGACGTTGTCCAGATGATGCGTAATCACATCTCAGCCTGCAGATGATTTGTTAAAAGTATTGGATGCTACGTGCCTTCTGCCACACTTCCTTCTTACCTACGACTTTCTTCCAGATTTCTTAGTAAATTTCTCCACCGTTTACAGATTTCAAAAGAAATCAATATTTTTGTCTTCAAACTTTCAGGTCCGAGTGGTATCTATAATGCGAAGAAACGAAGAAAGCTTGCAACTTTGTAAGACTATTATTAACATATTTACAATGTACGTGTATTAGTGATTTTGGAATGAATGTCAGATATTTTTAATCCTTGAGATCATCTTTTACCCCCAAACAATGCAAATCAGTTCTACGTTATATCAAACAGCAGGGTTTATTAATATTTTAGTTTTTTACTTTATTCGTTTCAAACTTTCCCAATGTCCTGTCGGTTATTTATGTACGGAAAATAACCTAGATATGAACATTTTCTTCAATTACCTTACCTTCAGTGTTTCTCGAATTGAATTTAAACATGTAGAACAACTGTTCTGGTTGGTAGTTGATGGTTAAAGTTTTTAACACGGCTCAGAAATTATCCTATTTTTGATATAAACATTGCTGTTATCTGCATATCGAATATGAAGCGTATATTCCCTACTATTGCCTGTACTTCACATCTCCACTACAGAAATTGAAAGGGAACTCGTCCGCGCCCATCGCTGGGCTTGAAATCATACTGCAATTGCCAGCTCAAAGAATGAGAAAAATATTTTCTTTAATGTGGCATTATGACAATAATCTTTTCTCCGAAATATTTCCATATGGCATGCCTCTCCATTGAAGTCGTTCGTCCCAGAAGACTCTACTGTGTGAAGAACTAAACAACAGTTGTTACACATGCAAATAATTTCAATTGTTTATTATAGCAATTAAAGTTTATACTTGCATTTTTATATGGATTTAAATTTTGGAAAACACATTCCCCTGTTTCGCATGAGAGGTTAATGTTCGATGTAGGACTAATATGTAGGACACATAACTTCATCTTCTAAACCCTCTCTACTTCTTGATTCAGGACAAACCATTCTTTTCTATTTAAAAAATGGATAGAAATTAGTAAACAAACTCACAGAGGACTGATTATTTCCTGCAAAGAAAACAATTAAGTGCAGAATTGTGTGGCTGTTGTAGGTGATAGAAATTGTCTGTGATCATGAATCACATTGCACAAATTACATTAAGCATCTACTCGAAGACGGACTGGATGGACACAAACATGACTCTTGAACAATTAAACCATCGATTCCATGATTTCTCATTGTGACAAAACTTCAGATTACTATTAAACAAGTAGTGAGTGAAAATTATTCATTAGCTTCGCGTTTATTAATAAAAGTCGTTAATAAAAGAACATTAATAACATTTTATATCTTAACCTAGACTATCAAGGTGGGCCGTTCTTGAAAATTAAAAAGATGATTATATTATAAAGTTTAAGGGAAGTGTTCTCTATTTACCTAGTTGTTTCAAGTAAATCTCTATAAAATCCCTGTAAATGAATTACTAAATGAATGAAATGAAACATGTTCTCTTCCGCTTTCACAGCGCCATCAAATGTTTTGTCTCACCACCTTTCAACTCTCTACTTAGCATACAAGTTTTGACCCACAGTGTTGGTCAGTGACTACGATCATGAGGTTATTAACTTCACTATGTCTGATGATAACTTTTGAATATACAGAGCCACCAATTAGATTTATGAAGCTGTCTGAAATGGAAAAAAGTTATTTATCTGCTTTGCCTTTTGTTGATCCTTCGTTTCTTTCTTCAATCGCCCGCACGAAAGTGTTTCACGCGTTCCCCAGCCGCTAGTAAGTCTCACGTAGCAAAACCTTCCGCACCATCAGATATCATCTCCCTCAGGCTCAGTTCCTTTCCTGGGCCGTCGCCTGCGTCAAGGCCTGCCACGTCGCGTTCCAGCCGTCTCAGTGACATCTATCGTCACCTTCGCCACGTCTCGTCGCCTCACATCCACTGCACCTCCATCCATCACATCCACAGGGAGCGGTAGCTCAGTGCATCAACCGATGTCACTGCAGCGCCTCTGACCGGGAGGTCCTAGGTTTGAGTCCTGATGGCGGCAGAATTTTCGACACTAGCTTGTTAGCTAGGTCGAATTCAGTCTCTGTCTGGAGGATAATCGTAGCGGCCGGCTGCTCTCATCGGTAGTTTTCCGTGGTTTCTCCGATCAACGCCAGGCGAATGCCGGAGCAGTACCCTACGAAACGGGCGACGGACCGCGCGCGATCTGTCCTTTCTCTACTCTGTCCTATCCTCTCCCCCTACACACATTAACATGCACTACACTACCACATATTCCGGAAGACCGGTCGGGAGCTTAGAGCTCGTCCCGGCTGGGGCGGTGCCCCGCTGGTGGGAGAGTCCTGGTTAGGGGGAAGCCCCACCAGTACGTCGGCGCCGGATCTCATCATCCAGCTGGGGAAGACCACCACCATCTCCCGAGAAACAAACATGCACTACAGTAACGGGACATGACCAAAGCAGTTGACGCGCCCGTAAACACGAAAAAACCCAACCAAACCATCACATGCGCATCTCGCGGCCGCTCGTCTGTCGCTGTGTCGGGCCACTGCTGGATCGGGAGCAGCCGCAGTGCTTGGCGTATGCGGGGGAGAGCGGCGGGCGGCGACGGCGTAGAACACTTGCAGGGACGCCATTCGTAATTCTCGCGATGCGTCCTCAACCGCCCTCACCTCCGCCGCCGCCCGCAGCCGCCGCTCTCGCCGTCGCCACCGCCACCTCACGCGGAGGAGGTGCTGCTAAAGCTATCTGGTGACTCAATGCGAGAGGGGCCGCCCGTCAAAAGGAAGAAGGGGAGGCGGCGTGGACCGGTGCGCGAAGCCCGATTAACAAGCGTGTTGTCAGCGTTTCCGCCGCGACCCGCGAGGGCCGTCTATTATGCTGTTCCCCGCGCGATGACGCCGCGTGGGGCGGGACGGGGGGTGGGCGGCGCGGCATGGCACGGCGCGGCGCGGGGAGGCACAGGAAATAAAAAAGCATGGCGGCGGTGGCGGCGGCGGCGGCGGCAGCGCGACGGCGTGGTGGCGCGGTGGCGCGCCAGCGCGATTCTCAGCCAGGCGTGGCGCGCTGAAAAGCGTGTGACTGAGGCGGGGAGATGGCGCAGGTGCGTGATGTGTGATGTGCGTGCGCTCGAGTATACACGTATGAGCGTGCGTGTGGACCGCCAACTTGTCGGGCGGCATTAAAGACATCTGAAAAGCGGGTTAGAGCAGCATCAACTTACAGCGTATTTAGGAGGCCTCAAAGGAGAGGCGGCGGCGGCGCGCTCCTCGGGGAGGGAACGTCGTCGGGTTTCGGCGGGCGGGGGCCCTGAGCGCGGCTGCCGCACCGCCGCCGACAGCGGGACGCCGGAGGCTGTGACGACGACTGCGACGCACGAGCGGGGACCGCGGTAATGTAGAACGTTCAAAAGAGGTGTGCAGCCAGGTAGAAAAACACGTTCTGGTAAACGCATGTACGTGAAATGGATGAATGATAAAGAGTGCTAAAGGACGGGTTAGCGAAACCGACCGCAAGAACAGCGGTAGTACTGAGAAAACGAGGGAAAATTTTTATGTGATTTGTCGGGGAAAAGGTGTGAAACCACAAAAAGTGAGACGAAAGGGACAGAAAGTTTGGTTGATGAGTGATAAGCAAGCGTCTGGCGGGGCGAAGTCTCTGAAGGAGGTAAACGTTAGAGCGGGTGGCACTAGAGGTGTTTACGAAAGTTATGGTCGCTGAGGAGTTGACGATTTGGCGGTGGGGCGATATGGGCCCGGGCGAGGCGGGGAGGAGCGGGGCGAGGCGGGGCGAGGCGGGGAGAGGCGGGGCGAGGCGGGGAGAGGCGGGGAGAGGCGGGGCGAGGCGGGGCGAGGCGGGGCGGAGCGGGACGAGGCGGGACGAGGCGGGGCGAGGCGGGGCGAGGCGGGGCGGAGCGGGGCGAGGCGGGACGAGGCGGGGCGAGGCGGAGCGAGGCGGGGCGGAGCGGACGAGGCGGGGAGAGGCGGCGCGGCCGGGGCCAGATGGTGCTGGCTGCGTTGGCGCGGGCGGCCGGGGCCTCTTTTGAAGCGCCGCGCCACGTCCATTCGTGCACCTGAGCAGCGGCTGTACGTTACCTCGAGGGCTTTTGTGAGTACGATAAGAGCACGTACCCTGCACATGGTTTCCAATATTACAGGCGCCACTCTTTCCATATTTTACTCTTTTATCTCGTGAGTATGTGTGCATAATTTAGGCAATACATACTTTAAAACATGAGAAATTTAAGGCGGGCAGCGGCCCGGCCGGGGCTTGCGCGGGGAGGCGCGGCGGGGCCAGGGCGTGACGGGTGGAGAGAGCCCCATGAGAAAGGGCGGGCGTGGGCGAGGAGGGGCGTGTTGGAGGCGCGACGGCCAGCGGCTCAGGGCAGGGCGGGGCCGCCAGCGGAGGCAGCGGCGGCGCGACAGTAAATCCCGTCGGGCGGCGGCGCGGGCAGAGGAGGCGGCGGCGGAGGGGGCGGCGGAGGGCGGCAGCGGTGGCGCCGGGGCAGCGGGGCGGGCGCACGTGCGGGCTACTGGCCGGCGCGCCGACAGCCGACGGGCGGCTGCGGCTGCGGCGGCGGCAGCGGGCGCGCGGAGCTGCCGGGAGCGCCCGTTCCCAACCCGCCGCATAGCCACGCCATGAACATGAAAGGAGTTGACAGCGTGTATTGATGTGCTTGCCGTGAATAAAGTTCAGGAAATTAAAAAAGAAGTTAGGGCTGCGAGGGAAAGCGGCAAGAGGCGAGAGGGGCGAGAAGGGGGGAGGAGCCTAGACGCGCGAGGACAGGGGGGGAAGGGGGGCGGGGGGGCGGGGCGAGGCGCGCGGCGGCGGCGGTGTGAATGTGACGGGCAGGACTCGAGTTTCGACAGGAGGCGACAGCCTCCGGTGTCGTCGTCGCCGCCGCAGCCTCCTCCCGCCCGCTCGAGGTGGGCAAAGAAGTTCTTCACGCAAAGAAGTCCTCGGCGATGGCGGGGCGATAGCACACAACCAAGATAATTGTTCCAAAGGGGGTGGCTGTTTTTACGGGGCGGAAGCACGGCGCGCCTGGCGAAAGGCGAAAGGCAGCCGAACAAAGACGGCGCTACCCGCGCTCCACTCGCCGGCCGCAAAGCCGCGAAAGTGCCGCGAAAAAGTGGCAGCGGGGGCGGTGCGGCGCCGCGCGCCTCGCGGGCACCCAGCGACACCCAGAAAGAAAGACGGGGAGTGGCGAGGAGGTAGTGGGGTAGTGGTTCTGCTGGGGGGCGTGGTGGTGCGGTGGCAGAGGTGGTGGCAGCAGTGGTGAAGCATCGGCGAGATAGGACACGAAGTTTCAACAGAGTGACGACGATGGTAAGAGACAGGATTTCGCTGTGGACTGGAAGCACAGGAAGAAGTTGTGGCCATGCGGAAGTACATTACGATCTACCGAAGCGAGCAACGCAGTGACAAGAAAAATGAAGAAATTTTAAGGTTAAAGCTGAAATGAAAAGTGTGGGTGTGGGAAGCGGAGAAAATTAAATAGGAAGTAACGAATGCAACCTTAGGTACACCGAGCAATCAGATGCCCAAACCATGCATAGCAGAACAGCATAAAAGCGAAAGACGATTTCAAGACTAGCTGAAAAGGAAAATAACAAATATCAAATGAGAAGTGCAGAATGAAATAGTATAGAATGAAATTGAGAAAATATAACCGAAAACAGGTGACGCTGGGATCGTGGAGGAGTGACAACGACGAACGAAATCAACGAAAAAAAAGGTGATCGAGCGAAAAAGAGCGGTGTGGCGGCGTCGTAGCGGGCCGGAGGCTACGCGACGCTGTTCGGCTTCGGTCGACATGCGACGCACATTGCAAGACCTGCCTCACAGCGCCACCGTCGCCGCCGCCACCGCCGTCGCCGGGGTCGTCGCCTCAGATTGTGCCACCGCCTCCCGGTAGCAGGCGTCTAACAACGCGCTTATTTGTGGTAACAGTTTTTGCGGCGGCGTTCCTCCGGCACCATGTGCAGCCGTCCCGCTCCGCCCCACTCCGCCCCGCTTCACCCGCTCGCCCCACTCCGCCCGCGCGTCCTCCGCCAGCCAGCGACCTCTTCACACGTAGCAGCCTTCGTTACAAGATCACCACCCCTGCTTGAGACGCCTGCCGCCATCTTCTCACAATGCACGTGCTGCTTCTTCTTCTTGACCCGCAGATACGACCTACCGAGACATTTGCCTTTGCGATATGGTAACACGACCCACACAACGCCGTCAAAGACAAAACTCACTTCGCCGCAACAAAGGGGACAAAGAACATCTCTGGGTGCTCGCACAAAACAACAAACGTGACTTAGGAGAAAGGAGAAACAGTCTTAGGAGTTTGCAGAGGCGCAGGCCAGTTGCGGATGGCGAAGAACAGAAACGCAAATGCCGTGATTCTCCTCAGGGATGAATAGGTGGCGAAGAGAGGCAGAAGCCGAGGTGCAGAGACGCGTCGAGTGGGTGAGCTCTGCACCTTCCTTCTGAAGGCGTCATTTCAAGCGGCGACCTCTCGCACATCGCGCGAGGTATTCAGAAGCGAAGTCGATCTTCAGGGGCTACGCATGCGCACTGAAGACGACTGGGTTCGTCTGTGTGCTTGCATGATGATTTATTTTCCTCGATTACGTGATTACACGCGAGGGAAAACGTACTACGCCTGTGACTGCATCACAGGTCTGCAACATCACTGAAACGGACGAACGAAATCCGCGGGCTAGCGATTTTCTTCAGGATACGGTACACCAGGGATAATGATTATCTACAACTGTGCACGCAGTTTTCCCGTTCCTAGTCCTGGTTTGCAGAAGATTACGATGTCCGGGTTTGTCCGGGTTTGCAGAGGATGTTGATGTCATTCGAAGTATAAACCAAATTTATAGTGTTTTTTTCTAACCATTAACCCTTAACCATTTGTAAAAACTACTATTTAATATGAGTTAAATATTCCATTTTTAAAATAAAATTGCATATGGTATTTCTTATTAAGTTTATTCAATATGAACCCGCTCATTGTCAGGTTTTCGTATGTTTTTTTTTAGTTCAATACTCATGAAGAAAAATACATAGTTAAGTTAAAGTTACTATTCATATAAATTTACAGGCTTACTTAAAATTTAAAAAAAACATGCTTTTCCAAAGGGAGAAGAACTCTCACAGGTTGTCAGTCTGAATGTAATTTAGCAACATTTTTCCAGACGTATATGGAATAGATATGTATTTTAATAAGTGGGTATTTTAGTGTCGGATATGTGATTCGACTAGGAGGTGACGAAGGTTATAAGAAAGGTTATAGTCTAGATATGTTATGCATTGATCAATTGGTTTCAGGTTGGATACGTGGTTGAGCTGTGTGTTGGTTATCTAAAAGGGGCATTAAGAACTCCATTACAAATTTATTATGTAGGATGTATTACCACAATGCACAAATCCTTACCATTATAAGAAATGCGAACACTGACACAATAAATAATACACGTATGACTAGATTGTTTACGAAAAGTAAAATAAAATTATCCATTGATTACTTGATGCAGGAGTCATGGGAAGCGGTTTATAATACTGTTGATACAAACGACAAATATAATTCCTTTTTTCAACTCTTTAATTTCATTTTAACACTTGTTTTCCTCTTCGAAAAAGAAAATTAAATACTTCACGGAAAAGCAATTCTTGGATAACACAAGGGATTAGGACATATTGTAAAAACAAGCGAATTCTTTCTTTCATTTCTAAACGTCATGACGTATCTCACGATTTCCTCATCTACTTTAAAAATGCAAATCATTGTTAAGAAAAGTCATAAGGCAGGCTAAAATCATGAAAAACGATCAGGATATTTTGAACTCAAATAACAAAACGAAAGCAATGTGGAATATAATAAAAAATACGACCAAATCAACTAGGAACCTTGTAAAGAATGTTGTTTTAGAATATAACGATATAAAAGTGAACGATCCGGCAACAGTGACTAGTCTCTTTCACCAATACTTATACAATAACCAGAACGGTTCTCTTTGCGGATGATACGAACATCCTTTGCAATAAAGAAACCGTAAATACTACAATATCAGATGTTTCAAATTGGTCCCGAATAACGAAAAGAAAACGGTTTTAATGCAGTTTTCCATTTCAAATAAACAATTCTGTGCTCCATTGAAAATGAACGGTGTACCATTGACTGATGTTAAGGCAACAAAAATTTTAGGTCTCTCAATTCAGTCAAACCTTAAATGGAACGTCCATTTAAACGAATTGAACACAAAATTAAGTTCATTATGCTACGCGTTCAGAATTCTTACAAATTCAGTCAGCCTTCATACTGCTCGTTGTGTATATTTCGCGAATGTTCATTCCCGCCTGAGATACGGCATAATATTCTGGGGAAATACATCTTATAGCTCCCAGATTACAAAAAAGAATTGTACGAATAATAACCAAATCCCTCCCACGTGATTCTTGTAAGCCTCTATTCATTAATCTAGGAATTTTACCATTACCTTGTCTGTTGAGTACCATTTTACCATTACCCTGTCTGCTATGAGTACACCACCTTCTTTCGTTTCACTTCTATCAGTTTTGAATACATTATAATTAGGGATAAATATTTTTTTGTTTTTCTTAAAGACTGAATTTGCGTCTAAATTTAAGCTAATTTTATTGTTTTGGAATTTATCTCCCATTGTTGTTACTTAGATATTCGGCCATAGAATTCTGAATAGTGCTTATTTTATAGATAGGATCAGCGAGATTATGAAGTTAATAATGCTTGTGGTGATGGAGTTAATTATTGTGGTGATTATCGGGTTATGAGATTGTGCATCATTTGAATGTGCCGTATGGTGATTGGCATTTGGCTGAACGACAGAAAACTTTGTTGAATGAATCTTTGAATGAATGGAATGTAGTACGTTGCATATGGATTGCGTATTAAGTTCCGAAAATCTGGGATAGTGGGTGGGCATCTTAATATTGTTATTTTTGACATCTGTAATGAAATTGTGACTTTAGGTTCGAGTTCTATCATAAATTCAAATACAATTGATATTTCAGCAACCAATATTGATGCAATTTTAACAGGTTATGGAGAGTGTTCTTCCGTGGTTACGTCCAAATTTTGAACCATTTACTTTCGGGGTTGGAAACTAGTTAAGCTAGCTCACCGAATCTGTTCTTTACGGGAACATTGTACTTGGGTATTTGGGGCTTTTCGTTAGGTTTGATATTAATGACACTTGAGATTGCACTTTTCAGTTTTTTTCTTAAATTATTTATTTAAGGTCGCCTTATAAACAGCTAGGTCGCTGGCGACCTGAGTTACAAAAATACAGTAGTTACAAATACATACACTGGTTACACGTACACTTTTCAGGTCTGTTTCGAGGGAAGTTTCGTAGTCACCGACTGACCTTATATGTGTGTGTGTTCATGTCTGATATGAAAGATTCAGTCTTCTTATTGGGGTTTGTGAAGGCGCCCACCTCGCTACTAGCGAAGGGTTGCTCACCCAACACTTCACGTGCGCCAACCTCCATTTCCTCTTCACTAGGTGCACTACACCATTTGCGCACTACATAGCGCACCATTTGCGCACACCATAGGTGCACTACAACATCACCGTTGTTGAGGGTGAGCAGGACTTGGCTGATTGCCTGTCCTGTTGAAGAATTCACGTACAATTACGTACCTTAACACTCGACTGCTCGAACTAGCACTACGCACTTTCATCAGTAAACACGTTTCGCATTCTTCATTATTGCCTTGGGTAGGTGGGTCTCCCCAAGGATGGATACTTCCAGATTAAAATCCACCATTCAAATAATTAATCTTGATCCCAATAATTAAAATAAAATAAAACTTTTTATTCCATATAATCTCTATTAAATAGTCATTTACGCTATTATTTTCATTATTATTATCATTATCATTATTATTATTAATAATAATATTATTATAGAAACGTTTAAAAATGTATATGCTTTATTGTTTTGCACAGACAGGTAAGGGAAGACACATTCGTTTAAATAGGTTATTTTTTTCTCTAAACACAATGTGAGATCAAATCAATATCTAAATTAATTGTGTTGTCTGTTATATTTTTTACTTTCACTTGCATATAATAAAAGGATTAATCAATAATATCTACAATGTCGGCCCGGTGTCCGAGATCGCTAAGGTAGTAGTGATCTCGGACCGAAGGGTCGCGGGTTCGAGTCCCGCCTCGAGCATGGTTGTACTTGTGTTCGTCCTTTCACCCCTTATCATCGCCACATCGTTTCATCCTCGTAGTTACCATACTGTTAGCAGCAATAGTAGTCGCTAATAACCTAAGATGTTGATGCGACCTTAAATAACCGATTTAAAAAAACTACAATAATAACAATAATAATAACAATAAGCTGGCATAACAACAACAATGGATATATTAGAATACATTAAACCAAGTATTCATTTTCAAATGCCTCTTTATAATTCTGAGAAATCGATTGAAAAAATTTCAGTTGTTGACCTGATATTTCTTCTTAAAGAAAAAAATTCTCATGACAAAAGAAGTTCCCGGTATTTTGTATCACAAATGTCCCGAACGTGTACAAGCCCCTTCACATTCCGACAAAAAAGGGTACGAGATCACAGAACATAAATCGAAATTTATGATACAAATCTGCAAACATGCAATGACATACTTAGCAATGGATACTTCACTGCATTATCTTTCTTATTTTGGAAATGCCGTAAATGCATAGTTTTTTTAAACTGTATTTTCATCTACATATGTAAAATTTCAACGGCAGTTCTCTCTCTTAATGAGAAATCATCTTTTGATTTCAAATCTAGAAAATTCAAGGATCATTGTCTTCATTTTCTATTGGTCGACTTGAAATCCTTCTTATTTTAAAAAGTCTTTTTGATGATCGTCGTCAATGAAAGCAAGGTTATGTTTAGTCGGAGGGTAAAGGAATCTGCATTATATTTGAAATAACTTCTACGAATACCACAAGTAACAAATTCCAATTCTTTGAAAGAGAACAATATTAAATCTACTTTATTTGTGTATACCAGTACCATATATACTTTTTTAAAGTCGTATTCTCAGTAAATGAAACGAAGAGTTGGGATTACATTTCAAGTGGATTCGTAACTGAAAACAAGAGGGCATTGTTCTCTCTCCATAAATGTGTTTTGTGATGCAGACACTTCTCTAGTTTTGTTTGAGAAAACGGGAATTCAAAATTACGGCGGAGAACGCAACATCTTATTTCCGAAACCCGTTCTGTTTAGACTTTAAGCGGACCGAATATTTGGTACGGGTCGCACGTATTTACGACTAGTGAACATTCATTTATGAATTTCATGTACTTGGATATTGAAATTCATTACATGCGCGCAGCAGCATATAGCTAAACGTCAAGCCATCTTACATGGTGAGAGATATATGGAAGTAACAGCAGAAATGTTTGTTTTTATGGGGTAAATAAAAGGGTTACGTGACGACGTTTCAAATGAGCGCCGGTCAATGCGCATCGAAGCTACCTGAATGCTCGGGCCGAGCCGCATCTGAAACAATAGTTAACAAATTAAACGTAATTCCGTTTACAGCGGAGGCCCTGGTTCAATTAACTACTTCTTTTATCAGACATAAAAATTGTCGAGCCAGCTTCCGCCTGCCCACAAACACAATGGGAGACCTTTTGGACAAGCCCGTGTATTGAAGTTCTGGAGGAGTTCTTTTCTTCTCTCCAACCCCAACATCAGTGTCTATTGTGAGTGCGTGCGTTTCAAAACATGCGTTCCCATGCTTGCTGGAATTACACGTAGGTATATTCATGCGGGTCCGGAAATCGTCGGATGCCCCATTGTTGGAAGTATAACTTTGGAGGAAATGAAATTTAGGGAAATGTCTGCCGCTGCTTCTGCTGCCCCTACTGGCGCGACTAGGTCTGCCGTTATGTTGCTGCTGCTGCAAACACCACCGCCACCGCCCGTGCTGGGCAGTAACGATCTCATCCGCTTTTGTTTTCGCATGGAACGGTCGAAGTGGATACTGCCACTGGGTGGCAGTACCATGATGGACGAGGGATGAGCAAGGGCGAGAGTGAAAGGACTGGGGAAAATCTGAAACGTTGGGCACGGGATAGACAGTAACACGAAACATCAGAGAGTAAAATTTGTGTAAATTAAGCGAGTATACGGCAGCAAGAAGTTGATGGAATAGGGAAATGGGAAAGAAGAGGTAAGAGAGACATGCGTCTTTTTTCTATTTATTGCAAAATGTGGTGATAGTACTACAACACTCAGCCATATGGCTCCTCAGTTGTTAGGACCAAACTTTTTCAGACGAGATAATGCGAGGGGGTGGCTATGGCAGCCTCTCTTAAACATTAGACCTTAGCCATGCGAGTTTTAAAGAGAATGAGAAATTGCGAATTGTTGATACTTGATGGGGGGTGTTTATTTAATTACAACATATCAGCCAGATTGTGGAGGTGAAAGGAGTGTCGATTGCATAAACGAGGTTCTGCTTGCTGATTCTTTTATTTAAATTAAAGTCTTGAAATGTGATGCGCCGGAAACTGTGGATAGATTTTGGAAGAATGTACGTAAATTTTTTGTGATGCTAGGACGTGTTTTATGGGTAGGTCTTAGTGAGGATTGTGTCGCTTATGTACCAAGAGGTGTTAACTGCAGTTCTGAGGGCCTTATTTTGGAATATTTGAATTTTGTTGATTGTTGTTGGGGCGACGTTACTCCAGACTGAACTAGCGTACGGGAGTAGCGGACAAAAACCGGATTTGTATATAAAGAGAGCGGAATGGAGCTTTAAGATTGCGTGACATTTAATTACTGGTCGAAGATTACCTAAGCGTCTGTTGGCTTCAATCACCCCGCAGGGAGACACGTCTGAATGAGGTGTCGAGCGGAGCCGCAGTGCCGCCTTGTAGGGTGGGGCGGAGCGTGCGCTGGGAAGTGGCGATCGCGCACGCGGCCTCGATGGCAAAGTTTGGCAAAATATCGATGTATCGATACTTCTGTACGTCACCAAAACGTTTTCAAAGTCGATAAAAACATCGACAAAAACACTGATGTTTTAAATACGATGAAACATTTCGAAGTAAAATGGCCTGGTCCTAATTGTGCTACAGTATAACACATCAATTTTAGTTTTAAAGTATATTCTGACTTAAATTTGACTCCCATCTTTGTTTTCTAATCAGTGTTCTATGTAGTCAAGGTTCAAATTGCGGTTTAACAATATTATCACGTAAAAAACATTTAAGAAAGGTAACAGCACAGGAGACATTTTGCAAATAACAAACGGTTTCTTGCCGCCAGGAGAGCAATAACAATGGTTGCTGATTGCGTCACGTCAGTGGTTGTTGATTGCGAGCAATCCACAAATAAAATAGATATCGGAAATTTTATTTTTCATCATGATTCTTTTTCATTTTCAACATCGATGTTTCTGCACAAATATATCGATCTGAAGAAAACATCGAAAGCAAAGCATCGATGTTTCAGCTCGAAAATATGGATGTTTGTGCCGTCTCTCGTCCTGGAAGAAGCGCACGGTGGGAGGCAGCGGGGAGCGAGCGAGCCGACCCGGTGCGCGACTGGAGACGGCTGGCGCTTTATTTCAACGCGCGCACCCGCGCCCGCCCGCGTTTTACGAGAGGCGCGCGCACGCGCATGCCGTGAGCGAGCCTTCAATCTGAGAGATTTCCGTTGCGTGCCGTGCGTGCCTGCCCGCCCGCGCGCCGCCGCGCCGCACCGCGCCGCGCTGCGCGTGCCGCCCGCTGCCGCACTCGGGGAAGCAGGCCTCCGCCGCCGCAGCAGCCGCGTGCCGCCTGGACAAGCCGCCAAATATCTGCGACCTCACTATATAATATACTAGAGGACTCGGCAATACATCGCTAGCGCAATGTATTACACATCACATACTATTGGTCACGTGATTGTTAATCACGTTTTAGTTGTGCAACGTAACGTTGTGCAAAAATTCTATTAGATGAGTTTGTTCTATGTCCTCGTTTGGACACGGTTGTCAAGTATCCTATTGTTAAAACGTTCTCCCTCAAATTTAGGCACGCATTCGCTATGACACAATCGTGGAGAAATTTGACTTACTCGTCCGAGATTCAAGTAATAATTCCGACCGATATTTCACAATTGCAGGGGCAGAATATCTGTATGTATTGAAGACACGCTTAATCCATGTCTGTGCGGTGAGTTGCGTAGAGTTCAGGGGCGCTTGAGACGTCATAAGTGAATAAATAATCATCAGAAACGCCCCACATGTCCAATTTAATTCGAACCACTCTTTAAACCCTCCCATTACAGATAAGAACAAAGTGTGAACATTTCAGCGAAATCTTTAGAGTAGTTTTTTCGTCTATGCTTGACGCACATCACTATGTATCACTAGCTCTCTGGAGAAAATTGGCGTATAAATTTAAATTAGGACACACTTAGGAGAAAAAGTATTGGAGGAAAATATAAATAAGGAAAAAAGTTTGTGTAGAGGTAATTTTTATGGGCTAATGTAAAACTTAAGAGACGATAAATTAAAAAAGGGCCAATACACTCCCTGTATGTCCAATACACTATTCTATACTTACATTTTCTTTGTGGGTTTGTAAAAAGGAAAATAATTTGAATCTGAAGGTATATACATGTAGGGCGTTGTCAGAGAGGATAAAATGAATTCATATGTCTAACTGTAACTGAAAGACAATAAGTTGTTAAGTAAATTACTACCACTACTTCTGCTAACACTTGCGTCGATTGCACCGAAGCCTCATTTAGCACAGAGCAAGCGCCTGCCCCAACTATCATGCGCGCTATCAGCTTAACTACATCATGCTGAACGAACAACAACTTAATGATCGGTGACAATTTCTTGTTGACAGATAATGTGAAACCAGACCGTCACATTGAATGTGCTCTTAGGTAAGTGAAGTCGTAGGCTACCGCGGCCAGTCATGAAAACGCCGCGTTGAAGGCTGTGTTGCCGACGTTTCGATCATCTTATCGTGATCTTCCTCAGGACTGGTCTGCGCCGGAGTGGTCTGCGGCGTCACCCGGACAGCCAATTGATTGATTGATTGATTTTTTCGTGTTTCCGGGCGCGACAACTGCTTTGGTCATTAGTCCCGTTAGTGTAGTGCTTGTTTTTTCTCGGGAGATAGCAGTGATTTTCCCTCGCTGGATGGCGAGATCCGGCACCGCCCTAACGTCGGCTAGTGGGGTTTCCCCCTAAACAGGACTCTCCCACCAGCGGGGCGCCGCCCCAGCCGGGACAAGCTCTAAGCTCCCGACCGGTCTCCCGGAATGTGGTAGTGTAGTGCATGTTAGTGTGAGTGTGTAAGGGGAGAGGATAGGACCAGAAAGAGGAAGGAAAGATCGCGCGCTGTCCGTGGCCCGTTTTGTAGGGTACTGCTCCGGCATTCGCCTGGTGTGGATCGGAGAAACCACGGAAAACTACCGATCAGAGCAGCCGGCCGCTAGAATTCTCCTCCAGACAGCGACTGAATTCGTCCTAGCTGAAAAGCTAGTGTCGTAAATCTTGCCGCCGTCAGAACTCGAACTTAGGACCTCCCGGTCAGAGGCGCTGCAGTGGCATCAGTTGATGCACTGAGCTACCGCTCCCGGTCCGGACAGCCAAGATCATTTTCGCGCTCTTAGATATTTGACAATGAATACGAGTGAACACGAGTCTTGGATATCACAAGATGGTATAACATCTGAAAATTGGGTTACAAGAATTCATCTTCCAATTTTTTTTATAATTTTTCCTTACTAAAATAATTATACAAGCTTAGCGGATATTAATACTACAATTATAACCTTTTTAAGAACATATCAAATGTGATAACTAGACATCGAATGTTTAGGAAAATGCCTATTTTATTCTAGTGAACTTATTTAAAGACTGATAATATATGTGTCATGATATGTATCATGACAAATGATGACATATGACAAAGTTTTATAATGCTTATTTTTGCTTATTTTAGCATAAATGCCTTTTTTGCATAAATACCTTTTTAGGACTTTTTGTCTCTTTATTTATTATTTTTATACACAATGTTAAGATATCGAAAATTCGGCGATGGTCCAGCGTGACCATTCGTTACGAAACCTTCAATCCACGTCCTGGTATTTTAAAATACAGAATAATTCCTGAAAGTATACCAACTGATTTTTCTCCAATTCCCTATTTCATAAATACCAGCCATGATCTGAGAACATGGCTGATTGACAATTCACCGAGGGCACCAAAATTTTAAATGGAAATAAATATAAATTCCCGGAAGGTTTCAGTGTTGCTACTGTTGGACTTCTAAAATATATACCGGTCACATCGTTCAGATATCCATCTCCGCATTCAAACTGATTTGGTCTCACTGTCGTCGCAAATTTGAAATTGTAATCCTTGAAATGTTACTGATAATACGCAAATATTACTGGGTAATGCAAACTATAAAACGTAGAAGAGATGTAAATATGCAAATCTAGTTTTACATTAAAATGTTCGAACTTGATTTGTGCATATCAGTTTACAAAATAATATAGACAAAAATTACAATTTTTCATTTTATTGTGTACGTAACTTATGACAGTGTCTTTTTTCTCCTTATTCTTGACATTTTCAGTGCCTTTTTAGGCGCCTAAAAGACGATTTTTTAGTGCCTAAACATCCGATATCTAGTGATAACCGATATTGGTGGTCTATTTTTTTCATTGAAACTGAGAAAGCTTAGACGTTACCTCATATTTGTTTAATGGTGCATTAAACTTTTTCGACGGCATTCAGGATCTTCAGTGCTCCAATAAATAAAAAAGTATATAAGATAACATAAATAAAAGAAACATATAAGTAAATAAATTAAATTGAAAATAACTTTAAGAAATGATTAAGTATTTTATCTATGGATCGATTCAAATACCTAACTAACAATAATATTGCTAATTTGATTTATGAAATATTTATAATTATTTTCTTTACCAATGAAATACAGAGGACTTTTCTTTCAAGCTGCAGCTTCAAAGCATGAAGCACTCATACCATTAATACAGATTTATATATTGAAATAATCATCTCGTAGTTGAAATTCTCCTAAAGAAAAAGAGTAGCCAAGCAAAACCAAAATGCTGGCATGGGGTGCACCGCTGTTGGGGAGCCGGGTGCTGGGCGGCCGGCGGAGGGGCATGGCGCGGCGGCGGCCTTGGCCTTCTGAGCTGGAACCGGTTGTGCAGCCGCGGCCCTCTTCCAAGGGGCGTGACCGCGCACTCCCGCGCTCGCCACCTCCGCGCCGCCGCGCCACCGCCACACCGCGCCACGCCAAGCGCGCCACGCCACACCCCGCCACGCCGCGCCACACCGCGCCCATCTCCTCGCGGGTGGCTGGCACGACGCGGCGTACACCGGCCCAGGGCAAAGTTGGAGCCCAGTGCTAGTGATGCGACATCGGCAAGAAAACATCGAAGTTCAAAATCAAAACATCGATGTTAATAATACATTGACCAAATAACATCGATGTATTAAAGTTGCTTTAGTAACTTCTAACATTAAATTCGTGCGCAACATTTAGTTTGACAATGACAATTAATAAGCTAGGCAGCTTATTAATTTGTAATTCAAATTTAACTGAAAACAAAGTTATACAGCGTCTCTCCATGTGCGAAAAACAAGAAAGACGAAGGAAATACCAGGCCATCAGGATCATCTCGAGCAAGGGATGATAGTTGCTCGATGAAGATAGAACAAACCGCGTTCGTTTCATTCGAATACAATCAGATATTGGTACCATCATTTATTGTTTCTTATTTTAACTTTAAAAAATGTGATTATGTGTATCTTTCAATCACGAACAAAACATTGAAAAAGAAAAACATCAAACCTAAAACAACGATATTCAAAAAACATCGGTTTCAATACGTTGGTGTTTAAAACATCGATAACTTTATAGAAACATCAATGTTCTGAAAACATCGACATCGATGTAGTATCCCTACTCGGATCACGGAGCGTTATGCACTGGGGCGAATGCTTTACGACCCAACTGTTTCCGTCGAAATTAACAAAACTGTCACAACGAAATTGTATTGCAAGCTCGCGAGTTGGTTTCATTCTTCATTCACAGAGATCGCGCAATCTCATCCTAAAAGTACTCGTAGCTGTTGATGCACAATGAGTGGATTGCACTGTGCAGTTGCTCATCCTGGGTGTTCGGAATTAATTTTCGAATTGAAATCATCAGTGGACCCGAACATCTTCGTGGTTGCGACAACTCGCTCTAATGTGGGGAGATTGGACACTGACAGAGAGCCCACTGCACACGCACTGAACCCTACATGTAATTGCTTTCATTTGAAGCGGCGGGACTCAAGCGACTAACAGACTACGTAATACATCACTTTAAACTACTCATTATTTCAGCAAGCTCTCCAAGCCAAACATCTCCGTGAAAAGGGGCTTATTGTTTGAAGCTTCAATAGGCGCGACCATACCTCATTTTCACTCCTAATTCCCTTTCGATGCAGAAACTGAACTAGAAAGTCAGTATTACAGAACGTTCTCCTCGTATTTATTCAGAAGCTGCAATGCGAGTTAATACAAGTTTACTGTGTAGTTTGAATGCTCTGTGCTGATTATTTTTTCACCAATCTTTTCACGTCACCAAAGAAGATTTGCACTTCGTTGTACTGACGAGCAGTTATCTCACACTAGTTTAACTTTTACTCCTAAAACATTTGCGTATTCTGTGACTATATAATTTGACTCTCAAATCTGTTTTCATTGAAGCCGTTGCAGGTAAAAAATATAATATTTGCTGCTTTTCACATATTTGTTGAAGCATGGAAATGCATCCATGCATAAGCATGCAAAAGCCTCGACGTAAAACCTTTTGTTACAATAGACAGGCTAAGCAAACAATTAATTCAATAAAAAACGAGGATTTTTCTATATAAAATCAAAAATAAGCCTTTCTTTACGATAAAAAATATTTTATCCGTTTTTAGAAGGACGTTTTTACACAATAGATACCTAGTTTTACGATACATGTTTTATGACATTATTGAACTGACAGAAAGGAAACGAATGAGCTTAAAATTTCCGCGTCATTCTATCGAGATAAGAGCGCCATTTCATATTCAATTAATGTTTTTAAAATTAAATACGGCGGTTTAGATAAATATAATGTAATATGAAAAAATGTAGTACCTAAAAATGTGTTAAGAAGTTTATACTTTTTTCTTATCCAGAAATAGTCCGAATTGTGTATTATTTTCTCACTTGTGAAAATTTGCTTCCTTTCTCGTTGGCCTTCAATGCACTCTCTCATTCACGTCTTCGCTTCCTTCAACTCGTCCATTTCTATTACATGGGAAAAGAACATTCCGGTTCAACCCTGTATGAAATTTCATTCTAGTAAAACTACTTTTTCTTTCTGTTGTTTGTTTTTCCCTTTCTTGGCAGCAGCCTACCCGTAGACATTCCATACACAGAGAACTGTGAGCTATGCACAGTGCAATTAATAGAACATGCTGAACTTGCAACTTCAGAATTGTATTAAGGGCATTATGACGTTTCCTAATGACTTTAATGACTTCGCCTCAAACAAATATTAGTGTCATGAGCATGCGAAAAATTGTGTGCCCCTTATATATATATATATATATATATATATATATATATATATATATATATATATACCGGAAGTGATGCTTCACTACTTTCGGTATCAGACTCTCTCGGTGCTAATCAACTAATGCTCCATTCACAGATTCATTCAAGACTTCACCAAATAGTGTTTTAGAAGTACACGTCGAGAATGAACCCTGGGGACGATTTAACTCCTCTTTCCTACTTCATTACTTCGAGAAATTTTAGAGCTCAAAAAGAATATTGACTTATTTTTTAAAATTCATATTTGACATAGACAATAGAGGCACAAATATTTGACATAGACAAGACAGGCAGTTAACAAGAATTATTTGAATATATTTGAATCTATAGTTAGTAACTGTTGTTCAACTTAGCGCATTAGAAGCGTATCTGTACTGTGACACCAAACTCAAATAACCAAATATAATAAATAATAAAGCTTTCTGTTTAATTACTCACAAGCGAAGAGTAAAGTGGTGAAGACGTATGATGTAATTGACATTTCCCGCCTTCTTTCAAGCCCAAGTGAATGCATGCCGTAGTTTGGATACGAGCTCACATACTAGGCTGTTCATAGTTCGTCAACATTTCAACCCACTGTCTAATTACAACTTACCCACAAATAGACAACACTGGTCAAAATGTTTAAAAAAACATTGTTTACAGAAGAAAACTCAATTTTGGGCATTGTTACAGGGAATATACTCTGTTAGCCGGAAGTTAAAAACAAAACTATTGAATTGAAAAAAAGTTAATGAACTCGCACAAACAAAGTCGAAGAGTACAGTCTACCTGAACAGAATTAAGGAGAGAAGGCAAACCTCAGATAGAAGTTTCAAAACTAAGTAGGAATAAATAAAACTTTCATTCTAACGCTATGAATGACGTTTTCTAACCATTTCCAATTTAAAACAAGTTGGAAACAAGAAGGAAAACATTAATTTGGCGGAATAAATCAAATTAAAATGGAGAGAGTTCAAGATAATAAAAGGAGAATCCTTGAATATGAAACACGCAGGTACGATGTACACGACAGTATGACATACATATATAACAACTAAGAAACTGCAAACATGCATAAAATAAAAACAACGAACATTAGTAAGAGTAATAAAATCAAAAAGACGGAGAAATTAGCACAATGAAATGTTTTAAGAAAGAAGATTGATCATGTTAAAATTTCTGATGTATTGTATGTAATGCATGTCATTAGTGTATGTCCTTTGACATACGTGAATTTGTTCGCTGTAATCTTCGTCGGTTATCATATTTTCAGTTCGAAAATGTCCTTGAAAGGGATAAAGGCGGCACGCCGCTTAGCGCGTGCTACTTCCGTTGATTACAAATCATCAGTTTTCTAAATGAGCCAGGCGCGAATTCTCCGGAGGAGCCGCCCATTATATTTACGTGACCTCGCCATCCACACCACTTCCAGGCACAATAAATACATTGTGCAGCTCCCTCGCCGCCTCGCATGCAACTTCACACAAAGTCGCGACGCTGAGGGCCTAAATCTTCCTCTTCTGTTAACATTTTAACGCAGGTGAAAAGCTTACAAGTTCTTGCCGGAGGAGCAGATATCTGCCCCACACAAGGAAAGATTGCTCCGTCGACGTGCCGGAGGTCACGGGGGGTGCGAGAGGTAGCGCTGGGGTGGGTTAGCGCTATTGTTCTAGTCCCCTTGGCAGGAGTTGTAATGATACTCGTCTACTGTCGCATTCTGTCTCTGTAATACTGTATATGCAAAGTTTCCGCCAATTTTAGTTAGTAATTTATCATTCTGCCTGCTGCCTTTGTCTCATCCTAATGTCTGCATAAAGCAAACTGCAGGCCAGCGCGCGGTGCTAGCGCGAGCGGGGAGCGGGGAGTTAGGGGGCGGGGCGGGGGCGGAGTGGCGGGGCCCGCGGGGCGTCGTGGGCGGGCGCTCCTTGGTACGGGATTGCCGCACAATGCCAGGGGCGACGATCTCCCGGGGTGCTTGGCGCTGCGTGGCAGGGCGGGGGCGATGTGAGCAAGAGAGGTACGAAGCTTGTGGGAGGCGTAGCGCATCGTAAAGGCGACGAGGGTGACGCCATAGAGGCGGACGGGAGATGCGGTTATTGTTCTATATCACGAAAGAAAATACCGGCTTGAGACATGACCGAGTAATGAAGGACTGTTGCAGGGATAACGTGAAAGTGGCTGAAGGGGGACACCTCATCACGAACGATAACTGAGGAGCGGCTTCGCGCTGATTGTAGGCCTGTGGAGGGCGCAGGCTACCGAAGCAGAGGACCCAGGTGGAAGCGAACTTGTTGTGCAAGGGGGTGGAAGTCAGCAGGAAATATCGGCGCAAACAGGGGTGAATTGGTCCTACGGAACGCGTAAGGGTCAACGAAGTGTAGGGGCGGGAGGGGAGAGGCCAAGAGAGCGGGGCAAAGGGCGGGCGCGGGGAGAGCAACGCCGAGGCTGCTCGCCGCGAATGTAGTTGGGCGGGGGCGGAGCAGCGGGGAGGGGGCGGTGACTTCTCGGGTGCTCCTCGAGAGCGGCCTGAGGCGTCGCAGCGCCAGCGGAGGGGAGAAGGGGTGGGAGCGGGGACGCCACGGGCCTCGGGGCGGGCGGAAGTGGCGGCAGTGCGGCGCAGCCCGCGCCACGCCCTGGGTCCTCCCGCGTATATAACGCATTATTTCCAAGTGCATTTCCCCAAATCGCTCCCATTGTGAGGCGGCGTTGCACGCTGCGGTGGCGGTGGCGGGGGCGGGGGCGGGGGCGGGGGGGGGCTTGGATGTGGGGCGCCGCGTCGACCAGGAGCCGAAAAACGCCGGGCGGGGCGGCCGCTGAATGCGCCGCTAGATGGGCGCGGAAGCGCCGCAGTGGCTCTCCCTGCAGTTTCCACGCAGCAACTGAATGCGACCACAGCGCTCCGCGGAGACACATTACATAAAGAACAGCCGCCCGCCCGGTTAGCACGAAAACGGGCGCAACAATATCGAAGGCAGTGTTACTCCGGCTTTTCCTCATGCAATAATTAACAATACCGTTTTTAGCACTCTCTTCAAGAATGACGATGTTCAACGTGTTATTTCTTTTCCCAAAACAATTTACAAATATGTTCTTTAAGTTATTTCTACGGATTTCTTCTCGTCCCTTATGAGCTGTATTCAGGGATTCTTTTTCTAATTTTCATCACCACACTAATTGCTTGAACGTGAATGTGTGTGTTTGTGTGAGCACTTGTTTACAGGGTCATGAATGTTCTTCCAAAAGAATAATTTTGCAATTACTGCACCACTATTTTGTAAAGCCCTACTATTCTTAACATTTTGTTTTTGCATAAGAATATTATGATCTACGCAATTTTGTTAGTAGTATTTAAATAGTAGATGTTATATTATACGGGCAGACATCGATTTATTTCAGTAAAGTGTTTTTGCAGAAGATAAAGTTTAGGATATTTTTCTGTTTTTAAAAGGTTAAATCAAGTTTGACTTATCACCACAGCATATTTTGCTATTCCTCAGACTCTGTTTATGGTCTCTAAATCCAGACTCAATTGTTCTAAAACCCAATCTTAATTTGCGCTTGATACAACTTCAGTACGTACAGACGTGGACTTTGAGACGAAAATATGCATTGAGTGATCCCATCCATGAGTAACATAAGAAAATATTGATGCAGAAAGCTCCTTAAAATAGAGAGGTTGACGACATTTTTTATATGTTTAGGAATATGGAAAAATATTATAAGCCGCGAGGCCTGTCTTCAGAAAACACACTATCTGGAACGCATACAGAACGATGCGTTCCATGTTCCGGAGCTCTATGTAGCGAAACGAAAAGGAAATCCCAAGTGGTAAACAACATTGTATTTAAAACAGGCTGCAGGAGACGCACACCACAGTCTCGTCGCTTTCATTCTCTTTCGGTGCTTTTTGAGAAACGCGGGGCCGCAGTCGTCTGTAGTCTCCCCAATTTCGCTTTCGATAATGAAGGAGCGTTACACGCAGCTTCCTCCCGGGAGTCCCGCGGCGAAAGAAAAACAGGCGACGCAGAGAAGTTCCGCTGCGGAGCGCGGCCGAGATTACGTCTGGCACGCCCGCAGCGCCAAGGCCACGGCCCGCCCCCCCCCGCCTGCCGCGCGCCTACCGGCCGACTCCGTAATGAGCAAATTACTGGCGCTATCACGAAGCACTACCGCCACGCGAGCGCTAAGCGGTCGTGGGCGCCGCGTTTTTTGTTCTACATTGCAAATACACGCCATGCTCGTAAAATGTTTAAAACAATCGCTGGGGAGGAAAGGGTTGTCTTTTATGTATGCCCATCCAAGTGCGGCGTCCTGCGACATTGCCAACCATTCCGCTGCAAGTCCAGGGGAAGGGGACCTGCTTCCATTTACTCGTTACGTGAGGGTGTTTGTAGCGATGTTGCGATGCAGAAGACAATGCACAACCAACGCGTTAATCAACTAAGAATCGATATTATCCAATCAAGCACACATAATTGCTCAGGATTGTGAAGGCCAAGGCCTATATGCCGAGGCAAACAGTTGAATGGCATTGTCTCTCCATTGTTTCTTATAAAATCCATAAGCGAATTATTAATTAGTTAACGAATGATGAACACAAGGGATTTCCTATTCGGTTGTCTGACCGAACATCCTCCAGTGAACACATAAATCAATTTTCAAGGAATGTGTAAGTAAAAAAGATGGCTCACATTAAAAAAAATGAATAATATTGACCAGAGGAGATTATACTATCTTCTATTGCATAGGCAATACAAATGTAAAATAGTTTTTCCATTAAGCGTCCGAGGTCATGAACAGGCTATCCTTTCACTGAACTAGTACGTTAACTCTGAGCACGAGAGGAAACACGTGCGTGAGTGCAGAGGTGCTCATAATCTTCAACCAGCTCTGTTGCTAATCGGCATCCCAGCGTTTCAGCGCTGCGCTAAGTCGAAGCCTCCCGCCATAACCGCGAGCGCCGCTTTCTGCGCTCTCTCCATAAACGAGCCCTGCTCGGTGGCTGGCGCCGGGGGCTTCCGCTCATTCGGCGGCCGAAGTCCCGGGGCGCCTCCAGCCGCCGAGCGGCGCGGCGAGGGCGGCGGCGGCAGGCGTCTCGCAGCCTCCGGCGCACCCCAACGCCCTGCGGCGGCGGCGCGTGCCCGCGCCGCCACGCGCACCCGCGCGCCCCGTGCCGCCCGCGCCGCCCCGCGCCCCGCGCCGCCGCGCCGCCCCGCGCCGCCCGCGCCGCCCCGCGCCGCCCGCGCCGCCGCGCCGCCCCGCCGCCCCGCGCCGCCCCGCGCCGCCCCGCGCCGCCCCGCGCCGCCCGCGCCGCCCCGCGCCGCCCCGCGCCGCCCCGCGCCGCCCGCGCCGCCCCGCGCCGCCCCGCGCCGCCCCGCGCGCCCCGCGCCGCCCGCGCCGCCCGCGCCGCCCCGCGCCGCCCCCGCGCCGCCCCGCGCCGCCCCGCGCCGCCCCGCGCCGCCCCGCGCCGCCCCGCGCCGCCCCGCGCCGCCCCGCGCCGCCCCGCGCCGCCCTTCCGGAGATTAGGCTCCTCACAGGGCACGCGCGTCCACGCGAGCAGATTGCGCCGCCAAATCCACCAGCAGCGCCTACAAACGCCTGTGAAACCGTAATGCCCTTAAAGTCGGAAAAAGTCGCCGCTGGCTCCTCCGCAGCGCTGGCGGCCGCGGGGCCAGGGGCTGCGCAGGGCAGCGCCGGCGGCGGAGGGCCGCAGATCCTGGGCGGCCTCCCGCCAATTACAGCCAGGGCCCGGAAGAATCCGCGGACAGCCCTAGCTCCGGAGGGGAGGGCGCGGACGTAGGTGATGCCGCATGGTCCCGCCAGCGCGCGCGAAACGGTGGGAAGGTTCCGGATAACAGAGAGCTTAAAAGGCCATACCCATTCGTAGAAACGAACAGACCGGTCACTCAAAGGAGGTGCTAGAGCTTGAAAGTTCGGCGAGGAATAGAGAGAGAACACATAGGTAGGCGTCACTGCGTAAAGAGGACGATGAGATGTAAAAACCTGGGCATTGCTGCCGGAGCAATATTATTGCCGGGTTTATTTACGTGTGGAAATGAGAGCCGTAGCCCCCCGATGAGGCATGGCTTTTACGAGAAGGAGAAGAGATGGAAAATCCATTGCGAGCGCGTGGTATTGTCGAGGTGACCGAGAATACGGGACGCGCGTCCGAGGGGGAAGGTAATGCAAAAGGGTCTGCGAGGGGAAACGTCGATATGGGCAGGAGAGCGTGAGGCAGAGCAAGAATGCACCGAGTGCGAGGACGGGTGGCTTGCAGTGGAAAGAGCGACAAGAGATGTTGAGAGGTGTAGAAATAAGAGGCAAGTCGTTTGATGGAGCAGTGCGATGGCAGGGTAGCGAGCGACTACAAGAGGCAGTGCAGAACAGGGAATAATTGCGTTGGGAAACGCGGGGCACAGAGGAGTAGGAGCCGGAGCAGGTGAGCCGGCAGCCGGGGGAGGCCGGTCGGGCGGAGTGGGAGGGGCTGGTGCGGGCCTTCCTGGGCGTGCGAGCGACGGAGCGTGGCGTGCGTGCCGCCTCCACGCCTTCGCCATTCGCACGCAGATGTTCTTGCAGCGGCAGCGGCGGGGGCTGCGAGCGTTAGCAGCGCCCGGCTCCGCGTGCCGTTCCCACATCCCGCCCGCGCCGAAGGCTCGCCACATGGAAGAAACTCCCAAGCCTGGGCCGCACGAATCGGCAGGCTAGCTGTGCAATACAACACCTCCAGTACCAACAGTGCAATTGTTTCATTTTATTGTTTCGTGTGCTTTGAAAATATACGTAGTGACGGCCATTATCGAGGTCCTGGAGTTACAAACCTACTTCAGAAGGACAACCATTGTTTTAAAAAAGGTATCTCTCAAGAACATCATTGCACTATTCTTTTCCGTTTTTAATTTGTTCCACTTTATTGGTATCATTACTTCTGTATTACCAGAGAAGAAAGAGGTAGAGTAAAAAATAACATTTCCAAGAAAAATTAATTGAGGAATATCACGCACTTGCGGTAATGAGTTCACATGAGAGAACCCTTTAAATAAAAAAGCATAGTCATGTATTTCAGTATTCGCTTTCAGATATTTCGTGACGCTTTTATCGACTCAGCGAGCGAGTTTATTGGAAACATCCTAACATCCGTGAGTTTTACTTAGAGCACCTTCCGTATTCACGGTTGTACTCGTACCATTCTCGACAATATAGACAACGAAAAGTAATGTTGTAGTTTATAACAAATTCTGAACTACATATCTTGCTTCGAAAATGTTCTTATAACTTCAAACTCCTCATCTCAGCAATGGCCAATACGGCAATAATATGCCGTATGCCTTAACGGCATCTTTGTAAGATTTTTAAAAATTGGCGATGTTGTTATCTCTTATTTCGAATTCACCGTTAATCTACACATAAACAGAAAACAAGAAGCATGTTTCGTAACTTTAGAACGAAAAGGCTAATAAAAAATTAACATTTTTATTCAAGTTTCAAAATTCGTAAGATATAGCTTCCGAAACGTCAAATATTTTCATTCAATTTCCATAACATTCTAATTGTAGGGGGCATTCTTTAATGTGGTAAAAGTGAAAAAAGTGGTAAAATTAAGTAATATAATAATGATTTTCCTTCAATCATTTGCAGTATTGCTCCAAATATTGTCTGTAATTATTGGTTTTGTTGAATATTTGGAATTGTTTCTCTATTAAGTAGAGTAAATGTAATTTGCTTGTATATAGCAAATAAGTGGTAAACGATTTGTGGACTAGTTTATCTAAGAGACGTTGAATTCAAGTGCCACAGCACTGGATACTTTCTAACAGTTCTCCAACAGTTTTCTAACAGTTGCAAATATCAATTCAAATATTTAAAGGAAAATTGCTTTCTGACTTTGAACTCCGCGCATTGTGCTCTATTTTCATAAAAAAGTTTAAAGAAACAACAAAACGTTTGAATCTCGGCGTGCAGCGCGTTTGCTATTCGGCTATTTAGTGCCGTGGATGTAAAGCGTTGTGAAATAAATCAGTGATTGTGAAAACTAACAACATTCTTACGATTTCGCTAAACAGTGCGCGAACTCTTCTCGAATATATAATATATATCTTCTCATTTTGAAATAATTGTCATGGCCTTATTAAAAGATTTAATTTTGAGGAACATATTTCATTAAGAAAAAAAATATCTTCAAGAATAGAAGGACCTACCTTCAATAGGAGGGTCCAAAATAAAATTAAACGTTGTCAACTTTGAAACTTTCAAAGGTTTTACTGAAAATCGAATATGTGCCTTTTTGAAAAGCATGCTGTGCTCTAATCGAACAAATTAAAGAAAAAAATATTGGGGTCATTTTTCAGAAAATTCCAGAAATATCCATGTTACGAATCTCTATAAAATAAAAGATATTTCGAATCCGAGGGATTGCGAGGGATCTATCGCAGAATAACTATTTTTGGTGATAATCCTACGAACAGTTTGGACATTTTAATGTTGTTCACAGAAAGACGTTCTGAGAAAAAAAAATGGTATAAAGGACCTTTCAATAAATTTGTTATGAATATACTAAGCGCAGAAGGACGTAATATACTACGTGAATGAGAAAGAAAATACTTCTCGAGTACCACGAATCCACAAAACCTGTTTTTTCTGTGAAAATATAAGCACATTTTCCTTCAGCATTACATAACTTTCTCTATACGGAGTAGCAAATGAGAAAGTAAAAGTTTCTCCACAGCAATTTCCAACAACTCCCTTTTTATCAATTTACCTATAGTAGTGTCATATTTAATAGAATAAGTTGTACTGCTGCACGAAATAAGAAAGCACTTAGGAAGTGCGGTAGCAAGTGGAGAAAAAATGTTCTTATGCGCGTAAAAGGAAGGCTGAATGCCCGGGATTTCGTTTGCGAGGAGGCCCTCGAGGGGCAGCAATTTCCCCGGCCGCGCCCCGCGCAGCGACGCCGGCCGGCCGCTTTCTTGCTTAAGAGCGCACAGCCGAGCCTTTCCATTCTTTTATTTCACGCCCGTATGGCTCGTAACGGACGCAGAATGACACTACTAAAGGGCACATTAGGTGTGGCTGCTTGTCCCTGCGGCGGTGACCCAGTATCGGCGCCGGCCTACCGCGCGCCGCCCCCGCGCCGCTCACCCCGCCCGCGCGCCGCCGCGCCCGCCCCGTCCCCGCTCCGTCCCCTCCTCTCCGCCTGCGGCCAGCGCTCCGACCCGCTCGGAAAAGTTGCAATTTTGTGGCACTAACCGGAGGAAAGCAACCCTACCTTAAACTTCCTCAACAAACACGGGAAGTTTTAAGGCACAACAAATGCGAGTGTTCGTTGCGATAGACTGCAGTTTGAAAAGAGTTTGCGGAATTGTTGAATACACTATGAATATGCTAATAACTTCTCAAGGGGTATGTTCTTAATTACGAATCTCCCTACCAGGAACACATGCATGTTTATCGCCCTAATTTGTCTTATTTAAAATATTCTGAAGGCTTCGCCAGTTTTCACATCTGTTCCAATGAGTTGATTCGCCTCTACTAACCCAGGGAATAATGAATTTCATATAAGAAAAAAATGTTGCAGAACTTTTTAATAGTATTGAGTGAACACAGGTTGCGGTCAAAATATTATTATTTCTTGATGTATATGTTTCTGTAGAATTAGAAGAATTTCATATTGTCAATAAAAAAACTTAAAGGTACTATGCGGACAAGAGTATTAGAAGATGGTATGGAAGTTCAGGAAGAAATATATAGCATCAAATACACTACACTCCAATCTAAGTAGATTTGAAACTAGGCACTGTTCTAGGCAATTTGTGAACATACCTTAATTAGTGGCGTACCTACGGCGTGTTCTAATTAATTTTTTAGAACAGGGGCGAAAAGTAAACTTTTTCTAACTCAAATTTTTGAAGGTCCTGTCTCACTTCTATGATCGAATATTTCGAATTATGCGTGTAAAATATCACTAATGTATTTGGAAAATAAGGTTTAGAATTATAATTACGGGATTATTTTGGGCATCATAAATTCATACTTTTCTATTGTGTTAAAGCCAGGTAAATCATTTTACGGATAGAACGTTCAGTTTAAAGAGTATTACATAATATTACATTTTGTAGGAAAACTTCATATGCTTAAATGCGAAAACCCACAACAAGCAATCGTACATTTCTTCGCTAAAATTACTGCACCAAAGTTCACACACCTTCATATTAAGACAAGTTTCTAAGCACACTATTTTATCAAAGATCACACTTGAGTATAAGCTATTGGAAAGCGATTAAACTAATATCAATTACCACGTTCAACGTGATTGCTCCTGCAATTTGAAATAAGTAATTGATTAGTCTTTTTATTATAATTTAGAGAGAATTGCTTAAAGATGGATGCAAATTCCCTACATATCACTTCTTGATCCAGTGAGGAATTTCCTAACAAAGATACGCTTCTTTCTCGGGCTTCGCCTCAGCTTTTCTTCTTCCACAGCTTTATTAATCCCACTTTTATATGCGGCTGGCCCCTGAAGTACACCTGCGAGACGGCCTCTCAGGTGCGCCCCTATGATATATGGATCTGGTCGAGTTTTACAGCCGGCTGCCCCGACGCCAACCCAGAAAGCCCGGAAAACTTCAAGCCAAAGGATGAGGGACGGCAGCTCGCTTCGGCCGCGGGCAGTATTGTCGTCGCGGTAGCAGCGCACTTATGAGCTCTCGACCCCATTGCTCGGATGACTTCCCGCAGAGATGAATACGACGTTTATTGGACGCAGAATGATATCTGGTTAGCAATATCGTCAGCAATAATTCAGACGATTCAATATACAGAAACGATTTAGAAAAGGGGAATATGAATTAAAATATTAGTAGCGTTACGGTTTAGAAAGGGAACTCTGATTTATATCACATTCACATTATTTGTAAATATTTAGCGGTTTCCGTATGTCTTTGAAATTGACAACAAGTTGGAATTTCTCGACAACCCTAAAAGCTTCATTTCTGTATATATCCAATTTTTCCCAGGACTACGCAGCCACAGTCGTGAAATGGATCGGCCGAAAAGGGGAGTCGACGACAAGAAGCAGACGGTGTAGCAGGGAGCATCGCAAACGACAACAAAACGTCTTCGCCCTCTACAAATCCTGAACAACTTACAAAAATGGCCTACAATAAGAAACTACAGGCCTAGCGCATCACATTCAGAAGCCACCCTCCGAAAGGGAGTACAATTTGTAGCGGCCGTTGTCAACATGGACACGAGGGGGCGGCCGCTGTCCCCTGCATCTGCCTGGCGGTGAGCGTGAGCGAGCGCGCGGGCGGGCGGGCGGGTGGGCACGGAGGAAATCGCGGCGACCACCCACGCGCCCCGCCGGCCGGGCGGACGCTCGCAAGCGCCTTGGAAAGCGGCGCACGCGCCCAATGGCGTCCGCCGACGCCCTTTCTTGGGTCAGGTGCTCGCACGCCCCCAGCCCTATCTCCTTCGCCGGCCACATACACTCACACGCCCCACTCGTTCACCGGCGCCCCTCCCCGCACCCTCCCCCACCAACCGCTGCGACTCCGCCAGGCCCTCCCGCCTGCTCTCGAGCCGCGGCCGACGGCCTTCTCGCGGCGAGCGAACCGCGCGGGGCGGGGAGCGGGGAGGGCGACAGGGGGCGACGGCCAGAAGGGCAGGGGGCGGGGCGACGGGGAGCCAGGGAGGCGGCGCGGCCGGCTAAGAGATTTTATTACCCCGCCGCACACTGCGGCGAGGTGAATATGTTGTTCCTAATTCAGGGATTTACAGCCGCGGCGAAAGCGTCGGCCAGGAAGACAAAACTCCGCGCGCGGTGGAGGGGCGGGGCCGAGGGAGGCGAGGGGAGAGCAGGCCGCCGCGGAGGAAGCGAAACGGGGGAAGGGGGGGGGGAAACGGGGTTAAGGGGCACGGGGAACGGGGCAAGGCGGCGGCCACTGTTTTGCGCGCGATTCAGCATTGCACTCCCACGACGGCGCAAACACGAGTGTGAATGCAATTTTTACCTCTCCAGAAAGGGGTGCATCACCGGTGGGAAGAGATAAAACCATTATCAAAGGTACCACCGCAGTATGGAGTTATACAAAAACGTAAGCTCTACCGCCGCCTCCTTTTTCCCGCAGCTGAGCTGGCGGCAGGATGCGTGAGTGGGGTGCCGCGCATAGTTTGCCAAATGGACGACGCGAGTGGCGGGTGGATGTAATGGAGGGGAGTGCACACGGGTGGGACGCTACAAAAAGAGAACATGGATATGAGTGATCTGAGGGGAAAAAGGTGACGTGGAATACAGCTTTAGAGAAGGGATTTTAGCTTTATAGGGGAGTACTGAGGTTTTTATTAGGAATTTGAATCAGCACTCCAATGATATCTTAGCATGCTAACTTATCATTTAAGCGTTTTCATGTTCATACACTGATTGACATTCACTTACTTCGTAATAGTGATGGCGACCATGATGACACGTTTCTGATGTCGATAATGAAGCTGATGCGTAGAAGAATAACTGAATCGATAAAATTTCAATTTTCGAATTCTGGGTAGTAACGGAGGGGATTGCCAACATGGATGTGTTCACTGCTTCCAAGATCTTAGAAGTCAAGATGTCGCGGAGAAACGGAGGTGCCGGAAAAGATAAATGTATTCGAGAAAACAGCGCCAGGGTTTCACGCACACAGAAGAAGATTGACAGTAGAAGGACTGGACATATGAGTATCCGAAGAGTTTGGACGTGTTCGTAGGAGCAGATTGCAACCTCAGGATTCTTGAAAGTCAAGATGTTTTTACTTGAGGTGTCATTGCCATAGCCAAGTATCTAGCGTAACTTAAGGGTATAAGCTAGTCAACTCTTTGGGATGACAACGTTCTTAACACTTGAGTCGTGTGGAGTAAATCGACGTCAACGCCCTCACCACCACTTCAGACATCTCTCCACCTACAGTGGTGATTTTTACTGGAGCTAACTATTTGGCCGCAGGTTGCGGCACGAGTATGCTCTACTTGCAGCAGAAGTAAGATAGAACCTTATCATACTAGCAACTCATTCCTTCGATTTCGACAGTTGGAAGCTTCTCATTCCAAAGGATGGAAATGTCAACTAGAGGTGTAAATGAAGCATACTGTCATTAGAAGGGTACAATTTGGCAGTTAGCTGCCAGCTTTGAGCGTGCGTTCGAGGCCCATCCAATGGCTGTAGCTTAGGCAACGAGTGCGGGGGTGAGCGATGGACGGCGTGTGGGCGGGCGGGTGAGTGGCGTTGCTCCGCACGCACGTCATAAACTCACACGCGCGCCGCCGCCTCCACCGCCCCCGCCGCCGCCCCCGTCGCCTCCGGTGTGAGGCGCCTTTAGCGTCTCGTGTTCCCTTCGCACCCCTTCCATATTATCTTGTATATTATCCCGCCGGACGCTCGGCCACGCAGCCCCACTGTTTTCCGATCGCCCTAACGTATTTGGGGAGGGTGTCGGCCGCTCGTGTCGTATACCTCCCGCCGGGGCGGCGGCCGCCGCCACCGTGTCGACATTCGGTCGGTCCCTCGGCTGGCCGGGGATATTGGGCCTTCCGGCGGCGGTGAAGGCGATGGCGGCGGCGGAGGCGGCGGAGGCGGCGGAGGCGGCGGAGGCGGCGGAGGCGGTGGTGGGGGAGGCGGCTGGCCTTCCGATCGCCGCCCCTCGCGAGCGCTCTGGACCCGTGTCTTACTAACGAGCGGCGCCGCTGGTTTTCGGCGCGCTGCCGCACGTAGCCCGCAGCCCGCAGCCCGCAGCCCGCAAGCAGCCGCCGCTAGGGCCAGAAGGCCAGGGGAGGCAAGCGGCCGCCACTCGCCTCCCAGCCTCGCTTCTTGGCTCGGCCAACGTTTACGAGAAGCGATCGTTTTTACAGCATCCTTTGCAATAGCATATGCATTAAAGCAACCGTAAGGTGTCAATTTCTCATCATGCTATCTATACACACACTTTCCTTATCGTTTCATTCAGAACAAAGAATTATATTACAATGTTTAAGCGTTTTCAATATAACAATGAAATATTTAAAGAGATTCAAAGAAAATATTCGCCAAAATGAAGAGTGATCAGTACCATCAGATATTCCCTTTCTGTTGTGATACTGCTAGTGTGACAACTAATATGCTTTATTTGTTGGCCCGCATCACGGGCGTATAAATAGTTATCTTCTGATTTTGAAATTTATTTTATAAAAGCCTAAGCGTAAGGGGTAAACAAATAAATTCAAACAACAAAATGAGGATAAATTAATATATAGGAAATATTTTAAGCATGATTGCTTTAATTTATTTTTTGGAATATGCGGATTGTCAAGTGTTCGTACTTGCGAGTGCATTCAGCTCCGGAGCAGTTGTTTTAAAGAAGTTTGCGGGGAGGTTGCAGGAATTTTCCTCGAGAAGAATAGCAAAGTTCCTCCGCGGGATTCTTTGAGTTTCTGGCGAACCAGTAAGTGGAGCAAAAAGAGACCCCCTTGCTAACATACAGCCCTCTGATCACCGACTGCGGGCGTTTGATCCCTCTGTGGTATTAACAGATCCACAGTATGAGACGCAGCTTCTCTGGCAAAGAGAGAGTGGCTTTGTCGTTTGCAGGGGCAGGTGCAGCGTTATCTTCTATCGAAGGTCCCTTGAAAAAACGTTAAGCCGTGTGGAAGATCGCAGTCACTAAACGCTCTAACGTCTAGTGAACATTTCATAGCACATTCAGCTTCGTGTGCTTCAAAACGCACGTCTAGAAAATGTGAAATAAGGTTGTAAAGAAGGGTGAAGAACATAAATTCTCAACGGTCTACATTATTTTATATCGAGATTTCTCATTTCCTGACAACTTGTTCCATAAAACTTGAAACGCTTTCGAAGGTACTTAATATAAAGGCAGTTCATTGTTCTCAATACAGACAGTCAATTCTTTTCACATATTTCCAAGAACAAGATTTGAAAGTTTATTGTTTGGATGTACCGTATTTTAAAACAAATAGAAGAATAAGAAAATAAAAGGAGTTCTCACCTTGTTTGGAGTGCTTCTAATGGGACGTAACCATGAATCGCATCGAAGTTACCCAGTTCCATTCACAGTTACCCATAATTCACTTTTAATACATTGCAGTCAACAATCCATGTGATGACACATCTCAAAAATAGTCATATTTTAGATTATTTTTATTTATTTTACGTTAAAAACAGTTAAAAATTGTGTGTGACGTGCTACGGAGAGAAGTGAAATCTGTGCACGTTTTCATAATTCTGTGATCCCTAACATATGCCATATACATTACTGAATTTTGAATACAGAAAGAAATTTTGCTAGTATTGTCAACAAAGTAGAGAGTTAATAAAGTAGTTGAATGAAGAAAGTTGTAGATAAAATACTTTACTAAGGAAAATTTCATAAAGATAATTGACAAGACATCCGGTATAAAGGGTAAAACACTTTCCCTTTGACAGTGGAATAAACGTTTGATAAAACGGTTCTCTGTATTGACTGAAGAAGCGACACGAAATAAAGGTGCCAATCCGCCCGTTGAGGCGAGCGTGGGGGGAGCGAGGCGGCGCCGCTTGGGGAGGTGTGCGAGGCGCCGCGCGCGATCTCTTCGCGCGGTTACCGTCGCGCGCACGTCGCAGGTGTTCGCTTGCTCATCGCGTTTCCGCGCGTCAACTGGCTGTGCTCGTTCATTATGGAAGTGAATTTTACTCTAAATAACGGGAGGTTTACCCTAGGTAGGACCTTCTCCGCTGGAACGTGAGAACTTGCGCCGACCTATACGTCAGCTTGCGGAGTTGTATCCGACCAGGAACCTCCCCCATCGGGGCATCTGAAACCTTCCCCAACCGAAACAAGCTCTGAGCTCCCGACATATGTCGTAGTGTAGTGAATATAAGTGTGTGTCTACATGTGTAAGGGAAGACGAGAGAATAATTGATTGATTGATTTTTTCGTGTTTCCGGGCTCGTCAACTGCTTCGGTCATTAGTCCCGTTAGTGTAGTGCACGTTTTCTTTCGGGAGATGGCAGTGATCTTCCCCCGCTGGATGGCGAGATCCGGCGCCGCCTACCGTCGGCTAGTGGGGCTTCCCCCTGACCAGGACTCTCCCACCAGCGGGGCACCGCCCCAGCCGGGACAAGTTCTAAGCTCCCGACCGGTCTCCCGGAATATGTAGTAGTGTAGTGCATGTTAGTGTATGTGTAAGAGGAGAGGATAGGACAAGGAAGAGGAAGGACAGGTCGCGCGCGATCAGTGGCCCGTTTGCTAGTGCCGAAAATCCTGCCACCGTCAGGACGGCCCTTTGGGGGCCGGTTTTGGAAACCGGAAAACCAATTCTGTCGAACCTAGGACCTCCCGGTCAGAGGCGCTGCAGTGACATCAGTTGATGCACTGAGCTACCGCTCCCGGTACGAGAGCACAATGATGAGGAAGGAAAGATCGCGTGTTGTCATTGTTTTGATTGTCAAGGTACTGCCCTGGCATTCCTCTGGTATTGATCCGAAAAAACACGGAAAAAAGAGCAGCCGACCTCTAGAGTTCTCCTCCAGATAGCGGATGAATTCCCTCCAGCCGTCTAGCTAATCTCAAAAATCCAGCGTCAGGACTCGAACCCGAGGAGCTCCAGGTCAGAAACGCGGTAGAGGCCAGAGTTGTAGTCGTGAATCATTTCAGGCGGATCGCAGCGGCTGCGCTGGGCCAAGGCGCGGTTTGGGCGGGGGGGGAAGGGACGGGAAAGACACGGCCGAGAACAGGCGGCCGGCGCTGAGAGCGGTGGAGGCGACGCGCCGCCGGCATACGGGCGACGCACGCTTCGGAAGAGGCGCACGTCCTAAGGCGCGAGGTAGTGGCTGTGGCAAGGACACGGCGAGTCCTTCCAGTGACACACAACAGAAATAGAGTTTTTTTCTTCCGGGGGACTTTTCCGGTTTCAGGGAATGACGATTTTGTCTATTCGCGCCGTGAACTCTATGTCCCTCATGGGGGCGCATATTAACCATTACACTAGGCACTGACACTAGGCACTGACTTTGTGGTCACCATACTCACAAGGTCTTCCGCGACAACACACATACATGAAAGACAAGGGACAAACAACCATGCTCAAAGCGGGACTCGAACCCGCGACCCTGCCGATCGAGGCGCTGAGTCGGCACACACTCTAGCCACCGCGGCCACCCAGGTCGGCACCGCAGAAACATAGGTGTCGGAGTGAAATCAAAGCGCAGAGGTTGAGAGCAGGTCGATATGAAAACCGACTGCATGATACCATGGTCATCCATCATATGATTACCATGGTAATCACCAAATGGAAGACAAGGTGTGGAAATTGAATCAATGGGAAGAGTAGTAGTGGAAGCTATGACGTATGAGGGCAGACATTGGAGACGACCCTAGATGTGGGATGTGTCTAGCAAGCGCCAGGAACAGAAGCTGAGATGAACCGAGGATGTAGCCGTGCGAGCACCAGATGCACCTCGCGAAAAAGGTGCTCGCGTTCCTCGAAGCGAGGCGTCGAAAAGCGAGAGCGCGAGCAATTGAAGGGGCGGTGGGACGGCAGCTGGCGGGGAGGGCGCGTGGAGGCGGCGTGGAAACAGTATGCTACCAATGAAGATAGGGGACGGGGTGATTGGGAGCGGCGAAGGAGGGGGCGCGCCCGGCGGGCAGGATGCCGGGCGGCGCTATCGAGCCGGGCGGGCGCTGCGGCGTGCGCGGCCGCCGGTGCACGCGTGCCTGCGCGGGGGCGTGCGTGCCGACGGAGGCGCGGCGCAGGCCGGGGCGACCGCCCCGAGCACTCTGCCGTGACGCCGCGCCGTTCAAATGTTCCGGAACAAACGCGGGTGGGCGCGGTGCGGCGCCGTGCGGGGGCGGGGGCGGCGGCGGGGAGCGCAGCGGGGCCGGCGGTCCGCGAAGAGAGGAGGAGCCGCTTGGTCACGCGCCTCCGCCCCCGATCAGGGAGCGCCGGCCCGTCGCGACGCGTCGCCCCGCCCCGTCCCGCCCCGCCCACACCGCCGTGGTAAGTGGCTGTGAACGGACTCGGCTCTGTGCTCCACCGGCCCACGTGACTTCGCGATTTGGGACGCTCCACGGGACGCAGCGGCACCCGAGATTCGAATATCCCGACGGACATCTCCAACTGCTTCAACAGTGCCAGAACGAACGACACATGCCAATGGATATTCTACAAGTTTATCACTTTTTCAAAAGCTCTAGATTCGTAATTTGAGATGATAATTAGCAGATGACAAAGAAGGTGGATACTCTTGGTGCAATGATGGAAGATAAAGACATGCCATTTTGGCATAAAATAAAATGATACATAAACTTCTGAACTTGACAATTTTGATACCTTCTAATTGCCAACGTAAATTAGTTTTCTCCACATTTCATTGACAGAAAATATTTTGTGGGCATTTCTCTCAATAACCCTTTCAGCAATTTACCCTATATACTCGTAAAATGTCAGTGTTTGTGTTTTGTGTTCTCTAAAAGAAAATTATGATAAGCGTCTTGTCTCACTGAAATATATGAGGACAGAAGAATACGATAAATGGATAATTCATATGAAACTCTTGATTTGCTTATATATTTGATAAATTGTATTCAATTTTTCAAATAACATTCAATTCACATTCAATATTTTAAAATATTAATATACAATTAATTTTAAGTTATGCCCTAATGTTAATAACATAACACCTACGTACCCAGACGAAGTCTTAACCCCACTTTAAAATCCTTTGGATGGTGCGGGTTCACCATCCCCCACTGAGGCCCGATATAGCAGCTAGAGATTTTCATCTGTATCTCCACCTAACATTATTTCTATTCCATGAGCAGTTCAGCAAAGGCGACGGCGTAAAAATGCTGTACCTGTTTTGTTTACTACTCAAACGAAAGTTCCTTTCTGGATACCCTTCTTCACATTCTGCTCGCCCGTCGGGTTCCATCTGCTCAAATACATTGCGGCCGGCAGGAAATTCCGAATCAATGTGTCCACGGCGCTGCGAGTGCGTGTTGCAGGTGCAGCGTCGGGAGCAGCCGGCGCGTCGCAGTGGCAACTCACAAGAACAACGCGTGGCCGCCGCCGCCGCCGCCGCCGCTGTCCGCAGCAGACGGGCGCGGGCGTGGCGCGCGTGTCCACATGACGCCCTTTGTGTGGCGCGAGGCGGCCGCCGCTGCTTGCTGTGATGCGGAGGCGTGTCAATCGCCGCTGCTCGTCAACGCGCCTTCACCTGCTCTGCACGGCCCGCCCCGCCGCCTCGTCCCTACTTACATCCAGCATCAACACATTCACTCTTTATTTTTATAGACTTATATACTTTATTTATTTATTTATTTATTTATTTATTTATTTATTTATTTATTTATTTATTTATTTATTTATTTATTTATTTATTTATTTATTTATTTATTTATTTATTTATTTATTTATTTATTTATTTATTTATTTATTTATTTATTTATTTAAAGTCAGAAACTATTAATCACTCTGTATGACATGTGGGGGACAAGTGCCAGTCTGTTAGCTGTTAAACATACACATGTTGATTGTTGAGTATCGGAAGATGCTAATTTATATGTTGATCGTTACATTACTAATATTGGGCCCATATTTCTTTACATATTGGAAGAATTTTTATTGCCGAGAAAGAGGAATTTACAAGAACTTAGTATTCGATTTATCTGAAATTCTATTATTAGAGTAATTTTCATAGACACGGGTTATATCACGGCGACGTTACTGCAATTTTCTGTTTGACTGCGTCTCAGTAGCAGCTGAACATAACCACTACCTCTGGGTACGTGTCGCTATACTACCTAAATTAATTTCCCATAATATTCCTTAGCGCACACCACCATCGTCTTCAAGATGTTATATCTTTTTCCTTTGACTATTTGATTTTACTTAAATTTAGCACTTCGAACATAGAAATTGGAAGTACAGTTCTTGCCATCATATTTTGTATTTCTGTTGAAAAACATCTAACATGTTAGAAACGTTCGAAGTTAATATGTTAGGATGTGAATATGTTAAATGTGTGCATTTAATAGGCACACATTTAACATATATACATTTAAAATGTTGATGTTAAAAGCTAAGAAGTGGAGACGCGTCATTACCTCTTTTCATCATACTAACCAGCGAAATTGTTTCATTCGTTTATTTAGCTTGAAAAATTTATTCAAATCAACAAAATATACCATATGGTATTATCTCCTGCCTATTTCAAAATATTTCACACTTACGTAAATTCTGATTCCCACTCATACTTGCTTTTGAATCATTTACTTGTCAGAAGAGTTCGAAAATTCACCACGTTAATATTATGGAAAATTTTTAATTTCTCTGTGCACATTCATGTATTTGAACGTCATCAGACTTTGTGGCATGATACTTTTGCTTAATGGAAACTCCTCTCAGTATATTTTTTGGCGTATGCAATGCGAACAACTCAGCCCAAGTTTCTAAATGAATTCCAGAAGATACATAAATACGTGTCGTCAGCAGTATTATATAACATTATCACTTAAAACTGTCATATAATTACTTTTTTGTCCAACAGCTCAAATACATTGTTACACTACGTTTCGTATGTAAGATCACGCTATTTTCAGGTGCACATATGTTAACCATTTTCAAAAATATTTTCTTATGAACGGTCGATGCTATAATATTAATGATGTGCTGACCCTGCATCTAACGGAAGACGAAGTGGTGGGAATTTCATAGTTTGTAACAGAGAAGCAATCTTGACGCACCACATGGCTGGAGAATATGTATAAGAAATAATGCACTACCTCTTCGACAAGAATAAAAATAAAATAAAATATTCATTGCTACAACAACACATAACTTCTCGTGTTATTTGTAACGGATACGTATGACAATAGTAAAAATTGTATCCAACTAATTATTCACCCTTAGACATGAAGCACTGTCTTCAGCAAGATAAGCGCAGATTTGAATATGCAATTTTAAAAGTTTTGCAGATTCATGAAAATTAAAAAAAGGACATTTCCGGTATTTATAAGCTCGTTTTGCTCTGCTAAACGAAACAAATATGAACAATTTTGTCTGGCAATGGCAGAAATCGAATTCCGTCTTTCAGAAACATTAGGCAGCATTATCAGCCGTTACGCTACAACGTCCAGAAGAAGTTAGCATTCCAGAATTTAATATAGTATTTAAATTTTAATTTAACACGTAGCAGAACACTAGATTATATATACCTTACAATTAAAGACATTTTACATTTAATACATAAAGATTGTTTAAAATAATAATTTCGTAGCGATTCCAAATTATACCAAAATTACTAATATAACGAAAACATTCTGGAACTAAAAAATGTGGATTTTGACGACACTGCGTATACGAGAAAGTAATTTATTTTTTCAATGATTAAAAAAATTATGATACAAAAACCTATGAAAGTATTTTATAAGTGCTGCGAAACGTTCTTTTCTGTAGAAAAATCGGCAATTATTGTGTAAAAGTAGTTGTTACATCATATAAGACGTCAAGCACCACAACTTTACAATAAGAATTGTTGTATCTATGAAAAACGATGGAACGTATATAGCGGACTTGTTTCTCGTCGTATTTGCCAATGATGAATAGTCGTATTTCTCGCTTAAGAGTTCAAAGGGCACCGTTAGGTCATGACCTTTCCTGGAAAGCTTGCTGGTTATATAAGGGCGTTCAGGTCGCCTCCTGAGACACTTGATCATGAATCAGCAATTGCAGTATTCTGAGAAATGATTCATCTCCCTGGTAAGGCGGGCAGGCAGCACAAGCAAGAGGAGCAGTTCCAAACGTTTGTCGCAGTGAGCGTCCCAGAAACTGGCTGATCATTTCGACGCATCACTCAGCATATGAATAGTGAGGATGTCACTTTAGCACTATGTTACAACACGCGGGTGAATTAAGAACCTCACCACGGGCAGAAAGGTTTTCGAAGTTCTCCACAAAGAACAGCAAGAGAGAATTGCAAAAACCTGCACAGAAAACGAGAAACCTCAGAAACATCGAGGGAGACGTTGCGTTCTCCAATAATAGAATGCGTGATGAACTACGTTCATGTCGACACGATCGTCGATTCCCTTTAACACCGTATCATTATTGCTGTATAATTATCATCGGCTGTATTGCAACCGCACTCTTTCTTGTATCGACAACTTTAAAAAGATGCTGGGCTACGTATGTAAGTTCAGTACCGCGAGAAAGAACCAGAAGGGAAGGTTCCCCTCTCTGCGGTCCAACTGCCTGAGGAGCCGGCACCTTGACGGGAGAGAAGGCAGTCTCATCTCACCTGAAGAGGCCTTGCTCTCAGGTGTTGAAGTATAGATCCTTCTTTGAAGTTGAAGAAGCACGCTGAAACAGCATTTGAGAATTGCCATGTTCAGGAAAATGACCTTCCATACCTTCTCTTCACGATCATTTGACAAACATTTATAGGCACGGTCCTCTTACAAACGATGGAAAAAGTGCTACGAACACGTGAAAAATACTGAAGGACATAACTCAATGACAAAGTTACTGATGACAAACGTACAAGACTGTAGTCTTTCCGAACTCCCCAGCGTTCTCCACGGGCCTGTCCTGAGCTGAAGGCGCGCAGGGCATGGCAGTGGCGGCGCGTGGAAGTTCCCCAGGCAGAGGGCGCTGCCGGGCAGAACGGAGCGGTCCGAGGCGGGGGCAGGCATGGGCGACGCGGTGCAGCGTGGAAGACGGGTCGAGGCAGCCAGGCAACGAGGCGCTGGACGAGCCACGCCACACGCGAGCAAGCGGGTTCAAGAGGCCGCTTTCCGAAGGCCGAGAAAGGAGTTGCGATTAGCATGGGACTTGCGCGTTCAACACAGTGCATCACATCATAGGTAACATCACGATATACATATTAACAGGTAACAGGAGAATGGACAAAATCTTGCTTAGTGTACTAAAGCTGGGCCTACAAAAGGAAACACAGACATGCAAATTGGCATGCTGGAAAGCGAATAGAGAGGAGATAAAGACAAAGTGAATGGGAGGGGTGACGTACAATTTGCAGGTAGGAGTGACCAATATGTTTTGAACATATTCATTAATCATGTTTGATGATTTTATCGAATTTCTGTATTAATAATAACCGAAATCACCATGGATTCTCTCGCGCCTTGAACTCAGTTTTCGCTTTTGAACAAGACCCAAGTATGGCTAAAAACCTTACGTAATTTATTAGTGATTTCATATGTCTTCTGAAAAATAAGGGCCAAACCACACAATTCAATTTTATATAACAAACGTAAAAACATAACATTTAAAGAAGTAAAGTGAAAGCCAGACTTGGGAAGGGGGTTGGGAGGCCGTCTGGTGTAAACTTGGGCTGGGTTTCCTAGTGAAAGGCTAGAAGTGGCTGGCTGTACAGGACTCACTGGGGCGCGGCACCAGTACTCGGTGGAGGGGGCGGCGAGCGAATAGGAAAGCGTAGGGCAGGCAGAGGAGCGGTAGCGTTGCGAGGGAGAGCCGGTGCGGCGGCACCCACGCCAGCCGCGGGCGGTGCCCATCGATTCTCGCTATTGATCCCTGGCACCTGAGGTGCGCAAAATATCAGCCGGCTTTAGTGCTTGAGTGCTTCGTCGCCGTGTTTTCGCTCGCGCCTCGTGTATAAATCGTGGCGACATTGCGAGATACACGTAGCAAGTGCCCGGCAGCAACCGTTTGCCTGGAGATATATGCTGCAATAAAAATATTTGCATCACAATAACTTTCAGTATTGTACGTGGCTGGGCGTTGAAATTCACGTTTGCTTTTGATTTGTTTGTTTCGTGCGGGAAAGTGCTAAAGACTATTATCCTGTCGGGAAGGTTAGTGACAGATGTGCATAAAACACGAGTATTGGTTGTGTTTAAAAATTTTCGCATAATCCCCAATAGCTCGGAAAGCACGTAGCCTTCGTGTGCTTGGAAGCAGAGCTCGTTTAGCCCAGATTCTCGGGATTATTATGTGATTCAGAAATAATCAACTCGACGAAGCAGGTGCGTGACGAGCATCGCGCAATGATAGAGCCATTCTCTAAATAACAACGTGCGTTTGTAGTCGCATTAACCTTGAAATAATTAGCTAAAACGCTCTACAATAATACTAATTGGTCTATTCTTACCGTTTGTCGGGATAATGAGCACGTCAACGCTCACGACGTCACTAAAACGGTGGCCATTACCTTTATACCGGCAGAGCCTCTGGCGCACGCCCACCCCTCCCTGATTTCACCACACCAAAGTAGCACGTACAATGTCCATTAGGCAGATGTACGCGATTCGTTACACTCGAAAACATCTGGGCCACCGGTTCATTCCTGAAATCAGCGCAATTCCATCAGGCGGCGTGCGCTCAAAGCGGCGCTGAACAATGGTGGGTGGGCGCGGCGCCCTTAGAGGCTCGAACCCTGCTCACCGCGGCGCCACGCGCCCGCGGGCCACGCCACGCCACGGCCACGCCCACGCCGGCACGCGCCCACGCGCCGCCCCACGCGCCCGGCCCACACCCGCCCACGCCCGCCTCTGCCCGCGCGCATCATAGGAACGCGCGTTGAATCGCTGTTTCGCACCGCGCGCTGGCCAATTGCATCCCCGGTCACGCCTCTTCCCGCCGCGCACCTCTTCATCCACTCAACTCTACTGCGATGTCCGCCGCCTCCGCCTACGCGCCCCGCCTACGCACCCCGCCTGCGCGCCCCGTCTCCACGCCCCCGTCTCCGCTCTCCACCTCTGTGTCCCCGCCTCCGCGCCCTCGCTCCGCTCCCCGACTCCGCTCTCCGCCGTGCCACCGCCTCCGCGCCCCGCCTCCGCGCCCCGCCTCCGCGCCCCGCCTCCGCGCCCGCCTCCGCGCCCGCCTCCGCGCCCCGCCTCCGCGCCCCGCCTCCGCGCCCCGCCTCCGCGCCCCGCCTCCGCGCCCCGCCTCCGCGCCCCGCCTCCGCTCCCGCCTCCGCTCTCCGCGTCTGTGCCACCGCCTCCGAGCCCCGCCTCCGCCCCGCCCATGCTCCCGTCTCCGCTCCCGCCTCCGCGCCCCCGCCTCCGCGCCCCGCCTCCGCGCCCCCGCCCCCGCGCCCCCGCCCCCGCGCCCCCGCCTCCGCGGCCCCCCCTCCGCGGCCCCGCCTCAACGCCCCCGCCTCCGTGCCAACGCCTCCCGTTCCCGCCTCCGTCACCCGTCCACGTACCCCATCCTCCTCCTCCTCCTACCTAACATGCACTGCTGTATTCCCCACTCTCCTAGTACTTTTCCACACAAGCTTCTCATTCTTTGTTTTGATATAAATGGTAAACATCTAAATGAAATGAACTTGTGTTTTTATTTTGAGTAAAAGTACGGCGAAGACATGTAAATTTGTGAGAGATACAGTTGATTACGTTTTGTATTAATTCATTTTCGGAATATTTGAGCACACAACTATTATTTCGTTCTCGTTTAGTTTATGCGCCCATATTCCATTTCTTTCTTTCTTTTTTCTTTGCTGACCTCACATTTCTATGTTGTGATTTTGATCTATCAATGAGGTAACTGAACATTGGCTCAAAGAGGTAATCAAAATTCTTTGTAGCGTTGACTCTGATTTTTTTGACATTTTTTCCAACTAGGAATAACGACGATAAACGTAGTGCACATTATATCTTTAACAGAGCGGGCGCATTTCGTTACATTGCTGTCGCCAAGATGCACATCAACTGCAAGAATCAGTCACATGTTCACAATACACGCAAAATATTGTGGTTTCATAATAGAGAAGTTTCTCGCAATATGGATAAGAATACAAATAGAGGCAGTAATTTTGACCTTAACTTATTCTGCCCCTTGCTTGAAAATGTCTACATTAATTGCTGAATGATAAAGAAATGGTTGTTCATTGTGGCTGAGTTTTCTTTGAGCCAGACACAATTGTTTAAAGTATCATTTTGAAAGAAATTCAAAGAAAAATTGAGAGAAAGTATACTGATGTCGTGTAATAGAATAAACTTTTCACTTTTTTTTTACTTTTTCACCTTCTTGGTACGTAAAGAACTGTTGTACTGTATAAATAGAGCTGCGGTTTTTAATACAAATTGTCACAGTGTCTATATTTCCCGACGAAAGAAAAATTTCCAGCAGGCGAAGTAAGGTAGGTACGGTGATGGGCAAAAAGCCTTGCTCGTTACATGACTCCCTGACTCCCAGGTGTGGATAATAAAAGTAGGTCTCACAACACCGCCAGCTGGCAACTTTCGGATTAATTCGACCCTAAAGTGCCAAATACATCCACATATACACTACTAATTCACTGCGGAATTCGTGAAGCCTGTTTTGCCAAAAATGTATTTTATTGCAGTTTTAATTGGCAGTATTTTAAATTTTGTTGTTTTTGAGCAGTGTGCGTGCTACATTTTGCAAAACTATTATTTGTAGTTTTGTTCAGCCCTATTTTTGCTGCTGCAGGCCACTGGTAGACCCCGAAATTATAAAACGTGACGCTTCTTACGCTTTGCAGAATATTTTTAAAAAACGCTGTTAGTGATCTCTAAATATCTATGAACTTTAGATTTTTTCGTTTCTCACTTATGTTAATCAATTATGATATGAAGTGTACTACTGAAAATTCGTTCATGACATTTTCTGAATCATTCTAATAATAGGCATGTGCAGCCTAAAGCAAGAGGGGTGGTCTGGTACATTTCTGGGCCCCTCTCCACCCCCTTTCCCTAAAATTTCTTATTTACTTATGACATTTAATTTTGAAACAATAATACAACAAAAATAAAGGAATTATAACTTGAATGGTACAAATAACAAATGTAATTGATTTAATGTTGAATCATTTACGCCTCTTCCCCAGATCGTTTGGAAGGCCCAAATGCCGTATATCACACTTAAAATAATGAAATGTTCTATTTGGTAGGGCTAAGGGGAGCAATGGCCCCTGTCCCTCCCTATGCGCACGCCTATAACTCCAATGAAAATGTATATCGTAAAAACGGGTTACTTTGGCCCTCCGTATTATTTTGTCATAAACGAAAAAATGACCCAGCCATGTGTGCTACAAACTGATTACATCACGATTTTATTAGTACTGGTGATTCCTCAAGGCATCATCACTAGAGAAGGATACTTACCTTAAAAAGAGTTATAATTGCTACTAAATTCAGGACAAAGTACATTACAAGAGGGACAAAGTAAACATAACAAATTAAAGGCACAGTTTAAAATAAAACGCTCATTGGTACTGTAACAGCGTTAGACATCATCACTTTGAATATACAAAAAATGTAGGAAATTAGTGATTTAATATTGGCAATGAAAACTGGTGGCCGGGGATACGTTTTCCACTTCAAGTGAACACCACTACTCCACATCGCTAAGGGTTTTGTTAGTATTATCTCATCAGAAATTAACATTTTCTCTAGTAAATGCAGTAACAACTATACCATGAAACATAGTTATGTTAGTCAGATGTATAGAAACTTTCCGGCTGTTATCCAGTAGTACTCTAGGCCAAATTGACATTAGATGTAAGAAAATATTATACCGGTCCAGTACTGAACTCGCGTGATCGTGACAACTGAACTTACGTGAGGTACTTCTTGGATTCATACAGAGTAGATTACACAATATTAATTACTTCATAAACATAATGATTTGTTTGCAGAAAGCATTTTTCAATGTCTAGCAATTGTGTCCATTGGTCTTCAAAGGTGATCTATCGACATTACTGGATCGGAAGATATAGGCAATAGTGAGAAACTGGAAAAGAAAAATAATGAGATATAATGAACTCCGATATTTTAATATTAATCTGAAGTGACATTTGTTCATATTTGGCACATTAAAGAACTTTCTCTTGTCATGAAGTGTGAATTACATAATAATTACATTTATAAAAGTTATTTTATTAATCTGTATTATAATGAAATATGTTGTGTCAATTTCTTGAAAGATATTATTACAAGCAAGAATAGTTTTTTCTGTCATATTTTGCACTGTATTGTAGTGGTACATGAATGCATGCATCAATGATAAAGCACTGTGTTTCGACACGCGGGTACAAGCACCTGAATTCATGAGAACATGAAACACATGTTTGAAACACGTATTTAGCCCATACATAGATCATGAGTAATCGTTTAACGGTAACAACGGCAGAACACTACTCAACGACGAAAGTACCGACTCGAACAATACACTCGCACCTGTGTGAAGGTTATGGTCATCGTAAATTAACTTCTCGTATTTTTCTCCCTTTCCGACGCGCGGAACGTGCATAGCACTAGTACCAACAGTGGTCACAAATTTCCAGAGTACTTATGATAGAGCACGAACACGGGATAATATAAGCAGAAGAGGCAAATAAACATTTTCGCACATGAATCATACAGAGTCAAGATGCGACGAGATGCAAGGTCTTTAAATTGCAAGTACAAACAAATGCGTGAGTATACATTTCACTTCCGCACGAAGTAAAAAAATATCAGCCATTAATTTTGAATTTCAATTGAATATGATCTAATAATTGGAAACAGATAAGTGGGATTCAGGATGTATAAACTAACAGACATATATACTCACAGAGGGAAGCAATTGACTGCTTGCAGCACATTAATTTTATCAAGTAATCCAAGAAATTATTTTCATTGATAAATAAGTAAGATCTTCCTGGTCTTGGCTTTCATGTCCGTGTACAGTGGAATGGTTTTGGGTATGATTTTCGTTGTTTTCTAAGTAATCTTGGTTTTAGATATTGATTGAATATTGTGAACAGAACCTTAGGTATGTTTACACCATCTGATTTTAATTGGATCAACACTACTTTTCACAATTTAGCGTCACGATTAAACATGTTCACTGTAAGACTTATTTCATTATGAATGTTCGAAAGTTCACTAAAAAGATTCAAGGTTAAAAAATGAAGTTAATATCGGTAATAAATATACATAAAATTAACTTTAGAGTATTTTTTCTTTCTGCAAGTCTACGTCTGGGCTGGACACGAAGGCAAATTGTGGGCAAGGGCCACATATTTGTCTGCGGGCAAAGCAACAGGCTGACAAACCGTTGCCTGTTGACCGTTGATCAGGGTCACGCGGCGGCACGACGATTGTGAGAAGTTGCCTATACTGTATCAAGTAAGTAAATATATTTGTATGATAACCTGTTACTTTCCTAAGCTGATGTCCTCGAAATAAGAAGCGCAGTTCTTGTTTTTAAGTCATAAACATATTGTATAAGGAATTTCGCAAATTTGCTAGTATGTATTCCGAAGACCAAGCTTGACAAACTGCACTCCAATGAGTTTGTCGTCCGCCTGGGAAACTCGATGCTCCTGCGAGCATGGGCCACTTCTCCTGACTCCGCTCTTATTTCCCTCCAAATCCACAAAAGGGTGGGCACTTGCAATCTGCAGCAGGGAAGCTCACCCAGGAACAGTTATTTGATACGAAAGTGTTTGCTATCAAACAACCGAGATATGAATCGTGTTTTTGTATAATTTAATACTTATTACATATAATTGTCTCCACCCTGTCACCTTATTGGAGAGACAATTACGCCTGGATGTATGTTACTGACTAACAAATGTACTTTAATAATTTTGCCCAGTAGCTCTTATCGCTGAGCTACCGAGATGACCAATTCTTTGAACAATTTCACACGGCTGATGTTTCATAGTGCTTCATAGGGCATACTTTCACAGGGCGTCATGATTTCATAGGGCTGATTGGTTTTAAACTATCCACAGCACTTATCGTCGCGATAGCGAAGTGGTTAGAGCAACTGGGCGTTAGCCAAGAAACCCGGGTTCGAATCCCGGTGGCGTGATCATTCTTTGAACAAATTTAGTAATTAAAATACATTTATTACTCAGTAACAAAGTCACAACATGGATTCATATACTGTTGCGGAACATTTTTCTGAGCGTAATTGCCTTTCCAATAAGGTGACAGGGTGTTCATAATTATATGCCATAAACGGGCAATCCTTATACCTATTAACCTGTTCAAAGAAACGGTTGCCTCGGTAGATCAGTGGTTAGAGTATCTGGGCGTACGCCAGGATTGTATATGTTTGAATTGCGAATTCTTGGCTTGCTTTAATTTTGTGTTATGTTTGATAAAATCATTTTATTATTTGTTGTATATTGTAGCAATAATATGAAATAAATCAGCAAGTCTCTATACATTAACAAGTCTCTTTACGGTCGGACAGCTCTTTAATAGACATTTTTTTTGCCTGTTAAACCGCCTAACCTGAACCTACAAAGTTAATGTAATTATTGCACACATAAGTAAAGTCATACTAAATCAAAGTACTTTCGATGAAGAATTTTTAATTTTGTTTCCCATTGACAATTTGAAATATATCATGTGCAGAAATCATGTGACGTACCGACACTCCGGAGCTATTTGTACAAGCTTTCCTTCTAAATGTCGCTGTAATTGCTCTGAACGAAGGGCTCGCAAACTTTCGTACGCTAGTTCCTTTGTCCGCAACCTTGACATGTCTGCTATACCTGACATGCTTGTCGTAGACATTGATAGGGTACTGATCAATAATATGCAATGAGAATTAAATGACTTCAGGGGTAATAGCTGAAAGTTCGATTGTATTGTGCAACAAATTTATTAAGGTTTTATTGAAATTTCCTTCGAACACACGTTCCAAGTTTGTTCAAATCTGCTACAAGTATATTTTTGTTTCTAACTTTTGTTTCGGAACAACGAACAACTCCGAAGAGTGTAAAATCAAAGCACAAAAGTGGATAATGATAACAATTTGGAATGTTCTCCCACTAGATCTCAAATTCTTCCACCAAAATAGAAAAACTCACAATGAAAATATCATAAATATTATAAATATAAATTACTAATTTATATTTATATATTACTCATTCCAGGTATGACAGATCTTTATTACGAATTAATCTATGAACATTCTATTTCATAAGTAATTTTAATACCTATTTGTGCTTTTTCTATATATATGTGTATGTATATGCTATACTTAAACTACGCTTTGCATCAGTTAAATCAGTTTGGAATAAAAATGCTTCTTCTGTCTCTTGTCATTCACTTGTCGAGCTGCCAGCGACGTTTCCGCTCTCATATTACCTGGCTTGCCTGCCGCAGCTGTGACATGTAGTGGCCGTGCGCGCGGGCGCAGGGCAGAAACACCACAGCCTGAGCGGGCGAAACCTGCCCAGCCCTGGTCTACGGCAACCAGCCCATCAGGTAAAACCACAGCCAATGCACACAAACTTAATTATATTAGCCACAAAAAATACCTCCGTACTTCGCTTTTTACAGTATTTATATATTTAGTGTATAAACTATTTTAATTTATTTAAAAAATGGAAAACGAAGCTGCGTTCTTTGCAACTTCAGCTTATACGTCTCTCATTAATACAGAGAGTTAAATAAAATAACGTTTACGAGCCATTTCTTAATTCTTTTTCCACGAGGTACTTGTACATCAATGCCTCGACTTCGAAACGAAGCTCCCCAAATTCTCGGGAAAACATACCAGAGAAACATGCCCTAAGCATACACGTTCCTTTGCGATAGAAAATCTCGGACCAGAGCCCGATATAAATCGTGAATTGGAGAAATTTACTGAGATGTTTAAATGAGAGGATGAAATATATCAATTAATGTATCTCGTTATATTCATTCCACATATTATATACAACGCAAATACATACTTATAAGCATACTTTTAATTAATATTTTATTATGAAATGATAATGTAAATAATGTCACTGATAATGTAAATAATAATATAATTTGACCCATTGAAAATTAGACAACGAACCTGTGAATCCTTATTCCTCTAGTGCTACCTAAAATTCATCATTTTATCAATGACAACGTTGCAAATCTGCTTGACTTAAGGGACATTTGAAGCGCCTTGAACATTTAACCATATAAGTCTTCTTAATGACAAGAAATGCAGAGCCTAATACCAGATTCACATTTTATAATTAACTTACTAACATTAAATATTAATTTTGCGAAATAGCTGCAAAAACTGCATTACATGTATAAATTAAAAATTTCCTATAAACAAAAAATAAATTAGAATAGAGCTCTATTAATTTGGAAAGGATATGAAAGAGCGACATTTACGAACATTTTAATGAACGCTGGTTAAGATTCTCAATGATTGTTTTATCGTTTCCAATACCACAACTTATTTTATTACCGCCCAGTATCTGAGAATTGTCATTCAGAGGAATAATACGAATTAACAGCACTAAAAACCATCGTGCGAATAAAAGAGAAAAAAGCGCGAGTCCCTACTACAAAAAGCTTGCGTCGTGTCTCGCATTCACACGTCCCGACTGCGTGCCGCCCACCTGTCCTGCCGCGCGTCCCTCACTGTCCACGGCGCGCCGGCATCAGCGAGCCACGTGCCACGTGCCGCGCACCGCCGTGGCGACGCGCGCGCAGGGGCGGCAGGGGCGGGGCGGCGGCGGGCGGCGTGGCGGGGGCGGCGTGGCGGCGGGCGTGCTGGCGGGCGCGCGTGGGGTCTTGCGTCGCGCATCCCGCGCCTCCGGCCGCCTCAGTTTAATGGATGGAAACCGCCGCCCGGCCGCCCCGCGCCCGATCGATGCGTTCTCGAAGCCGTCGCCGGCATTTATCGCGCGCGCCGAACTCGCACCCAAGACAACGTAACGAGTTAGTCATCAAACGCATTCAAGCATTCGCGGTTATTGGAATTGTGCTCGGAAGCGTTCTTGGGGTCTTGAGATACGCTTACATCTTTATCTCCCATCCGTTGAGGGTGGGCTGTCAAATAACAGAAGTGGCAGACGGTGGGTGGACGGGGTAAGCTGGGAGGCTGTTGATGGATGGTGGAAGGCGGGGGTGGCGGCGGGGAGGCAAGGACAGTGGGGGCGAAGCGCTCGGCCGGCAGCAGCGAGGGCAGCGGGGGCGAAATGGCGCAAGCTTCCGTAGCGCCCTTTCCCCGCGGCGCGGCCCCGAGCCACTCCGTGCCGCGCTCTCCGCCCCCGTCCACGCCCCCCCCCCCGGCCCCGGTCCCCCCCCTCCGCGCCCGCTGCCGCCCCTGCTCCCGTCCCCGCACACGTCCCCGCTCCCGCCGCCCCGCTGTCACCCCCCTCGTCATCCTCGGCCGCGAGGCCCATCCCTGCGCCCCGCCCCCCCCCCGCCTTCGCCTCCTCCGCTGCCGCTGCCAGCAGCCTCGGGGCCTAACTATCAATCCCCAGCCTCCGACTAATTTCATCGGCCTGGGGTTTACAGCGGCGCATTGTTCGGCGCAAGGACGACTCCAAATATAGTTCGTTTTCTCTATTCAACGGGGCTCGTTGCCGGCGTGGCTGCGCCCGCTTTAAAGCGGTTGCGGGCGGCGGCCAACGGCGAAGAGGAGAGTGCTGAGGCAGGTGGCCCAGCGGGGTCGCAGGCAGGGGCGGCGGCTGCTCCACTGAGCGTCCGCAGCGACGTCGCAGGTCTCCTACTCACCTGCAACAGAGAGAGAGACGGGGTGGTCAGACCTGGTGCCTCGGCAGAGCGCAACGTGATCGCAAACCAACTTTCATTCTGATCATGCTCACTGAACCTATACGATCATTGAAATGGCAAGTGTTAGCTGCTTCTGTTTTTTTCCCTTACAAAAGTATTTTATGATTTAATGGAGGCAGATGTATCTTGCAATTACATTTATTTCTTGTGTACTATCAGGACTCTAACGTTAGAGCTGGAATTATATTTAGTATTTATCTAAATTATAGGATATACATAGCTGCATGCAGCAAATGTATACGTAAACTTCATAGGCTGCTCATAAATCCTGCAAAAACAATACAATAGATTGATAAAAGTATTCTTAAATACCTCAAAATCTATGAGCCATAAAACTTAGGAAATAAGTGAAAATATAGAAACAATTGTCCAAGAATACGATTTATAGCAGAAAGTTAATAAGAGGCTGAAATGATTAACTTTTCAGTTTTTAAACGTGTTATGCACTTTGATTCCCTTCCCTTTATCACTTCTGAGCTTAATTTCTTTGTATATCACTTGAAACCTTTTATCGCCTCTGCCCTTCACAATGCAAAGCCTTGCATTCGTGGTTAAAATACTCAAGTTACATTGATGCGTTTAAATATTTGCTATGGTAATCAATTCCAATCAAATGCTATTATTTCATTATAAAATGAACATTTTTAGTGATCGTTCTCCTGTACCCTCTATTTAACATCGTCATTATCTCCATCCCGTGGTAGAGCAGTCACATAATTAATTGTCAATGCCTGTTTGCCCTGGATGTTCCTTATAATACTGGGTGAGTAATTTCAAGGTGACGAAAACACACCATCTTCATTATATTCGCAATAAGTAATTCCTTTACCGTTTTCACCTCAGAAGCATAGATTCCCTTCGCAGAGTATCATAGAAACTAATCAAAGAGAAAAGAAAATTTGAAAAATTCATTGTAAATATCAGTATCTAGTAAAAACAAGCCAAAACTATATTATCTTTTCAAATCTAAAGACTTAACAAACGAAAAATGGGAATTACTTTACAGCTAAATAAGATAATTTTGTAGCCATCCCTTTTCTTGCGACGAGAACTACCACCAACAGGAAAAGTAGGAAATGGATCACATCTTCACGTTTACGAACATAATCGGTCTTTTCTGCTTTCGAAGTGGAACATGGGGATGACTCATTATAAAAGTTTACTATTGCCCCTATTTAGACAACTATTATGATACAAAAGTCGGGAAGAAAATACTATAACCAGTGAACACATTTTTGTTGTCGGGCACACAACTTCCAACCAATTGTCATTATTTAAAATTCAGAAAATAACTGAGATATTCAATGACAATATTTCAAATATAACACTTCTCCCCATAGAACACAGTTTTTTATCAATTCGGATTAACAATGTTGTTGGAACAACGCAGACTGCGGCGGCAAAAGTTTCAAATAATGATTTTTCTGTGTAATTACGTTAATCATCTATCTCTGGAAGTAGTTTATTATATTTCTCTTGAGTTAGGACACAAGAATGAAGGCATTGTGAAGCATGATGGCTGTCGATTTTATTTCGAAAATTGGCAACTCCTTTCCACTTCGTGACACGCAAGTTGCGTTAATGGGAGCCCGCTCTCCCTGTCGCTTCTACACAGAGAATCAATAGCATATTCATTAATCCTTTAAGCCCATCAACTAAGAAAATGGTCAGCTGTCGCTTACTCGCGATTTCGGGAGGTTTTACGACCAGAAGGGTAGAAGAGCACGAGAGGAGAGGACGACGAAGGGGATTAAAGAGGTGTGGGAGTTGAAGGTGTGACGCGTACACTTTTCATCGAAAAATGGGCGTGCAATTCAAACAAAGGGCTGCTGACAGCGCAACCTAGAGGGCGTCGGAAAGATGCGCTTCCAAGGTGCACTTCTGAAAGCTTCCATTACGGCAACAGATAATCACAGAGAAGAATATGAGTCGGAAGTACGTATACCAGTGGGAGAAAGTTGGCAAATTTGGACCAGCGTCTATATTGAACCGCACATGTATTTCTATGCATAAGATCATTTGGACAATATAAATTGGCTCCACTCCTAGTGGATACTCTAATGGGCTTGTTAATCAATTTTCTGTGAATAGTGGACATTCTAATGAGCAGGATTGATGTTACAGTGTTTTCCTAAGTGCCTTAGAGTTTTTGTGCTATATATTGTAAGCCATTATGGGCATACGGAGAACGTAATTGCAACTCTTTACGTTACACGTTACAAATATACATCGTTCACTTCTGAATACGGATTATATGACTAACGTTTCCCTTGAAGTACCTGTGTAGCATTATCTGATTCTTATAATTGAGCCAGATGCCAAAATTAGACCGCAGAATGTTGCTTTGATTGCTCCGGTACATCGTAAAATCCTGGTAGGCACCTATAATATAATTTCCTAAGTCTCCGAGAGTGTATGGTAAAGTTTAAGCAACTGTAGCTAGATAGAAACTTGGTTTCTTTTTTATTTTTGTGCATTTTGTTACTTACGTGTAACAGACATGCGTCCCAAAAACATTTTCAGACAGAACGTCTCCATCAACAATATATCTAGTAGCCCTACAACATCATTATTTGAAAAGGCTCCGCAATATTATACTACTACATGAACCTGCAAAAGGGTTTCCAACCAGCAAACATTTTCTCCATGGCAAGACTCGAACACAAGATCATTAAGTTAATTCGCCATGCGGCATCTGTCTTAGAGCAACAGATTTCATTAAAAAATCTATATCTTCACTAATGTACTTGTAGGATTGCGCTGATAAAATTGAACTTTTGCAATTTGAAAAAAATAGGATTTCAAAGAAAATGAGACCTACACCAGTCTTTTAAGTTTCTTTGCACAATCCGAGGAAAACGTTTAATTCAAAAATTAGAGCCGTTTTTGAGAAATTGTTTAGGCTTCAAGTAAAATATCCCCAAAATCAAAATATCCCTTATCGCAGAGCCTCGAGTTCCTTCAAAACGATCGGAGAATTTAAAACATTGAAGAAAAGTGTCTGAACGGTTCAGGCGCTGGTGTTGACTACAGAAAAACGGACGGACAGACAGAAAGACGTCGCGCACCAATCAATTGTTCGGTATCAAGGTCCCACAAAACATGGATTCTGACTACAAACATGTTAGAGAAAGTAATTTAGTGTATACAGGATCACGATTTATCCACCCTTTCGGTTCGAGAAGTAAGAGTTTTTCTGTCAAATAATCGACGTTTTCCGGTTACGGTGACGATTAAAATAAGTTGGCTTTTACGAAGTAAGGCGAGAGAGTAAATGAGTCCAAGTTGAGCAATTTTCCCCTATAAATTGGGCGAAGAAAAAATATAAAAAATGAATCTAGATTGGGCTCGTTTGCCATATTAGTGATAACAAATTAATTTTGAATTTGACAGAATAGCATAAATCTAAAAGTGCCCCACAATTTGCCACACAAAACTACTGTTACCACTAAAAATATCTATACTTTTCAAAATATTCTTGATAGACTTGTGCTCGGTACACAATTTGAAAGAACTTATATATAAAAAGATAATCCACGAAGAGAAAATTTAAAATAGAAAATAAATTAAGTAATAGAACGTACAGACCTAATTAATTATAAATAAATTTTATCTATCAAGCCAATTTATATTGGTCTAAAATATAGATGTCAAATAATCACTCTGAAATAAAACATTTTTCTACTTCTGGGAATTACTATTGGCACCAATAGGGTAAGTGTAATGTAATGTAAAGCACTGAAACCATATTAAATTTATCGCAAAGTCGCTTCGCTACATTTCGAACATTTCTGTTTGAAATTTAGTAAAAGGACTTTACAGAACAAATTACATTGACCTCTCACACATGAAACAAATTATTCAAATAATAATTACTATGGACACATCTAAGTCATTGATGTACACTGAACAGTAGCCTGCCTTAAAAATATACACATCTTTTATCACAACTACATAGCTTCGACTAATCGACAACACTGAGTTATTACCGAATGTAGTTATCGTAAATCCCATCTCAGAGATCGTCGCCTAATCTACAACGGACAATCTACAGCTGACAGTGAATGGATCGTCGCCGCAGTACATTTCGCAGCCCGTCGACCAGCTCCTCTCGCCCCCGCCCCCGAATGCGAGCAACTCCACCGGAAGAGACGCCACCTCTGCCTCTGCGGCCACCCTCGCCGCCAGCGCCGCCGCCCCCGTCGCCGCCGCAGCCACCATCGCCGCCTCGGCCCGACGCGTAGATTATAATGGGCACGGAGGCGCTCCTATATAACTTCGCGAGAGTCTATTTCCTGAGTTCGCAGTGCGTTTCGCGCGTCCCGCCCGCTCCACGGCCGCTTGGCGCCTTCGCGTGCGCTCGTGGAACATTGGAAAATGATAAGTAGCGCCTGGGTGGAACATTCGCAAACACACCCACGCCACCGCCATCGCCGCCGCCTTCCCTCGAAGCTGCGTTCACCAAACAACCGCAAATTTCACCATGAAATTGTCTGCCGCATCCTCCATCATTTCAGTAGACGCGCGTATTTTTTTTTAATATTAAGGCATTTTATCACGTGCTTAACGATCTTTTCATGAACTCGAAACTATTTTTCAAGTCGTAACGCTGCCAGAAATAACCGCTCTGCAAACATTTTGTTGTAAGCAATTTCATGGAAGTGTTACTCCACGTCACTGAAGAGAAGTGATTGTTCAGCTGCAGAGAACGGAAATATAATTACTAGAAGGAATATAAAGTAGTGTATTACGAAAATGGCTGACATAAACATGAGTAAAAAAGAAAATAAAGTAAACTGCTGTCTCGAAATTTCATTGTCTGCAATTGTAAGAGAAAGGAGTTCGTATGTGAATGAAATACATAGTAAAAATGAAATTACAATATGATTGAGAATTCGAGATATGTGCGAGTATAGTCGAACATTGCACCCAAAGATGGTTTTCAACAACGGAACACAATGTTTCAGTATTTATGTTTAGTGGTTAGTCACTGTTGTTACCTACACCAACATTCATGAAAACGATTTGATCACGAGAGTCACGACATGTCTAACTTTATGAAACAAATATTCTTTTTATCATAATCTGATACAAGGTCAGTCAATTTTCTAAACTTATTTGGTTACATCAGCGTAAGAATGTTTTGCTTTTCTAGTAAAATTTAAAGAATTATACATGTAATCTTACCAATCAATCACAAAAATATTATATGCATGGAAATTGCTCTTTGAAAGATGAAGATAAAAAATATGTGTGAATATAAATGGAGAATAAGAACCAAATGTTAGAGAGTAGAAAACTTCGAAGAGAAAATACACAAACACATCTGCAACTCTTTTTATCAGAAGTGTGATTATAATCTACTAATTAAAATTTCATTATAATTTTTTTTAATTATAAAAACCAAAATTAACTTGCTTATTTCATATTTATTCATATTCTAAAACTTTTAATTTTCAAAATGTCCACGTCATCAAATCTACAATAATTCTCCTGTTGATTTCAGAAGGAGAGGATGAAAAAAATGAAAGGTTAAAAATAACCAGGAATCGCGTCAAAAGCATAAAAGACAGTAGAGCAGTTTAAAGCGACTGTAAGTACATACTCAAAAAGAAAATTTCAGGCTTGGGGACACGGAAGATGTATACCCAAAGGACGTCGTTTGCAAAGAGTAAAATTCGTCCTCAAAGGAGCAGTTAATGGAACAACTACGAGAAGAAAACTTTACAAATTGCAGAAAGGCGAGGAAAAGGGTCAAGGAAAGCCATGTTTCTTCCCTAGCAAACGCCTGGGGCAACACCAGCAACATCGAGAAGTTCGAGTACTGGAACAGTTCCTCCGGGATTCTTGATTTATTTTATTATTGATTTGCTGCTGAATGTATTAGAAAAGATAAAATATATTTGCTTTAAGCAGTCTATTCACAGGCGAGCCTGACTTACAAGCCTGCGATGCACTGATTATAAAACTATCGTCGCTGCTACCTGCTTTATTGTTCGCACAAATGGATGGCAATTGTTTGGGCAGATGTTGTTGGCATGCCTGTGAAAGAGACCCTTTATGTTTCATTCTTTTTTTTCTCTTTTTCGTCAAGTACATTCAGGCATTCAAGATGTAATGCACAATTAGAAGAAGATTTATTTTGGCGAAGATTACGTTTTGTTGGCCACGTCACGCCATTAGAACATAGCTTTACACAATTTTGATAGAGAAACTGGATTAAGGACGAATTATTACAAATGTTTTTTTTAGTACTAGATTATGATGTATTTTATATACACTGGTTCAAAATACACAATTTCCAACAAATTTGCTTTATTTCATAAATGATGCTGTGTAATGTTGAAATTATTACCAAATTAAAATTGAAATATTTTTGGCTTGGCATGAGTTACCCAATGTGTTACAGTTTATGATGTAATATTTTAATGTGTAATAAAAAATGTATTTCGTTTTATGCGCTGTGTTTGCTTGATGTCTCTAATTAATGTAAATTGTGTCAAAGCAGAATAAAACAGTCAGTGAAGAATCAGTTATTATTTTGTAATTTAACATCATTATTATTATAATGGATGTCGAATTTAATATCGTCTCTATTTTTCACATTAAGTAATTCGGTGAAACTTACTAAGCCATTTTGATACTTTTATTACTTCATCGTCGAGTCATATAAAGAAGAAGAATGTGATGAAAAAGGAAATAGTTACTTAGTCAAGTCACATTAAAATAGTTATTTAGTTAAGTTAATTCTAAATAATTTGGCGTACAAAAATGACAAGTAGTTCTCACGTAAAATAGAACTGGATAGAAATTGTCAACACGTAATGAATAATTCTGTTTTCTATCAGTTAGGTGACTGAGAATGAAAATGCACCTATTCTACCATACTGTACTAAACTTTACATTCATGAGAGAAAGTGCTTCAGTTTGGCTTTCGTAATCCCCCAATCACAATCAATAATCAACGAGTCGCTGGCAACATAGAGTAAATGTAAACCTAATTACCCCCACACATTTGCAATACCAAAAATCCGAAGGGACGCCTGCTGCGTCCCAATGGGGCCCGAAGCGCTGCCAGTCGCACGCTCGCACCTCACGCCCCTCTCACACCTCGCTCACACCCCCTGCACACCAAGCTCACACTCGGCTTACACTCCACTCGCGACCCGCGCGTGTTCCGCTTGCACCACGTTCACGCACAGCACTCACCCCGCACACACACCTCCTGACATCCCGTACGAACCCCGCTGACACCCAGCTACCGCCTCGTTGTCGCCCCGCTCACACCCAGCTGAAGACTGCTCACGCCGCGCTCACACCGCTCTTACCCTGCTGACGCCCACTCACACCCCGCTGACGCCGGGTCTCTCGGCCAGAGGCTATTAAACAAATTAGGCAAGTGCGTTTGCCAGCCCATCTTCATTTCCTGTTCGAGCGGCGAAGTAACACCTCGCCTGTCGGCCCAAAGAGGCGCACAAAGAGCCAGCCACGAGCATGTGCTCTCGCGCGCGCCCGTTATTAAAAAGCGGTCCCAAAGCACTGCGCGGCGCGGCGCGGCGCGGCGCGGCGCGGCGCGGCCTGACTGGCGGCGCGGGCGGCGAGGAGACCGGCGATGGGGCGGGCGCAGGGGCAGAGAAGGCCTGACGACGTCGCAGACGCGGCTTTCCGTTTCCCCCGGAAGGCCCTGCGCTGGGCCTTCCGCGGCCCGCGCTCCCTCGACGCAAAGGGACGCACCTCGCATTGTTCCGTGTTCCCTGCAATGACGTCAGGTTCTTGTCATTTTGTTCATGTGGGAGCGTAGAGTGCAATAGGCCTCATATGAAGATTATGCTCGATGTACATGCACATCCTTCACACAAAACATCTATGGACTGACTGATCAGTTTTTCATTTGCAATAGGTTTCCTACAAAATCTGTTGTAGGTGAACGTGAATATTTTGAAATAAATCATTGCGATCGAAGCAAGGAGCACGGAAACAGTCATGGCTAGAGATAGTAAGCCCGTACGAGTTCTCCCCTACTTGGCAAATGTCATCTACATTGTTCAAGCAAGCAAAACACGTTGTCTTCTATGATTCTCCTGCACTTGATTCCATAACCTTTCAAGCGGCCCCTGATATTTAAGTTCGCTTTCAGACCGACCCAGCCCACAGAAATGCGAAAACGAAGTCCTCTTGCCTAGCACTTGACTGATATCGGATTCCTTGTTTCAGTCAAAGATAAAGTGAAAATCAAAACCTGTGCTGCTCCAGTTTTTAGCACTGACTCGCCTGTGAGCGCAGTATTCGGTCACTGCTCCACGCAGCAAGCATTCGTTACGTGAGCGTCGCGAGGCCGCGACACATGGCCACTGCCTCGTATCATCTCGAAACTTGTCCACTAATTAGCGTTGATCAATCAAATGCCGTTCTGCACATGTTAACTGGAACACGGATGGAGAGAGACCCTCTCAGGATAAGTGAAGTTCAAGGTATTGTAAATTCTACATGTTTGATGTATAATTGAACAGAAGTGCCACAAGATAATCAACAGGAATTTCCATGTAGTGCTTAACATTAATACGAATTTGTAGCACAGAGCTCGAGGACCAGTGATAAATTCAGAAAGATGCAGAGGATCCATACTCCTAAATACATGTTTGATAATGTTAGTCAATTTGTCGAAAACAATTAATGCATAATGATAACATCACATACAAAGCAGTATTACCTTTATAAATAGACATGTTTAATTCAAGCAAACAAGCTTTTTCATTTCAAAAATACTTTCAGCGGGGCCCCGACTGAGATGTTCTCCCCTTGAAATCCTGTGGATGAGGCGCTGCCGAGGACTGGATTGTCTCCTCAGTTACCGCACATCCCAAAGCAGCCGCGCCGACGCCAGCGACCTCTGGGAGGCACCGGCGCTCACCCGTCACGGGGCTGCCCGGGCGCGGTGGCGCAGGGGGCGGGGGCGGGGTCGGGGCGGAGGGCGGGGGCGGCGCGCGGGGCGGGCGCCGGCGGGGGCGCGCGGGGAGCCGGGGGCCGTTGTCGCCGGAGCTCCGCAGTCGACCGGACGCACTGCGCCTGTCAGATTGCCTTCCCCGACCCCTCTGTGAAAACAAACACGGCGCCCGGTTCCCGCTGCCTTCCCACGCGCGCTGCATATCGCGCCGGAGACACCTGCGCCGACGTTACCGCCGCCGCCGCCGCCGCCGCCGCCGCCGCCGCCGCCGACGTCGACGACGACGACGTCGCGACCGCCTCCATCGCTACTCTCGTCGTCATTGGCCTCGTCATCGGTGCCACGAACGCTATGATCGCATGTGAATGATGCGAGCGCTCACCGATGCCGTGGCTGCCACATTATCGCCGTCGTCATCGTATCTCGTCCCGCATTCATCCACTCTGTTCACAACACTTCATTGGCAGCTCAATTCATCCCCCTCACTACTCCTGCTGTTGAAGGCCCCATGCTTCATTTCCAGCCTCACTTCCACGACTTCTTCGTAATCGCATTGAAGCTTTCTAATATTGCTTGCTCTAGTCATCGTCGTTGTTCCCCCTTTCTTTATAACCCTATCTTCTTCACCGAAGCTCTTCTTTCCTCCCATCTCTGTTTCTCAGCCTGTTGTATTTTTAATCCTGTCTTCTTATTTCGTTTCCGACCGCTGCCATCTCCAAGCCCCTGCTCTGCTGTTCACTTTTCGCCGGCGAAGACCATGATGGAATTCCCCCTTGTTGCTGCAGCTAGCCACGGGACACGGCCGTCCAGATGGCCACGCCTGACGTGTCCTCTTGTGCTAGCAGCCATCGCCCCTTCGGTGAGAAATTTTCTTTTTCGCCGCTTTTTCTCTTGGGCTCCGCCACACTTCAGAAAAGTCTGTACCATGAGTGCTGATAGTATTCCGAGACAGCAGTGCAAACAATGCCGGTATAAAATACACAATTTCATTGTGATCTATTTCTAAATTGTTTAGATTTTTATTTATCGTTCCTAAGGAATCTTTACTGCATTTTGTACTTCTACAACATGAAGAATAACAGAACTAAAACAGAAATTGGAGAATGATTCAATCCCAAAAAGTGAAGAAAAGAACTACAAAAGATGATTATTGGAACCTCTCTTCCTTCGGTTGGCACCTCAACTTCATTCTGAGCGTAATATGGATGCCATTTTTATTTAAAGTGGCCTCAGATAATAATAAAACTCGTGTATAATAAAACAACAAAGAAACGTCTCAAAATGCATAAAACTCTAGTCTCGATAATGTACAGAATGAAAAATAAGGAATGTGATTTAGGATAATCAGTACAGACTACTGTATTCTACATTAAAATGGGAAAGAGACATCCTTCAGACTACTAGTACTAGTTCAAATACTTTTTTGAAATAGTTCTTAATTTGAAAGTCTTTAACTATAGTTAAATTATCTCACTACGAATCAATGATATATTACAGACACTATAAAAATTCGAGAACATTCGCGCAAAAAGGCAAATAAACAAGTATTAGAATGGAACAAATAATATATGCTTTTAGTATACACTGTTTTTAACTCTTTGTTTATTTAATTTTAGTTAAACTGATGATGGAAGGAATGCCAGTTCCCGGAACGATGTTAATCGTACAATTTGAAAAAGAAAACACTACATTGTATTTGAAAACTATGTATGTGCCTCTTTTTATCCATGTGAGCAAGTTCCTAAATATTTGTTGTGAATGTCATAAAACAACATGGGATCATATTGAGGTAATTCAACAACAGTTCAACACATATTTTGGCAGAAAGCACAGATATTTCTCTCCATGCTGCTAAATTTAATGGATAATATCTAATATCAATTGTTATAAAACATTTTCTACACAACACCGAAGTTCTAAAAAATATTTGAACTCTACATATATTCAGTTAACACAATTAAGGGGTTTTTTTTTTTTAATATAATCAATATATTTTAACATTGATTCTCGTATGAAAATTTTTTCAATTTATTCCAATAATTTCTTTAAAGCACATATTCATTTTTTTATATCCACATTATTCAATATTACTTTTTCCAATATGAGAATTAAATATTAAGGAGATAACAGAACCTCTAAAAATACTTGTCGTTCATTACAAACTTCAGTTCAATTAGTACATGCAATAAATTCCAGGACCTCCCATTAATTTCTTTGTTGAATTGGTTCCTGAAACTCCCTGCCCTATCCCCAATGATCATCTCCATAGATCACACCCTCTTTTAATATTCATCTCCACCTGCACATTGTCTGGCTCGGAGGAGGTGGCGAAAGCGCAGGGGACCTTTGCTGCCGCAATCTTCCCTATCGGCTGCAAGACGCTCCCGGTTTCCCTCGCACTTTCGGAAATTTTACGAGCACGTTTGTAGTTACGATTGTATACTGGCTCACTTGAGGTGGAAGGAAGCCCCTCCCTCTCTTTCTTGAAGTGTCCCGTGCGAATGCGGCTTTCAAAAAGAGGAATGGAATTTTTAATATTTTCCATATTACGGGCCATAAACCTGGACATACAGGTAAGTCGTTCCAGGCGAAATCGGGGCCGTTATTGTCCTGGGGAGCACGAGCGTTCGCCTCGACGCGTCGCAAGCGCGCTTCCGCCTCCGCCTCCCGCTCCGCCTCCGCCTGCGTGTCCGCCCCGCCCCTCGCTCCCTTCGCCCGCGGAGTCCTCGTGGCCTCCCGCTTGCGCACTCCCTGCCGCTGGCGCCACGCCTGTCTTCGTCACACGCGCCCTCGCTGCGGCCCCTGTCACTGCCAAAAGCCAACTTCCGCGCATGCAAACAAGAAATTCAGGCCGGAAGGTGAATGCCCCAAAACTCCCCAAGGAGAATGAAAGAGAGTATGTTTTTAAGTAAGATGACATGTCTGTGAGAGAATCCGTTCAGTTTTCAATAATCCAAAATTGAAATTTAATTATTGCCTCTTATGTAGAAGAGGCGTTCAGGTATATGAAAAAATATTTTGACTTCGTTCTTTCCATTATGATGAACTTCAAATCTTTCGTATGATGAACTTCAAATCTTTCACATTAAGAATTTTTTGACAATGTTGACATTTTATTAGCTGGTCTAGTATAAATAACAGATTTTTCCGAAGAAGCTCAAAATCGCTGACTAGACATATTAATTTTCTCCAATAACGTGTTCCTTAAACCTGTAAAACATTGAACAGTGTCAACTTCGCAGCCACCATTCCTTATTTTTTTGACATTCCACCAGTTATTAAATAGTTCGTGAATACGCTCTCGAAAAATTAATTCGAGATCGCACGCACCAAAAAAATGCTCGTGACGGCAATACAATATCATATTGCATCGCAATCTACAGCTGCATCGACCCCTGCTATAGCTCATAGTGTTGCCGCCACCACAATTTGCATCGTGCGTTCCTGCAGACGCGGGTAGCTCCCACGCATGGGCTCCATTTTATGACGATACGTGCATTTGGAAGCGCCCCCGTACGCCCTGCCTTCCCTTACCTTGCCCTCGCTATGCTCTCGCCGTGCATCAATTATGTTGCACTAAAATCGTTTTTGCTTATGTAAAATGAAATTTAAATTTGCCTTCGATTTTCGGAACAGATAGATTCCTGCCAATTCCACAAAAGAAAACTTGTCTTCTACAATACATTAATTCCAGAAAGTTTTCCCGCAGTTTTTAATACATCTCCACTATAATGTGCGATTCTAAGATTGAATCATTCGTTCATGCATTCGAAATTTAATGTTACTCTATTGACGTTATACCCTCAAGTAATAATTTGACTTGAACCCTCAACTTGAAATATTTGCAATTAAGACGCATATTATTTTTTCAGTAAAATCAGATAAATTCAAATAAAAATCACGCATTTACGTGCATTAATGTATTCTAAAATGCTATTTTCTATACAAAAAATTATGTTTTTACATTGATCTACGAAACCCTTGAAACTGAAATTAAAAAAAAAAGAATGAATGTGAGTCTTTTCTAACTCTTATATATAGCTCTAACTCTTATATACAGAAGACAAATTACTGATGCGCAGGTGCACTGTAATTAATACCGATCGAACTAACAAATCTGAGAACTCTCTACTCTGATGTAGACGCAGTTTCACAACTTGGATATAATATTTTTGTTATCATTTTCATCTGCAACTTTTTAATTGAAATATGAAACTTCGGTGGACGAGGTTTATTTCTGCACTTTTTACGAATCCATTTACTATGAAATCATCTAGAAAGAAAAACCGACAGCATTCAGAGGTAATACATCAGAAAAGATATCTACATGCATTATCAGCTTATGTGTTCTTCACGTTATCGCTTATAAGAACTACATTAGCGTTTTCAACGACGTTTGCACCTAAAATTCCATTTTCTAAAAATTCCTTCCCTGTCTGCACGTTGCCTTGCCACAATGTACTGGAATATGAATCATCTTCACGCTAAGCAGTTACACAGGAGTGGTAGCTAGTATGTTTCACGCAACTCACTGTTGTTTTACTTTCAAGACCATCAACAATAGCAGTAAATTCCGTGATCTATTCCTATTAATAATTTAAATGTCAGGTCAAACGAGAGGTGGTGACGTTTACGGCCTTATTGCGTTCTCTTTTGAAGGGATGGACGTGGATTTTGCGGTCTACCTCGAAAAGCAGACATCCCTGCCTAAATTAATGTGAACTGTTAGTGGATGTAGTTTATATCTTCCCGTAATGCTGCGGAAAGAGCATTAGACCAGTGATTAGAAATCCGTTTACGTACTATGGTTTTACAGGGAATTAATACATCCATTTCGATCAAGCTTTGTAAAGTTTGTTGAACATTGTGTCTACGTATTGAAATGTTGGTACTTTTATGAATACCTACCTTAATAGATTTAATTGTATGTGGAACAATTTCTTACATGTTAGTTTCTTAATTAACTTCGGTTTTCGTTGTACGTTTTATTAGCTCTGATAAAAACTAAGAATTATAAATGGGTCTCTCACTAATGGCTTTCGCTTCTAATTATTCTTTATCATTTCATACAAAAATATTTTTTTGTGTCTATTCACAATGAATAAAAGGTAACTAAAGTTTGACTAGAAAAAGTTCTTGAATATGACCATTTGCCGGAACATTCTATCATGGAATAAGTCAAATACAGGTGTCCTGGACGAGGGTAGCAAATCCATTCACTTTTTCTCTCTTCGATCGACAATGCATAGCACGCAAACAGGCATTGCTATTAAATTATTCCAGGCTATTTCACCAATCGCATAATACTCACTGCCCTAATCCTGGCTTCTGTGGCATATGGCGCTCCAGGAAATAGCCATGTTAATAACTTAATAAAATTCACGACTATAAATCGCAAAATGTTCGTATTTTATACTGTCGTTCTTTATTTCTAAAATTCTACGAGTATATTAACTCTCAGGAATAATTGTTGACGCAACATTTAGAAATTCCTTTAATGTATAATTCTTCTAGTGTATTAAACAATTAAAAACCTTCACGTAGAATAATATTCGGTGTTAAACAAGATGCCCCTGTATCGTTATATATAATGAAGGTTTGAATTTGAAACCGTAACATCAGGAAACATGTTTATTGTCCATTAACATAATTTATTAATATGAATATATGCGCGGGAAAGGATGAAAGCTCTCAGATTTGTTTAAAAGGACGTTAGTCTGTTTGCAATACCAGAAAGTCATGGCATTTATTTCTTACAGCTTATTATTAATATTCAATATTTTGCTTACTTTTTAAAAATTTAATAATTTTTAATAATTTTAATTAATTTAAATATTAAAACTTTGGAATTTTTTAAAAAATTATTATAAATTTTCCCTTATTCGCAAAATTATGAAACAATTCAATTCTAGAACCATATTCTTTCAGTATTAATTTTATAATTAATGACACAGTTCTGGCCATTGGCGCGATAGTTCTCGTAATACTGTTGTATAAATCTAATGTTCGATAACGTGCTTTTCGAGCGTATTAACAACGAAATTAATGATTAACTTAAATTAAGAAGTGAATATGATATAGTGATGTGTTGGGAAACCTCGTTCTATTGAGAGATTTATTGCAATAAGTATGTCAACCACAATTTGCTTAAGTTCTAGGACTAGAATTCATTCATAGAATTCAGAAGACGTACAGGGCCAAGTGAGATTATGAGGATGTGTCGAGGACTAAAATTTTTGGCATGTTGACTTGTAACAGCAATAATCCTTTTTTACTACAATTCTTCAATTTTTTTCACTTTGGAAAACGTCATGTACTACATTATTTCTATGTAGATCAGGTGTTCACAATTGCAGAGCTAGAGTTATTTACGTAACTAGTGCAAAAAGTAAGTCTTTTATGAACAAATGAAATATTATTTTTACTGGAATTTTTAAACGAGAACATTAAATGCACTTTCGTACGAGTTGCATACATGAGTGCTGAAACCTTTTTTAAAAGGAGTTCATGGAAATGTACTCTATATAAACTTGGGATCTTTCTCAACATGCGAGGCGGCAGCCATGTCGATTCACGTCGCCCCAGTGCTTTGTTTACTTTGCTGTACTCGATTGGTTTACATGACCATGACATCTTTGCGGAGAGCATACGATAAATTCTATTTGCCGTACACGTACCGCAGAGTAACACTTCCAATCAATAAACAGTGAAAGAAAGAACTAGTTTCCACGCATGAGTGCTGAAAATATAATTTCTTAACTTGTCACATCCGTTTTCACCTACATCGTTTTCTTACTTTTCGAACTTTGAAAATGTCATTACAATAGCCTGCTAATTGCCTTTACCAGGAACATTCGAAGTTTTCAGGGTCCCTCTGGCCTCGCTTGTTTCAATAATTTCCATAAGAACCGGGAACCGATGTTCCACTAACGCCTCTGCCGGCCCTGTGATCCCGCGCGTGCTCGCCAGAGCGATTTAATGCGCACTTTAATGAAGGCCCCATTTTGCTCGACGTCGAACCGGAGTCCCAACGTGTTCAATTGAGAAATTCCAGGGTATAAAACGGGTGAAATGAATTCGATATAATAACAGCAGCGCTCGCAGAAAAAAATCCCCGGAATATGTGACCGCTGGTGGGCGCGCACGCGCCTGTGAGTGGGGGGAGCGGGGGGGGGTCGGTAACTGCAGCACTGCACACTAGCGGGCACCGCATCGGAACGAGAGCTCATGTCAAAACTAGTGAAGAGGGTAATGGCATAAACTGTAGAAACGTGCCCAGCATAGAGATTTGTGTGCAACCTAATGTACGCGTAAAAGTGCTAGCTCGCAATGCCTGAAAACATAAATTTATCTTTGAAACTCCATATTTTGTTGCGATTTGCATCCTCTCAACACACTATTTCGAACAGAAATCCCTTTCATTAGCGATGTAGTGCGCCTGTATCCGCGCATACCAGAGGGGTGAATCATAACGACTACAGTCAACTCGGAAACAATGATGTATTTGTAATGATTGAAAACAAATTATTTATGCCTATGCGTCAGTAAAACAGAGTCCAAAATATATTGTAAAATCATGCTCTGTAACCTGCGACTATGTATTTCCTTTGATGCTAACCTTTTGTTGGGAACTCGTAATAGTTATTTTTCGACTAAGTGCGTGATATATTTTTCTTGGAGACCCGTTTTACAAATCAGTCCCCATATTTAAAATCTAAGCAGCATCTTCGGCCATTTCTCCTTCTCAAAGAGCAGTACGTTGAATGTAAGTGAGGATAATCTAGGTCGTCCTTATCTTCAACCCAAAACCAAGGTTTTTTCGTGCAACAAAGAACACTTATGTTTATTGACATTTTCAGGAGACCGTATTATTTAGTCGTCGATGGTATATTACGTGACGTCAATGGCTGGTGAGAAAAGAATGGTATACTGATTTGTTTAAATTAATTTAGGAGTAACTGAGGTGTACGTTTTCCATTAAATTGCATTCAATCGTGCGTCTGTAAACATCGATAACTGTAATTAAATATCGCGCTCTTCTGACAATGAAACTAGACGCTATTTAGTGCATTTTAAGTCTAAGTAATATAATATGATAAACTATACGCTAATTAGGGTATTATTGCAGTCTTAGATGCACTAACCAGACTGAAGAGACATTTTAGAGACCCGCATTGTGTGTGATGTCTCAATGGCAGCAGTGCCTTTACCTCTGCGGCGTTGCTGACTGGAAAGTCCTAGGATTCGAGTCCCCAAGCGAATTTCCAACAGCAGCTACATAGCTAGGTTGAATCCATTATTATCTGAAGGAGAATTATAGCGACCGTCTGTTTCGTAATTATTCCGATCAATACCAGTCGATTGCCGGAACAGTACCTGAACAAACGGGACAATCTTTCCTTTCTCATCCTGTGTCCTCTCTTCTCCTCTTACACACACACTTTCACACACTGCATTACCCAATATTGGGAGCTTAGAGGTCGACCCAGGTCACGCAATGCCCGCTGAGCGAGATATCTGAGAGGAAAAAGACTTCAAATCGACATGTATGTCGGCGCCGGGTCTCAAGTTCCATCAGGGAGAAACATTTGCCACCTTCCGGGATATAAAATGCACTACACTTTCGGGACTAATAACCAAAGAAATCGACCCATATTATTAATATTGCTTCTCCTTACACACTATTCATTCAAATCTGAGGAGCATTACATACAGTACTGTAGTTCAATTTTTATTCAAAAAGCAATTTCAAATAAATTCATAGTGTGGAATAATAAGCATTAATAGCCATTACCATTCGATGAAACGCACACATTTACAAATATCTTTTAAGCACTGTGCAAGAAATGCCCCGGCAACGTTGCACATGCTACAAGTCACTAACTCAGATTCCTCAGATAGAATCCTGAATATGAATAAAATTATGGATTGGTATGTATCTCACGTTATAATTGTCGAAGATTTTTTCTATTTATTCTTCCTTAATCCACAAAAAAATTAGGAATACTTTTAAAAATGAGAAAATATTAATATCATTATTTGTATTTCAATGTTTAAACATTCATTAAGATGCTGAATTCCGCACAATTTGTCACAACTGAATTTGGTACCGTTCTTCGAAAATAATTATTATTATTTATTGTTCGCTTTTAACTTACTCAACGAAAATTGCATTTCAGTAAACATTTCAATCAACATTTTAATAATATACTATCCTGAAATCCCGAAGTATCTTATTTATTCCTGTAGTGTATATGAGTGGTATTATTATTATTATTATTATTATTATTATTATTATTATTAGATTCTTCTTTAAAAAATAAATAATACAATTGAAACTTCTTAATGTAAACAATTTACTGACTCAAAGAACAATCAATACGAGTATATTACTTTGAAACTGTGATATTTAACCGTGCAGCACAATATGAAAACGATTCAAGTAAATTATATTAATTTTGAAAATGTTGAGTGGCAGAGAGTTGACTACTGAAAATAAACTTCTCGAAAGATACATGTTGATTTCATAGAGCACCTCTTCATGTATTTTCTCTGCTTCCAGTGCCAACAATTTCCTACATGCTCTTGTATGCGCATGTAATTATTTACCTCATCTTGTTTATAACACCGTACGCACATATGTACTTTCCATCTAACGAAATATTGTTTCAGTCCCATTCTGGAACTTCCTAGTCTTCAGAGAGCGCGGAGTTGCTGCTTTTCTGCCGGCTTCTTTTCATTAATACCTAATTAGATCATTACACGGTTCGCAAACATGTCCCTCATGCGCGAACACAGACGGCAAGTGTTTGAAAATCACATGAAGCCGAGAGCGCGAATCGGCAGACAGAGAGAGACGGGGGGGACGGAGTGAGAGGGAGGGGGGGGAAGCGGAGAGAGAGCAAGGAGCCTAATGAAGGTGGTGAAGATGATGGCGGCAAATGAGGCGAAAACAAGGAAAGTGTCCGCATTGGCGGCGGCAGCAATGGTAATGACGATAGACAGGCTGGCGACAGTAGGTAGCTGCGACGCAGGGACCAACGGCGCGGCCGCTGCTCAAGGTAGCTGCAAGAGGGAACGGCTCCAGGAGGCGGGTGCAGAGGAGGCGGGCCGCGGCGGGGGCGCTGGAGGGGAAGAGCGCGCGTTGCAGCAAGCGCCACCCACCACCCGCCACCCGCCTCCCCGCCACGCGCCACAAAGACAGAGGCGCTGCCGGCGGAGCTTCCTAAGCCGGAGTCTCCTAGGCCAGCAGCAATCCAGACAAAACAAGGCTGCCACTAGTGATGTCCACGACGGGTGTGGAAAATGGGTTCTGTTTCTTCAGCAATCAATCATCGAGCCCCGGGGACGCATCCATCACGTAGCGACGTGTGCGCGAGACGCAGCGGCCGCTCCCGCTGACACCGCAGCGCCCCCGCCCTCCCCGCCCCGCGCCGCCCCGCCTCCGCCCCGCGCTACCGGCGCTCCCCGCCGGCGCCGCCACGCCCTCCCGACCGCCACACCGCGACGCCGCCCTCGCCGCCCGCCCTCGCCCCCGCGCCCCGCATCCCGCCGATGCAGCCCCCCTCATCTCGCCGCCCTCGCCGCGATCCCCGACGCCCATGTTGCGGCGCCTAGCGCCCCGCAACGTCCCCGCCGACTCCCATCCTCACAGTGCCCCGTGCATTCTCGCACAAGCACTTCCGAAGCACGCGCTAGCGCATGGCACTCGCTAATATCTTGAAAACAAAAGAACGCCAACTGTACTTCACGTCGAAGCATAAACAAGATAAAGCAACAGGGATTCATGGAGAAGCCTTACCATCGTTTGCATAATACGATTAAACGTGATTCATGGAGAGAAACTATTGTATTGAGAAGAGAACATTAATAATGGTCAGATACAAACATACCAATAAGATCTAAGCCAGATGATTTAATTTTACCAATATTGTGTGTAAATTTACCAATATTTCATTACTAGGTTTTCAATGCTATATATTGATTAAATATTTGAACAGACAAGATATATTGTTATATTGCAATTTCGATTAAAAATTCCATTAAAAAATTGCCACCAATACGAAAGTTTATTGAGTAATATTTTTAAATATTCACTCCAGTGAGTTCATTTATGTTTCAACAAAAGTTATTCACGAGAAATATTCATTTCAGCATTGGAGTCAAAGTTGTACTGTTAGCTGAGAGTAGGTAAATGAACGGAACCGCAGTTTCCTCAACAAAGCACGACAAATATTATTTGGCTGGTTTCTCTATACAATAGAAAGTTAATTAAAACAACGCTTCCGCGTAAACCTACAAACGATTCAGGCGTCGATCGTTACTTCGCATTGTGACGCGCGGGCTGTCGGAGCGCTCGGTGGCGGTGGCTGGGCGGAGGGGGAGGGGGAGAGGCGAAGGCGGGGTGGAGGCGGACAGCGAAAGGGATAGGGCAGGGGGCGAAGAGTGGAGGGGAGGGGAAGGTGACGGAGGAAGGAGACAGGTGATTTTGGCGATAATTGCTGGTGACCATTAGAACGAGAATGGCGACATTGGTAGAGAAGTCTGCAGCCTGGAAATTGATGATTATCGCGTGAGTCTTATAGAAACACGGTAAAACTGAAGGAATTAGGGTGAGATAAACACAATGTGGAAGTGGGAATGATGGAGATGATAAGTTTAGTGGAACCGAGTGGAGCCGGACAGAACATGCGACTGCGGCTTCTCACAACAACCGTACAAAACTATTGTGATTTCACGCGTTTACTTGAAAAATGAAGTAGAAAAACACAATCTCAACATCAAAATTCAGTTAAATGCAGCTGATATATATGGTAGTGTCATGTATCCTCCTGTATTTCGTTTGTATACAAACGAAAGAAATGCAAATTTTAAAAAATATTAGCAGTCTAGAGCATTTAAATAAAGTGTCGTTTATGAGAGGCTCAAAATTGAACTATAACCAAGTCATATGATAGAATATGATATTTTATTAACAAAACTACACTTTCATTCTGTAAAGCGTACACACAGCAATTGCATATCATTTCACAATATTGAAATATATCACAAGAAATAACTTCTGTTAACACATTCTTTAACTAGGAAGATACCATATGAATAAATGGAAGTGACATAATATCATGATCATGTTTCTTTCGGCTATATTGAGAAGTGACATTTTTGAATCAGATTTTTTGACTAGATGCACTTCGCGTTTATCCATTTGAAGAATGGGGCGCATCTTATTCATTTGATCTTTTTGTCCTTTTAGAGAATGGCTCTTGATAAATGAACCCGCAGAATTGTAACCGTATCCAGGATTGTTGTTCGTGGATTAGCACTGTGCAGAGGTGTTATAACTGGAATGAAAAAACTGAAATATTGAAAGCCTGCGTTCGCGGGGAATTCGTGGCGTAATGGCGAACACACACGCTCTCCACCGCTGAGAGGCGGGTTCGAGTCCCAGTGAACCCATGCGAAATTCGTGTGTTGGTAAACAAGCGACTTTTGGCGGGTTTTCACGCGGTTTTCCGTTTCCCTCCCTTTCATTACACCATTTCTCCACCACATTTCACTTTACTATCGCTGTTCATCTACTTATTAGATCATCTCCTATGGGTCTCAGAGATATCAGCAATTGAAGAGCTCCTCAACTTAAATAAATTAATAAATAAATGATGTCTACAGAAAGTAATCACAGACTTTTTATTACTGATAGTAACTGGCAAACAGCAGGCTTATCTCGCAAACTACTGTTTCTCATGAGATTCCATTGGTCAAAATTCCTTCCTGAGGACGAGATTAAGACTCACCAAAGAAATTGAAAATTGCGGACAGTAATTTCAGCAATTAAAAACAAATTGGAAGAAAACAACGGTAACTTACGTCAACTTGATGGCCGCCGTCGAAAGTAGACACTTAAACCAACGGCCAGAAGCATAATATGAATAAAAACCTATATTTCATATATCAATGAATATTTCTGAGTTTCGAAAAATGAATTATTTTTTCTCTCAAGAGTCACTGTAATTAGTAATAAATTTAAGTGCCAATAACTGGTTCGTGTCGTCACTGCCAAGCAATAGTATTTAGCAGTAAAGATCGAACAGGAGACAGAATTAGAACAGGGATGTTAAGTGGTCACTTAACCCTAATTTTCTCAATTTGAGACTAATTCAATTTAATTACCAATATTATATTAATTGAATCAGAGGAAGTGTCTGTTCTAAGCGTTAATAATACATTTTCGCTGCAGAATGCAAAAATATTGAGGTAAACGTGTTGTGAGGGGCGACGTCGGCGAAAATGCAGCAGCTTCGCCATGCAGAGGGGGCTCCGCGCAGAGGCGCCTAGTGGTTCGGTGGACGGAGGTACGGAGGTGGCGGGGAGGAGGCATGGAGATGGCGTCGGAGTTGTGTGAAGGTGACGTGGAGGAGGCGTGGAGGTGGCGTGGAGGTGGCGTGGAGGTGGCGTGGAGGTGGCGTGGAGGTGGCGTGGAGGTGGCGTGGAGGGGGCAGGCGGGGCCGGTGGGTGGAGACGGTGCGAGCGGCGGGGCGCTTCGGGGAAGGGCTGCGAGGGAGCAGGCTGCTGGAAGGCGATGCGCCTGACAGCTGGGAGGAGCCTCCGCCCCGCTTCTCCTCCGGCCCCGTCGCTCCTCGTTCTGCATAGCAGACTTCCTTAATGGGCAGGCGCCACACTCAGTGTACACGTATGTTTAGGAATCTCTGTTGCAAACCAACGTATGTGCTCTGGTGTCGGCCATCCCAACTCGCGTTCATCTACATGGAGACCTTCACATACTACGTGCATCAGGGTGCAGAATATAATGTGTACTTCATGCACGGCGTGACATATGGTTCTTTTACAAAAGTGATCTAAAGTGGAAGAGATAAAATAATATATTAAACTTTAAGATTTAAACATTAAAAATGTGAATATTTTATTTCAGAAAATAACTTTTATCATGTGAATATATAGTGAACATCAGCGCATTAGGAAATAATTATTTATTTACTAATAATTTCAAATGTTTTGAAGTGAAAATATATTCAGTGCAATATTTCGCGAAGAGGTAAAAGAGAAAATAGGTCTTTAAAACCGCGTAGTGCTGATTTAACCAAAGTAAATATTGTAGTCGCAGAATATGTACTCTACTATGAAGTTAATATACTATACGTATAGTATACGAATACTAATAGTATATGATTGATGAGGATGCTATCTCAAGGCCAAACCAAGAAAATTAATTGCGAAACTGAGAGAAAAAACGAAGTTGTAACTACAATATTGTAAATATTATACATTAAATTAAAACTCTTATTATTGTATTAAAACTCGCCACACTAACGAGTAAAATTAAGATAGAATACATTTTAGCATTTAATCTAATCCTGACCAATCAAAATTCAGTTCCAATCTGTTAGAATCGGTATAGATTGCACAGATTTAAATATTGTATCTTTGCGACAATTTTTTGATAAGCAAGGCACTGTGAAATAATATTCGTGAACGACAGAGTCAAGTGTAAAGGACAGTAGTCCATCGAAAAGGCTACAAGTCTTAATTTCATTCCATTTAATAAGAGAAGAAAAGAAACTTGTTTAAAAAAATTATTGTATTGATATTTCCCTTTCATTGTATACAATTAAATGGATATTCATTCATGTAATTAATAAGGAATTCAATAGAAATTTATTGAAATTCACAGTTTTCGAAAGTGAAATCTTACAGCTAAACATGTGATCCGAAATCCTTATATTACAGAATTAGAAAATTATTGTTTTATACGTTTTTATTTATTCTACATATTTTAGAGAATAAATTTGTTTAGTGTTTCGTGCAACACAGTAAATGTAATCGCAAATATTTACATAATAATAATTCATTTACACAATCCTTGTACAAAAAGCAAATCCCAAAGGATTGTGAGGAGAAAGTATCACACGGAAATATTTTCCCCGCGTCCACCGACATTCCCAAGAGACAAGTAGCAAGAGTCAAATTGAAGGTAGATTGGAGGGCGGCAATCAGTCGCAAGTGGTGGGAAAGAAAGGCTCGGCCGAGCGGCGGGCCACGTGCGCGCACGGCGGAAGGCGGCGGCGACGGCGCCACAAATCGTCCCGTTCGCTTTAATGCACATACGACCGGCGGCGGTGGTGATGGCGGCGACGGTGGCGGCCCGGAAATTCAACGCAAACGCGGCCGCTCGCACGCGCCAATCGATGGGCGTCACCTTCCGCACGCGGCACCTCCGCCCCGCCCACGCCGCCCACCCCGCCGGCCAACGCCGCCGCCCGCGCGCCCCGCTCAAGAGGAAACGGCGCGGCCACTCCCCCCCCCCCCCCCCCTCCTCGCCGACGCTGGCCAACATAGCGACGTGGGTCCGCCAAACGCCTACAAAGCACTCGCACATTACTCGTACTTATCTTACATCCCACAAGAAAACGTTTGAGAGGAGAAAACTCAAGAACTGACACGATTTAAGGCAAATTCATTTCAGATCATACCTGCGAGGGTTAATACCGTAAACCGTACTGTGATGTGAACTTATTCTGAATTGCATTGCATTAAATATAATGGGCCTTAATTAATGAAATCTTGCGTCTTCAAAAAATTTCAACAGATGAAAACACTCCCAACATGACACTGTTATAAATTCCCTTATTGTGAGGAGATCTTATTTCCTACAAAAATTGTTTTCTGTTTGTTGTTTCACTTAAATGTTATGAATGGAAATATATTAAAACATCAAAGCAAATATGCGTTTGCCCCTTTGTCTCCTCCTTTTTACATAAAATATGTCCTAATTTCGCTGAATCACTTCAACGGAAATATTAAAAATTTATATGCTAGAAATATGTGAAAAGTACATTGATTCCCTGCAACAGTAATACTCTTTGTATAAACTTAATCCTCTTTCATCCACATTATTATCGGAAAACATGGCCAAGTTCTACTAAACTCTATAAATGGGATATTCTAAAAGCTAAATATATATAGAACAAAATCGCGATAAAAAAATTAACAAATATTTTGATGATAGACGATTTTGGTATATGTCTAGAAGTTTCTACAACCTACACAGAGAATTTAATTATTCACTTTCGCATAGAGAATTTATATATTCACTTTCGCAAAGAATTCATACGCAGTTACCACGGATATATTGATGCGGCCTTGCGGTTTAGCTCATTGGTCAGCGTGCTCGCTTTCCATGACGCGACCCCGGGTTCGATTCCCAGTCGAGACAAGATTGTAATGTGCGTTTTCCTTACAATAACCCAGTATATGGTGCAGGCGATGAGAAAACACTTCTCAAATTGGGAAGACCCGTTTACGGCGTGCGGTTGTCTTCGGGCTAACCACACGTCCCCCCTCAACCCATGGACGCTAAGCTGGGACGCTTCTGGTATTATCCGCACACGTTTTCTTGAGCCCTCTCTTCGCTGGTTGCGAGAGGAGGGCGGAAAGTGATTATTTTCACAAAAAAAGGATTTTATATTAAATTTGTGGTTGGTTTTCCAATACAAAATAGTTTCTATTACACGGGAGCAAACATTTCTGGTTATCAGATTTTGTTTACAAAGCTCGTTTTTATCATTTATCTTAATTCAACTAATGTTGGCAAATGAGTGGGGGTAAGTATTCCGGGGCTCAAGAAATCGTGCGCGTATAATAGGCCATGGCCTATACGCGGGCTAGCACAGGCACGCCCAGTCGCGCCTAGTACAGACAGACAGACAAATATAGTTACCATGGATATTCAATTACTATATATATCCACGGCAGGTAATAGTTGGAATGATAACAGCACCTTCGTCATTTCTGAGCGTAGGCGACTGACAAGGTTACTCGTGTAGTATGTCCTCCGTAACACCTTTTCAGGACAGGTGACCTCCCTTCGACTTCCAATGTCTGGATGAAGGTAGACGTGATCATGGAAGAGGAATATGTTGAGAGATGACTTTGAACGGAATAATGATTATTATTATTTACGGCAACCATTATTTGTGGCAACATGTCTCAACCACAAGTTGAAAAAATCGGGTTTTAGGTCTTACACAGGACTGGACCTTCGAGTCCGTGTTCAGGGACGATGCTCCAAATCCCTGCTCAATCCAAGAAGGATATATTTTTTTTATTCTTGTCAAAGTAAATTTACAATATATTTCATACATTAATAATAGTTGAAAGAGTATTCATTTTGGAGTTGCAAATGATCTCTCAAGGACTCAGCTATGAGTTATAAACTAAGGAATATTGTTACAAGTATAATTGTTGCTGTAAATGTTTGAAGGGTAGGAACTTTGAGGATTTACCGATGTAACCTAACATTTACTAGTATGATTAAGAATTGCAAAAATATCTCTGCTGCCACCAAGGTATTTATTTACTGGTATAGTGCTATAAAACCCCAAATATCATACAACCAAAATACATTTTGGTTTTCCCTTAATTTTACGTCTGGATATATTATTATTATTATTATTATTATTACTATTTAAAAAGTAACGATCTTTAATCAGACGGCCCATAGTTTATTGAATAATTTATGTTAATAAAACGTAAATCTATATAATTCGAAAATTCTACATTAAACCAAGGAATTAAATTTTATATACACTAAACAAATATATTTATGGTAAGTGCACTGGACTTTATTTGATGAAATCTAAGGATAACTTCCGTTCCTGAGTGACATACCCATTTTCAGTAAGTTTCATTGAAAGGTTTGTTACTTCATTGCAATTCTCATTACTTATATTCTCCTTATAGAGTAGAACATCAAAGTTGTAAGATGCAAATTCTTGCTCACAGTGCCTGTATAATTTTGTTGTCCATATAGCAAGTTCTTCTCTTATCGGGATCGTGAAAGCAACAAGAATCTATCGATTCTAGTCTCTCGCTGTATTATTTCATTTTGCCTGTGAAATGACCAAGGGCTTTATAATCTCCTGAGAGCTTTTGAAGCCAGTACATCTGGGGAAACAGATTTAAATTGGAATTCGTAGATGTTGGATCAAGATGGATACCTTAAAGGATTTCATGGATCAGATACTGGGGCCCCAATTTCTGTAACCAAATGCACTATATCAGCAAAGAAACGTTTCTACTTTCCACAATACATATATACGACAGTAATATGGGCATTAATTGAAAAAAAAAAGATTTTACAATGAATAAAAATATTTTTTCCAAAATTGCAATTTTGCGCAATAACTGAGTGTGATGGAGCAAATCAAACTTAATTTCAGATATTTGAATGTTAAAATAAGTATGGCAATATGGACATATCTTAAACAGCAAAATCATTGCACATAAATATTGTTCTAACGTGTGTGGCGCTCAGAAGTTAATACTTATTTGTTTACAAAATGTAACGATTCTCTTTCTGGAGTACCGTAGCTATTCTCGATTTTCAGTCCTATTTTAAGATTTAAAACATGAAAACCGAAAAATCATTTAGAATGCACAAATCAATGACACGTATCTACAGTCAATTATAGTAACTATATGAATATATAATTATTAACTTTGTAAAAGTCGGTTTTATTCCTGGTTTTCCCCCTTATGCTACTTGTTAGGTATTTCTCGGGGTGATCTTTAAATGCATGGTATTCTAAAAAACGCAAAGTATTACATTTGATCTGTTGAGTAATAGTGTAGAAACAGTACGACGCTAGAAGAAGCTAATACACATTTTTTATTTCCATCTTCCTCATTCTAATATCCGCCTTTTAGTGCCAATAATATCAGTTAATTGTTAATTCACAATCGTGTAAATCAGATTTGAAGGATTTCAGCCGGCATACTCTCAGTCAATTTACGAAATGAACTTTTAAATAGAAATGTTGATATGTTACATGCAAATTTCGCATTTATCGGTTAATAAATTAATTCAAAGAGTCTGACTAAAGATAGCACGAACGCACTTCATGTCTGTACCATAAGTCTGTGTTGCGCAAGGCAAAGAGGAAGTATAATATCTTTTGAGAGATCATTAGTATAACGCATTAAACAGCCATCCATTTCAGGAAACAGTATCGAACGTATTACACGTTTAGAACTACCACGAGACAAATCGTTTGCGTGCATTATGGCCAGTTTGTAACTACTTATCGTGTTTCCCAAGATCCAAGCTCATTTGGGCGTGAGACGGAGAGAAAAGCACAGAAGCGTCCGGTGCAGAGCGCGTCTGTCCTCGCGCGGAGCCCGCGGTGCCAAGCGCTTCGGAGGGGCAGGACGATCGAACAAAGCGACGCAGGTGGACAAAGTGCTCGCGGACGCGGATGCAGGCGCGGGCGCGACCAGCCACGGCAGCCGGCAGCCAGCGGGCCGCGACGCGCCGCGCCGTATCTGATGTCATTAGTCACGTGCCTGTCATCTAGCATTACTTTACACTCGCCCCTCTTGGAGCTCCCCTGTTGTCACAAAAGGAAGATTTTTCTTCCCGCTTCTTATTCTTGTCAAATGAAAATCGATTACGAAAGATGGAGTTTTGAGTGAGAAACGAACCAGCCCTTGTTTCAGAAAATAAATATAAAAAAAATAAAAATACAAAATTGATGAGCCCTCTTGCTCGTTAAACTTGTCTTCCAGAAGCATAGTGTTTTTCTGAGTACGTGTACGATTTTGTTCGCAGTCATTCTCTGACTAACTTAACTTTATTTACATTGTTGAAACAAGTCACTTCACGAATTTGTGGATGGCATGTAAGCAACCCGCCAGAAACGTCATCAATATTTATAAATTTCAGTTTTCCCTCTTATATAATGTGTCATGAATGCACCCAGCACTGCAATGAGCTTTCCGAAAATACCATTGTTCATACCCAGACAGCTAGTGTAATGATGGATTCATGTGCATGGGACGGACGAGGGGACATATTTGGTACGTGAGAGCAATATAACTTTTACAGAATTATTCGCTTCATCTAATGCAATTAATTTTAACACCACGCAGTCAAATATGAAAATTACCCACCTCATCGATTTGTGTGCTTGCAATGGCAAGAAGAGAATACCAAAGCAGAAACAAAATAGATTAGTTTAATCGTTCAACCAACATGTCAATACATTTTAGGGGTCACTTAATATTAATATGTAGCGTATGCGTGTGAAATGGAACAATGTACATACCCTCACATCAATGTGACAAGACGTAACCTCACAGTTTGTGGGAGAATTCACAGTCTAAATACTTCATTAATAAGGTTTTTTGTAGACAAATACTTTTGCATGCAAAACAGACGGATAAGAATAAAATGCGTAATATTTGTGGAAGTAATTCTGAGTGAAAATCGAAGGAGAAAGAACAAACAAAACTGGCATCTTGTTTTCGCAAAAGTGTTAACAGAATTTCACACATAACGAATATGACAGTTGTTAATAAATGAGTATGGGATTTTTTTGACTCAAAGATGGTTACAAAAAATTGGGAATAATAATATAGTAAAAAAAACAAAATAGTATTTGCTTATAGTTCGAAAACACAAATTAAGTTCCATATTTTTATTTATGCGAATATCTATTCACTGTTCACACTGTTCACAACAAAGAGTTGGGAAGTACTTAAAATTATGTCGTTTTTAAACGTATCAATTCGTTTATCGGTAAACGAGAACTTCGAAAAGAGACTTTCTTGTGAATCTCCCATTAGATAGACACCATCAACCTGCATTGCACTATATCATAAATATGAATACAAAACGGAGTCGTCGCCATAAACTACATATCAAAGATTAGGAAGAAAGATGGAAATTTTCCTAATTAATCGTGGGAACCCCAGTCCATGAGTTCATGCCGAACATCATTCACCAAAGCTTTAAGTACAAACCACACCTCAAATCATTATCCGTCACTACAGCGTCCATTTATAGACAAATTACACGGTTCAATGGCCGCCTTCCTCAAAATGCTAGGGCGCCGAGCTCCCAGTAACACTCCGCACTTGGAATATAGCGTGAGACACAGCAACGCGCTGGGCCGCTCACGGAACGGCCTGTTAAGTACCTTCCCCACGCCGCACGCAACGCTGGGCCCCGCCCCCCCCCCCCTCCCCCCCCCCCCCGCACGCACTACAGCACTCCGCCCTGCAACCCAAGCTCCTTCCTGCCCTTCCCCGCACCCCTCCGCCGCACACCTACACCACGCCGCTACGCGCACCATGCACTTCCGCACCACCTAACCTCGCCTCCCCCGCCTGTCCTGTCCTTTCCAAATCCCACACCCGCTCCACCCGGCTTGCCTCTTTCCAGTGCGGCTTACCCGGTGCTGCCCGCCTCCGCTCACGCCTCACCCCCCCCTCCCCGCCCCCCCGCTGTCTTTCGCCCGACCCGGGGCCTCTTCGCGCCGCCGCCCCGGAGCGATTGCGCCTTGGAAGAGGAGTGTGGGCGCGCGGCTAAATACGGGCAGCGGCGTCCTCATGCGTTCAAATGGCCGGCCACGCCCGCCTCCGCGCCGGGCTCCGCAGTGGGGGTAGGTGCGCTGCGCTCGCGCAACTCTGCAGGGACCCACATCATTTTCATTAACACTACTTAAATAATATACATTTTCAATGAAGCGAACGAAGTGCCTCAGGGCATAGCGCGCTGATTTCGCATTCGGGAGGCCCGGGTGCAATCCCCGTGCCGGCCATCCTGACCGGGGTTTTCGTGCTTTCACTTGGTCATCCAGACGAATGCTGGGATGGTTCTACTGAAACGCCACGACCGCGAAAGAGGCGTCGCTAGCCGCATTTATTTTCGTGAAGTCGCGAAGGTTAAGCGAATTCCAGACAGAGCGCAATCGTGGTTGGTGACCGGCTAGGAACCCCGGGGGTGTAATGGCGTCGAGGCCAATTGCTCTTTCCGGAATATATGGCTAAATACAAATACCTTTTTTTATATTATCTGACATAATTTCAGGTTTTCTTAAATTCATTCGCTATATCCTAAGCTTCATACAATGCGCACTTGGTCTTCTCTTTCACATACAACATTTTGTTCGACAAAGAAAAACTGTCAATCATTTCACATTCATTTTGAAGAAGAGAAAGCTATCAATGCCTCTCCTGGACTATGTCTATGCCAATGCTATCTGAATATTTTATGGTGTCGTAATTCAATGTCCATATCATGTGTGTTAGTCTCGAGCTCTCACGGTACTTTCGTGATCGATTGGATGGATTTTCTTTGAAAGATATTCGACATTCAAACTTCTGTTCCTTTTTGGTCTGCCTGATGAAGCATATCATTTGCGATGAAAAATGTTTGGAGAAATTTAATGATTAAATGGTTAGAGCTTGGCTGTCAATTTTCCCACGGACAAGTTTGTTTGAAATGATCGTGTGACCGCTTGTGGACTTTCGTGCGAGCAGCTGTTTGTAACGATGAATGCATGTCGCTCCATTGTTTAACGCGTCATTTCTTCAGTGATACGAATCACAAATTTCACACTGCAAATAACAGAGAAAAATATAATCCATACTCAATGCAAGATTTCTCTTATTATAACAGATGATTCCGAATATAACTCTGTGTGAACACGGAATGTAATATTTTGTCCATTTTGTATGTTCAATGTGCCCATCTCTACATGTCTTTATTTATGTTTGCGCACTCTTTGCATACTTAGGATACGCAACGATGAAACATGAGTACTGATGCATCTGTGTATCTGAACTAATCGCATTCTGCAGAGGTCAAATATTCGTCGTAAAAATATTTTCGGATACTACATGCTCTTCAGTATACTTTAAGAATAGACTCCATTCTCTGTGTATTAACTTCTTTTCCGTTCGACGCACGAGGATGTAGCGTTATTTACTTTTTCGGATCCTATGTATTAATGAATAAAATTCATTATTCTGAAAAGGAAAACTGTCATTGATGTAAAAATGTCACAGAGAAGTAACACTAAAAATGTCCACCATTCATTTTCAAAATATCAACGGTTGAGTCTGAATGTTATGCAAACCCAAACTCCGCTCTTTCATTTTCCCCGTATCGGGTTTCGATTTCTCGGAACCGCTGCACACCACGTCTTAGGCGAAAACTATTCAACTCATTCCAGCTTATTCCTGCCATGGCCGAACGCTCCTTCCGCGGACAGCGTTCAACCCACCCTTTGCCACAGACCGTTCTTCCTGTTCACGTCCTCGCTCCCGCGCATCCCCATTCTCGCTGGGGCGAGATCCCATCCGCTCACGCTGGCCCGCACGCATTCTCACCGCGGGCGTCCGCGTCCTACCTGTGCGTCCTCGCCGCCAGTGTTGTCCTCGCGGGGCGGAGGAGGCGTCGCCTCTCCCATCAGTGCCGCCCCGCTGTTGCGCCACCGATCCAACGCCGGGTTTCTGTTTCGTGCGTGAAATATGTAATTCGCGCGTGAATTTTTAAGCCCGCCCATATTTTTCTGGGGACGGCTATCGACGCGGGGCGGAACGCGGTGCGGCGTGGTCAGAGCTGAAACGAGGACCAAAATGCGCGGGGAGATGATGGTGACACGTGCGGAAAGAATTGGGAGCGCTCAAGGCCAAAACATCGTGGGACCATCACTTTTGGCTCTCGGTAACTTGCACGCGGGATTGATTCAAGTATCTGCATACGAAAAGCTTGTAAACAGGAACGCATTGTACATGTAGCATCTATTAATTCCCTATTCACTTTACGTTAATCACAATAAAATACTTAAAATATTTTCAAGGACACTCATTAAGACAACGGGTTTTCATGTAAAAACAGTTTTCCACGTACAAGATACCTGGAGTCAATATTTTTTTCTAGAATTTTCATCATATTCTGAATGCATTAAAACTATTTTTATTTCACATATTCTTAATATGAGAAGAGTCTTGAAATACATCTCACCAAACCATTTAAAACTCCTAACAAGATGTTTATCTAAATGCACGAATGCCAACAATCTGTACATCACAATGATATTCTATTACTTTTTAGTACAAATAGCCTAAATATGGGGGGGAATTCCTCGAAACGTCTTGCTGTACATATTTTGAATCTATGTATTAAAAATTACCATCTTTTCAAACTTATTAAGTGAGAAAACCTTTCAATAAATTACTTCCGTGAATTGTAATCGTTTTTAATCTTCACGTAATGAGGGATATGTACTACAAGTTGCAAATGATTGTTTAATAAAACAAGGGAACGAATGCAAAGCATTTACATATTTTTACTTATTTTGGTGCAATTACGTATTTTTACATATTTTACCCACTAATACACATTTCGTTTCATACTAATATATTTACCTCCCGAAACGGAATATTTAAGACATAATTAAGAATATAATTTTCTGGTAGACTGGTAATTATAAGTGAAGTTCTTTGGTAGATTTTGGGAAATATTTTAACGAATTAGTGAATCTTAAGTGGTGCGTCTAAATTTTTACTCTAATGTTGATTTCGAAATATAGTGATACGTTATTACTTTGTAATTAGAACAATATTAGCTATATGGCAAACGTATAAAGAACAATGATCATAAAATAACTTAGATTTACCAGCACTACATTTTTTCAAGAAATGTAATAAATTTAATTGTGGAAAATTATCAGATACATGAGTGTATAATTTGTTAATATGCCCATTACGTATTTGGTCATTTCTCGAGGTATTTGAAATAAAATGTGTTAAGGTAATCCGTCACTGGAATAAGAGTACAATTGTTGAAAGATTTGAAAAAGATATCAAGAAATATACATTAAAATCTATTGTGTCGCGTTACCAATTTCGCACTCATCATTACAAGAAATTTCGTTGAAAACGACAGTAATTTAGTAGTAAGTTCAATAATGAAATCATGAAATCACGCAAAATCATGAATTTTGTTTTTATTCTTTGTGCAAAAACACCACCTATACAATACGAACAAGTTACACGAACTTGTAAAAGATGCAATTTCAGCTTTACACAAAAGTCGTAAGAACGTGAATGCTAATAACAAATAGATCACCACAAATGTGTTTACATTCCTTCTAGGATCATATAAAGCTTCTACTCATGATATACAGTTTATAATAATAATAATAATAATAATAATAATAACAATAATAATAATTCACCATCGTTTAATTGAATTCCATACTATCGCCAAATCTGTGAAAAGCATAGGCATAGAACCCACATGAAAAGTAATGGCATAGAACCCACATTTTCAGTGCTTTATTTTGTGTATGTAATATGCGTAGGGTTTTGCGGGCGCGTTTTTCAATCTTGCTCGTTTTTCTGAGAACAGATGTAATCGACGGCCCAACTACGGTCGATCTTTGCTATGGTTTTCCCTCTGCATGCGGTCATTTATACAGCGCACGCTGCGTTTAATCACACGGTTATACGATCTTTCAATGACCTAGGCGGTGAGTGAGAGCGGCCTGCGCGGAACAGTTGAAGCAGGCCTCGAGTCTAGTGCCCTCCGTGCGCGCTGACCGCCGTTCAATGACACACGCTGCAACTGAAACAGCTTCACAGCCTTTTATGAGAAATTCCAGCAATGTCGAGGCCGTAAGGTATACCTCTCATCTCGGCTTCATGCTTAATGTACGATTTTTACAAAAGAAGTAATATTAGAGGAATAGTTCTCCCTTAATTTTATCATGCAATATTATTTTATAAAAATTCATTTTGCAATATTCCAAGCTACTATTTTTGGTATAACATTGACAAATCATATCCATCTTAGAGAATATTTTTTTTGTTAAATTACGAAATGTTGCATGCAGCGATTTTCGTTTAACTTGTTTTTTAGTGTTATATCTGAATATTATAATTTTACCAAAATTTTGAATTGACTTAACATTTAGAACTTTTCACTATTAAAACAAATTCTATATTCATTATTACTCTAGCGTTCGTAAACAAACGTTATTTGATGACAAATATCGCAAATGTACAGATACATCACAAACTATTGAACTAATTAAAGGTTCCTGTCCCCTGTCCTGCCCTATTTCAGCCAGAAGTGGACAATCACAAAATACAGGCAATGCTAACTGAATTGGCAAGAATTCAAATATTCAGATCCGTCAAACACTCCTTTCATTTCATGAGTTACAAAGCGATTTTTTTTTAAACTTGAAGGAACTATTTATTGTTCGTATGATGTATCAGAATATTCCTGTAGGAAAAGTTAAAATTCATTGCAGATATTTTTTTCACACATGGTAAGTAGATTTCACTTCACAACCAGTCACAAAAGTTCAAAATGGCACTGTTCACTGCGTTTCTTTCTCGAAGAGTATTAGTGTTGTCGGGGAAGAAAAATGTATTTCCTGGAATGTGTAAGGAAGGCATCTATTTATATACAGAAGGGAAAAGGGTAAATGTCCCAATATTCATTCATGAGGAATTCCACTTAACTCCATTTCTTGAGGAACCGGCACTGCGTCTGTTTGTCAAGAAAGAAACGTCAGTTCACGCCAAAAATGTATTTGTACACTTTGAGATCGAATGCTAAGGTGTCAACATAGCCAATCATCATCAATTGTATCGACGGTTAATAAGCAAAATGTCTTCAGAGCCACTTTTCTAAAAAAAAAAAAAAAATGAAAAGGTCTTACAGCGTCATTCAATCTGTCAAAACTGCGAAATCGTCAATACTACGGTTAGACGTGCTAGGGAAAACAATCGAAAGTACAATTTTGTTATGAAATGTTTTTGTTTTTAGCATACTATGTTCTACAGCATTCCCAAGCAAATCGTATCTTATACGTAGTACCCATAGTAAGTATTGTCCATAGTAGTGACTTTATAAGTAGTGCTTCATATAAGATTATTATTTCATTTTCAATTTTTGGAGGCGGTTGTTACAATAATGTATTTTGCCAATGTTTCTGGGTGGATAATAATAAATAATAATAAGCTATTTTAAGTGCAGTATCCTTTCTGACTCTTCTTGGTCTCCCCAGCCCCTCGGCCATGGAATAAAGGATTTGTGTGGTTAGCAGGAAGACATACTGGTCATCACGTCACACAACAAGAGATACTGAGACATTTGAAACAAAAGTGCACGGGTATAATTTGTCTCGGCGGAGAATCGAACCCGGGATAGCGCCGTGGGAGGTGAGCACGCTAACCAACGAGCCAGCGAGGGAGACAGCTTTTCTGACAGTCGCCAGAATAGTAAATTCGTTTTTTCTTGCTTTCACTACACTTAACGTAAATATATTTGACATTTCCCGCAAAACATTGAAGCACAATTGAAGTGAAATTATGCACACAAATGTGGTAAAATATTTGTAGTGATAAAGTGATTAGGTGAAATCATTATTGAAATGAATATTTCAAAACAAAATTACAAAAGAATGAAAATTGAAAAGTTGTTTGTCTCTCCAGAAAAAAATTACAATTTGTTGGATAAGTTATTGTGAAAAGAATTCTTCTAAATGTTTAACTTTCTTTCATTATTTAATGTCAGACATTTGTGCGTGAAAAATGTAAAAAGTATGGGTGACGTTTGGAAAGCAAAAATATCCATTTAATATTCTGAATCAAAGAAAGGGTCCATCTCTGTATTTTCTCAATGGATAAAGGAAAACTGAACGAAAAACGCGATTCTGATTCGGGGAGGGGGGAGGGGCATTGACCGTTTGGAACATTTTTTGCCACCTAACACGGCTTCACCCTTTTCTCACGTTTTTATTGTTTTGTCAAAAAGATTTTCTTCGGAGGACAAATTACGCGTTACTTGGCTCCTCTTTTCTCTCAAATATCCGTTTAATCATTAAACGATAAAAATATTTTCACTGTTAGTAAACAGGAGTTAAACAGTTAGAAACACTGTTAGTAAACAGTGACAAATCATCACTACTATTTTCAGATCCGAGCCACTCCAGCGCAATTTCATTTTCTTTTGAAGACATCATTTCGGGTTTTCACGAAGTTCTCATGAGAAATTCATCTCACTAAAACGAACGGGTATGTAATTGAAGTTTGTCCGCTGCCGTTTGTCTAGTGGAGGGCAGCATGGTCTGTCGCGTCTGCGTACTCCAGTACATCATGGGAATACGCAGAGATGCAACTCAGCGATTCCTCTCTTGCCGGCACGGGACCGCGCCACAAAAGCGCACCGCGAACGCGATGTTGCGCAACCCTTAGTCCCCAAGGGACTCACAGCACCTCTCAGGGCTCGCCTTTTTGCGTGTTGACTAGGGAGCGAAACACGCATGCTCAGTGTTTACAAAGAGCTGTATTTGGTGATAAAGAGAATTTCTCATAATTATTTTTACACATGACATGCATATTGACTCTCCAAAGTTGCCATGTCCTTGGTAGGTCGTGACATATGGCTGCGAATAGGTGTTCATCAATTTATTCTCAATTCGTCCACATTGTCGTCATGCGGGTCGTTTTATATTTACAGATAAATCGTTCGTCTTTGACTGAACACAAACTTCGAATACAAACCACTCTGAAAAGTAATCCAACAACTAGACATAATTGAACATTTTCATCAGTATGCCTCGATTTGAATACCACCTTTCAGCAGTTTCTCAGAAAGCGTGGTTTCGTTTCTCATCAGTCAGGAAGAAAAGGCTTCCAAAATGAATTGGAAAAAATTTTTAATCTACCGGCGTGTGAGATGTTCAATTTGAAGAAATAGTGTACGAATACTTTTATTAAGTGAAATTATCGTGGTTCCAGAAAAAATACAATATTTCCATGCTGCAATCATTAGTGATTGATGGAATTAATTCCAGAGAGATCCGAAAAGCCATTTCATCGCAAGACCGAACGTAGACCATTTGAACCTGCCGTAAATTGGGAATTACTCGTCGACATTTCCAGTATTCATTCAGTGGAAGGGATTAACGCAAGTTTCGTAATACCGTAAGTTACTAAGCATCTACATGAACGCGTGATGAAATTTGCATAATTTTAAAATCCAGAAACTACGTTAGGCTTGGGACCTGGAACTTGTGGGTCTAGAGCCCAGATTTTATGAATTAACTCCTATTTTCTGAGTTACAGAGTATGGTCGTTTGGAACGCAGTTAAGTAATAAGGGACAAATGAGAAGACCCTTCCGAATTATTGTATGTTTCCACTGCACGGATCGTTACGTTAAACAGCAGTAAAAGCAGAAAAACGTATCTTCAAGGAGAATGCCAATTTAATTATCACAAATATAGAGTGAAAACATTTTAAAACACCTCTCGGGTGATATTTCACACAAAACAGTAAATAATTAAATACGTAAATCTCGCATTTGCGAAAAGAAAGCAAAAGAACTCAACCGCATTTTAATACTTGCTAATATTAAATAGTGAATTTCATTCGCGTTTAACATGATTACGTGATTTTAGTAGTAAGTGTGTAACATATATTTACAAGAAATAATTATCATTTTTTCGCAAACCAAAGCGATTATATTTTATTGAATTTAACCACAACATCACTTGGAATTGTCTGCTTACTTAGTTACGACAGGCAGTACCTATGGAAATGTTTACGTTTACCTTTATGCTATAAAGGTATTACCTTTAAGCTATACTTATTCAACCGACACGCAAGATTAATGAAGCACTTGTACTTTTCATATAAAGAAATTTCGTATGCAATGAATGGATATTGAATTAAATTGGGTGTTAGATTCGAGAAAAGAGTACGAAGTGAGCGTATCGCGAAGGTATCGTGAGGAGGAAACGTGCATGCAGGAAAATACACATTCTTCTTGGATCTTCTATGTAAATTTGTTCAGGTCGGTTCTCGTCAACCAAACACATTCTCCCAACAAACGTACATTTACCATGGGAATTTGCATATCAAACAAAGCCTATTACCCAGAAAAAGCCTATAAATTCCAACATCTACTCATGATCTCAGTAAAGTGTAATAGAAGTATAATGTTACTCCAGTAAAGTTACAAAATAAATGCTATATAATTTTAATTTAAATCTAGTGGTATCATACAAATGTATGATATTTTCTCTTTCACAGATGTTTTTACGGGTACAAATATCCGTATTGCTACATTAATAGTATCTACGCAGTGAAGGAAAAACTGAACATAAATAAGGAAAAGTGAATCTGTGAACTAGGAAGTCCAAATATTATACTATATTACGTTATATCTGTTATATATTAAATATTATATATGTACAAATATCGCGCTGATACAAACTGGTTTCTATAGGACAATTGAAAAATGCAAAATATGAGTAGGTGAGAGTGTGGAATTGAATATTATTGAAGCTGGAGCCAGGAAAGCCAATTGAATAGTGACTTCTGGCAGAAACTCCTGCACACACAGGGCGTGCAAACAAACGTCACCCCTCGTTGCCATGTCCATCGCCAGCGCATCCATAGCCCTTGGGGTAAAAATCATCGCTCCTACACCCATCATTTCCATGACGACAGGCGCGATGGGGAAGGAAGGCGACGAGAAGTGCTCCGTTTAGATGGGGCGCCGCAAGGCCGAGAATGCGGTGAAGGTCGCCAACGTGACTGGGATGCGCGAGTGAGTTCGGGGACGCTTTGCGTGCTGCCCGACTCCGGAAGACGGTCTGTCGAAGGGGCGCCTACTCCGCCCCGCCCCCGCCCCCACCCCGCCCCCGGCGCTTCTCGCTTCGGCGCTCCGCCGCTCAGGCGCCGCGAGCCTAGAACGCGCGTGTCGGGTCGCCGTGTGTCTACAAGGGGTGCGCGCGCGGGCGGGGGGGGAGAGGGTGGAGGGGGGAGACGCGAACGTGCTCGCCGACGCCGAGCAGCGGGACTCGTCTCGGAATGGAGATGGATTTGATTCACCTGCACGAGATTCCAAAGCACTTTGTTCAATGGAAAGAAAACAAAGAATTCCCGGGTTAATAGATTTTAAAATTAATACCTGATTTTGGCACTTCCGTTACTTTTTAGATCAGCTAATTAAATAGAAATAATACGGACGAGGGACAATGAATAGGGACATGTGATGATAGGTTTCATTATATCTTAACATTCAGTTCCCGCCTAGCGATTGTCAAATAAAAATTTAGAGTAAATAAAGCACACTTGGAGAAAGATTCTTGTGTAACTCACCTTACAGTGCACAGTCCTTTTACTGCCTTTAACTTCCTTTGGCCCAACTCAGTTCTCTTCATCCTTCCTCCCAGTTCTTCCCTTGCCCAACGTGTATAACCTCAGATTACTTTACGCTAATGTGCATAATTGAAGTTAAATATAAGAATAATAATCATCATTTACTACTTGTGTAAAATGGAAAGATGAGGCAGATGAAAATACTTGTAAGATTAAACAGTAAAGGCAAATATTCTCCGAATATAGCTATTATGTATGAGCTTTTACACAGAATTTTATAATCTGTTTAAATCTACTTAGTTTTCGGTTACTTTTTAGGATCCACCGATAACTTTGTTTTTAAAACGTAAACAGGAAATAAAATGTAGTTGACTTCATTTCCCAAAACCACTGACCAACGTCTATTGAATACGTTCATAAAAGCAACATAAGTCATTTTAGTCATATATGAACGTGATTTGAGATATGATATTCGTCATAAACATAACTACGAGTTTAGTGGTGATACTCTAACCATCATGGATTTATTCGTAATTATATTTCGTTTTTTCCTTAATTTTATATTTCTCTAGAAAAGTCTGAATGATCTTGAGTTCAGCCTCTGTTTGCCTCCCACCATAGATTTATTTGTCATGGAAACATTTAGCGGCATTCAGTGGAGAAGGAAGTTAAAAACACATTCCAGCATGTAATTCTGTTATGTTTTTAAATGAATTTCAACATTGCTTATGAAATGAGAGAGGACACGAGTAAAAGATCTCAAGAACACGTGAATATATTCACTCCCCAACCCAAAAAAAAAATGTTGCACTATTCACAACATCTCAACCAAAAAATACTAATACAATTTTTTGAAGAAAAGTAACGAAAATTTAACGTCAATTTCAATTTATAGATATTTTCGTTTGTAATATTAGCTTACCAAAATTAAACTAATAATTAGAGACCCTCAGAATAAACGTAAATATTTATTTTTCTCATTGAAACATCAAACAGGGACATAGTTTTCATTTCTCTGCGTCCATAAAAAGGCCAGGAAGCATAGTTATTGCTACATAGAATAGGATGGATAGAAATGCCATATTACAGACATGCAACACTTCAATGATGACTGATTGATTGTTAGTGAATTTGGGTGCGTCAACTGCTGAGGTCACAGTTCCGTAAGAGTAGAGCATGATTCTTCCTCGGGAGGTGAACTTCCCCCGCTGATTGGCGAGATGCGGCGCCGACCTACCGTCGGCTAACGGGGTTTTCCCTAACTAGATATCTCCCGCCAGCGGGGGACTGCCGCAACCAGCACAAGCTCTAAGCTTCCGACCGGTCTCCCGCCATGTGTGGTAATGTAAAGGTGTGTAAGTAAGGAGAGAGAGGGGAGGACAAGGACGAGGAAGGAAAGATCGCGCGCTGTTCGTGGCTCGTTTCTTTTGGGTACTGCTCCAGCATTCGCCTCGTGTTGATCGGAGAAACCACGGGAAACTACCGATCAGAGCAACCGGCCGCTATTATTCTCTTCCAGACAGTGATTGAATTCAACCTAGTTGACAAGCTAGTGTCGAAAATTCTGCCACCGCCAGGACTCGAACCTAGAACCTAACAGTTAGAGACACTGCAGAGACATCAGTAGATGCCCTTAGCCACTTCTCCGGATGCAACACATCAATTTTGTGTTCGAAATGTAAGACATATCAAGGAACATTCCTCTCCATTAATGGCAGTTTTGTACCATTTATAAAAGACCATCGACAAAAAGCAACAACGCAGGTTTGCTACTACTGGATTGATTTATTAATTGATTGGTGTGTCCGAGCATGTCAATTGCTATGGCCACTTGTCCCGTTAGTGTAGTGAATGTTTTATTTAAATCCAAGAGGGTGGCGATTTTCCTCTTTCATTGCATGGTGAGATCAAGCGGCGACATCTACTCGGCTTGTGAGGGATTTACACACCATACTGTCCCTGGATTCGCTTGGTATTGTTGGGAGAAGAATCAGAAGATTACCGATAAGAGCAGCCGACCGGTAGAATTTTCCTCCAAAGAGCGTCTGAATTCGATGGAGCTAGTGTCGGAAATCCTGCCAATGTCGACTCGAACCCTAGGACCTCCTGATGAGAGTTCCTGCAGAGACGTCAATGCTAACTCTGGGATAAACTCAGCAAGAATTACTGCTGCAGAGGGAGGTATCTCTGAGCTCCCATCAAACAAATGTATGACGAAAAAAAGGAATCAACATATTAAAATGTAGGGGAAAGGCATGTACAGAAGCAGCCCGCAACACACATTACTTGGAACACTTCTCCTTCGTGCTTAACTCGCTACTCTGCTTTCCAGGGCTTTCAACCCAGATTTTCGTCTCTATAACTGGGCACTGGTGATGTATCTTATTGCGCAGTTTTTCAGAGTTATATCTTTTCGAAAGTTCTATTACATTTTGGGAGGGTACCTCTCTTTGTAGCACAGGTTGCCAAAAACATTCGAACTGGGGTTCCAGCATAGAGTTAATTTCATTTTTAAAACCATGGTAATTTACATAGTGCGCAATATTCGTACGCGTCGATTTATTAAAAAACGTATTTAAATGTTTGTTTGTTTGTTTATTTATTTGTTTATTTATTGGTTTATTTGTTTATTTGTTTGTTTATTATTTTGTATTTTCGGAAAACCGTATGAAGTGTGTGTGGTGTATGGGGAAGATGTACAATATTTTTATGTTATATTAATTTTTATGTTATGTACAATATTATGGTAAAATTAAATAATATATAGGCAAATATATCCTTAAACAAAGTTATATTCAGATCATATTAAAGAATTATAGATAGTATTCGAAATGAAGAAAAGCTTTTTTATTTAATATTCACACGAAATAAAATCCTTTACAGAATATGAAAGTAACGTTGAAAATGAAATATATGGAAATAGAGAGCTTTTAGAGAGAATAACATTAGTGATACTCTGATTATAATCAGAAAAATTTACTAATTTCAACTTACAGTTCCGAGAGTGCCGAGAAATGTCAATATATTCTTAATTTCACCAAAATTGTTGTCTCTTTAGTGATTCACAAAGCATGTGAATAAACGAAATATTTTCTGCTTATTAATAACAGGGACGAGACAACCAGAAACAACATACCGGCAAAAAGTTCTACTCGATTCCCGCAGAAGTTGGTTACCGCAATTATGCGCTCCGCTCGTTTGCATCGTCAAAGCAATATTTACATGAAGCGACTACTGTAAATCAAATAAAAACAAAAACGAGAACCTTACCGCTCCAATTAACTGATATGCACACAAATGTAACTCTTGAACACGTTTGCTGTTCAAAAGGTACTCGACAAGGCTTGATGCTGTGCAACTATTCCAATGTTCATTTTCATCATATGTATCATGGTACCATCTTTATCAACCGTAATAGGTCTCAAGATAATAATCCCCAAATAATAAACATAAATAATAGGTTACATCGTTTTTTAACATTCTAAATATTCTCCATATTCGTGATTCAAAGGAGAAATGCCTCCCATTAGAATACACACAGGTATAACGATCGAAATGCTGCTACTCGTAAGAAGCTGAAGTTTAAGACCAAAATATGGCTAATTTGCAAATTAGCCAGTTAATTCGCACGTTAGTCTGATCGTTTGGATAAAGCTGTCTGAATGATGATGAATGGATCATTTCACACTCAACGACTAATGTGGGCATTAGCCACAGGGTGCAGGGTGAAGTAATGAGATTGAGCGTTAGCAGTCTTGTGTGTTCCTGAGAAGCATTTTGACAGAAAAATACATTGGAAATTTATGCGTTGCACAGATTCAAGTTTGTTTTGTGTAAATCGCGAAGTGCAACGACTTCAAGCTCGATGCGCGGACTGGGAATTAAATATCAAAGTATCAACTATGACTGTGATGTTAGATTATAATCTGTTGGGTTGTATCGAGCAGACAGAAATTTAAGTTTGACACAGTGCAACTCGAAACTACCCACTTTGTCTCTCACTAGCCTGGAAATATCTCGCCAGTAGTCTGATTCCTTTTTATCACATATTATTTGCTATTCATCGTCACCGAAAATACTTCATATACCCTAACCACCTCGTGCTGTCTAATGCGCACTTCATCCGGTTATGTACTACATCCTTCTAATGAACTTCGCACATGACCGAAGAACGCTTGGAAACTGTTCCTTCTTGGGATTTTATCCACCCATTTTGGATAGAGGAACTGATATCTTTATTAGTTAATTCGCGATTGGCCACTAGCCGGAACATGAATTTCTTGCTTACTTACATAGCATTAGATACAATTTCTATGGATCTGAAGTCTCGTACGGTAAGCGGACATTAATTTACATGTACCTGAACCTATTACTTCATAAATATTTAGAAGATCGATGAATCAGTGATATTGAAAGTCGATTTATTACAATAGTTCATGTTGTCAAACGACTCTTATAGCTCATTTTCTTCCAAAAAAAGTAAGCTGAAACAATATTAATGTAAATAAACTATATCTTTTGACACGATATGTTATTTTACGTGGGATAAATTTTCCACATCAAATGGTTTCTCATTTTCTCGGTAATATTACTGCATATATAGTAATATCGTTAATATTGCTGAGTATGTACGAGAAATTGATTATAATGTGATAAAATGGTACTAACTTATACACGATTTATTTTAAATTTTCTATACAAAGTCCTGAATGTAATATTATGTATTACTAATCATGCATTTACTAATGAAGGGACCCATTAACTACGGCACAAAGAAATGAAAATTCAGTGTTTTGAGCCTCATTAAACTAATTTCTGCCACGAACATCAGGCTGAAATGACACGATCTTCAAAATGATCTGTCATTTATGATTTATCGCGAACAGATTGCCGCTAATGAGCCTTCAAAATCATCTCCCCCATGCAGCTTTCGCATTTCCCTCCTATATTTTCGATTTTTCGGTCTTAGAAACCTCACATTCAAAACAGATTAACATTAGTGATTGGCACGAGTTTTTAGCAACAGAAACAGTGAAATGTAATACTCATCCTACATTGAAATATAATATTCTCATCTTAAAAAAACAAAAAATGGGCAAAAATCTGAAATTTAATGTTAATACATTTCATCTCAAATTTGTTTCCTCTGTAACTGGCAACTGTTGCGAGCGCTGGTTGCTCATGTGGTTTGAATTTAGAACAAAAACTTTCAGAGGAAAGAATTACAATGTAGTATGTCCCAAAACCACGCAAGAAGCTATCATGGTACTCTCATTTGTTGCCACCAATGAACATGCTGACATGTGATGGGTCTCGTCAGCGTCGGGGATGCGAGAAATTTAGATTTCCGTGACAAATACTGCAGGTTATACAATTTTCCACAAAATACGATAATTTTATATTTCATTTAGTTAATTATTTAGACAATAACCATTGAACATTCCTTTAAACAATCGTTTTTTTTTCACTTGTACAGGGATACTTTAAAATATTTCAGGAAGATAATTAAAAATATTTTGATATCATTTCGAAAAATAATTTATTTGTTTTTACACTTGTAAAATGTTTTTTTAAAGAGGTAGCTGCCACCAATGATATTTATTAAATATTGGGAAAGAAGCCGCCATTTTAGTCAACAAAACCTAGAGCAACTTTTATCTTCACATATATAATTGCGATAATATTTGTTACAAAATTAATACGATATAATGTAGGAAAACAATACTGAAATGAGTTAGACACTGACATAAATTAAATGATTAGTTAAATGAAGCTAATTAAATCAAATCATTTCAATCAATACATCTCAATAATTATATTTAAATCAAATTATTTAAATAATGAATCCTATTATTAATATTAAATTATAGATGATGGCATTTTAATAATTTATTTCATTTTTTCAAATATTAATCAATGTTATCCCATATTAAATCGTTTTATGGTGCTGACATTTTTTCTGCCTTCAATCAATAAAATATCTACATATTGTTTATTAACCAAGAGCAAAATAGAGATTTGTAACACTAATTGAACATAAGAAAACAAGTAAAATTGTTTTTTATTATTATTGTTACTACTACTACTACTACTACTACTACTACTACTACTACTACTACTACTACTACTACTACTACTACTACTACTACTACTACTACTACTATCACTATTACTACTTCACTATACATCTACTTACTAGTACTACTACTACTACTACTACTCATTATAGTACTACTACTACTACTACATTACTGGTACTACTACTACCTACTACTACTATTGCTGGTCTCTCTACTACTACTCATTACTGTACTGCTACTCTACACTACTATTACTGTCACTCTACTACTACTACTATTACTAGTACTACTACTACTACTACTACTACTACTACTACTACTACTACTACTATTATTATTATTATTATTATTATTATTATTATTATTATTATTATTATGGGAAGTCAGGGATGGTTCGCACTCGGGTTCCTACATCGACCTATTCCTTCCATAAGTCTTAGCTTTGTGTTACATATCCTCCACCACCTAACTAGCTCCCCATAGAAGTCTCAGTATGATCAGTGAACGACGGTGGAACCATAATCTGAAAAGTGTTTTAGAGTTTGTAAGTAAATGTTTCGAATTTAATTGACTTCTGCAATGGAGGGGGAAAATGTTGCTTCTCTTTTTCAGCTGAAATCTTAAACAAAGCTCTTGATTTTCCTTCATAAATTTTTCGTTTTGAGTACAATTGTCATACGTACGGCCATCTTTAATCAAACTTTCTGTTCAGGACTAATTGGCACTTTTCCATTGAGGTTTGTTGGCACAGTGTAAACCAGCCGCATCCTCTGTCTGCCAACTATCTTGACAAAATAAAACTATTTTTTTATGTTTTTATTTTCACCTACGGTAAAAACACCAGTAATGGTTAGAGATAACAACATTTTCGTAGTTTTCTCAATATTATTGTTTTAATTTGTTGCGTTTACAAAGTGACGCAACGCGTCTCCAAGCCCCTTAACGGACGTTGAGCGCTAGGTAATCCTCCATTAATTCGCGCGGGAGTAATCCTCCATTACCTATTAGACATGTCATGTCACGCCACGTTGCAGTCAGTTGTCAAGAGGACCGCCAGGTAGCATCTCCGCGTACGCGTCTCCTGCTACGCGCTCCTGCGTCACTACCCAGTGGCCAGAATTTGGAAGGAACTAGGATAGGACTAGGGTTTAGAACACATCACAGGGGTTGGACTAGCCCTTGTGAAGCAGCCAAACTCGTCTTGTTGGATCAAATTTCACATGAGACTCGACGGGAATCGAACCCGGATCTCACTTGTGAAAGGCTAGCGACTTCGCTATGTGCCACGAAGGTTACAGTATTATATTCACTATGTAAAATTCATTGGGCTATTTCTACCACTTCCGCTACCACTTTCTGAATAAATTCCTTACCAAAATAAGGTCAATTTCCAGACTAATTGGAATCCTATCACCTACCATTTTCATAAAATAAAATTTCCTGTCATTTCTCATTCTTTTTAAAAACACAAACATGTCTTTTGAAAAAGTAACGGGTTCATGATATTTCTGTTCAGTTGCTGTAGTATGAGCCCGTGTTTCGGCCATGCACGGCAACGCAGTGGGATGACATGAGCAGCCTAATAAATGTAGTTTCCATTGATACAATCTACTAAACCGAAGTTTCGTCAAAAAATTAAAAAGTACTAACCAGTGCCAACTAGCCTCGGTCTCTTCTGCTCATAACGTAAAACAAGATATACAACTTTTAATAAACTTTTGTTAAGTTGTTTACTATATTGGCACGTCAATTACACAGCGTAATATTTTACCTATAATCATGTGTAAGATATTCATTATTACAGAGGATATAAATGCTCTCAAAACGCAATATAAATGTATATAATTTAACAGTACTGTTGACATAAATAAAAAAAATTTTTAATTTTTTAAATTTTTAAAAAAAAAGAAATTATTTTAATCATTTAGTTCTAATAATGATTACTTACTATAAAAACTTAAATCATAGTATCTTTAGCTGAACAACTTCATGTTCACCTTACATCCATTGTACATCCAAAAATTAATTTATGAATAAAAATATGATTTAAATAAAAATCTTATTAAAAAGAAAACAATTTAAATAAAAATAGGATTTTCTTGATTTTTATAACATTTTTTCTCCAAACCACTGTAATCACAAACTTTGTGACCCTACCCAAAATATGTCGAAATAAAGAACTCGGACTTCAAAGCACGGTCATGCATGTGAAAAGTGTACATGGGAAGGACGAGGAACGTAGTGTTTTTCAAAGAATTTTGAGAGAGAATATAGTTTTAAAGTGTGAATTTTTAATTTGAGACCACTATTAAAGCTTTAAACCAGAACTGTGAAACGATTTCAGTCAGGGAAATGGAAAATGCGCTGAAATAACACAACGCAGCCTACTGTGCGGCAGCATGCACCGATGACGTCACTGCCCCTGCCGGGCGACGGCTGCTGGGAGGAAGGAGCGAGCAGCGCCTTCCCACGTTGCTGCAGGCTGTGCGGCTGCGTTGCGTACTCGGTTCAGTCACGTGATCGGTTATTGGACTAATTCTGCACAAATCATATTGATAAGCTGGTGAGTGGAAAACTTCCAAAATTAATTTTTGAAGAGGAACAGCTTAATGCAGCATTGGAGAACATATGAGCACTTCGGCTTTATGTTCAAATTTCCTGCAGGACAAATGATAGGTCTCGAGAACATGGAGAAAAAGATTTCTTGCAATATTGGTAGACACAATAACAATGCTGAAATTAAGGAATTAAAAATAACTAGTCGTGCATAAAAGAAATGTTGACCGCTGTCGGAATTACAATTGTGATTCACATTGTTTCAATTAAAATATGTATTACACGGTATGTAAGAGAATGTATGTAATTGAAATTCAAGCTCTCGAAAGATACACTTTTCCATGCATTAAATCAGAATTTCTGGTATATCGAACGTTTATGTTATATCGTTGTTTTGGGTTCATAATTGAAGCCCGAAGAATAATGGCACCACCCACCCGTAAGTTCTTAATGATGATTTATTGTTGTGTGCCTGCTGATAGATAATAGCCTCAATGAATGCAAAACAACCATTATAAATCTGGGCACCATATCATTGAATTAGATATTCGACAAATATATTTTATATACAGAGTCACTTCGCTACAGGAAAATACGCTAAAGATAATGCAAGTAGGAAAGCGTCCTTTTCCATAAACGACGCTTCCAGAAAAACAAGTCCATTTTCGAATAGTCGAGTTCGAGTTCATTAATCTCAACTTCATTGCTGAATATTTCACTTGCCATTGTTCGTTCGACAGTTTCGTGGATATGCTTACGGGTAATGAGAGTTTCCTTTTAAAAAAGTGATCGATCAACGAGAGAGAAAAATGAAATATCCAATGAGTACGTTGATCCATCTACTAATCCATCGAATTTATACATAAATAAAAGGAGGGAAGGAAAGAAAGAAGCCTATAAGCAGATTAGTTCGTCGAGTCATCCACGTTGAACTTTGGATAAGCTCATCTGCCAATGTGTATCGCTGAATACGATTGACATGGATGAATAGTTGTTCGTATCTCGAGAGACATCGTCATTGATGTTCGGAAGAACGTCATCCTTCGTTCTTGACGTCAGTCGTCAGCCTGCGCTCCTTCGATCGCCTTGGCCCCGTTAATAGCTGCTCTTTCTGGAACGACTCGATGTAGGCGTTGTCGCGTGACAGCAGCGAACTGCACACCGTCTTCGCCAATGTGTATCACCGAATCATCAGCCAATGTGTATTTCCGAATGCGATATTAACATGTATGAACAGTTGTCAGTATCTCGAGAGGCATCGCCACTGATGTTCGGAAGAATGTCATCCTTGATCGTTGACGTCAGTCGTCAGCCTGCGCTTCTTCGATCGCCTTGGCCCCGTTAATAGCTGCTCTTTCTGAAACGACTTGATGTAGCCGTTGTCACGTGAGAGCAGCGAACTGCATACCCTCTCCGCGGGCCGATCATCCCCAACCCCTTGCCGCAGCCGCCCGCGCACTTCCAGCCACACAAGGCGCGCTGTCATCCGTCAGCCCATTGCCCCTCGCGCCGCGTCCCCAGTTATCCACGAGAAGCCGCTGCCGGGCGCTCTTCCTCCCGGAGTCAGGCGCCGGGGAAAGGAAGAGGCCGATAACGGCAGGCGAGCACACAGGTTTCTGTGGCTGCACACACACAAAAACTACACAACACGAATAAATCGTCCCGGGTGTTTTTAAAACCCACGCAGACGGCAAGAGAAATGCGCCCGACACGAATCAGGGAATGCTTTTTAGAAAGTGGTGCTAAGTTGGATTGTTCAAGAAATGGACTACCCGTGCTGGCCATCACTGAGATACACCGCAAATATCCACCGCTTGAAATGATAAACGCAATTTTTACGTTGGGATATTATTTCCAGAGAAAAGTACCACAGAATATGAACTTTACACTTCACTTCAAATTTTTTATTTTTGTGATAATTTGTTAATTGGAAAGACACAATTACACATAGGCACAGGAACGTTCAGCTTAAGGAAACCTTGCTGAACAATACTTTGTAGAATTCGTTTTGTAATTACTACTGCTATTGATTTGTTTGCTAACGCGCCACATATTCCTCTCGATATTTCTCACGTGTGAGTGTTGGTGAGCGTTCTCACGAGTGTGTCGAGCCCTGTCTGTTGGGTCGGCGTGTGAGCCATGGTCAGGCGCGCAGCGGCGAGTTGTGGGAGGGGGAGACGGGGGGAGGCGCCGCAATCATCGCGAGGGGAGTAGTCGATTAGCGAGCCGCAGTCAGCGCTTTCATCGTTTTGATTTGCAGTGACGACGGCGGCGCCGGCGAGACGGGGCGAGGCGGGACGGGGACGAGCACGGGGCGGGGCGGGAGCCGCGAGGGGGCGGGGCTGGGCGGGGCTGGGCGGGGGCCGTTCAGGACGCGGCGCGCGCCGATGGCGGTGGCGGTGGTGGGAAGCCGCACCTGGCGCGGAAGTGCTCCCTAGTCGCGTCCAAATAGCACCATCATTTTTCTCGTCAGTATGAAACTCATTTTTCACCTGGCGGAGGGCCTCCCCCGCGACGGGGGAGAGCGCGGATGTTGGAATGCAGCGGCGCCGTTGAAATAGAACCACCCTTGCAAGCTCATCAGTGCTGTGTTCGCTTCCATTCTTTGTGTCGGTCGAGTAGGGCAGCTCCCAGCGCCCGCTCCGGCTCTCGATCCCACAGAAGTGCGTCACCTCCGCGCGCTTCGCGATCCCCCTCTCCCCCTCCCCCCTCCCGCCCCCGCGCGGCCCCCTCACGCGGCTCCGTTCCCCACCGGCCGCCCAAAGGCAGACTGCCAAAGAAGAGTTACAACTCGCTTTTATTCCTCCGTGCGCCGCCGCAAATGGACAGCGTTCGCTGACTGATCGCATCTCTTTTCCCTCGTTTTTATTTCAAAACACCGGCTGTAAGTTTTCGTAGGCAAGGATCTCCTCAGAAGCGCGGGGCACCCCCGCCCGCGCGCAGATCATCGTCGCTGCCACTTCACGAATTGGCGCAGCAACGGCTCATTGCGGCCGAGGCGGGGCGGGGGTGGGGCCGTCGGAGGCGCGGCCTGCTCTGCTGACAAAGGCGGCTGCGGTGAGGGCGAGGGCGGAAGCGGAGGCGGAGGCGGAGGCCGAGGCGGAGGCGGAGGCGGAGGCGGAGGCGAGGGCGAGGCGAGGGCGAGGGCGAGGACGAGGACGAGGAGGCGAGGACGAGGAAGAGGAAGAGGAAGAGGAAGAGGAAGAGGAAGAGGACAAGGGCGAGGACGAGGGCGAGGGCGAGGGCGAGGGCGAGGGCGAGGGCGAGGGCGAGGGCGAGGCGAGGACGAGGACGAGGATGAGGGTGAGGACGAGGAAAGAGGCGAGGACGAGGGAGAGGACGAGGACGAGGACGAGGAAGAGGACGAGGACGACGACGAGGACGAGGACGAGGAAGAGGAAGAGGAAGAGGAAGAGGAAGAGGAAGAGGAAGAGGAAGAGGAAGAGGACGAGGACGAGGAAGAGGACGAGGACGAGGACGAGGAGGACGAGGTGAGGACGAGGAAAAGGGCGAGGACGAGGGCGAGGCGAGGGCGAGGGCAAGGGCAGGGCGAGGGCGAGGGCGAGGGCGAGGGCGAGGGCGAGGGCGAGGGCGAGGGCGAGGGCGAGGGCGAGGCGAGGGCGAGGGCGAGGGCGAGGGCGAGGGCGAGGGCGAGGGTGAGGGTGAGGGCGAGGGCGAGGGCGAGGGCGAGGGTGTGTCCATGGCCTCCGTCGCAGCCTACCCAGCTTCACCTGCTGCACTCGGCCTCCCAGGCCCTCTTCATCTCCTCTTCACTTCACTCCCCATGCCCTGAACTTCGCCTAACGGCCCCCGAGTTCATCGAGCTGGTTTGCCCTTCTGTCGGTCCTTCATTGCCGCTGACAGCGCCTCCTTTCCCGTTCGTCGCGCGTCTTGCGGTTCTCCTCTGCACCTCCGCTGGCTTTTACACCAAGATCTGATTGCTCTCCGTCCCCTGCTTCAGGTTGTCCGTTGCATATAACGCCCATGATCCAACCATTCGTTCATATTATATTTCATTCGTTGCCTCGCCATTACTCTTATACACTTCTCACTCTTTTCTACAGGCAGTAGTTCCTAATATAAAATTAAACGTATTAAACATACAATGTTGCTGCAAACTCTTTCAATGCTAACTTGAAATCAAACAATTACGTCTTCATTGATCTTTATAGATGTACAAGAAATTCTACGTGTCAATTATCTTTCTGAGAAAACCATACTCTAAATCTCATTGAGACGCACATTCCATCCAATATCCGATTTGCCATAAAACAAGTCAAAACTCGCCAAATATGCAAATTATGTAAGTATTTATCATTGAATAAGATTCCATAAGAATTTACAGAAATGTAAAGTGTACAATGCGTAATTCGATTCCGAGGAATTCAATATTTACTTATTCAGATTTCAGTAATACTGTGTTATCTTAACTAGTTCTATTTAAAACTTCTATTTCAATAAAATTGCCATTTGAAATTAATTATACTCATTAAAATCCATTTCATTTTCAAAATCGTATTTTCTTATATCTGAGGGCCTCGGGACTACATAATGAGTCATCTCAAGCAGTTTTTACAGGAAACGGAATTGAAAGTTCGAAAAATTCTTTAAATCAGGTTATCAACATACAAATCATATCATTTTTGCAATAACAGTAACTGCATATATTACTGAACTGTATTAAATGACCTTGCCAATTAACCATCCAACCAACATCTTGAATGCTTGCTAATCATCTTCTAGCATAAACTAAAAAAGTAAATATCACGATTTTGCTTCTTGAGTTGTCATTGCCTAATTCTAAATACCAAAATTGTTGTGAATAAATATTCAATTGAGCTACTGGCTGCAAAGGAGACATTTGGGGTCACATTCCTTCTGGTGCCGCACGTTCTCCTCTCGGCTCGCAGTTGCAAGTACGCGAAAGTTGGTTGATTTCTACCGAGACATAGAGAAGAGATATTGTGGACTGTGAAGATTTCTCCGTGAAAATGAATTCAAGACGTCGAAATTTAAAAATAGATCAGTGAAAGTATGTTTCACTAATATTGCGAATACTATAAGTATTCTCAAATCAGTTCGCAAAATGTACTACATTGCTGTCACAATACATACTAACCCCGGTACAGCTGATAACCGATTCTACAACACATTTTTCAAATAATCGGGTAAAAATCAGTCAAGCAGTTTTGTAGTTACGAGAGAACATATAAGATGTATGATGAGCAAGATGTATGACTCGCTTTGAAGAAGTTAATGGAACTTACCAGAATGGCGCATATCGCTTCAGACGAAATACAAGGATTCTGTGAAATATTCAGGAGCAACAAGGTAAAGATAGAAAACAGTTTGGGCAGGCGGTATATTTCCAAATGAATTCGTTTGTAAAAATGTCACTCTAGAATTTGATGGGTGATATCTTTTACATTCCAGACACTAGAAAAACTTATAGAATGTTTTTCATTCAGAATTGGGAATGTAAGTAATTTTCATTCAAGAACACGATTATCATTCATCAACGGTCACAATGTACCAGTACTTATCAATCTAGTCCCTTACTTAATGCGAAAAATGCAAAACGTCAAGAGCAAAAAAAAAAAAAAAAAAAGAGTCGGGTTGCGTTGAGAGAGGTGACACGTAATAAATCTTAAGGGCGCAGATGTGAATGGCATGTATGTTGCGTTGTTAAGAAGAGTAATTATATATTGTTAATGAAAATTTCCGTTTCATTAAACTGTTCACGGTTTAGACCGGACACTTTAATCTTGCGAAGCGCTTAAAAAATTGAGCCGATTATTTATTGTCAAAAGTTTTTCCTCAACATCGGAAAATCTGGAAACTGGAGAGCGAAACATCACGTATCAGCAAGCTACCCTCTGCAAGCCCTCGTACAAAACTTCCTTGTTAGGCTCCTCCCGTCAAGAGCGGTCTTATGGAAAATTAGCTAATACCTCATCTGTTTATCGACCAGGCGGTACCCAATTCTTTAGTGGGTAGGAAATATTCAACATTAAACTCTCTGATTACTGCTGAAATAGAAAACACCTGTTCACCTTCCTTTAAAAGTCATACAGTTTCTTTAAACGTGAAAGAGGTTTTACACTTCAACGAAAATGAAAACGATATTCCAGCCAATTCCTTTTATGTGCTTTTCACATTTTGTTTTGGCAGCGCCCGTGCGTTCTGTACGCTGTCGCGGTGTTTAGCAAATCCGGCGATCGATCGACTTTCTCTTATCGTTTTTTCCGTTGGCAAGTCCACAGTCCGCCGCCCTCGTGCGTTGATTAGCTTCGTTGGCGTTTGGCGTGGACGCTTCTTCCGCGGCGAGGCGAGCGGCGCCCGCGCTGCCCACGGCCGCCGGCGACCCCGAGCGCCGGCGGGGAATTCTACCTCGTTACTCGCTTGCATTCAAACGCCTGTCGGTGGGGATATTAAGCATATTGTGGCGTCCGCTTAACGCCGCGGAACGTGATCAAAGGGGCTGCGAGCGCGTCCTGCAGATGCACTAGCGAAAGATAAGATCGTGCGGGCAGGGGCGAACCGGGGCGTAAGCAAGGCGGGAGCGGGGGGAGGCCGGAGCGGAGCTGGGCGGGAGAGGCGAGAGCGGCGGCGGGAGCGAGGGAGCGGGGCGGGGCAGGGATGGCGGCGCGGTCGCGGCGCGCCCGCCGCCCAGCTGGCCCAACATCGATCGTCCTTTAAGCAGGGAGCCGCGCCGCGGCCGGCCTACCCGCCTGCCCGTCGGCGGCCGCGCTCTCGCTGCCAGCGCCAGCGCCGCCACCGCGTCGCGCGGAAATCGAAACTTCAACGGGCGTTTCCCCGGCCGCCAACCCGCCGCCGCCGCCCTCTCTCATTGGCGCCGTGTTCCCCGCTTCGACCTCCCCCGCGCGCTCTCAACAGCTGATGGACCGTGGTCCGGCTCAATCCCCAGCCCAATGCCGTAATCGCTTCCCAATTCGCCCGTCACTCGCACTCATTACACCTTCTTTGCGCCCGCTCGGGGGCGTTCGCGGGCAGCTGCGGCGAGGGCAACTGAGCGATGGGCACCGCTAACAGCACAGGCGCTCTGCGCTGGGGCGGCCACTGGCGACCGCTCGCCTCGGCCTCCAACCTGCGACGAGGAGAGGAGGCAGTGGAAGCGGCTGCGGAAGAGAAGGCGATGGTTCGGGGGAAACGTGTAAAGCGTGGGGAGAAAGTGGAGGAAGGGAGAAAGAGGGAAGGGCATCCGCCGCCATCGTCGTAGGATGGGTTCTGGCGGCGTAGTTCACATGGGAAGCGTGTAATGACGATAATAATGATGGCAATCATAAAACTCATAAGAAGAACGGTAATGAGCTCCACCTGGGAGCCAGCTATGTCATTATTTACGCTCACAGACGGTAGGTGTGTAGTAAGGGTAGTGTGGATTCAATAACAATTTCGAGATGAGCACTGAGGAAATCATTATTTCAAACAAAAGTTCGTATGTTTGACTGCAACATTTCAGTGTTTACTGATATCATGTAAGAATAATTCCTTACCAAATCGGACAAGCATACATCACATTCAATTAAATCAGTACTTTTTTCATAAAACCTCTTTGTTAAAAATATGTACTCACTCATTTACATTTGTATACATTGTTATTAGTATTCTGGAATTATTCTTATTGTTCTTATTCTTATTCTTATTCTTATTAAAATTGACTGATTTTTTCTCAAATGCACACTCAACATTGCTTCTCACATTCTACAACAAATACGGTGTTATTAGCTCGTTATAGGTCAAAATATTATCTCCTTATGTAAATATTAAATAATTGTTAAAATTAAGGAATGAACTTGTATTTTTTTTTTAATTCAGCACGGGTTTTTGTAAACCGTGATAACATATTATTCGATTCCTTAAATTTACTATTATTTTCTATCAGATATTAAAGAGAACTCTCAGTAGTTCAGTAACAATAACTTAATGAAAGTTGGGCGGATAGACAATTTTCTGCTGCTATATTGATTACCTGTAAACATAATGTAGATAGGGAACAGCTATTGAAACGAGGCGGAATAAACTCGAAAGCTCAGTTACTTTTACGTCTTGCAATGAGGACACCAGCATGCCAGTTTAATTTCTTGAAAATAATTAAAGCACTATTGGAGCTTCATTATGACATGGAATTACATAAAATAAAATTTAAGATCAATATTATCAATGGAATCTAAATAATAAATTGCATATATTTACAATCATTCAAATAAGCGAAGACAGAATTGGAAGTTATCGAAGGTGGTGTATTTGAAACTCAAACATCAGGTATAAAGCCAGTGATGCTTCACATTTCTGAAATTAATTGTAAAGATTACGTCATATGATAATAGTAGCTGGACCCGTAAAACTGTTTCCATCGGGGAAAATATTTAGTTCTGAGAGAAGAATTCCAGAGCAGAGACTCCAGAATACATTGTCTAATCCGTTACACCACCACCACAGGTAAATAATACCGACGATTCGGGCGTATCAAAAAGAGCTGAACTTTTTCAACTTTGGAAATTTCAGATGTTTTAATGAAAATCCCACCTATGTCTTATTATTAAGCGAACATTCTTCAATTTAAGCAAAAAAAAATTCAAAGAAAAATGAGAGCAGGTTTGAAGAAAATGTAATTTGTGCATTTATTTTATATTCTCACGATTTCACTCACAATTACGCAAAATTACTCATAATTTCGAAAAATGGTGTTTGCAATTATTTAAACACATATTTTGAAGAATAGGTTTCTCTAAGAAAAACCTCTATCTTCCAAACTCAAATTAATTGTAGAAGGGTGACATAAAAATTCAAACTTTTGCAACTTTCGAAAGTTTAAAGACTTTTCTGAAAATATAACATGCACCATTTTTATGAGCGTAGTATGCTCTATTCAGGCACAAAAATGTAAAGACATTTGGCAATTTTTGAAAAAAAAATTGAAAATTCACTAGGGACATAAAGGAACTCTGATAATTGAAAGATCCGTTTTTATTTGGACGAGTGGCGATATCACCAGAATCGATCAGGACTCATTTCGGGAAATTCTGTGGACGATTTAGGCCATGTTCGTATAGACAGAGAGACGGACGGACAGAAGTTTTAGAAAAAATTTTTTTCCTTGTGAAGGTCCCAAAACATGTATTTTGACTACACAACTCAAACCAGGGGTCCGGAAGTACACTTTTTCGGAATCAGAGACACACAAAATGTGTTTTTTTATTAAAAAAATCGGCACTTTTTACTACTATATTACAAGACTTTATCTACGTATTTAGTGTGTATCTATTTAGTTAGTAGAAAGTTGGCTCAGAGGCTAAAACAGTACGTTAACATCTGAAAATTATTGAATTTAAAAAAATTATTTGTGCATGAGAGCTTTCAACAGTGGGTAGGTAAAAGAAAAACTCGTATGTAAAAGAGTTATAGTTAATGTAAAACTAGCTCATTTCCTTAACTTAAATCTTCAACTTCGTATTGCCTCATACCGTCCAAAGGAGTTTTTTTTTAAAGAATTTTGTTTGCACGCTAATGTATTTTGTGGAATTATATTTCTTTGACTATAACTAATTAAATAATTGAAATGTATTCATAGCATAAATTAAAATTCAATGGAACGTTTACGAATGTAAACTTAAGTTTTCAATAAAAAATGGTCTATAAAATCTGAAAGTAACAAGCTACCTTTCTACTTCTATACTATTAAAGATAATCATAAATAAAAAATATTCACCATAGGAGAATGCTAAAATATAATTTAAAAATTTTTAAAATAATACATGACACGCATGAACATATGTAACGCGTATAACTGAAATATTCGCCAAAATATTATGACAAATCCACCCAATTTAAATTCCTAAACTAATCATCTAAATTACAATGCAATAAAATTTTGGAAAACTCGGTAATTAGTATCTCATTAATTTTTTGGACAGCAGCCTATAATTACTTCTCAGGTATAAGCCCTAGTTTGTTCAATAATGTGGATACATAAAAACTAACACATGGACAGACGGTAATATTAAAAATTTACAACTTTTTCACTATCAGGGACCTCTAAAATGTACATTTCCCCGAAAATTTCGATATTGTTATTTGCAGAATTTCTGAACTTCCTCTGTACTACTACGATTATACTGAATACATAGTATATGAGACAGTGAAAAGGAATACTTGGTGTAATTGTGTTACTCTTGAAATAATGTTTCGTTTATGGAATGATCTTTAAGACTCAGCTTGAAGAGTACTGCGATGCTTCTGAGAAGTGAGAAAACGTGCACACTTGTTGTTCGTCAACATTTGTAATGTGGTGTAGTAAAATGGTTTTTGTTTATCTCTCATACGCTCAAACTAAAATGAGTTGAAGGCAAGACATGTGATCTACCAGGCGCGTAACAAGCACCCTTGAACTTGTAATTTCTCTGAAGCGGAGCGGCCCACTCAGTGTCAAATTTACATTAGAGAGATTTCTATAAGAAAGGACCGCTTTGACAGCTCTGCTTCGCCACTGCTGGCAAACAACTGTAAGTTGCGCCCGTGCACTCATTTGGCAGTGTATTCGTTTACAGTTAGCTCATTGGCAAATGGGTTGATCACTGTCTCTTGCAACGTCATCGTCCTGCATGACGTTTATTTGTTTCCCAACCTGTCAAAGTAGTCTCTCCTTAGAGTTACTCCTCTATACAAGCAGAACAAGTAGTTGCTTAGGGGGAGCCATCCATGGAAGGCACGCGTCCCGGAAAAAAATCACGGAATATTCGAAAAAATATAAAATTATTTGTATCTCTGGTAACTATGTATAACTATGTATAACCGTTAATGAAATAGTTTACTGTACTAAAAAGTTTATAATTAACAATTATATTGAATTCTGTTTTTAAGCTTAAGAATGTTTGCCCAGAAGGGGCCGTCAGAGCCTTCATCCGGGCCTGGGCCCACTGAGGGCGCGTGCGGCGAGGGGGCTGGCGGCCTCGGAGGCGCGGGGCGGCGCGCCAGCCCGCCGCCAATGTAGGGCGGCCGTCACGATGCCACGCCGCCGTCAAGCCACCGTCGCCGGCGATCGATTTCTTCAGCGGAGCCTGCCTCCTTCCTCACTCGTTCCTCGCCTCGCCTTGCCCGCCCCGCCCCCGCCCCGCCCCCGCCACCCCGTCCCCGCTGCTCCTTACCGCGTGCCCCCTCCGCCCCCGGTCACGGGGTCGCCTGCCGTGTCGCCTTGCGCACCCAAGCCTTACCGTATTACGACCTCGCGCGGGCCCCGCCACGTCGTTAATCCCGAGCTCCCGTTGCCCGCGACTGCGAACAACGAGCCATACGATACGCACGTACAGCAAATAGTCACTGAAATGAAATTCTCCGCTCGTGTGGACGACGTAATGGAGGTGCGATTTTCCACCCGCCCCTCTCAGGTACCCTCAACAAAGAGCAGCGATGAGCGCAACCAGTTGGCTTCGGGACGGAGTGGGAGAAAATTATGTTGAATCTGTACCCGTGTGCATTATTACTCATAAAACATCTTTATATTCGTTAGAATAAGGAGTTGTCTAAAATCGCTCTTCGAAGATAAACTACTAGAGCGCGGGTCATGAAAACGTATCCCCTGAATGCCATTTTGTCCCTGCACCCCGATTCCCCTCTCACCCTGAGCGTTCCTGAAGCAGCGGCCAGCAGGATAGCGGTTGCTCCTAGTGACAGATGAGGGCACCTGTGGGCACTATTGCCCTCCGCAGGCAGAGATGGGAGGGGTGGCACATGAATTGGTGATGAAAGGCGTGAATAGATAAACAAATAAACTCGAGGAGAGGTCAGCCATGTGCCAACAGCAGGGACTGGATCTGGGATCGATTCCTCATTGGGGTGACTAATGTTGCGAACAATTTGATTTAACTACATTTCTTACACTACAACAAGGCCACATCGTGGAAGTCATTTACTATGTGAGATATTTTACCGACATAATTGCCAATTCAACAAGTTGGCCAGGTAGTGACAACTGCGTGTAAAATAATGGGCGTGCCAGCAGGCCTTTGAAACCGCTCGGAGCCTATGAACCCCTCACAGTAGCTTAGTGGTCAAAGCAACTGAGTGTTAACCGTAAAATCCGAATTCTATTCTTGGTTGGGATGAATACTGATGTGATGCTGTGATACCGATGCTAAATATAAGAATTTGATTCGAAATATTTTCACCAGGTAGATTGTCAGTGAGCAATGTGGGTATCGTCACATTCTTCCGAACAATGCCTTTGGTGCATTGGAGCACGTTTTGCCCCCACAGTTAACGTAGTTTGCCTATAGATCAATTGAACTTCGGCGCCTGGAAGTATTGCAGTATAAGGAAAGGAAGGCGCATCGGCATAATACGCAACACTGCGCTCGTATCGCCGGGCATCGAGCCTCAATTGCGCGAAAGCGAACTTTTATAAGTTATTTTCATTGCATTTACCTCCCACATTTAATACATAACTTTGTAAAAACAAATATACCTACCAAACATTTTATGTCAAGTTACGTTAACATCTGAAAATATTTTCATTCAGAATTAAATTTAAGTTTCCCTCAAGTGGTCAAATTAGGTTACATTTTTTAATTGAAAAGCAATACAAAATATAATAGGAAATACTTTCATTAAACGATAATATTTTCCCTATTCTACTCCACAAACATTCTAAACTGACGTAGAATTAAGAGAAAAATTAAGTTCTGCTTCAAATAAAAATCGTTTGATCTTTCTTAAGTATTATTCTATTATTAACTATTTACAGGATTTTGTTAATAGAGTAGATTGCAGCACCTTTATGTCGTTTAGAAAATCCTTGTTGCTTGAGCTTCAGCATTACTCTCTGTTGTTGTTTTTAATTCGCGTTTGATTTCACATTTAACTGCACTGCAATGATGCTATCTGGGTCACATGATAAATTGTTTTTAATCCTGTATATTGCTCTCTCAATACGATTTCTTGATGTGTTCACTATTCTTTAGCCTACGTGTTGTTCTGCTATCATTATCTGAATTCTCATCACACAGTGGCGTGATGATCACTGCACCGATTCATTCCGTTCGTCCTACAATTTCCCGGAATAAATCTTTCCATCATTCCAGCACCGCTACTAACTGACTCACGATTATTATTTTTCATCTCTACCAGTGTTTTACAGCGTGCTTCTAAATTTATTTAAATTCAAATAGTAAGTCTATTTAAAATAAATGTATTGTATATAAACTATCAGATTTTTTTATCGCCTGAAAAATTAACGGTTATCACTGGATGTAAAAAGGGATTTTACTTTGTGAAGTGTCAAGAACAGAGAATTATACTACCTTTTTATAACAACAACATGCATAGCCATGAAGGTCTGTGAGACATCTCTATTAAATCCACCAAAAATACAATGAGACTCGCATTTTTATTTTGATTCTTAACAGATATTTTTAACATGAATACACACTCCAGGTCTCCAGACTTTTACATGCAGACGTGTTATTATTTCTTTCGGTACACCTCACCTAGCAAGAACATCCACATTCGCACTTTTGAAAATTTTCTCTTGTGTTGCATTTGCGATGAGCTTCAGCCACAAAAACATTAAGCTCCCCGCAGCGCAGACACAACGCTCGCAACTCCACTCCCTTACCGTAGAATTTTTTACATTACGTGACGTTATCGCACACAACCTACGCTAGACGCAACAGTATTTATGAAATTCGTTTTAAAGCCAAACTTTCCCAAATATCCTCCTGGCTCCGCACGAGAAGCTAAATAATCCCGAGCGCAGCAGCAAAAACCGTGGGACCTGACCTCGCCTGACAGGTCCGCTGCGGCGCACACATTCTTAATGTCACCTTAAATAGGCAGAACTCGTGTACCTTGTTTTCATGTCGGCTGATGACCATCCATCTTACCATCGATCGGTATTCCCGAACCGCGCCGAATCGCCAGCAGCCGCTTATCGCTGACGGAAGAACGTCACTGCTTCTGCCCTCGGCTTACCCTACGGCGGCGGACGGCGTCACGTCACGATGTGACACGGAACGACATGGCACGACACACGGCCGGTCGCGTGCCGCCGCCGCTGATTACATCTTGCACGGAGCTCGCGTAAATTGAAAAGTGTTGGCCAGCATTTCGTGTCTGCGAGGTGGAGACCTGTACTTGCCGCCAGCGCCCCTGGCCGGCGCTGCCGCCGCCGCGCGCCCAGCCCTGAGGGGAATCGAACCGTTCCGGGTGGGGTGGGAGAGCGAGGGGCGGGGCGCGTGGGGCGGGTGGGGCCGGTGGGGGGGGGGGCGGAGGGAAAGGGAAAGGCTGGTGACGGCGGCGGCGGGGGCGATCATGCCGCGTCGGCGGCTCCTGCGCAATTATTCACTCAACGGCTGGGGCGGAGGCGGGAACAGGGGCGGGGGTGAGAAGGTGGGCGGCGGGCCTTGTGGGCGCGTGCGTGCGTCCCATCGCATCAGCGATAACAAACAGAAATTCATTAGCAGCCACCTCGGCCGCCGACCGCCTTCGGACGACCCGATTCCCAGGCGCGCTGTCGTCGGCGGTGGCGGTGGTGGAGGTGGAGGCGAGGCGGCAACGGAAGTGGAGGCGATGGCGGTGGCGGAAATGGTGACAGTGGTGGAGGCGGTGGGGACGGACCCGGAGGCGGTGGTGAAGGCTGAGGCGGCGGGGGGCGGTGGAGGAGGCGGAGGAGGTGGAGCTCGAGGTGACGCTGACGGTGGCGGTGGAGGTGGCGGAGGAGGCGGAGGAGGAGGAAGGGAAGGCAGGGCGGGCGTGGGGCGGGCCGGAGGCAGAGGCGGAGGATGAGACGGAGGAGGGGAAGGCGGAAACGATGGCGGGGGCAGAGGTGTAGGAGGATGCGCTGGCGAAGTCGTTTGGGGGGCGGTGCTGGGGACGGCGGCGGCGCGGCGCGGAAAGCCGCACGCAGCCCCGCCTGGGTATCGAACTGACCGGAGGAAGAACACGCGGCCGCTGCGCCGCCTGTTCGCTTTGGGCGGTGACCTCAGCCAGGGCTACAGCTGACACCGCTTGCACACAGCTCGCTGGATCACACCAAGACACAATAAGCCAATTCCGCTCCTATCGACTCCGCCACTGAGTTGCAATTGTCCTGCAATAGCCTAATCCACACAACTTACACACTATTGTCTGCAATTTATTCAATAATTCTTGAGAAAGGACTGATGATGTTTTCCACTGCAGGTCATTTGTCAGTACAAACGTTTTCTACTATTAATGACAATAAGTAAAATTGTCATTACTTCTTTCTTAAACACGTTCACCATACGCTCATCGATCTGTATTAAGGTCAAGCTTAGTTGTAAGTTGAAATCCACTGACATTACTTCATTTAGTCTGACAAAGGTAGAAAATAGGCGGCATGCTATAATCGCTTACTGGAAAAAGGAATGGCTTCCTAAGAAGTATATTCCAAGTTGGGAGGAATGGAGGTACCTTATTGTAGAATTTATTAAAGAAAATTGAATTGATAATTACTATTGACTCCACAGATGTTCTCCACGCAAGAAATAAACAGCCGAAGAGATAGTGGGAGATAGAAGTGGATGCTGTACAGAAGCAAAGAAGGTCAATAAAATGCAGCTCGGAAATGAGGCAGAGCATGCCGAATCAAGATGTCAAGGTCACAAGAAACATCAGGAACTCATCTGCATTGCAGGGAGCCGATATGGCTGTGGCCAGCGAGAACGTTGGGGGCAGTCGGCGGGTGCACAGCCGTGGCTGGCAGTCAGTGAATACTACCATCGCGATCCCTTCTCTCATCAGAGTTTGGCAACCATTCCAATTTTTTCGAGTACTTAGCTTTATTTCTACTAACGTTAGGGAAAGTATTTCCGCTCGCGAAAGTCCTTTGTGTTCGAGATACGTCAAGGCCTCTGATTGATTGTTAGTGATTCCAGGCGCGTCAACAGCTAAGGTCTTTGGTTCCGTAAGTGTACTGCATGCTTTTAGCCTGCGAGGTGGCAGTGGTCTTCCCTCGCTGGATGGCAAGATCAGGCGCCGATCTACAATCGGCTAGCGGGGTTTTCCCCAACCAGGTATCTCCCACCAGCGGGGCACCGCCCTGACCGGGGCAATCTCTAAGCTCCCGACCGGTCTCCCGGCATATGTGGTCGTGAAAGACCTGTTAGTGTACGTGTATGACGGTAAGGGGAGAAGATAGGACAAGGAAGAGGAAGGAAAAATCGCGGCGGCCCGTGACCCGTTTGTTAGGGTATTGCTCCGGCATTCACTCGGTGTTGATTGGAGAAACCATGCAAAACTATTGACCGAGGCCTGTGAGGGAAGCCTCTTTTAAACGGGACCAACATATTGTATTAATAGCCAGTAAGCAAAATGAGAAAATGATTTTTGACAGAACAATTTCTTCTTTGATTCCAGGTAAAAATATGGAAATAAAACAGATTACCGTCTAAACGTGCTTCCAGTAATGCGGTAATTATCATTTGATAATTTCGGACTTCAACAATGGTATAGAAAGATCGCTCTATCTATTCCTCAACAGTCTTCATTAATTGAAATATTTTCCCAATGAGAGATCAACTGGAAGGAAAATCTGATTAATTTACCATTGTGGAACATATTTTAAATAATATAATTTGCTAAATCATGTTGGAAGTTTTTATTTTTCTATCTTGAACAAGCGCTATGCAACTATTGGGAATAATTACTTGTGGTATTTTCTGTTTGAAATCATAAAAATCAAATTTTTCGATACAAATACTTTCAAGATTAAACTTGCAAGGTTATGCCAAAGGAAAATTTGCATTTTTGTGCGCAATTCATTACCATGGAAATAGGACGTTGAAAAAAATTGTGTACGATCAACCGAATGTGTCGATACAGTTTTCAGGATGAATATAATATAGTGCTAATCTTCATACAGCTATATCGGTGCATCTATATCTATATATATATCTATATCTATATCTATATCTCTATATCTATATATATATATATATATATATATATATATATATATATATATATATATATATATATAATTTAGCAGGAATGAAACGGATGTTTTAGGAAAGATAATTCAATTTATATCAGTAAGAACTATTTCTTCAAAACAAATATTTTCGGTTTTAACACTGATAAAATAATTATTTATATAAAAATTTTAACTCTGATAAGTGATATTAATCCTCTCACGCAAAGGTCTGCGATAGATGTTTCATATCTACGCTTCTGATATTTTGTGACTTTTAAGCACTAAAACTAGCGGAAATAAATACATAGTGCATTTGGTAGTATTGTTGCAACGCGCCATGAACAACACATGCGCGAAGAATGAAAAGTTTATCAATAACTCTCCAAATTTACGATGCTATCACTTCGTGTAATGTAACGTAGGCGAAAACAACCATCTTTTTTCAGGGGACCTGTAGTTAATATAGAAACGATTGTTCCATAAAAACGCACTCTACTTTAATGCCATTATTTTGCGTTATGCTGCTGTTCGTTCTCCAGGTATTACGTGACCATCAAAGAATAGTTGCGCATGACAAAGTTGTTTTTATAGCAAGCAGGGAAAAGCAAATTATTTGCAGGCACACAGAGCCAAACATGGCAGTTTTAACGTTTCGAAAGTTCACCATTGCGTGCAGTTCTCATGAGTCTCATCACCAGGGACAATAATAAAAGTTCCAGTAATATGCGCCATTCAGGCGGAACGAGATAAGCGAGTTTCGCGCGCTTTGCTTTCGATGTAATTTATGCGCCAAATGCAATCTTTCGTTTGACTTTTTACGCCCTTTTGTTTCGGAGAACAAAACAGATTCACACATGGAACACTTTGCCTGATAAGAAAAATTGATCACAGATTTCCTAGAATCAGAATAATTTATTAAAGCAAAAATAGCATCCTCTCACATTTACACATGCGTAGTCATCTACAAATGAAATTTGTCATACGTTGAATAACCATGAGTAAATTCAATTCAGTAACTAGTGGTGATACAAAAGGACACATTCTTATATTATTTGCCACAATTGCATTGCAATATTGAAACTTGCATCGTACTATTTTTCAAGCAGTCTTCTCTTCCGTAAAAGATGCGCGGGAGATTCAAAATTGTAATTTTCGAATTTGCAATTTTCTAAAAATCACAGGTTTGAATGGAAATCGGACTTAAGCCATTTTTACAAACACACTTTACTCTACTTTAGGAAAGAAAATGAAGAAAAAAATTATTTGGGATTCCTATGAAACGAACCCCACCCTTAAGTAAGGGAAACAGGACCATAAGCCTCACGACTACCTTGCTCTTTGACTACATACGATCGTGTGCCAGTGGTTGTGGGGACGTTCGAAAAAATTGAAATTTGTTCGACTATACTTCAAAATTACGCAAAAACTATTATTTTGAAACAAGTAAAGGAAATGTATCAAACATATAATATCGAGGAATATATGAAAGAGAAATCAATAACTTGAATCAAATAGTTGTAGGACGGTGTAATAAAGAATTTGTGCATTTCCAACTTTCGAATTCCAAAGATTTTAACCACAATCGAAACAATGCCATATATTAAAGTCAAAGTTTTCACTATTCCAGCAAAATATTTATAAAAATAATTGGTACCCGTTTTCGAGAATATCTTGTCTACAAACTTTTAAATTGTCACAAAATCACTCAAAATTATCCCAAAACGACTCCTATTTTGAAACAAATTTACAGTTCCTTATTCAAAGAAATACTTTCAAAGAGCATATTTCAAGAAAGGGGAAACCTTTATTTATATTATTGCTGTTGTAGGAGAGGGTCAAAAATATTTTAAACTTTTACAATTTTCGAAATTAGAGCTTTTACTGAAAATTGCTCCTGTGCAATTTTTATAAGCGTTCTCTATGCAAGGTAATTATTGAAGAAAAAAGTTGAAGCCATTTCTAAAAAAACGTATATGAAAAGTATGTGATTAGATTATAGTGTTTGTTCTCAGATGCACTGACACATGTTTCAAGAAAAATTCATTTGGAATCGTACAAACACAAAATGTGTATTTTATCTGTACTACCTACTAGAGAATGTAATACTCTACTGCGTGAACGAGAGCGATCTATTTCGTTTATCTATTACTTCTGTATGAAGTACCAACAAAAAGTGTTTTTGTTTGTTTGTTTTTCAAAATATCAACACGACTTTTTCACAACATTACATTATTTTCTCAATACGGAGTATACGAGAAAGTAAAAATAAAAAACTAAAATCTTGCATATGACGAAAGGCTGATGATTCTGCAAGCGAATTTGGAGTAATTGATAAAGACTGGAAGCTAAGGATACCGAGTTGGAGACGGGTAGGCGGAGGAGGGACTGGATGGAGATGGAGACAGTGGCGATGAAGGGGAATGTGCGGGAAGCGGAGACAGTAGAGGCAGCGGTGATACTGGTGGGGGAGGATAAGATGGAAAAAAGGAAGGAGAGGATAAGAAATTAGACAGAAGATTTGGGGAAAAGTAGTTTATTTCAATCACATTTTAAAATGATACTCAGGTTTTATTTTAATAGAGTTAATGCATTATATAGTATCTATGTGTGCGTGTGTGTATGGGTTTAAAGCTTATTACTTCAGATTTCTTGTTCTCTAAAACTGCGCTTCCTCTCTCATTCTTAATCTCTCCTTTGAATTCTGATATTCATTTTGAATTGAGTTTTAAAGATATTTTCTTTCAATAATCAAATACGTGAAATTGCTATTGAGTACGTTTTCTGGCGCGGCTCACATGCGCGATTAATACGAAATGCCAGAAGCCCTTAATTACGTAAACGCTGTGTAATGTCGTTGAAGGGAGTACGAATATCACACATTGCTTATGCTCTTTGATCAGAAGCGCAAGCCGCATCAACTGGAACAGGAAAGCTTTCAGAGGTTACTACCATCTCTGTGAACCCTATGACAACCACAGGTGCTGAATGTGGAAAACCGCCTCCTGCAAGTTAGATGATAAAAATAAACGTAACGTGCTGCAACGAGTTAGGTACAAATAATATCAGTCGATGTGTTAGTCTGTCATTTTGGTTCATCATTGAAAACATTTTGTAATTTATTTCAACACTGAACGTTTGTTTTTTCTTTACTTTTATTAATACGATGTAAATGAGGAACACAAAAATAGACGAGGTAAATTAACGGACTATGTAGAGTGAATAAGAAAGGTAATTAGAAGAAGAAAAAAGGAAGAACGAAAATGAAAGGTTGAAAACCACGACAGAGTAACATGCAAGTATATGTAAGTTGAATGGCGAGGGAAAGTAAAGCAAAAAATAAAGAAGTAAGAAAGCAAGGAAACGACGATGAATGAATTCTCCGCAAGAGAGTATCGAACTTCAGCTGTAAATTCAGCAAAGGGAGGAAGCAGTGCGCGGGAAGTGGGGCGCGGGGCGTTCGGCGAAGGGCGGAGGAGGAGGGGGAAGGAATGGAGTAGGGGCGGCGCGAGCGTTGTACATCGCTCGTGATGCAGCGACCGGTCCAGGCGCGAGACAAAACTCCGAACAGATGCTCTCCGCGTCTCCAGAAATGGTAAACAGTTGGGCTACATTCTACAAACGAAAACTCATCGAATAATTTTCTGTTTATCTCCTAATCTCGTTAAAATTAAGAAAATTTCATTATATTTAATCTACACAAAGGCAACTAACTAGTATAAACAGATATTCGCTAACTTTCCTAGAAATTAAATAAGATTCGGCCCCGCAGCTGAAAGAAAAGTGGCCTTCGCACAACGCTGGCAACGAGGGCGAGTTATCAGATGATACACAGAGCCAATTCTATACTTATTAAAGCATTAGGCGCGGCGCCTCCGGCCCACGGTTCCGGCCTTCCTCCAGCGTTCATCGCCCGGCGCGCCATCAGCATGCAACTCGTTTCAAAGCCAGCGAGGAAAGACCGTGGCGTGCCATAAACATCCACGTTCGTGCCAAGCGGCACTCGAAAGAAACTCGGCTTCCATTCGTAAATACAGTCGCTCCTAATGTGACGCAGTCGCTCGAGAATTAAACAGATGAAAAAGGTGGGCAACAAAATACGCATACGCATTTCTCTCCGCGTTGTCGGCCCACTGGAAATTCAAGCACAAAAATCGACTTTTGCAGAAGACTGATGTGGAAATGGAGAACAATTACAAAGTCGCATGGACGTGATATTTCCAAATAGTTTGCTCACGTGTGCTAAAAATCGGTTAATGACCTGTGAAAAATAAATTCTGCTCATTGATGAGAATCTACGAAAAAATTCCGTTTAGTTTATATACAGACGCGATCTTACCACTCTTAGGTCAGACTAGCAACTTATAGAAAATTCTAAAGGTTATTCCACTTGATTTGCACCAGGAGCGGTAGCTCAGTGCATCAACTGATGCCACTGCAGCTCCTCTGATAGGGAAGTCCTAGGTTCGAGTCCTGACAGCGGCAGGATTTTTCACACTAGCTTTTCAGCTAGGTCGAATTCAGTCGCTGTCTGGACGAGAATTCTAGCGGCCTGCTGCTCTGATCGGTAGTTTTCCGTGATTTTTCCAATCAATACCAGGCCGATGCCGGAGCAGTACTCTAACAAACGGGCCACGGACCGCCCGCGATCTTTTCTTCCTCTTGCTTGTCCTATCCTCTCCTCTTACACGCCCCCCACACACATTTACACTAACATGCACTACACTACCACATATTCCGTGAGACCGGTCGGGAGCTTAGAGCTTGTCGCGGTGCCCCGCTGATGTGAGAGTCCTGGTCAGGGGGAAACCCCGCTAGCCGACGGTAGGTCGGCACCGGATCCCGCCATCCAGCGGGGAAAGATCACTGCCATCTCACGAGGAAAAAACATGCACTACACTTACGAGACTAATAACCTAAGCTGTTGACGCGCCCGAAATCACTAAACAACCAACCACTTGATTTGCTCTTGTAGTGGATGAACCCAACGGATTTGTTCAACGTTGCTCTGTGGTCACTCACAAAAGATAAATTCTTTAGAAAGGCAAAATAACATTTTCGATTAAGATAGTGATTAAATGCAGTCTTTTACTTTCATTATCGCTTGGGCTCATGTGATGAATGATGAGATCACCAAGTACTCAAAAAAGACTTCAAAAGCATTCTGAGAAGAATATGTATCAGTATGTAAGTAAATCAGAATAAATACTCGGTACTCTAAAACGATAATACATTAAAATATTTTTAAAAAAATCATCTCTGCATTTTCCTGTTGGTAGAACGAATTGTCAGTGAATGTGCAATAATTCTTTCATAAGAGGAGCAAGTTACTTCCAAAGTGCATAGTAGCACCTCGTTCCGTGAAATCAAGACTAAACTCTGCGGTGCATTTTCAAAAAATTCAAATCAAAATTTTATATTCATATTTGAAAAACGTTTGAAACATAACCCTTATTAAATTGTATATATAATGTAAAAGTCCATAAGGAAATATGCAAAATGATACCTTTTCCAGCTCTCTATCTTAATTTGGAGAGGTTCTACGTCAATTTAAAATTTTTCGGGGAACCCAATTTTGTAATAATTTACTTGGCTGTATTTCACAAAGGAGAAGAAATATTTTATTAAATTTTTGTAGTGTTCTTACTCTTCATTCATACTACTTATGTGTCAAATTTCTTCTGAATCTGAAATGGGGAGGTTAAATGACTGTGTTGATTTAATGTGAAATGACACATTCGTTTACCTAAGCTAATTCGTTTTCAATAACTCGTCAGTGAAAATGTCTAGTTTCCAAATGTTGCTTTCCTCGGTTTTTGGTACTTTTACTCATCATTCAACTATTTATTATTAAAAGGTGGGGAAGATATCCTGGAGCTCAAGAAAATGTACTTCTCCATACGTCATACCCCACACGTCACATACAGTTCATTGACAAAAATATATAAATACAAACATTGACAAAAATAAAAAATATAAAAATTTTAACCTGCAGAATTGCCTTGTATTGCCCGGTTATTAAACAAAAGTGTGTATTAGGAAAGAAAAATTTGAATTGAATGTACAGTGTACGCCCTGGCCTGCTCCTTCCTTCCGTCATCCCACTTCCCTACCTCTTCAGGCCGCCCTTGAGTCCCCTCCCTGCGCTGCTCACTACGATCATCATTGCTACAGACGGCTGTAAACAATGCATTGTTGCATACCATCGGTTGCAATTTTTAATTGCAACTTCTGGTTGCAATTTTGACCTGAAATTACTCAAAGAAAACGACACTACTGGAATGAAAAATAATTTAGGACATTTTATGAACTTTAAAACATATTTTGTTCACTTTGGTAAATTTCCTCAACATTATCGCGATGTTCGCGGAAAACTGAAAGAGCGCACACTGAAATTTACTTATAAAGGGTAGAAAAGAGAGACGAGGAAGCTTACGAAATATTATGCAGCGAGGTAATTTTTCTTTTAGTTTGAAAGCACTTGTAAAAATTTCATTAAAATCAGAAGAAAACTGTATATTTGTATGAAACATTTCTCTTTTTGTAAGAAAGAACAATAATTTGAAAAACGTAACGTGAATTAATGCCCGACAAAACACTTTCCTTTTCAGTGAACACTGCACGGAGATCAATTCTACAGTGCTGAGAGTACCCCGAACCAACAGATGGAGAAAATAGTCAAAACAATTGAAATTGTTTTATATTATTACGTAAGCACAAGCTATTATAAAATGCATTTATTTTGAAATCACAGACAGACATTCCAATTTTATTTACATAGATACAAAGAAGGCGATAGAAGATAATTCGTTTTTAAACGTAAATGACACTCCTCTCGTGCAGTAGTCATTGAGTGAGAGAAATGAAACGGAGGTGTGCCTCATAGTCTGGAGATCGTGCAATCTCCGTTGACCAACACATCGTTGTCAATTTCTCTGCCATGGCCACAACCTCTCAGCCCAGAAATAAACGATGCTAAACGAAATCGAGAGTTGCGGGCAGTGGCGCTGTCCGGCGCAGCGGCGCTGTCCGCGGCAGCCTCACAGTGGGCGGGAGAGTTTCCAGTTGGTGGCGAGTTGCGCGGGGTGGCGCGGAAGGCCGGTCTTCGGCCGGGTGCGGCCTCCGCTCTCTCCCTTCCTGCCCGCCCCCGCTGCGACCTTGATGCGGAGCGAACCCTGGTGGTGCGCGTCCTCTCCATCAGACCTCCACCCCGTCGCCACACACCGCGTAGCGGACTCTGGATGCAGGCTCCCGCCGCCAAGCGGCTCGCGCGCTCTGCTCTAGATGGCAACCTCGGGGCTCGGAGAGAATCACGTGGAATTTCTACTAGGCCAGAGATTCCCAACCTTTTCTTGCATCAACCTTTTCTAAAATTAGGGTTTCCTTCATGTTGATGAAGTATGTTTTCTCTGTAATACCCAGGACACAAACAATGGCGCATGAATGATTTAAAGATAATTACAAAAAGAAAACGAACAAAAATTTTGGAAACAAATTATTCAATTTGTTTTATTTGTGTGCTACTGTCATTTTTTTAATTTTACGAATATTAAAAAACCTTAGAAAGAAAATTGTCCCCAAATGGATTTTCATCCAAGTGAGTGATGCAAAATTCCACAAAGGGGCAAATTTGTAATTTAATATTAAACTAAAACAATAAGGTATCTGATCCCTTGCCGTAACGATCGAGAAAAAAATCGACTCCCTATCGTGAGAACATGGCGAACGACAACCACTGCTCCACGCCAGAGCGAGTGGAATGGCGCCATATTTACAATCTCAAACTTTAACAGCGCAGTGACGCTTCGCTACGCATGTCCAACGACACAGTGAAGGTCCAGCCTTTGGCCTACGCGATAAACATAATTGATCCTTGAGTCTTCCAACGCATTATTTCCAAAGCATTTTGTGTCCAAAAACTTTTTTATTGAAAACTTTTAAGTTGTCATTTTGATTCTTCGCACAAGCCTACTACATTGCGATTATTAAACACATTCTTGAGGTTGTGCTACACATAATATCCAAAACATTGAAAGTTTTTGAAGTACTAATAAATTTTTTGCATATTGCTTTTAGGAGGTGTCGGTAAATATTCAATTCACATTTCAGTTGTGATATGACTAGTACGATGTCCACAGCAAAAGGACTTGCAAAGTCAATATCATTATTTATGGCCTTAGAATCACTAAACATATTACATTGTTATCGAATTCTGTTCGCGCCGTTTTGCGCATTTGCGCACACTGTCGCCTCGAATGCCGAAAAGCAAAAGATATTTGTTCCTCCTGTGCCATGCGCTCGGCAGCTGATGACTGTTCTGTGTGCATTTAACAGCTTCAAAGTCCCCTCCAACAGTCATTTCCCCTGCCGTTGTGTGGTGTCCATCCTCTTCCCGACACAACACAGCTCACGGGCAAATTTCTGAGCTCGTGGGTCCGCGAGTCGCTCGCGACCGCTCCGCGAATCAGAGTTGAGCAGACCTGAGTAGACGCTCAAGGTCGTTTGCAGTGAGGCAAGCGACAGAATAACTGTGTTACCCGTTCGCTGGACAAAACGTTCGTAGTTCACTGGACGGAACGTACGCGTTCGTGGAGAATTACCGAGAAAATTTGAAAGAAAGGGAGAAAGGGGAAATGTTTGAGCTTTGGTTGAAGAAAAAATGTCTTTTGGTGTAATTGAAAAGATGTGATAAATTTATTGGGTTGTAAATAATATTAGTAGAAATTAGTGTGTTAATATTTTCTTGCCGACCTGGATGGACAAGGTGGCTAGAGCGTGTGCTCACTCAGCACCTCGGGCGAAAGGGTCACGGTTTCGAGTCCCGACATGGGCATGGTTGTTTGTCCCTTGTCTGTCATACATGTGTGTTGTCACGGAAAGCCTTATGAGTCTGCTGACCAAAGACCGAAAAGCCCACAGTGTGTCAGTGACTATTGTAAAGGTTAATATGTGTTCCCACTTAGGACACAGTGGGTAGCCGGTGCGGATTGTCGAAAAATCGGCATCCCCTCAAGCTGAAGAAAAAACCGAAAGAAAAAATGTAATATTTTATTTTATTAATTTATTGTAAACTATTGTGTAATTTGATTAGGGTAGTTCAACCATTGTACTGAAACATATACAAGGTATCCATAGCAGTGCAAAGATGTAACTGAAACAAAGGCCAAGCCTATCGCAAGTTTCCAAATAATAAAAATAATAAAGATCCATTGTGTTTAAAACCAAGTTAGTTACAGTGTAGTGGGAGTCAAAGTCCAACAATTAAAATTATAAGTAGTATTCAAAGTGAATCTATGTTTTTGTGAGAGAGCACTCGCGGATAGCTCATTGGTCAGCGTGCTCGCTTTCCATGACGCGACCCCTAGATCGATTCCTGGTCGGGCAACATTAGGGTGCGTTTTCCTTGCAATAGCCCAGTATATGTTGCTGTAGGACGATGAGAAAACTCACTTCTCAGGTTGAGATGACCAGAACACGGCGTAGGGATGCCTACGTGCTAACCACACGTACCCCGTAATCCATAGCCGCAAGGCCGGGACGCCGCTGCTAGGCCCAGACTTCGTCAGAGGCTGTTGGGCTAAAGTATATACATACATACATACATGCAGTGTAACAACAAGGAACATGCTGCGTTATTTAAATACAGTAAACATCTGGTCAGTAAAATAATTAGTGATCACTGTCCAGGTGATGAGACTCTCTTTCCCGAAACCGCGACAGGTCACTGATCTGGTATTTGTGTGTATGAGTGGGAGAAAGGTCGCACAGTCGTGATTTACGAGGTTGAGTACTCGTCTTCTTGGTAAGAATGACGTGACTGATCATCTAATATTGACACAGTTTCTTTCGTTTAATAAACAGGAAGAATATCTAAGAGATGTTAACAATATTACAAGCTTTCCATATCAGATAGAATGGGTTAGATCTACAAAACGGGTGCACGAACTCGAAACTAAAATGCATTTGACATTGAAATAAAATACGCATTAGATGTAAGATAACAGAACATACAATTTATTGTTTAGCAAACGACAAGCAACCCAAGAACAACTGTCAACTTTCGAACGCCCGAACGCGAAGAAGGCCCTCATGTGGCTATGACGGAGCGCCCCATCAGCCCAGGCCAGCGGGCATCGTCTCAAGCGACGCAGCAGCGACCTGTATCGACGTATGCAAACCAGCCTCCTGGCGAGCGAGCGCGCGGCGGACGGGGCGCAGCCCAGCGATCACCGCCGACGGCGCCCGCCGCACCGCGAGCAGCCCTCGCGACTGCCCCCCCCCCCGCCTCCCGCCCGCGACAGCAGTTGTAGAACAAGGCGGTCCCGCGCAGCAGAAACATCTGGGGAGCGCATCCCCCGCGCGCCTGTCGCTAATGGAGATATATTGCCTGCCGCTCCATCCGACCCATCGCCTTGCATCAACCATTGACCAGCCATGATGGAAAATTTAATTCCGCCGCCTATTCCGAACCTTCGTAAAGCTGCGTGAGGCTAAAAATAGAAAGCGTACATTCTTCGGGATTCCCATTCTTTATTATTTGATACATCAATCTTTTATTATTTATTATCAAATGTCTGGCGGAGCGCGACTGATTCCGCGGGAACGCGGCGGCAGGAGGGGGAAGGGCGCCCGCTGGGCTCGTTAAAGGGCTGCTCGCGTCTCGGCGAGCGAGCGCCGCATCGACAGCTGCGAAGAAAGGGCCCCGCCCCGCGCCCCGCCCCCCTGCCCGATCCTCCTCCCAGCCTCCCAGGCACACAATGAAGCCGTTGCGGAGCCTCAGGTGAACACGTGCGACGGCTCAATGCAAAGGCCTCTGTCTCTTTACACCAATATCACATATCGAATTACGAGGATTTCCCTAAAATTATTGTCTTCTACCAATACTCCTCCAACAGAATATACTTCCATACAGTTATTCTGTTGCTTTCTCATAAAATAAATTACGTTTTACACATTCGGTCCCTCTGCGTAGGTAAGATCTGTCATATCTCTAACGGAACGTATAGAGATCTGACATATTTCTTTCCTGGTTAATTATAAAATGAAATATAGGATTGTGTATAAGCGTTTCGTGGAGATATTACATTGTAGAACGTTATATTGTTTCTTTGTCAATGGCCAGTAGTGGAAAGCATCTTTGCCGTACGCGGGATTCAAACGGACAATCCAGTAAGTAAAATTCGAATTCCGAACGCAACCCGCGCAGCCGTAAAAACGCTATTCAGGTCGATCCCTTGGCGCAGTAATTAAGTAAACGCACTTTTTAACTTCAAATGACGATTCTACTTCAATTCTACGAATAATGTTACAACTATGTAATTTTCTGTTGTCGCGAAGAAAACACCACGTAATCAAGGCTCCCACGACCACTGATGAATTTAAAGGAGATCCCATGCTAACTTCTCAGGTTCGGCTAGCCTGAAATTCCTCCAAGACACGAGTTATTTACTTACTAGGTGCATTGCAATGATTCATTTCGCATCCATGTAGTACCGTGATAAAAAGAACTACTATTTGTATGTTACTGTGTATGAAACTAATTATGTAACACAGCTTTGAATATTTAGTCCGTTTGGTGAGGAAATTTTCTTGCCTACCACAACGTCGGAGTCGAACTCACAATTACCCGACTGGAGCTTCTATGTAGGAAAACATTCCAACTACAATGAAGCCCCCACGTCACATCTTACATTAAACCGAAAAGCAGAGTGGAAATTTCTATCTGCTTCTACTGTCTAATATCCCTGAAGCCTTCGTTAAGCCAATAGGAGTGAGTATTTAAAAGTAAGGTTAGGCGGCCTATTTTCATGAATTCAATGCAGCGACACATCTTGTGTTTCGTAATAGCCAATGCAGACGTACCATAAACAAACCGTGATATATAGTATATTAGTACCACGGAGCAAAGCATACGAAAGTTGAAGTTGAAGCAGAGTTAGACGGGGTATATAATTTGATACAAGAGTTAGCAATGATATGTCTATCGTTCCTCAAATTTCTATGAATATGGGACAAAGTACGTTTTATAATTTTTCGACAAAACAAAACAATGACAAAACAAAAAAAACTGTCAGGTTATAAAAAACTACCAACTAAGAACAAATACAACAATCAAAGAACTTTGCATATGTTAGAATGCAAGATCTGATGCAACGTGTATCAAATTTAGATGTATTCCGAATTAACTCTTTGATGCGGAAATATTTCGTTGGATTTGGTTCAAGCAAGTGAACGTAAACTGATTAATATTTTCTGGAACTACCTTGATTGCAACTCTCACACCAAGGCTTCCTACCTAGGGGAATTCGTATCAGCTTACGGACACCGCGCGAAGCCTGGCGAAAAAGCGCGACGCGCACGCGAGCGGCCCCCGCAAATAAATCCAAGCGCAGGGGCAGACGCCGCCCCGCGCCAGAAACTGCGCGTCCATGCAAGTGTAACAGGTCACTTGTGGTGGCCCGCGCCCCTTCAGAGCCTACGGAGCCTCCGGCGCTTGCCCCTCTGCGCCCTCGTCTGCGCAGCCGCTCCGCCTCACCCCGCCTCCGCCCCGCCTCCGCCCCGCCTCCGCCCGCCTCCACCCGCCTCCGCCCCCCGCCTCCGCCCCGCCTCCGCTCCGCCCGCCCCGCCTCTACCCCGCTCCCCCGCCTCCGCCCCGCCTCCGCCCCGCCTCCGCCCGCCTCCACCCCGCTCCCCCCGCCTCCGCACCCGCCCGCGTCTCCGCCGGTGTTATGGGTTAACCGGCCGACCGGGAACCCCGCGCGCAGCCGAAGCCTTTATGGCGCGCCCGTAACGCAGACCTACGCCGCCGAGCGCAGCCGCCGCCCCTCCGCGGGGAGCCTGCGCCCGGAGTGCGTTCTGCGCTTTACGAGGCGACCTGTGAAGCCAGGGGCGGACAAGTGGGTGCCCCCGACGATGGCATTCACCCGCGCTCCCCCCGCCGCGCAACCGCCAACGACGTCCCGCTCCTCGTCACAAAGACAACCCAACGGCAACTGTGCTTGGAAGAGACAGAGGGCCTCTTGCGGCGTTGCGTATACAATTATTTCATTATGAATTATCACGTGTTTTCACAGCTTCCGATCCCACCGTCATGTCGCACTGCCCTACTCCGAAGATCGGAGAGATTAAGATCTGATCAATATGATTATATTGTATGTTTTCATTCATACACGCCCTGAATAAAGAGTAAATACCATCAAATTAAATTTTCCAAGATTTGTTTCTGAGAAAATGTATTGACTTTCTTAAAACTATTACATTTCTCATTTCTGAGGTACCCTGCAAGAGCTACAACTCTTAAAAACACAAAAATCTTAATTTCGTAAGTTTACATATTACAAACAAAGTTATGTATACATAGAAACGTCAATATTGCATTATTCATTATGAAATAAATAAGTTTATGGATAACATAAAAGACATACTATCTCTCCTTTTTATACTTACAAACTCAAAATATTCATTCATAAAACGTTAAAAGGTGAGAAAATAACTTTTTTACCAATGAAATGACTACTTTCGGTGAGCGAAAGTAAAACCACTTTTAAACATCACATTACAAACAGAAAGGGCATAACTCAAGACGTTTAAACATGTAAGAGTCGTGCTTGAGTAAGGAATTACCGTCCTCAAAATCCTCGCCATCTGTTTCACGGCTGGCGACGCCCTTCCTATCGGTCCCAACCCCCGCCTTCCGGAATTCGGAGGTCTTGCGTTCGAATATCGATAGTGAATGGATTCTTAACCCAGTTAATTAGCAGGATAAAGCTACGGCTTTCATGGTAACGCTGTCTAGAGATCAGATTATCTGATGAAGGTTTTCGTGGTTTCCCTAATCTCTTAATTCGAGTGCTTTTAATGGAAGGATAAGAGATGACAGAAATTTTGTAAACCTGTAATGGTGTAAACCAGTTCACGCTTTTGCAGAATACTTATTTGTAGGAAATGTACTTTTTGTGGAATGTGTATCTTCTCTAGTATATTATTTTTTTATAGATACGTAATTTGAAGAATTTATAGGAAACTACAGAATTTAGGAAAACATCGATAAGAGTATAAACATCTATACCTGCGAATATAGCGTGTGCAGTACAAGAATTGTTTTGAAAACAGGTAAATACTATATTATTCATCATGCTTGTCATTTGAGTCAATGTAATTATCGGGTAGCCAATTCTAGAGGGTGTATATAGTCGATCGAAACAAAAGCCACGCCATGCACGCAGAGTACACGTCCCGCGTGTACTTCTCAGACTCTCGTTGCCTTCCTTCATCCTGCTTTCCCTTGCCTATTTACCCACCCCTGCCCGAAACGGTTTGCCGCGCAAGAGACCGACCGTGGGGTGAAGTAGGATCCATGAGACCGTCCTCGCTGTCATTTCAAATTCAAAAAAAATCATAAAACGACTGAAATATCGTGCCCCTTCCGCATAGCTGGGCAATCTGGCGCAAAATGATAGCGTGAAACACAAAGCCAGTAACGTCTTTACTGCTAGCCATTCGCGTCACGCTAGGTATATTCATTGCAGCGTACAATACGAGCACCACTCAGGGCCGTTTCGTGGTCAAGGTGAGCAGGGGAGCAGGGAGAGATGACGACTATCTCCGCCCGTCGCGAGGGAGAGGGAGGAATCTCCCTGGGCTGCTTGTATTCGTAAAGGGCCGGAGATTTCATGCGAACAGTAACTGTCTACGCTGCCCCTCATACGAGCGTCCGCCAACGAGGCGTATCTTTTCAACATTTGCCATGTGCGAGAGATATTCCTCAGAGAAATGATACACAAAAATAATAAAAATATAACAAATTCCTGTAAATTATATTAATGTATGCGATTCCCCAATATGAACTCAAACTTTGAGTATTCGGGGCACTACTCATCCGCCAGAAAATGATTCAGTATATGCAAAGTAGCAAATTATGGAAATATATGTAACCGTTTTTTTATTAAATCACGAAAACTCTTAAACTGAACTACAAACAAGGTAACGCGTGTGTAATTACATGACATGTAGTGCTTTGTGGCTGGAGCAACGCTGGGTAAATTTCTTCTCATCAATAGGCACGCGTTTTGGGAAGCGAAAGTATGATTTGTAAGATGGCTGATATGTTCAGTGTCTGTCGATGATGAAAAGGTAGATAACTCACATGCATGGGAAGCAAGGCAAAAAGGCAGATAAGAGGGAAAAGATAACTCGCCCACGAATCACTCACACGCCCACGATTGAACTGTAGATAACGCATTTAATTTTATCTTTCATAGTCTGTGTGAGAGAGACCCGTTCACAATTTCCCATCATGCCACTGCGAGCAATAGCTCAATCCAAACCTAACTACATTTCATCATAATGTCACTACTACGATAAAGCCGTACGATTCATAAACGTACATTTCGCTTAGGTTTAGACACAGTCCTGCTTTATTGTTAACTTCTAGAATAGATTGCGCAACATCGACAATTTTCAAAACTATTCTCGTAACGGACCTGTGTATATGACAGAATGGATGGAAAAGTTAAGCATCAAACAAATTACACCAAGAAGAAAAGTATACTATTTTGTAACTAGGCTCCCTATACATTTTCGGTATCCATTTAACACTTCGTTCCTAGGTTTAGGGACTAAGAAATTTAAGTCAGTCTTTAGACAATGAAATTATGTTATTTTCTTCAAAAAGATTATGTTTTTAGGTTAAAAAAGTTATGTTAATAAGATCGTGTTTTTAAAGAAATTGAATAAAGTTAAGTTAATCTTTTTCTAGTGCTTCGTACTTCTAAATAGATTTTTTAATGAAATTTCGAACCATTTCAAGATCTTTATTATAATCATTTTACAATCTTTTGGTTTATTTTTACTTCTACACATCTGTGAACTCGAAGATGTGGAGGCATCATAAAATGAAACGTTGTTCTATTTCATATCAAAAAATTAAAATTATATTTAAAAAAGTTCACAGATTAACACATTTTTGATTGCCTTTAATTCATTGTGGGAATTACCTATAATAATTTTGGATAATGTGAATAATAACCGGCTAATTTGCGAATTAGTCAGATTCGCACTTCGTTTGTAACACTCATCGGCTTCTATATCTCAACTGCAAAATCGTTTCCTTCGCAGCATCGCTGACTGGGAGATTCTAGAGTTCGCGTCGCGGCAATATTGGATTTTCGTCATTACCTACATAGCACACCTGTTCGATTTCAGTACCTGTTTGGAGAAAAATTCTAGCGGCAGGCTAGATAGTTTCCTATTATTTATTCGATCAATAGCAGGTAAATGCCGGAACAGTACTCTAACATATAGACGATGAACCTCGCATGGTCTTCCTAGTTTCTTTCTTTCTTCATTTTTGCCACCACCTCTCCCCTTACACATACACTTACAATTAAACGCATCACGCCATCGAGAGTCCTGTCGGGAACTTAGGCCTTACCCGGCTGGGGAGGTGCTACGCTGGAGGATATATGCGGAGGAGAAACCGCAAGCCGTACTATAGGTCGGCGTTGGATATCACGCCTCAGCGGGAGACGCGCCCGGAATCAATACTCTCTCTCTCTCTCTCTCTCTCTCTCTCTCTCTCTCTCTCTCTCTCACACACACACACACACACACACACACACACACACATATATATATATATATATATATATATATATATATATATATATATATACACACACACACAACCTGAAGACTGAAAGATACTAATTTTCAGAAAATGTACACTATTAATCCATACCACTGAGCACTAGAAATTTTCTATGGATTTCTCTGTGGCTGTTTATTCTTTCGCATGCTACGTACTTACGTTGAAAAAAACACCCTATAATGCTACATCTGATCGTGGCGATTTTTAGACAGAAACTGAAGTATTATGGGTTCCAGAAATCGAAAAGGTGAATAAATATTTCTTGTATGTGTAGTAAAGAAAAATTAACACAGAACTAAAAAGGCGAGAAAGTAAAAACAATTGAATTGTGTAAATTGAGTGTTTTTTTTTTAATTTCTGGGTTAAGTTTTGTTTGTAAACAAAAATATACTTTTATGTTGTAAATAATAAACAATTTACATGTTTCTGGAGTGCTTATTTATTTCTGAAATAAATTTTTGCGTAGAAAGTATTTTTTGAAGCAACTTTTCAGTGCTTATTGCAGCTGTGACATTCGCAATCTCGAAATAGATTACTAGACAAAATGTGCTTAAAATTAACCTAAGAAATTAAATGAAATTAAAAAATAATGCCGGAACATACAATATAACAATTGCATTACATGTAATATGTGTATCTACTAGTATTGAAGTTTCAATCACGTGGAAGAGCCTTTGTGTATCACTATTGCATGGAATGCCCTGAGAGAGCAAGAATGTCATAGAAGTAAAAGACCAATGAAATGAAATGTCTAATTAAAGTGAAAAAAATCTGCTTCAAAACTGCAGCAAAATCTACATTTTTCGTCAATTCTAAATTTCGAAACTTTGGATGAAGTAATTGTAAGAACGCCTCCTCCATCGAAGCACTTGACGTGGAAGGAACGTTTTCTAAAACACTAGATTGGCCGACACCTTTACTGCTGAGCAATTATACGGCTGCCGCTGAGATCAACCACCATTGCGAGGCATTGATAATCAGGATTCCTATTTCCCATTCCGACCTCCACGTTCAACAGGTAGCGAAACCAAGCCAAGCGTAACCAAGCCAGGCGGCCCGACTAGAGCCATGGAACTTTCATACCTCTGGGCTACCAGCTTATTGCAAACCAAACGTCGTAATTTGCGCTGCATGGCCCAAACTTGGCAGGCTTTGAGCTCAGAGCTCTGACGAACGTCTCGTAGATGAGATGGGAGAAGTAGCACCATCCCGCCCCGCACTACCCGTCCGCCCCCCTTCCCCCATCCTGAGCCCGTGCGACAGGCGGTTCCCTCAGGCGCGGATTCGCCGCCCAACTTCCGGCGGCGGTGGTGACGGCCACGGCGGCGGCGGCGGCGGCGCGGCGCGAGGGAGAAAGAGGCTCCGCGGAGCGTCCTTCAATTTAGGGGCTTCCCGGAGCGATGGCTCTCGCCCGGCGAAAGTGACTTTATAATGAAGACGGCAGCTAGTCCATCCACTGCCGGAGCAGCGTGCCACGGGACGCACCTTCTTTAAGGCTCTCCCTCTCACCGCCGCATTATAGCGCAGACATTTTAACTCGAAATTAACAACATGTTCGTCGGAGAAACATAATGCGTTCTTCTGAGGAAAATGATCTCAAAAGCAAATAGGGATGAGCTTGATCTATTAAGAGGAACAACAGCACTCACAGTCGTCATGAGAATATCCAGGGACACGTTCAGGCATTGCTTAAAACGTGTTATATTGGGCATCATATACAACTCTTCCTAAAATAAGGTGGCAATTGGGAAATATCAATGACAGAAACGTCAGTTCAGTTTCAGAAAGAAAGTTCATCCCTGCAGCACATTTGTCATTTTTATAACATCACAATACACAGACGTAGAAAATAGGCCCGCACATTGAGTCCGCAGATATCCTTAAGGCGACGGCGGATCCCAAATAATAAATGAAATCAAAACAAATGTTAGGGTGCGTTTGAAATGTTTTGTGATGAAGGTTTGTATTCGACGACACCAACGGAAAATTACTCACAGAAACACGTATTAAACTGTCTAATGTTCATGCTTCTTACACTTTTCTGGGGAAATGATAGTTGAATACGAAACATTACGATAAGTATCTCGCTCTAACATACTAATTTTCCACCTTGCTATTACAGAAAAATTCATACTCGGGTATAATTTTGTTTTATAAATTAAATACATTTTTAAGAAAAAACATCAAAATTACTTAGTTAATTACATCATGGTTGGGAATATGTGACTGAAATTGCGGTTTGAAGTTTAAATACAATTTTTGTAATTAGGTACTCAGCTTGCCTATAATAAATGTAGTATAAATCGTTGGCGTACGGATAGATGACGTTGGGTCGGGTTTTCAAGTCTTTAGAATAGTTTAAATGGTAAACATGTCTCAAGTTTTTAAAATTTCTATTTTTCTAGTTTGGGGAATATTTTAAACTGTAAAGATTTCCTAAAACTGAATTGATAATATCGACATTTTTAATGTTTTTATTTCATTTAGTAACCAAATAGATGTACAATACATTCTTATATTATTATTATTATTATTATTATTATTATTATTATTATTATTATTATTATTATTATTATGGAATACCCGTAAAATAATTTACCATTATCCTTCAATGCTTTCAGTTTCGTTGAAGGCTTGAAATCTTGGCATGATGTGTTTTTGCTTGTATGCTGACGGTTTTTTTTCAGGGGTAATTAAAATATACGTACGCAATTTTAGCTTCTTCAAAACCTCTTTTAAACAATTAGTAGTACTTATTAACTTTTCAGTGATTTAATTTTTTTCCCAATCCTCTTCTATACCTAACTTGCTGAATCACAAAAAGATTTTTCTCTAAATTTGAGTAAAATCGCATAGTGATCAACCAGATATATTTGTGATAAATTTTTAAATACATCTCTAACTTGAAATTAATAAATTTAATCACACAAGTGCTGTGTGAGCATACCATTTCTATCAACTCTTCCTCCCTCGCTTTCATATCTGTCTTCTATGTGATAAACTCTTCAAATTGCGTACGTATTTTTCATTGAATTACTTCCGTTTTTATGGACTATTATAATAAAATATTTGAAAGTGATCCGGCGAAAGAGCAGGCTAAATGGCCTGAGCATCGCCACCAACAAAGATATTTTTTTATTTTTTTATGTATTTATTCATTTATGTATGTATTTATTAATTATGTCGAATGCAAGAAAGAAGAATGGTCAAGAAGATTTATAATTGGCAACTGACTGCAGCAAGAAACAAAGGGAGACCGAAAATCAGATGGAAAGATGATGTTATGAAGGACTTTAAGAGACTAGGGATTAGAAATTGGCATGAGGTGGTTCAAGATAGAGGAAAATGGAAGGCAGTTGTGAAGCCGGCCAAGATATTCAAAAGAATGTTGTAGCGCCTTAGAAGAAGAGAAGCTTTATTTATGTATTTATTTATCTATTAAATCTATTGGCTCATTCCGATATCAAGTGCGCATGAATGCACTTTGCTGCTGCATCAGAGTTACAGTCTCTACGTCCAATTATATCCAAGTTGTTCGCATTCTTTACATTGACAACCATAACAGAGCACAAACTGAAAACAGTGTAAAGCTGTTTCCCTTAGTTTCACTTTCTTAATATTCACCATTTGTCGGCAACTGTTCAATACACCACATGTGATTTTGTAGCATTACAACGATAAATTAAAAAAAAGGAAGAAAAATGCTGCTTCTAACGAACACAATTTAAAGGTTCCGAAAGTCACGTTTGATTTCGCTTACAAAACCAGACGCTTACGCAGTGGGAGCGGATTAGCTCATTTTTGCATGCAGCTGTGGCAACCCAAAAAGAACTTCCCTCCTACAAATCGCTGCCCTCCCAACGATAGCAGGCCTGCCTGCACCCTTTCACCCCTTTATAAAAGAGAACGAGGTAAAAAGAAGGAACAAGCGATGAAATCTCCAAGTAATAAATGGGTAAACGCGCTAAAATTTTTGCATTATATGCAAATTTCAAAACTTGCGAAGCTCTCTAGAAGGCAGACTTCAAGAAAAGGGTTCATGAACATGGTTGCGAGCTGCTAGTTCCCATCACAACTTTCGCAGATTTACCACAGGGACTCGCTCTGAAAATCAGATGAGAAAAGCAATTTTCAGTATCTTGCATATAATTTTCTAAACAGCGGAACATCGGATAAATCAGAAACAGTAGAAGATAAAAGTTTTTGAAAAATATTTGCTGCAAATTTACATCTGTATACCTCTGTGTATTGTTTTACTGCGTTTGACACGTAAGAAACTACTAAAAGTGAAATTGTTTGTGCGATAGTTGTGATAAGTTATTACGATAACAATAAAAAAACCTAAAATGTTAAATATTTAAGAATACACTTAATAAAAATTTAATGGCACGTTCCAGTCCACTAATAGATATTATGTATATGATTTCACTCCTGAAATACCCGACAATAACGTTCAAGGATTCCTATCGTGTGAACTATTTTCTGAGCAATTACCTTTGCAATCGTCTTATCGCTTTATTTGATGTATTTACCGACAAAAGCTCTGAGAACTGAACATAACGTAGGGGAGATAAGCATAGCCTGTGAACGTTTACTTGAGATCCCGAATCTTCCCCACCCTTATACTGTATATAGTGTTGAATGATGAACCAAACTACCAAAAAAGAGAAAATTTGGAGAAAGAGGTAACTACACATTATTGCTCCCGAGTTATGAAGAAAGTATTCGTATCGCCACATGAATTATAAATTTGATTTCGTAGTAGTGCTGACGCAACAACACCCCTTCCTGGGCTTACGCCTTCAGCACCTCGCAAAAGTGAACTCAACAACACGCGCGAATTATTACAGTCTACAAGCAAAACGTGGCACCATCTCAGCATTTTCTGGATGGATTAAGGATCAATCATTGAATCACTAAGCGAAAAATTAATCGAGATGTCCTTCATCCAAGACAACTGAAATACATATTACATGCATATTTAATATTTTATAATTATTCGGATCAAATGGCAAAGAATGAATTAATGTCATTTTAAAACAATTTATTTTCGTTTTTGATGGCCTCATATATTATAAAGACCCAGACTCTAATTGTGTAGAAACAGTTAGGAAGCATAAAATATTTTATTTAGCTTTAAACTTTTGTATCAATTTAAATTGTTTAATACCATCTGGCAATGTGTTGTAAAATAACGTAGATGTGGGTTCCAAGTCGCTTAGTTTTTTTTTCTATTCTACTTGCACCGATCAAATATAATGAAAAACTATTTTCAACATCAACAAAGATAGCAAAGGTAGCAGTTGACATTGAACTCCTTGCACAGATTGTTATTCTCTCTTATAGTACGTCACATACAGTTTTAATAGTTTTTGACATTAAAAAATAAATATATATTGTTATTAATTGTAGGTTACCATTCAAAATATTTTTTAATTACTTTGGACTAAGTTGAATAAATATTACAAACATTGTAACAGTTATCAGGCAAATCTCCACAAAATATACCTAATAATTCTTTTATTGACATTTTAATGCCACTTTAGAAAACTGAAAAACTTTGTAGAACTGATATACTTCAAACGTTAATTAAAAGTTAGAGTGATTTTAGTAATTTCCGTAATGGCTTCAGTATCATAATCGAATATCCTGAGTTTTCCCCAGTCCTGCAGATCACACAATGCACATTAGAGGATATTTTATCTTTTTTGTGGAGCAAAAATGGTGTGTTTCTCGTTTCCCTTAAAACATTAATTTACCCACACGTACGTGAGTTCGCATCATCCGAGCATAGTACACCCAAGAGGCTCCTGATCAAAGAACGGCAAGAGGAAATCAAGTTGGTCGTGTTGCTGCCTCTCCAGGAGGGGCCTCCGCGACAGCCGCGGAAGCGCGAGTAGGAGGAGTTGCTGCGTTGCCTTGCTTGCCTCCGTTTTGCGAGCGGCAGCGGGGTGGACGCGGGGGCGGGCGGGGCAGGGGGCGGGGGAGGGGGCGGAGGAGGGAGCGGGGACGGCGGAGGCGGCGGAGGCAGCGGCGGAGGCGGGGGAGGCGGACGGCCGAGTGGCGTTTCCCGACTTCTCGCACGGCTGTCGGAGCGCGCGCTCCGGAGCCGCTGCCCCCACAGAAGCCGGCGCTCCTGCAAGGAAGCGTACCTGGGCTGGTCGGCCGCCCTTCCCTCTCCCATTCCTGCCTCGCCTCGCCTCGCTCCGCTCCGCCCCTCCCCGCCCCGCCCCGCCCCGCCCCGCCGGCCGCCCGCCGCCCCCGTCCCGTCAGACCCCTGTCGTCCGCCTGACAGCGCGCAATTTCCTTGATGACTTGCCGCCCGCCCCGCCTCCTCCGCGATAGGCCGGCAGCCGGCTCGGCCTCTCCGCCCTCTGCCCGCCGCCCGCCACCCGCCCCTCCCGAGGCCCCCGGGACGGCGGCGGCCGCGGCGGCAGCGGCTCCGTGGCTTCCGACTGCGCGCCGCGATCCCTCACATGGGGCCGTGCGACGGACGCTCTCCCCCGCGGTCCAGTGCTGCTGCGCCGCGCACAAACCAGCGCATGTGACGACCTTCGAGCCAGCGGAAAACTTTTGCAAGTGCGCCCCGCCCAGCCTTCCCCTCACCATTTGCCCTCGCTACGTTTCCCTTAAGGCCTCTGCTTCTTCCTTTTTTCACTTCAGCGCTACCCATTGTTCCGCGCCTACCCGCTTCTTACTTTCTCCTTTTCTATGTTTCCACCTTCTTCTTGCTTTTTTTTTCTCTCATCCATCTCTTCACCCTCTCTCTCTCCCCCTCCTCTCTCCCTCCCTCACTCTCACTGTTTCCCTCTCTCTCCCTGTCTCCCTCAGTCTCACTTTCTCTGTCTCACTCTCGCCTCCTTGTCTCCCTAACTCTCACTCTCTCACACTTTTTCTCTTACTCTCTCTATTCTTTCGTTCTCTCTTCCTTTCTTTTTCTCTCGCCTTGTTTCCTTTTTTCTAAATCTGTACCTTTTCACTTTTCAGCATGGTAGTAAAGAGAAAGTATTGTAATGCTGCAACAGACAGGGGCGTTTTTTACCAGAAAGTCGCGAATTTTGGGTCCCTAATAACAAAACTTGGATAAATCTTGTTCCTCCATGTAATAAAGTACTTCCTCTAACACGTAGTTTATTCAGAATACACATTTTGTGGTCCTTGATGCAAAAAAATTGGTTGACGGCAGAACGCGGTTGAAATATGACGAAAACCGATCAAATATCTACCCGACCATTCGCCCATCCGTCTGTTCGTCCGTTCGCCCGACCATCAGCCTGCGTGTCTATGATCAACGCTAGCGCCTAAACCGATGAGACGATTTTCTCAAAAATTGATACTCTCCGTCCGAACTCTAGGAATTTGAGAGTTGTAATTTGATTTTTAGAGCTACTTTACACGAGGCCTTTATATAAATTTCAATTTTTTCTCAAACATGTCTCCCAGTTTTTTGGTTATTTTTTCGCAGGTTGTGCAAAGTGCGCATATGACAATGGCGTACATGTTCCATTTTCGTTGAACTCTGAATTTTCAAAAATTGCAAAAGATACAAATAATGCGAGAGCATATTTGCTATTGTAGGACCGTAGTTTCTTTTGGACATTTTACGCTACGTTTCGAATGTCTCGTTTTAGATTCAATGTATTACATTTGAATGCATGTCACGTTCATAATTTCGTTAAAATTACGCAGACGGCATATCAATATTCATCTCAGCACGTATGAAGGTGCTAATGTTAAGTCTGAACTGAATGTGTGAAAACTCGGGAGTTCTTGAGTTCTTTGTGAGAATATGATAAACCGTGAATCTCGAAAGTCCTTTCTTCAGTAGGTAAAAACTGGCTCCACGAAAGGGCGTCTGTTTTCTGGCGGAAAGACATGGTGTTGGGCAGGGTGTGGCCGCGAGGCCGTCTGCTGGTCCAGGCGGCGGAGGAGACGCTGGGGGAGGGGCTGCAGGGCGGCGTCGTGAAGCGCGCGGAGCCTTCCACCGGCGATCGCCGGGCCGCTGTGGTGTGCTGGGCACCTGGACCGGGGCGCCGCCGCCCGCTGCACGCCGCCCGCCGACGGCCGCCCGAAGCGAATCGAACCGCCTGTTCGACCGCGCCGCGCCGCGTCGCGTCGCGCCGGCGCCCCCGGCAAAATCCTCTTCGCACATATCCGGTTCCAGCGGTCTGCCAGCCGCAGCGTCGTCGCCGCCACCCGCCTCGCCAGCCGACCGGCGTTTGTTTGCGTTGTGCTTTTCGATGTGTGGCGATGGCGATGCAAACGATTCGCCGTGGCGTCGCAGCTCGGCTATCTTGTAAGCTAATACCGGCCGACAGCGCTCTCGGGTTGGCGTGCGTTCCCAACGTGCCTAAAAGTCCCTACGCTCCCACGGTGCGTGGGGTGAGAGGGCGAGCGCCTTTTGGGTCTCACACGATTGGTCGGCGCGTGTGCGCGTAATGGCACGCTTAGTCGCCGGTGGCTCACGCACACGGCATCCCCCCCCCCGCCCCCCCCGTCGCGGGTCCACCCCTGCTGCTCTCGTTCGGTGAGTCTGGGATCGGAGATCGTCTGCCCCGGCTTTGGACAGATCCGGACGCTGTCGGGCATAACCTGCGCAACTGATGCAATTACAACACAATAAACGCGCGTTCGGAAGATACTGGGAGAGCCGCACCTCTGGCACTCGCCGAGGAGAAAGAGCTGCATTTTCAACAACAGAATCGTAAAAGCTCTAGCGATTTAATCCAATATATTCTGGCTCAAAAAGAATATTATTGTTGTAAAAAATTGTTTTTTTATCTTTAGAGTAGGTAAATTAAATTGAATTGAGTGTTAAAAAAACTTCCTGAGGAATAGAAATGCAACTGTTGAAAGCGGCATTTTATTTTGAAAGTTCAAGAACTGACACCCGCGACCAATAAGACCACACCTGTGACAAAAACTTTGAATACAACATTAATTTTAGTCAACTCTTGTTGCCAAATTAATTAATGAATTGCAGTTGATTAATTTTTGTCCAATATAAAGTTGTTCTTCAATGCTTATCTTGTGATAGTGTAGTGAACCTGAGCATAATTGAACATTTTGCAGAGATAAAAATTATTTACAAAATTGAATGCGATGCCAGTGGTCTTCGAGCATAAACAATCAGACATGTGGGTATTGGTAGAACGATTACCAGTGAATCAGGATATCCAAGAATCAAGACGAAATATTTTACAAATGGCTCTCTGAATATGTACTTTCGTTTCGTTCTATATTTATAGGTCAATACTTAAGCATATTTGTACATAAGATTTAATTTTTAATGATCCTTTATTATAACCTCATAGTTTTAATATTATTGCAAAGTACTGGAGTAAAATTATATTTCTTGAATAATTGTCTAATTTTATCAAAGACGAACTGACCGAGGGAAAAGATATGTAATAAGCCCGAAGGAACGATGACGAAGACGGTACTTTTTGTGTGATAGACTCATAGCAGAAGCCTCTAGACTGAACACAACAGCTATCTTCTGTTGTTTCGGATGATGTGAAAAGAAATTTAACAATCTACCAGACCATGTGCTATTTATATTCCAGTTAGCAATATTATTATTTTCAATTTTCAAACTTAGATTTAAGAAGTTGATTTTTCTTTTTGAGGATTCTGCCTAAAAGATAAATCGTAGTCTGGGTCAGAAGTTATTAAGTTACATGTTTACTAAGTAAGGCATCAATATTTGTCTGTGGTATACTTGAAATTAAATCATCACCTTTATCATATAGGAATAAAATTTCTAATGTAGCATGCTTCTTACATTCGTTTTCCATTCTTTCCATGGCAAGATCTACAAGTTTTCCTCCAGTAAGACAAATGATACAGAAAGTGCGCTACAACACATACTTTCTCACATTATTCCTAACTTTTGTAATTTCGAATATTCAGAACGTTCGACGAAAGTGAGACCTGCATCTTCTTTTAAGCGTTCTTTATTCTGCCGAAAAAATTTTATAACAGTTTTGGAGCAGTTTTTGTCAATTTTTGGGAAATTGAATTATCTTCAAGCAAATGTGCAAAGACTTGTTTTTTTAATCGTGCTTGATGTTTTTTAAAGATCTAATTATTTAGAACATATTTTATTTAGGAAACAAATCTCTCTCATCAATACTGTACTTTTTTACCGATACATTTTGCCGATAATAGATTTTTCTATATCAAAGACCCCCATAACGTGGATTCTGACTACACAACGTGCCAGAAGTAATATACTACGTACAGGAATGAGATTTATCCACTTTTTCGTTGACAAGGCGCGACAATGAGTATTTCTGTCGAAAATGTGCCTATTTCTGCCGCACCATTACAATGCTTTCTCTCTATTATTTATGCACGCAGTAAGACAAGAGAGTAAAAGTGACTGACCTTCTTACCTCAAAAAAACTGTATTCCATTTGTAATAATTCCTAACACAATATTTTTGAAAACAAATCATCCTGGTTTTCGCACTCAATACTACCAGTACATTGACGTACCTGCAACAGTACACGCGAAGCCAATGTTGCCCTACACGATTCTCATCTTTTCGATTTTCGGAAGGCTGTAATACGTAGTATGCAAATAATGCAACCGGCTGCATGGCTATGTGTTTTGGAATGTATGATAGGCATTCCCACGAAGACATGCATGTGTATGAGTTATTCCGATGGTATGCGGGTTGTTTCAAGGGAAGCAGCATCGTTCATGTTCTATTTTACGCCATACGACAGGGAACGCAAGAGATGTGTTAATAAACTTATATTAGTAGCATTTCGGGGAAAGTTAACAGTCAGTATACACACGGTGAACGATGATTGTATCTCCAATGTTAGACAACGAATGTCTTCTTGATCCAAAACTCGTAAATTAAAACATCTCACAATAAAACATTAACGGTGAAGTATGCTTTCATATCGTGCATTGATATCGTCTATTTTGTTATTTTCATTCGCCTTACAGGGCATTGAGGTTGACACTTTCTAACGACTCTGCTGTACGCATTCTATAATAAATTTAGAATAATCGTTGTCATGCCACGACTCTATCAAAAATTAGAAATTGACAATTGAGGACGATAGATAACTCCTTTATCTGCAAGAGAAAAGAGTACAGTAGATAGGGTTACTTCACTCCGGTAAGTAATATTTCCTTTTATTTCATTTGTTTATTAAAATATATGATATGATTTTCTTACGTTACATATTAAGTATCTAGTATGTACACACAGTATTAGGGAGTGTAAGGTCCAGTCATTTTGAGAATTGAAAGTATCAGTTCACATTCACTTTAAATGATTATTACGCGCATTATATAAACGAATCAAACAAGACCTTGCTTAAAAAGTACTTTCCTTTATCGCAATGCGAATGAGACAGTTAAAATTATCATCTGGGTGTGAGAAGGCACTGTGGGACTAGATTATTAACCAATTAAGAGTGCCTAATATTTTGAATAAAATGAAATATAATCATGTGCATCTGGTTTTACGGCAGCTTACTTCATGGGGTAGTAAAGTTCGCTCTGCTTACAAACCCAATACAGAAGCACTTCCGTGCAATCACATATGTGTATAGAATTCCGAAATTCAATCTATACACTTTAATTAATGGATGGCGGCACACATTAATATGGCATCGACGGTCGGAACAAAAAATTAATCAGAGCGGGATATGAAGAATACATGAACAAAACTGGCTGAAAACCTATGAGTAAATCGTAGTCTATTGAAGCCATTCGTTTAGCAAAGCTTGAAGAAAATTTCAACAGTTTGAACAACTGTCCTCTAATTTGCGGTAGCCAAAATAATACAAAAAAGCTGGAGAAAATTTCAACAGTTTGAACAACGGTCCTCTAATTTGAAAACAAAAAGCTCACTTAAGAATTTCTCTACAGGCTCCTCAAACGCGCCAGAAGAATAAATAAAATTCATGAAGTAAAAAATACGCGGAGGAAAGCATCTAGTGCTCTCCGGGCGTCGTCACGAAGTGCGACGGCGGGGAGTGGAGGTGGCGGAGGGGCGGCGGAGGTGGAGGTGGGAGCGGCGTCTGTGCCACTGCGCCAGGGGGCAGCCGCTCAAAGGGAGCCCTCCTGAAGCGCCACTATTATTCCTGGCGGAGATTTCGGCCAGGTCTTGGCGGCGGCGGCGGCGGAGCGCACGCAGCGCCGCGATCGATTCGCGCCGCCTCCGAGTCAACCGCCGCCGCCGCCGCCGCCACGACGCGACTGGGCGCGACACGACGCGGACGCGGCAACGGGCGTTCACGCGGGGGAGGGGGCCCGCGCCAGCGGACGCCCACACACACACGCACCAGCGCCCACCGCCCACCGCCACTCCACCAAGAGGCAGGAAGCTCCTGACGTTCATTCGCTTCATCATCTCAATTTTATTTATTTATTTACTTCTTCATTGATTTACTTCTTTATTCATTTACTTCTTTATTTATTTACTTCTTTATTCATTTACTTCTTTATTCATTTAATTCTTTATTTATTTACTTCTTTATTCATTTACTTCTTAATTTATTTATTTACTTCTTTGTTTATCTATTTAACGTCAAAAACAGTTAAAACTGTGTGACGTATGAGGGAGAAATGCAATATTTGCAAGTTTTCTTGAGCTCCAGTATCTTTCTCGGAGTTCCTAACTCTTACACTACAATAAGTTGAAGGGAGGGCGTTCTTGGAATAATTTGATAACAGTAAATATTCATTCTAATGTAATAAAAACTATTTGCAAAGGTAAATGAGTTGCGGATTTCCCTTCACATCTCTAATCGTGACTCATTTGAGAGAATTGACTCAGTACCGCGAGATGATTGTTATATGATATGTTGGCGACGTAACTACATTCCTCACTAGCCCACAGGGCTAAATAATAAGTGCGCAGATAGGGAAGCTATGTTTGCGTCAAGAAGCAAATCAAAGGAGTCATCTCAAAATTTGTTCAATGAATCAAGAGAAACTGAATAAAAATCCCGATCGAGATGTGATTTTGTGATTATTTAATTGTATTCGTGCTCGTTCGCTATGCTTCTTTACTATGATTGTAGTTCTTCCCATTGTTTCTCAATGAGTTCACTTTGAAGTGGTTTGTCTTCTTTATCATAGTAGTTAAATTTCTGCAAAATAGTTTTACTTTCTTACGTCAGTATGATCAAATTAATCCGAGTAATTTAGTAGTTTTGATGTAATTACACCTCAATATAATATTTAAATATCATCGGAAAAGCAAATGAATATTCGAAGTCCGTGCTTTGGATCGGTTGGATATAAATACAATCAGGTAAGTAATACAAAAAATTTCTTTGGAAGTTCTGACAGTTATCGTAAGTCAGATCATGACAGAGCAAAAACTGTAATGAGAGGGTCAGTAACAACTTGCACCACGATTCGTTCCTTTTTCATTCCTCCACTCCCTAGACTGATTTATACGGGCGCTTCATGAAAGGGAAGTTCACCTGGCGGCTTCTGCCGGGTTACACTTGTTTCCAGTCCTTCTTTGTTCTCCAAGGCTACTGTTGTATTGTTAACGCAACCCCTGAAAAGAACAAATGACGGTAGGTGAAGAGTGCAATTTCCTGTTATTACATGGCAGGGAGTAACATTTCAAAGTGCTTTCTTGAAATGGAATAAAAACACAAGAATTGCTCAGCCGGTAATGCTCTTCTTTAACAACTTGGAAATAAACAATCATAGACTTTTATATGAAGTGATAAAGCAGTTTCACAGTTAGTAGCAAACTATTTCTAATACGAGAAAGAGAGAGATCGTGGACAGTCTGCAATGATACTGATGTGGTTCCGACGTTGACAACATGGCGAGAACACGAGCTAGCAATGTGATTAATGGAGGGCGGCGTGGCCAACACCATCAACGCATGGACTGGATGAAAGTCAATTGTGGGGGCAAATGCATTTGCGATTCTTGCAATTACTTACCATTTTATCAGCATAAAAATAATGAAAGTAACGAAACCAATAGCGTAAATTGCAGACAAATAAATATATAATTCACAGACCGTTCATGGGACTAGAATAACTTAAGATTAAAGAACGAGCGCTCTTCTGGTGTACTACAGCAATGGTGTTTAATTTTCCATGTACGATTTAGCGTAATGTTTACCATTCACCTCCATATTAAGTACTTTCTAACATGGTTTTTAATCGCAATATATAAAAAGAGTGAGCAGAAACTGAGCAGAAGGTGATGGTGATGTTGAAGAGAGGAAAATGAACATTAAATTTAATTAATTAATTAAATTAATTGAATTATAAATGAATATAGCATACCAGCGTTTTTTGCAATGTCCGATAGGAAGAAATATTCGCTTCGTGTGATAGAAACTATTTGAATCGCCATGTGAGCTACATGTTTTAGATGTTATTCCATAACGTGTCCCGCATAAAGGAATCGACTCCCAACCGCTACAACATGAAAAACGATTATTTGAGACACATTGTTTTTCTGACGTAATCACTAAATTCCCCACTAACACCACACAGAGCACGAAGAAACGTGTGCATAGTGAAGTTATATTTATGTCCACAAGCAAAACCAGGAGCCGTGTCAGAATTTGCTCAATGGATCGAGGAAAAATAGAGGAAGAACCTACTGCTTATGCCTGTGAAAGATACTGTTCCATCCAAGCGGCAAGAAAAAAGTATCAGAGCAACAATAAAAGGTGGCTAGATTGAAAACAAGCCATAGAATCGGAAAGGAAGCGAGTAATTAGATAAGCCCCCGACGACATCGCATGAGCGCACAAACCACGAGGAGCGGGGCCATGCGAGTGCAGGGTGTTATGTGGGCGGCGCTCCGGCCCCAAGCGGTCGGGAAGGAGAAAACGAGCGCCCAGCCCTACCCCGCTCGGCTGCGCGCTGCAACTGACAACTACAACCAACTTCCCTCCAGGGGCTCTGGCCGGTAATATACGACGAAATAAAAACCGAAGGGGCAGCACGTCGTGTGACATGGCCTGGAGACGCTCCAGTCGACGCCGTAATTGAAATCTGTCACAATTTCACCGAAACGCTTTAGTCACAGAAGTTCCGTAAATTGTCCAGTTAAAGTAACCGCTTGAAAAACTGTCAACGTCCACGGCACTCAAAGAAAGCTAGGTAATTTCCGCAAAGAAGAGCCGATATTTCCATCTTCATTGCCGCTCTTCTATAGAAGTTGAGAGGACGTGGTGGCGCTGGAAACGCTTTCCATCGTAGGGAAAGGCGTATCCTTTGATGGCACAGAATTGAGGCGAGGACTAATGGAAAATATTGGACAATGTACATCATATTATCACATCGTTATTAAAATGTTCTAAGTACACAAATCGAGTGCCATTCAAAACCGATATTTACCATCATTGTATGTATTTCTCCAGTATCAAATTAAACTGACAGGTGATTTTTTCTATTAACTATTTTATTTTCAAAATGGCATGTTATGAATTCATACAATGCACATGATCGATACGATGAATATTATTACGAAGTCACACTCGAATTGTAACTTCATGTATTGATTGAATAATTAGTGATTCCCGACACGTCGACTGCTGTTTATATCGCGGTATATATAGAATGTATATAGGGCGGTATATATAGGGTGCTGCTCTGGCATTCACCTGGATTTGACCGGAGAAACCCCGGAAAACTACCGATAAGAGCAGCCGGCCGCTAGAATTCTCCTCCACACGGCGGCTGAGTTCGACCTAGTTGACAAGCTAGAGTCAAAAATACTACCACCGACGGGACTCGAACCCTAGGACGCCTCTGTCAGAAACACTGGTAATTTCATTTAAAATAAAGGGTAACAGGAGAGAAATTCTCAAATCTTACGTTCAATAAGAATAAATTTGATTTAAATAAATTAACGAAGGGTAAAAAATTAAGCAAGTGGATTGCTAGAACAAAACCTATAGTGATAACCCACAATAAAACAAATGCGAAAAAATGGAAACAGAAACGAGATGTCGCTCCAAAAGATTGTTAGAATGGAGCCAGCGAGGTCAACAGTTTTTCATTAATAATAAAGAGTCCGTCAAGTACTTTGATATCACTTCATTTCCCGTTTAAATGACTATCACTCAAACTGAAATTTTTTAAATCCAAGATTCTTGGGTTGTATCTATAATTTTCGAACGAAAAATTGAGCCTCAACTCCATTTCAAAGACGACGAGAAATTAACAAATTTAAGATTTTTAACTGGGTGTGCAACTCATATATGAATTTATTATCTTCAAATGAATAGAATGAAACTTGTAAAGTGCCCACATTTTATGATATTAATTAGGAAACCTTCGGTAATACAGTTTAATGAAACTGGTTTCCAATTGTTAACGCAAGTTGTTTGTAAAGAAACGCTTTACTTTGTCATTAACTTCGTTATTCTGCAAGATTGGTAATACATCATACTCACGCAAAAATGTAAATAAATTTAATAATTTCTGTCCTTCAAATTCTTATCGAAGAGAAATCATTTCATTACGATTCCTTAATAATGTACAGATTTTTAATTTTAATACAGTTCTGAACAATATAAGGTGACTTATTGGAGCGTACGTGAGATTTTCTTGACAGAGAAAGCGGCTTCAACAGTGATATATCATTGCGGAAATGTAATGTGAAGCTATGGACATTTGTGCAAATGTAGCCCTCCCGTTACATCACGTGCCATATGAAAACGAAAGTAACTTTCCGGCTGGACATTGTATCCGGAGATTTTAACATTAATCCTTTTATATTGAGAATAGCGTGAAATGATCCTAAACTGCATTTACAGTTAAGTTAAGAATTTGATATTAATGAAACTATAGTTTTACATTACTTGACCAGCATAGAAGAAGAAATTAAAAGGAAGAAAGAAACTAGATACAGAGTGTCTTAGTTAAAATATGCGCAAAATGAATACCTACGAGTTCACTTGGTGAAGGAACAGAATAGATGGATCAAATGAAATACAATGATTTATATAGATTAAAATGAAATTATCAACTTATATTTCACTTGTCACGTTTTTCACATGTAAATACAAATGGCAGTATGCGGAGCATCGCATTCGGCATTGTTTGCAGGTTAACAGCACGTCATACGCTCGAATAATACCACGCACTTATCAAATACTACAAAAAGATTCTAACAATTCCGAACTTGTGCACTCAGAGCCCACGGGGTCCTCCCATCTCCTGTAGCCCTCCCCTGCCCCTACTCACTGTCGCCGCGTCACCAGCCCTCCGCGGCCTCGTGGCAACATGAGCCGAACGGGCGCCGCCGTCACATCGCCCAGCGGGCGCCCGTCGATCCGCGCGGCGCCAGTCACCACCCCCGCCCCCGCCTCGGCCGCCCCCCGCTAAATATTCAAACGCTGCCATTAAATGTTCCGTGTTTTGTTCCGGAAACAAACTACGCTTGCCCTTTCCTTCCATAGAAAGAGCATCACGCAAAGTGATTATTGTGAGCTGCGGGGTAACGAAGCAAGTCACCCCTACTCGGAGAAACGAGCGAAACGTCTGGTTGACAAAACCCGCAACGAGGCGGGCGGCCTGTCGCCTGCTGCGGGGCGCTGTCGCTTCCTCCGCCCCCCGCCCCCTCCCGCTCCCGCCCCGCCCCGCTCCCGTCCCTCCGCCGCGTCCGCCACCGGCCACCGCAGCCCACGCGTCTGCTTTTTCCGCCACCGGTCGGATTTCAATATTCACTTCCGAGAAGGGCGCGTGAGGTGGCGGCGCTGGTGGTGGAGGGCGATGGAGGGCGGCGGAGGGCGGCGGAGGGCGCTTCTGAGAACGCGCGCCCGCCGCCCGATTCCGCGCCCGTCACTAATCCCACGTCGTTACAGCCGGGCGGTTAATGAAGGGAGGGCGGAGCGTGTCCTCTTGTCGCTGGCCGAGAGGGAGTACAAGCGCGTGCGCGGGAGGGGCGGGGCCAACAGAAGCACATCTAACAGCAGCGGCGGCCTCCCGCCTCCCCAGCCGCAAAGCCACTTCACCACCGCCATCAACGCCAGCGCAGCGGCCGCAACCCCTGGCGTGGCGAATGACGCCGCTCTCAATTCAGTGCGGGCTTATCTCATTGCATTTTTCCCAGACGTCTTACTTCTCCAACAATACACGCGTGTGGCACTGTTACAACCTTCCTCTTTCCACTCCGTCGCTGTCATTTCAACTTTTCTCTCTGCTTCGCTTTACATTGGAAATAATCGAATGCCTTCTCGCTTCTCTCGTTTTCTCACTTCTGCATTTAATTTGTAATTAATTTTCACACTCAACACTCTTTCATTCTTCATTGACATTTGTAGAATTTGTTGTATTCTTCATTGACATTTGCAGAATTTCTACCACATTGATTGGATTCTTGCCTAAAAATGTAATTTTTTACGTGCATAAATAAATTCCACTCCCAAGCATTTTCATATTTGTGAACAGCGCTGTCAACTTCAATGGAAACTGATTAATTCGCCATTATATAATTCGAATTACAGGGTAATTCGAATTATATATGTTCAGTCGCTGTCTGGAGGAGAATTCTAGTGGCCGTCTGCTTTGATCCGTATTTATCCGTGGTTTCTCTGATCAACACCAGGCGAATGCCGGAGCAGTACCCTACCAAACGGGCCACGGACTCTGCGCGATCTGTGCTTCCTCTTCCTTGTCCTATCCTCTCCCCTTCCACACATACTTACACTAACATGCCCACCCTCCATAGGGCCGGGGGAGCTTAAAGCTTGTCCCGGCTGGGGCGGTGCCCGCTGGTGGAAGAGTCCTGGTTAGGGGAAACCCCCTAGGACGGTAGGCGGCGCCGGTCTGCCATCCAGCGAGGGAAGATCACTGCCATCTCCCGAGAAAAAGACATGCACTACACTAACGGGACTAATGACCAAAGCAGTTGACGCGCCCGGAAACACGAAAAAATCAATCAATCAATCGAATTATATATGAATGAATTACAGGATAATTTGAATGAAATGTTTATCCTCATGAAATTTGTATTGTAAGCCAGTGTTACAGATTTATTTTTATTTCGATTTTTCAAGGATTTCATTCATATACTACGAAATCAGAATATACTGAAGAAGTGTTATATACACAGATATACACAAATATACAAGACAGAGGAACGTAGTATGTGACAAGGTTGTGGTCTCAATGCAGTTAAAAAGACATATTAACCTCAAAGTTTCTTCGATGTATCGTATTTCATGCATGTGCGCATGTTCACGTAACTATTAGTAATTCTATATAAGTAATAATTAATATTTCTATGTACTGAAAATTTACTCGAAAGACATCACAGGCATTCTATTTTGATAAATAGAGGTAGGTATCGAAGCAAATCCTTATTTACCGCATTTAGCTCAATAGAACTGCAGTGTCAATATCTAGAAAGTTAAGTATTCCGTAAAATTTTTGAGTACCCATAAAGGTATTCAATGTTGTTTTAAATGTATGTACATTTCAATATATATTTATGATACAGAATGTTTGTTAAGAAGATTCATGACGCAATGCGACATCGCCATATCTGTAATGGTAAACGGTGTCCCCAGTAACCTCTTAGGAACAAAAATAAATATGTCTTTGCTCTCAGAATCCTGAAGAAATAATCAGCAAAAAAGAATGGCTAGATGTCAAGAAATTAAATCTATAATTACACTTAACGAATGAAACAAGTGACAAAACTCCATTCGGTCTCAGAGTAAATAATTCTTGAAAATAAGAGTAGAAAAAGCTACTTATTTCATTACTCTGAATATCCCATGGCATTTGCACCATAAAATCCTACTGTATTCAACATATGTAAAAAATTTACGTAATTTTATATTTATCTGCATTACTGGTTGAAGGAAGGCTATATGTAATTATCTTCAAATAGTACCCTGTCACGGAAGTACAAGCATGCATTTCTTGCATACGGGCGCAAGCATTATGTAGCAACGGAGTACAATTCCTTAAAAAAACAATTATTAAGAGTTTATCCATAAAAAACATACACTTTAACAAATATTGTATTCGAGTTTGAATTAGAGAGTGTAAGGAAATACGAATTACCCGAAAAAGATCCTTCATGAATCAGTACACTTATTTTGGAATTCTGAATCCAGGGAGCGCCAGAACTGCGAACTCACATTTGCGATTCCTGACTTATTTATTGTCCCAACAGTCAGCACTAAAGCGAATTTCACGATCTGCCTTTCAAAAAGACAATTGTCCATTCTAGGAAAGTCGAGAGCTGTATTTCCTGTTCGCTGTCAGTTCCAACTATTCTCCGCTCCGTATTCAACGCGTCCCCAAAAGTGCAGCACGATTGGTCGATTATCTGCACCGCCAATATCCCTTTCGCCATTATTATTCGCCGCCTAATCGCGTCAAGCGGTCCCTCTTGGGGGCCGGGAAGGGCGGTGGGTGTGCCGAAGACCCTGGGCGCGGAGAACAGCCACCGCCTGCGCAGCCGGTCGCGCAGCGTCGCACGGTGCGCCCGGGTGCTATGGGCTCTCCTGCGGCAGGGCGGCTCAACGCTGCATGACGTTTGCAGCGCTTCGGGGCTGCTCTCCCGCCCCCACCTCCACGACCACCCGCTCCCTCGCTCCCTCCCTTGGCCCTGCACACACCTCGTTCTCGTCCTCGCCCTCGCCTCCCCCTCACCACCATCCGCGCCCTTGCTCCCTCCCTACGCCCTGCACCCACCTCGTGCTCGCCCCCACCAGGTCTTCGCCTCCTTCCCTGCCAGCCCCCTCACCGCCACCCGCGCCCTTGCTCCCTACCCTTGCGCCTGCACCCTTTCCGTCCTCGCCCCACCTCGCGTCCACCCCTTCTCCACCGCCTGTCTCCACCTCCACTGCCGCCGCCGTCGGCCCAGCCTCCCTATTACAATTCCATGGTAATGAAGTTTACACAGTTTGAAACAACAGTGCTTCGCGACGTTTCAAGAAATCAATAGAGAAGCCGAGCACCGACTGGACGACACCTGTGCGCTCCGGCGCGCCGTGCCGCGTGCGCTAGCGGTTCTCGCTCCCGCCCCCGACCCCGCTTTCGCTCAGGCCCCGCTCCGCATCCATCATTCGGCGCATCCTCGCGCCCTCTCTCTTTCCACCGCTCCCGCAGCCAGTTGCCACCGGCCTCCCCCCCGCTACGTCTCCCAACACACACACAACTTTCCCACAATTCAACTACTCTGTACCGGGAGAGGTGGCTCAAGGCATCCACTGATGTCACTGTAGTGCCTCTGATCGGGAGGTACTAGGTTTGAGTCTCAATGGTGCCAGATTTTCGACACTAGCCAAATATGTAGGTCGAGTTCTGACACTGTCTGGAGGAGAATTCTAGCGGCCGGCTGCTCTGATCTGTAGTCTTCATGGATTCTGCCATCAACACCAGGCGAATGCCAGAGCAATACTCTAACTAAAGGAACTAAGGAACGCGCGCGATCTTTCCTTCCCATTTCTTGTCCTATCCTATCACTTACACATATACACACGTACTAGCACTACACTACCACATCAATAATCAATCAACCAACCACACTACTTTCCCATAATTCAACTTCTCTGTCTACATTTCACCAAAGTCGTACCCGCTGATTTCCTGTTGCAGTTTCATACATCCCTTTTCAAGTCGCTTTTTACCTCTTTCTCGTTCCGCACAGTTTATTTCTTTTTCAGAACAAGAGTTTGGAGCCTTTACCTACTCGTTATTTTCGCATTTTTTTTGTCACAAAAACAGTCTTCAGCTAGCTTCTTCTTTTACTCTATCTCCTCCAAATTATGACTGCGTGTCTATTAAGTTGCGTGTTCTAACGAAGCAAATATTTTTCTTCCGCATCATTTCATTGTCGGTTATTATCGTCGTATTTCGTTTTAATTATACTTGTGAACGTTTCTTTTCACCTAACCCATTATTTTTTCGTAAATCCTTCTTTTTTCTGAACTGTAACATTCCATCTGCTCTATTGTAATTTAGTTATATTTCTGGTTATGACTGGATTTCACACTTATTTGTTCCTCCTCACACTCGACATCTTCGACTAACTCCCCCTAGCCTTAGCGCCTGCCCTCTCCGTTGACCCGCCTTCCTCCCACTGTTCTTGTGCATCTACCTTTCCGCGCAAGGCCACCGGCTCGTCCCCAGCCCGTGTTAGCGCGTCAAATTCTGCGTGTTTTAGACGTTTACATCAGCATGTTGTGGAACATGGAGAGACAGGCGTCGGCAGACAAAGGGCGAGAGAGAAATAGAGACTAGACTGGAGAACGAGGGGAAGCGGTCCCGCCGGTAGCCGCTGCCGACGGTAAATAATTGTAAAAGTCTTCGTGAAATGTTGCACTTACTGTAGAGAACACAAAAAAGACACGGGAGTGGCGCTGGCTGCCGACAGGCGATCGCAAACACGTCGCTATGGAGACGCGCGCGGTGAAGGGCCGAGCAGGGTGGGGTAGTGGGTGGAGGAGAAGGGGGAAGGGGGCCGGCACGAGCCTTGCGCCGCTGGTCACTGCCAGGCCCTGTGGCGGTCAATGCACAAAGGCCTCCGCCGCTCCGGCGTCGCCTGCGCCTACTCACGTTAATTATTCCAAAGCAATATTTTTTCATTGTTTTCATTATTACATAAATTAAATTCTTATACACTGCATACTATATCTACAGTTCATACTTTTCGACATGAAATTGAAAATGGCTCCTATTCAAACATTGTTTCCAAATAAACAAATATTTTGTCTTACTCAGAACTGATTAAAAAGGAATTGAAATACGATGGTGCATGCATCAGGTGTAGTGGAAGTGATCATGAGAGGGAACGACGTGATTTAGAGAGGTAAAATATACTGACTCGATCTCGACGATAAGAAGGAAAGTAACAAAACTACGCTGTGGCGATATAAATTGAGGTACGACGCTCCCACTAAACTGCGAAATTGCATAGACGAGGAAAGAATTTTTTTCTGGAAAGTCGTTCTATAACCACAGACTAAGTAATTCGTACTCCTTACGCCGCCGTGTGCTTTGTAACAATGAAAACGAAATTAATTGTTTAAGTCTGGGCTATTGTAACGGGCCTTACTATAAAAAATAATCTGCGACGGGAGAAGGGATACTGGGTTATGTAATCGATAGCGCGGTCAGAGTTCATCTGAGAGTCTTTTAGAATCCTCTTTCTTCGTCTTCTTTCTTAGGAGAGTGGAGTTTGAGCCCAGTAAGGTCGGAGTGAGGACGGGGTGCCACAAGATTTGTCAAGTTCTTTTAGTGATAATTTTGCTCGTTTAAAATTATTTCGTAAAATAAAACTATTTTTATGAGATTTACTAGTAATTTCTTAAGTTTCTATAACGTCTTAAAAAAATATTTTCGCTTTTTTCTGACTGAGAGGTCTTTTTACCTTTTAAACATTACATCTCTTTTAATGCTTCTAAAATTTGATTATTCATCCACGAGATCTTCTTTTTTATATATATATATATATATATATATATATATATATATATATATATATATATATATACGAAACAAAATTAAAAATTATAACAAATTTAACAATGCGCAGTTGTAGTAATAAACCACATAATTAATTAATAAGTCTGAATAACTAATTCAAAAATAAACATTTAAATACACACTATTTTAATGATTAAAATTACCAAAACAATGAAGTTGTAAAACGTGCAAAAAACAATAAAACAGTAATTAATTTACTATTATTACAACTAAATAAGTATTAGTTGAGAAAAAAAAAATAATCAATGTAACATTAATAACGATGAAGTTTAAAATATGTTTATAAAAGCATATTCGAATACTATTAAAAAGGGTTCCGTATTATCAACAATTATTTCAATATTGATATTTTCGTGAAACAATAATTGTTTAATTAACTTTGTTTTTCTTTTCATAGAAGCAAGATTTGAACGTCCACTGACACATGATGGAGCAGCATGGGATAGCTGAAAATTGTCACCGGACGCCGAAGCGCTGAGTTCGAGGGACGAGAAGAGAAGTTAGAAGCGGATGGATGATTCCCTAAGCGGCGTGAGGGCGTTTCCGCGATGCAGGAGAAAATGGAACCCCATCCTCACCCTGGCATCACTGCTTGAATCAGCGAAGGGCAGAGGACATGGAAGTTGTTGCAGGGTCATACGGAAAGGATTGAGTGATTCTGTAGGCATTATAGACTGACTCGGATACGCATGAAGTATTGTATATCTGAACAAATAATAATAATAATAATAATAATAATAATAATAATAATAATAATAATAATAATAATAATAATAATAAAAATATGCCTTTAATTGTGACGACGGACATGCCATTAAGCTCACGCTTCCACTTCAGCGCTTCAATAAATTTAAATATAAAGAATTACAGTTACAATTGAGGCATTCAGGCGAAAATAACTGATTTTTCACGATTCATAGGAAAGTGCAGTGAAGCATATACATGAAATAAGCGGCGCATAATGTATGAGTAAAATTTCATTGTGTGTTGGGCAGTGCTTACTCAAGATCTGAATGTCATTTAGATAACAAAGGACCTCACCGATGTTACACAACTTACAAATTAGCGAGAAAACGATTTGCCAATGCAGCGTTTAAAAGAAAGTCCCCCAATCTTTCTAAGCACACTGGGCGCCCCGACCCTTGCGATCCCTTTGCCACCTCCCAACCGGAAGAGGGGCGACTCATGACATTAGCCGTTGATGCGCACGGAATCAATAGTCAATCAATCAGAAAAGCAACATCCCAGGACCGTCACTGCAAGTAGGCACGTGGGCGTGGCGCGACTGCCCGGCCTTTGCGGGAAGCCTCGCGCCCGCGCCCGCCCCGGCCCTGCCCTGCCCTGCCGCGAGCTGCTGCCTGGCGAGCCGCAAAGCGGCCCAAGTTCGGCAGCCGTGGAGCGCAAGGGCTGGGACGTAATTCTTGATCCCCACAGGCCTGCTACGTTGCATACTCAGCGTTCTGTCCACTGTGTAGCGGGGCTCTTTCTCCAAGGTAAAGGGGTCGGAGGATACTGCTGACCGCATCCGAACTCCTTCCCAAGCGTCAGGTCGATAAATGAGGTTCTTACCCGAAAAGAGGCAGCAGTTGCTGCAAGGAGGAGCACGAAGGAACAGCAAGAAGTGGATTAGCGTGCTTACAAGATATCGTGCGTGAACTTACGAAAATGGAATTGCCTGTCAAAGACGATGAGGAACAGAAAACATGTGACGGGATCAGAAACATGAAAGATAATGCAATAAAAATCTTAATAATTTAATTTTAACACAGTGAAAATGGAACAGGTTCTATTATCATTCTTAGAAAACTTGACCTGCAAAACGAATTATCGAGTAAATGAGACAATAAATACACCGAATATGCATATAAGATCTCAGTAATTTATTTCAACTGTAGCAATCATTTGTTCTCGAGAATCAGTAGTAATATATTGCTAAAGTACGAAAATACGAAAACTTCGAACGTTGTATCTCTTGAAACTCCAAAACAAACTATGATCCGAGAGGTCTTCCTCTCAACCCATCCAACGCACCGAGATGATGAAGCAAAGGTTGATCCTCATGTGAAGTACCATTTAGTAATATTACCAGATTTTAACAAAAAACGGACTCCCGTTGGCAACTTTACATAAAAGTTCTTTATATTAAATTTCACCGAAATTCATTAAAGGCTTCAGAGGCAGTTTCTTGCGTATGAGAGGAGAACAAAGAGCAGCTAACGGGCGCCCCGAAATGTTACAAAAGCGCCTCAACTGACCAAAATGTAATCCTATCTTTCCTCTCCATATTCGGATGTGAACGATAGACTGCCAAGTGGCGCTTTCTTCCCAAGCTTTGCGAACCTCTGCATATCCCACTTTTTCATCTCTGTGGAACAGCCATGTTCAAGAGGCTTATGAAATTACGCCACCTCGTATGTATGCCTTCCAAGTAATCATGGGGCTGGTTCGGCGAAAACGACGCAACAGGATCAATTCCACCGCTCGTCTGCGTTCATCGTCAGACGTTCGAGGTCAGAGAAAATTCCTTCTAAATGTAGCATTTCACTGGTGAATAATCACGAAATTAGACTTATTCTTTAACATGTGCTGATCACTTAGATTTTCAGTCATCAGACAATTTTAGAGTTTTCACTCACTTTTTACTTTCTGTAGGGTGACTAAGACTACTTTTTTATTTTTCAACTATCGCAATTTTATTTACCTCAATTTTTTTAAAACGGTTCTTGAATACTACCTCAACGGCTTGAAAGGTGTGTTCTGTTTTCATAATCATAGAGTATGCTTATTCAACAATGTACTTTGAATGACACTGTAATCAAGGAATTGTTAATAATGCTAATAAATCAAAGTTTGACTGTGTTCATCGATGAGGACACCCCAATCTGAAGCCCGCAGGGCATCAATGAGCAGCACTTAACTGAGCCATAACTTCTCGTTAGGGCCATCTAGCGTGGCGTATCCTAACTGCTTACCTCGCTTGCATGGAAGCAATGCCAAAAGCCCCAAGCTTCCAGCCACATGTTAGGCTTGCGCTGGCCTTGCAAAATCTGCGCCTTGGAGGATCGTGCCTGCGGGTCTCGCTCTGCAGTTGGGGGATGTTTCGCTAGCGCGCTCTCCAGCTCCTCTGTGTTGTGATTTTATTCTCGAAGACTATTGGCGCACATAACTCCCTTTCCCGTCTCTTTCTTGCTTTTGTCGCATACATACTCATACCTTCATGTGGTTTCGCGACTCTATGACATTTCTACAGACACCTGAGGTCTCTCCAGTGACAATTTGCCTTCCAAAAAGGAATCTCTGGGCTTTCTCATGCATTCTCTGAGCATTTAGGACCAATGTTTCTCGTTATTCCCACCTCATATTACTATCCCTTTCCTTCTACTTTTTGTTCGTGTTCCTGTAGGTATTTCTCCACTGCTTTCTCAGGTCCATCGTCGCGGTGCATATCTTCTTCAGGCAAAACCAATTTTCTCCTTTCATGTTCAACTACTTGTTTTAAATAGGCATGCCGACCAGTTTCAACGTCTTGCCCTTTGATTTTCATCTATTGTGGTGACATCCACAGCCAATCCTGCAATCAGCGGTTCCTTTCCCGGTCGGCGTGCAGCGTGCGTCTCCTGTGCGCCCGCCCCTGTAACCCGCTTGCGTGCTGCTCGCCCCCTCACTCGGCGCGGCGGCTTTCGCAGGCTCCCGCAGGCTCTCGCAGGCGGGCCGCCGGGGGGATTGGCGCGCATTTGGGCCCTTTGGGCTATGCCGCGCCAGCGTTGCCTTAACCCTGTCACCGGCGGCGGCGGCGGCGGCGAAGGTGGCAGCAGGGACGGTGTGGGTCGGCGCGGGGCGCGGCGAGACGCCCGCCTCCGGCCTCGCAACCTTTTTCGCGCCGGCTGCGCACGGCGGCGCGGCAGGCATCCTCCGCGCGGGAAACGCACTCAAAGCTCCCACCAGCGCCAGTCAGCATTAGGGCGTTTAACCGTGTTTAGCATGGATACACATGCAAAATCCCTGCAACGTCAAATGCTTGAGAAGGTCGCTTTTCAATCCCTCCTTCCAAATCACCCTCCGAGGTAATAACGTGTTTTTGCAGTTTTCCGCACCCGAAGATTCGTCCAGCGATTTCTTAATCACGCCTGTGATTGACCACACACGTCAAACGGTCAATAAGACTCTGTTTATCTGGATTATCTTTATGAAATTAAACTTAAGAAAAACTCTTGGAGAAACGCTCGAAGAGCTCACGTCAGATTGTTTCTCAATATTCAGTGAATTACGTAGTATGTCTTTTGAAATCTATTGATTACCATTAAATATCTACCGTTGTATCGCGTGTGTAAAAATTCGACATGGCTTAATAATGGCGGTGGACGTGATAGCATTGTTAGAAGTAGCGATTAAGGTAGTGATGATGAGACACGATATGAAGGCGGAACTCGTAGCAGAGCTGTGATGGAGGCGAAAGTAAAGATGCGGATGGAAGTAAGAGTAAAGTTGGATCTCGCTGGAGGCCGACCGGGAAGCGAGAATGGAGATGTAAAAGGAAGGAAAAGGTTTCAAGTTGATTATGGTAGGTAAATGAAAATGGTGGCAGCGCTTATGGTGGAGGAGTAAAAAGAAAACGAGATGTTAGTGGGATCCACTTCAAGAATGAATTTAGGAATAATTAATTGTCTCGAGATATCTTCGTGATTGATACAGGGCCATACACCAGCAAAGAAGACTTTCTTTTTAATTGAAGGATTAGGAGGATTTATCAAGGATTCAAGAAGCTTAAAACGGATTTGAGTTTATAAGTATATTCGAGAGCGAAAAGAGCAATTCTCTTTACCAGGTAGTATTAAACATTCAAGATTTAGTAGGCCGACGTTGCAAAGTTTCGCCATTACGAAGATTTACTAAACAGAATCTTCAAAGAGCCATAGGTTAGTACGAGATTTATCGAACCGTTGAAATCAAACACACATTATATGTCATTAAACTATATTCACACATTGTTTTTAGTGGTTTATTGTTCTCATGTTTTCAAGAGAATTGGTATTTTGTAGCAAACGACAACAGTGGCTAGTGCTGAATTGTATTTTGTTTGGTTTAAAAAAAAAAACTACAGAAAAAATGTGTGACCAACAGAGGACAGGTACCATCTACGCACTTTTAATGACCTCTAGGATCCCTACCCCCCATCTTTTTCTATACACGTAGATTGATTAACAAAGTTATCAAGAAGACCACCAACAAAGTTGTATTTATTAATAAAATAAAATTGTCATTCTAACTTTCCATTTTCTTAAGAAGTGTTAATAACACTTTTTTGTTAAATATTTTTGATTTTAATTTTAATTTATTTAGTCAAAATAGTAAAAACTATCTGATGATGGAAGACAAATGCCTTTCCTTGAGCTCCAGAATCTCTTCTCAATATTTAACTGTAAATATTTGAAATATGAATAAAATTTAAATAATAATAACAGTAATAATAATAATAAACAAATTAACAAACGCGTGAGGTTAGCAACATTTGAAAAACTATACATATCAAAATTGAATTTCTTTTCTTCGTGCACTGACTAGGTTGTGGAATCGAGGTGCTTTATGAAATCTGATCATAACATAGCACGGCTATGAATTTATGCTTGATCTAACAGGCCTTTTTCTGTTGTTTTGGAGTAAAGTGAAAGGAATGTGCTCTTACATCTCAAAAACCTAACTTTTGTGGTGAGGCCACGCGAAAACGATTTCATTCACTTCTTTAATCATAGCTGAACTCGTGGTTCATTGCTAAGTCGCTAGCTTTTCACCACTGAGATCAGGGTTCGATTCCCGTCGAATGTCATGTGAAGTTTGTTCCAACAAAACGAGTTTGGCTGCTTCACAAGGGCTAGTCCAACCCCTGTGAAGTGTCCTACCCTATCCTTATTCCTTCCTAATTCTGGCCGCTGGGTAGTGACGCAGGAGCGCGTGGTGGGAGGCGCGTACGCGGAGATGCTACCTGGCGGTCCTCTTGACAACTGACTGCGACGAGACGCGACAGACATAATATTAACGGAGGATTACTCCAAAAAAGCGCTGTTAGTAATGGAGGATTACTCCGAAAAGCGCAAAGCGCTCAACGCCCCCCAGGGGCTTGGAGACGCGTTGCATCAAAAGTAGACGCAACAAATTATATATAAAAAAAATCAATCACATGCAGAATAGTGTGTACAAGCGTTACACAATTGTAAAAGGTCTTCTAAACTGCGATATGAACTGTGACCACTAAATATACTAAAACCACGTTAGTTTTGTCAAATTTAGTAGATTTGTAGTCTCTATTTTTCTCGAAAAATTATATTTTCCTTAAAAATTAAAAAATGTTCGTGATTATTCGAGGTTGTTTGTATTGAACTAATCAACAGTAGACTCGACAAAAAACAGCCAGCTTATGATTTTCTGTGCTAAAGGAGGTAAAGAAATGGACAATTTAAATTTCAGGTTTAGTTAGAGATTTTCTTGACCCATATATTTTGGATTATAGTTACATTTGTAATTTTCTTTAATCATGAGCCTTCTTTGGCAACATTTTCTCATTCTCATTTTTGGAGTTTGATCACCTCCTCGATTTCCATTCACTCCTTTCTGCATGACCTGGAATGTGATCCATGGTTTGATTTGCTTTTCACTTCTTACTTTGGCTGAAACAAATCCAATTCCGGGACCTCTTTGTTGACAGAAATCTTGATCTGGATAAAAAACGAGGTCATTGATTTGTACTTTGTTATTTCACGGGATTTTGATATTAGCCTATTAGAGTTTTTGTATTTTTTCCTTTTTAGACGAAAACTAATAACCTTACTTTGGGTTTTATAAATAAGCAAACACATTTTAGAAAAAAAATCACTCTTTTTTCAACGTATTTCATAAGTTATCTGTTTCTTTACACAGCAGAAGTTTCTGACAATTACGATTTTGTAGGTCAGTTACCTAATACAGTTCTCCCAGTTTTTTTTCTAGTATCCCTGATAGCACTTCTCAAAATACCGAATTTCTTCCTTTGAACATGCCTCCATATTGTTTCCATTAGTTGTAAAAAATAGCACAAAATGTAAAATGTTTTAGTGAAAATACACCGTAAGTAATATCGTGGCTAGGGATCTACTTGGATGGTCAAAATTAAGTTGATTCTTTTTTTACGGCTAAACCAATAATACAGACAAAAGTCTCGTTTAACGAAGTGTTCTTTTTACTGGTCGTCCAAATGGAAGAGAGAGACTTTTTTGTTTGTGAAATGGGTTTCATGGAATCAGTGTCGTATGTAACCAAGAAAGAGTAATACACAAGAAATATAATGGATAAACATAGTGGCCTTGCAAGTTAATATAGGTATCTCAGCTGTTCTTGAGACGATTAATATCCTAGGTGAAGCACGTCCGGGACTGTATATGGAATAATTCATTCTCCACCAACAGTTGACTTAAGTGAACGAAAGACATGAAAGTCGCACGGTGAGATGGGAGGGCTGTTCAGGATATTTGACTACTGCGTGAAAAAATTTGTTGCGGCGATTTCGTTGTAAAGTTTTCAAATATCAACCTATAGACCTAACTTATCAACTTTCGACCCTGCAACAATTTCAATCGTCAAGACAACAATGTGCAACCATTATACTCAATGTGTACCACTATTAATAATATATAATTACGTCAATAATACTATTAAACCAAGTATCAAACCCATAGCTATCGCGAATTTCACTGGGTGGGTTTAGTTTTATAACGATGGTGGACACTTTTAGGCGTTCTTTTCCACAACAAATATCTAACTGATCTTTGAATATCTGTATTTATACTTCTTTCACATTCTTCTTTTTTAATTTGCCCGGATTTTGAATACCAAACTCGTTGTTTAGTCGCAGGAACAAAATGTGTTCGGGGTCTACAGTGATATACTACGGAATGGAGACCCAATAGAAATCGTTTTCAACAATAAAGTATAATGATTTTCTCATTTTACACTGAGCTTTACTACTATGTTTATGTACTTAAGGGATCGTCCACAAATTACGTGAGGCGATTTTGGCGATTTTTCGACTCCCTCACCTCCCTTGGTGAGATGTCGTGACACTTGGTTAGACCTCCTCACCCCCTTCTAATATCACGTGATATTTTTTTTAAATGCGTATTTTTTAATGTAAATACACTAATTTGAGATTGATTGCATTGGGATTTATTTAAAAAATATACTTTGCATAATTACAAATAATTACACATTTGTATATTTATTTAAGAGTCGATATGACTAGTATTTAGAAAATTGAGTGATCGAATTACAGTGAATATTATTGCATTTCTACAAACGATCGATAAGTTTTCTTTAAAAATTATAATTATCAAATCATAATTATAAAATATTGTGCAAAATGTAGCAAAATTTTAGTATAGAAACGTGTTTTACTTAAATTGTCAGTTTTCTCGCAATTTCGCCCTGTTTTCAGCAACAAAACAAATATGTAATATTTGCCGAACTCCCCCACTCCCCCACGTAAGATTAGGTGAGATTCGCTTGACCCCTTCCCCCCCTAAAGACCTCACGTAATTTATGGATGGTCCCTTACTCCTTTCCACTTATATTCCGTGGAGCTTCCTGCAGATGCGACGGTAGCGGGAAATGGGGCTACGTTTCGAAGTGGTCGTTCTCAGAGCGACGCCCGCACCAAACCCACCGGCGACCCACGATCAACCACCTAGGATAATGCAGACCATGCACGCGCACCATGCTGAGCAGATAATGCGTGATAATCTCATTTCGACAGAATGCGATCAAAATGATGCGTTTTCACGCGCACAATGCCGCCCGACAGGGCGTGAAATATGAACGCGTCAGATGTTTCAAATCATCTTCATTTGTACTCGGATAGAAGTCTCACAGAGAAACAGACTATTCTGCATCAATCGGATAATACGTTCATTGTGCACGGACACGTGGCGGGCGCGCGGGAAGTAATGGAAGCCATGCGGATTTGATCACTTATGCCTTTTCACAATTATGATTATTCTCTCCTTCTGCATATTGCATTGCCACAGTTCTCGCAACACTGCTATGAAATGTTTCAATAGAATTGATTCCAAAAACGAAATTCTGCTGCGAAGCTCATGAAACGAAAATACATACCCTACAATGCTTTTATTAAGGTGACTCAATCAATTAGACTACTTTTCTAATATATAAGAGATGACGTCACAAAACATTTCTACCGTGCGTGGTCAACTAAATTATGGGCTTGTGATGTCTGGAGATATTGCGATTTTTTAGACGAATAAGGCGCTAAGCCGGAGTAGTTAAAATAATATATTAAAAAAAAAAACAACTTCAGAGAGGCAGTCAAAGAGGACCCCAAAGCATAGTGCTAGGAACTACAAACCGCGGCACTTCTGATGCTACACAGCCGAAATTGTTCCCCTTGCTCCATGGATAAGAAGCGTGAACACATCGCATATGCTAAGAATTTTATGTTGTAGAATCTTTGTTTACGGTACGCGGTCAGGATATCACTCACGTCCAATGCGAGTAGATATCGACAAATCATCATCTTCCATCATCATTCATTGCAAATACATTCCGAAATTTATCAAATGTCAGTTCCACCGAGCAGGTGTTGGGACTTAGTGGAACGACACTTTTGGTCTGTCATACACTCGTCACCTTCCCATTGACCCCTATGGCAGTATTACATTTGGTTGACAATACAAAGAGAGTATTATTATTAAAGTGACTATTACAGCAACGGCTGAGTTTCTGCATCGCACAAAAGCACAAGGGAGAACTCTCTGCTGATAAGGTTCGTACATTAGAAATTTTACTTTGTGTACATTAAACAACATTTTTCTATTCCCATTGTATAATGCCGCCATTTGTTGGCTGCAACCAATTGCATAATGATACTCATTACGATACACATTTCATTACGATTCAGGTTCCTGACCAATCACAGATAAGTTTACAAACCAAGTATTGATACTTCTTTAATAATTGAGGATCGTTCTAGTAATGTTTCGTTCGGTTGAGTACATTAAAATTGCATTTCATATTAAAACTGACAAACATAGAAAATAATTCCTTTTATGTTTAGTTATTTTTACGTGGAATATTATTTAAAATTAATTGAATCGCAATTTCACTTTGGTCCTATTTGAGTAGTGCAGTGGTAGTGGTAGAGGGAACATTTGATTGACGTTAAGATGAGAACGCAAGTCCTTTTGAGTTATATGTTGCTGTCGTGTTGTAGCTCTTAAAAACCAGCTAATTCTTTAATTTAAAATATATTGTGAATCAGAGGTTGAGTTGGCACATACAGAAATAAGAGAAAAATCGAAAATGGTGCCCTCGTAATTATTGCTGCAACGTTTGTACTCTCTCGCAGGCGGACTGGTAAACCAAAATCATCTGCAGCACATATGGTAGCTCCTTGCTAGGTGACCTTGGCTGAATCCTGAATGTCAACTGCCGATCGACAATGAAACGATCCCGTGTAAACGTTTAACTTATAAACGTAGAAAAAGTACCGTATGAAACTAGATGTAATGGGTATTAATACACTCGTGTGTAAGTTCGCTCGTACCTTGCTCGTATTGTAATTTCACACTTGTGTATTAATACTCATCATTACATCATCGTTTCATAATGTACAATTTTCTTAGTAGACATTAATGTTAAGTAATGTTTTTACATTAAATTGTTTGTTTATTCGAAGACGTAAAGTTTTATATTGCAGATACTAGGTAGAAGAGTTCGTGAGTCGAAATATCTGTCTGCTGTTGAGGAAGAAGGAAATAGATGTAACCGGCGATACAGTTTGCTCGACTTTGTTTCTTAATCGAGACAATCCTTTTCCCTGGTGGAATACAGTTTTCAAACTGAGAAGCATTCGCTGTCAGTTCGTTTCCTGTCCACCATTATTACAAAACTTCCAAGTTCAAACGTGGGGTCTCCGAGAGAAGAATCGATTCCGCAGTTTTCGACGTCCTCTCCATGTGTTCGGCAGGCAAACGGCGGGAAAGGAACGCGCGCGAGGGCATCGGAAGCCGCAACGAACTTTAACTCGCTCGCGGAAGCCAGCACCGTGAAATTTCTCATTGGAGCGGGGTTCGGGGTGCGCGATTGGGGAGGGGGGGGCCGAAATTTTTGGTTCCGCGGCCGGGCCACGCGAGGGACTGGCCATTGTCGGGCTGCAGGTGGGGCGTGGCGGCCAGTGGGACGCGTGCGGGCGCGGGGGGGGGGGGGGGGGGGGGGGCGGGGCTCGCTATGACGCGGGCGCGCAGGGCCGCGTGCGTATTCGCGCCGGTTTGGGCGGCCGGATGTGCGTGCACGCGCTCGCTGAGGGGCGCGAGGGCCGCGTGCGACGCTCATGCGGCAGGGGGGGGGCAGGTGGTGCTTGCGATCGGATGTTGGCGAGGCGGGGTGCCGTTGAGGGGGGAAACAGCGAAGGCGCGGGCGGGGGGACGGGAGGGTGGCGTTCAGGGTGCCCACCGCATCGGGCTCCGCCGGACGCGAGGGGACAGCGCGGAGCACCAGCGGCGAAGGTAGGGCAAACACCCGTTGGTCCTGCCCGTGCGGAGAGCTGCAAGGCTGATGATGTGGATTTCCTGAAACTAACGAAATAAAGGGAATGCATTGAAGTCCGGCGAACGAGAGTAACTTTGGAGAAGGTCGGTGTATTCGCAGAGACCTATGCCAGGGTGCACAAAGGGAGCCGACAAGGAAGAGTGATGAGCGGTGAAGAATTCATTGTAACTATTGACGCGGAAGTCGTATCACGAAGATAATGGGGTGTAAAATAAGGCGGCACAGAGGGACGCCTCACACCTCCGCTGGGTGTTCCGCCGCGACGAACGCCTTTCGTATGAGACAGCGCCCACGCGGCATTCAAGGCGCGTGCAAGTAAGCGGGCACGTGTGAAGGCGCAAGAACAGCGAAGCGGGCGAAGTAAATTTCCAGCTGCGGAGGAGGGAATTGACACCGTCCTTCCCCGACGGCAGAGCGCCACGGAGGGGGGGGGGCAGGGACGGAATTGGGCGGAGCGGGGTGGTAAGAAAGAGGAGGAGGGGCAGGGTACGGCGGGACGCAGCCATCGAGCCGCGCCGATCACGTGACTGGAGTTAACAGGCCCCGCGGAGAATATCTGCGAGAGCAGCGGTAGACGTGATCACCTGGGGGTTCCTGCACATCAGGTCTGTTATTAGATTCGGAAATATGATACGCGAGTCTGCCGCCGAGGGAGCTCGGTGGGCGGGCCACGTGATGAGATTGCTCGTCTTATCGCGGCGCCGCCGCCAGCCTCTCAGCACGCTCGTCGCGCCGCCGCGTCCGCCCCGCCCCGCTCGCGTCCCGCCCCCGCCCCCGCCCCCGCCCACGCCATCACTGCCAACCCCACGCGCCGCGCCTCTGGCGTTCTCGTCATCCTGCTGCCCGCCGCCCCGAATTCCCCCGAGTCCCGCCATCTCCTCCACGCGCCGTAGACACTGCCGCCCTTTCTTCACGACGCGCCGTCCATCGCCCCTCCTCCTCCCCCCACCGCCCCTCATCCCGTTCTCTGCTCCCCTCCTGCGCTCGCCGCTCCACCCGCGTTGTCTCGTCATTCGAACCGCGTCTTTACTCTCCCATGGGCGTCCAACATGGATATTGGTTTGGAGCCGACTGGATGGAGGGACTGTCTTGCTATGTTTCAAAGTTTGAGTTAATCAAAAACACCGTCGTCTTTCTGAATGCATACATTACTTGTGTCAATTGATGCGATCTGCCTGGCAATTTGGGTCTTTAAATACCTCGAAATGCCACACTTTACATGATTTACACAACATTTATTTTAGTATTTTCGCTGGCACTAAAAACATAAAAGTCATTCTACTAAAGGCATCATCATTTGAACCCGAAGTTTTTGATGCGAGTTTTTAAATCCTTTTAATGTGAAAACATCTTACATCAATTCAATGGGTACAGGCAAATGCTCTAAAATATGTATTCTGCACGTTGCTCGAGTGAGTGAAAAATCAGAATCATCTCGTTGTAAATATTGGAACTATAATAATTCGGAAAAGTTAATACCACATGCTTCCTAAAAATTGTCATATACACGCTCATAAGTAAGTACACAATAATCCTCCTATTAAAACAAAAAAAGAAAATTTGATTTAGTGAAACTCTTTCCTTATTCATTTCCCTAACCCAAAATCAGTGCTTTGACTTCAAAGATCAGCACGTGAGTCATACTGTGAGTACAGAGAGATATACGGTTTCGATAAGTTTTTGATGCACAATTCTAAAGTACATAAATAACATTTGCTGTAAAAAATCAACGTGTGTTATAAATGGCCAAACATTACTAGAATGTGATTACATTCTCGTTATGGAGAACAAGCGCCAATGAGCTGGGGAATATCCAGTTCAATAGAGAGTATTGGTCCGTATTCAGAAATGATCGATTACATTCGCGATACATACAGAAGGCCTATAAAAGGGGAGGTTGCGACGAATCCTGTTGGCTGAAAACACTTGATATCCACTGATCCTCACATAATCGCAACCACTGAATAGGCGGAATCAGAAAAGGATCAATAGCTCCATTGGTGTACACATCTGCATTGAATTCAGGATGTATTACTTTGTTGTAAAGTTTAATGACTGATTCTCTGAAGCCTAGTATTATTGTGGACATCGCATAAACCACATCATATATAGAAAAATGTTCAAGCAAGTGTTGCCAAAGATTTGGCAACTCCTGGAAACGTCACTGAGGATTGCATTTCATTTCTAAATTCGTTGAAATTATGGCAAATAACAAAAAAAATTGATTACATGAATACAGCAGATGTACATTATTAAAATACCTTTTAACATAATTAAATTCGAACTACTACTGAAAACACAATATATTTCATTATTAGCTGTTACTCTCAAAGTGAAAACACAATATTCACAAACATACAGTATGGTGTGTGTTTTAATCAAAATCGGCTCCGCGGTTCTATCGCTGCTGGATGGCTTCACTTTCATTGAAGGACAAAAAACGAGAGATAAAACTTCAGTGCATTAAAAGCATCAAGTCAGTGCGAGTTTCCTCTATTCATGGTTCAGATTAATGAGTACAAGCAGCAACTAATCCTATGCATACCACAAGATTTGAACAAGTCGTTCGGTTCTCATATTCATTGAATGAAATTTGGAAAAGAGCAGTGAGAATCGTTAAGTCACAACCTGTTATTTTGTTTGCCAGGTATATTGCACACAACAGAGCCACTGAAATTTAATTTCAGACGGACATTGGATATGGATTCATAGTGCACAAGGTATATTAAAAAAAACAACGATGAAATCTTCGAGAAATTATTTCACAAAATTGCACGCCCCAAATTTTGTCAGGGGCGCATCAGATTTTGGCCAAAGGCATGTTCGGGTGTTCAGAAAGTCCTGAACATGGGTGTCGTGCAAATTGCCCTGCGTGTCAGGGTGAAGGAACTATGCATGAGCCCTGCGAGTCTTGAGGTAAATGCGAAACTCGTCGACACGATACGCTTTGAGGTTCCAGAAAACCTGGCGCGTTCTCCCGCGGAAGCGTGCACTCTTCCACTCGCAGCCGCCCCGCCGCCGAGCCCCGCCCATCGCCTCAGCCGCCCCGCCCACCCACCGTCCGCGCCGTTCCCGCTGACTCCTTCGGCCGCCTCCGCCCCCACCCGCCCCGCCGCCGCCCCCACGGCCGCCGCCGTCCTCTACGAGCGCTGGCGCGGGCGCGGGCGCGGGCTCGCACGGGGACCGCCGCCGCAGCGCCAAACGGAAAGAATACACATCGTTAGAATCCTGATCTTTGCAACATTACAGGCGCCTGCAGAGGGGCCGGCGCGGCGGGCGCGATCCCTCGTGCCAGCGCGCTATTATTTCCCGGCCGTGCGTGACTGTTAAGTGAAAATTTGGTGGAGGCACGCGAGGGCGGGTGAGGGCGGGCGAGGGCGGGCGAGGGCGGGCGAGCGGCAGCCTCTGGCTGGTCAGCGCACGGAGAGGGCGGGGCCGCGAGGGCGCCCGTGCGAGGGCTGCACCGTGCGCCAGGGACGGAGAGGGGCGGGGCGGGTGGCGCAGGTCGCTGTGGCGGGGACCGCAAGGCAACGGCAGAGCATCGGGGGGGGGGGGCGGGGAGGGCAGGCGGTTTGGGGAGGCGACACGCGGAAGTGGTGGGCAGGTGATGGAAAGACTCGGGGGGGACGGCATCGCGGGCCGCCGCCGGCTGAATACGTTGCCCGAGGTAAAAGGAACATCGTGTAGCACGACGCGCCCAGACTCCGGCTTTCCAGAAAATCCCTTGAAGGGGAGAGGGATTCGGGGTCTGGGTAATTTCGATCTACCGTATGCCAAAATGGGAAAAGCAACCATCGCAAGCAGCACCTGCAACACTCTTTGGATGTTTATTTTTTCTCTATATGCACAGTACAAGTGTCTTAAAAAGTAATGACACCAAGGCATTAGCGGAAAAAATATTTCAGGTTAAACAGTCTCATCTAAGAACACACTGCTACTCAGCCATTGAATTTATATCATAACGTAATGTTAAACGTGGCTTTGAGAATTACGTACTTCTAAAAAGAGCAATACCCATGATCTCACATTATACATAGCAAGAGCAATACACATGATCTACAAAAGAGCAAGTAATTTCTAGTAATCAGTAGTTTTTATTATGTGGAGTAAAATTCATATGAGGCACATTTATCAAATATAGCTGAGATATTTTTTGTTAATTTTGAAAATTCATCCTTTTAACGGACGCTACCAACTTTACATTATTGCTTCTGCTCAAAAGTAACAGTTTAGTGATGAAGTTCTCGCCTATGATTTGAGTGATTATCATCATTCATGTGAGAAAGTTGGCAATGTTAAACTGAACCGTGTATACTAATCAGAATAATAAAAATGTAGAAAAAATATCATCATCAATGTCCCTACTATTACGCCCTTCCGCCTCTTACATTTCTTCCTCGTGTCTAACACAGTGTTAAACTGATTTTTGTCGTTAAATAAACGAATATATCCAAACCAAATCAGGAATTTCTCTCTGAGTGAACCAGCTTCTCATCTATCATTCGGATTTGCTTGTATGGTCTTTCATTTACCCTAATTAGTATGAATTTTTAATTGTATTAGTAACTACCACATATTTTCGAGTTCTAATTCTTTTCTAATATTTCACTTCTTTTTATATACTTCTTATATATGATAAATTTTTGTGCATCCTTTCACGTTTTACTTTCAAGAACTCTATTTCAGTTTATATACCCCATATACGAAACATACAGTTTTTTGTTTCAAAAAATAAATACTGGGTTTTCTGTTTAAGATCGAATGCTACAAAGTCGATTTTCTAAGAGAGTTTAAATTTTCTGCTTTGCACCATATGGGGCTTTACCATGACTCATTAGCAATTTAAAGCTATTAGTACCGCCGATTTTGAAAAAGAACTAAAGGTCGTTATATTCGGGAATTCAGTGTTTCACTAGCTTAAAATTAACTTTAAATTAATTTAATATTCCACAGCATATTAATTGTATGATATTAGTAGTTTTCGAATGTGAGTGCTGCTCCAGTCAGATTGGATGTAACAATTTTGGTTTGGATGCAACAATTGTTTAATTTCCTAGTATCTTTGTATAATTTTATATAATACAAATATACCGTTTATGCACTATCTACTTTCCTTACAGCATTGTGTTCTTCGTTTTTCTGCAATATCTTACATCTTCCTTGAAATAATTTTTGAATGCATCATACAGACTGCATTAGAAAGACATATGTATCAGTAGATTTCGTAGGATTCTATAGCTCAGACTGAAAATATGTATAACTATTCCACGAGTCTACAAAAAAAAGCAAACATTTTTTTCTAGCACGTAATAAAATGAAATTTCAGCTCAAAATTAAATGCACCGAATTTAAAGCGATCTGGATTATGTTCATTCGTTTCCATTCCTACAGTGCATTTGCCTTTAGTTGGTTTTCTTCGTTTTTTTCTAACACCACACTTATTCTATGAAATGCTGGAGAGATTGGTTCTGAGTGGTCACATGAGCAGGTTTGCAGAACCATTTATTCAGGAAACATTCTTTTTTTTCTCCCTTTCAAAATTCAAAATTTAAGTAGTATATGACTTAGTGTAGGGATCACAGAATTTTGAAAATGTGCACACAATTCACTTTTCCCCATAGCACGTCATACGCAGTTTTTAACTGTTTTTTTACGTAAAATAAATAAATAAATAAATAAACGTTTAGTTGATATTGTAAATGTTTTAGCTTATTGCAACACGTAAGGAGTCTGGTAAAATTAGGCCATCACATATTTAAAAAGGCAAATATGTTTGCGAGTGTGCAAAGTTAAAAATGACACTTCCCTAAAATTTTTGAATTCGCAGGATTTTTATGAAATTAAATAATCCAGATCAATTTTGTATGAGAGATAATGGTTCAGCAAACGACCGAAACATGTTCAACTCAGTTTCATGTATTCGTGATTTTCGATGAGTGGCCAAAGAGAATGTGTTCCTTTGGAGCAAATTCCCCCTTGTCACCGAGCAGAAGTGAGCAAATTAATTTCTGCAACAGGCAGGGTACAGTTCAGGTGTATGTTTCTCCCGTTACGTAGGGCGAAGCGGAGCACCAAGAAGCGGGGTGCACAAAGGTTAGTTCGCTTAAAAGGTTAGCTCGCTCGTCTGTTGTTTTATGAGGACTTTTATAAGACACCTACAGAAAAATTAAAATTCTTAGAGATAAGGGAATATTATCTTCGGATGTCATCAAAATGTGAACGACTCTTATAACATAAATATCCAGTCTAAAATTAAAACTTTGTTCCGGTCCGACGACCCAATTTACCCTGGAAATTTCCCGAATTCTACTTTTGCATCTCTGATTATTTGTATATCCTGCTTGAATAACATGAAATTGTATATAAAATGTATAAACAACTTCAGTTTAAAAATGGATTTAATTTATTTCAGCATTTTTAAAAAATTTATTTGCAAACATTGGAATGGAAAAACCATGATATATGGCTTCAGACTCCCGTCTCGTATACCTGTTTCTTAGGTGTATCAAAATATTTATCGTTAGATAATAGCAAGTTCGTCTGACATATTTATTATTGTGTGTAAATATTTTCATAATTATTGTGCCGTTAACAATGGTACTGTATATGAATACCGAACGTTCTCGTTTCATACACGTTATTCTTTTTACCACCTATCCATCTAGATCTCGTTTGTACCTTTTATACCTTTTCTTGATCACTATCTTTTATTCAATTGCTTCTGTGCCCTATTTCTCTCAATGTTTAATGCTTCCTTGTTCAGTACATTCCCCTCTTTATTATTCCGCACGTTCGCGCACGCGCTAAAAAGGAAATGGATAAAAATTACCAAATCAGGCAGTAGTGTTATATTTATACAAGAATCTGGAGACTTAACATTGCATCCAATAAATAATGCAGTGCGTGAACGGAGAAATTTTTAATTATGGGATAAAGACTCGATACTATAGAAAAAATGGATGGTATTTTAACGAAAATATTAACTTTCTTTTCATCCCCCTCCCCACCCCCAAGTCGAAGACTGGTCGAAATAATGAATGACAACCAGAGGAGAATAGATTACAAGCAAGAAAAGAATAAAATTTATTTGATACAATAAACCATTAAAGAGCAGAGTTTCAGCTCTTTTTAATGAATTGAATCTACAAGATCACTTCTGTGATAACTACCAAGATCTGTCAGCACTACACATATTTAATATTAGTTCATAATTTACAATTTTAACACGTATTTAATATGTTAAGAATTTAGTCAATAGAAAATAAGTGAATAAAATTCTGTCGCAGCAACTTACTCAACTGCTGATTTTCCAATCGAATGAGATGATTTATTCAAATGCGCTAGAAAAGTAAGAAGATTCAAAAGCACTGACAAATGAGTGTGTAAGATAACATCCAACCTAACTTGTCTATGGAAATCAGACAAGAAAAAAATTCCACATTTTTAGAAATGTCTAAATCAGCGCTCTGGTATTGGAGAAGTTCGAAATAAATTATCTTTTGAAATAAAGAGACATCTCAATGAAAGTCGATATTGAAATCAAAGGAGGACATGTTCAGGGAAATATAAAGAGTTCGCGATAGTGTGACATTAAAAATTGAAATGAATAACCAAAATCACCAAAGTGACACAAAACTAGTTAATACCAACGTGATTTACCTTCACAAATCATGTTTTTGGTACGCATCCGATATTCTGTGCGAATACGAAGAATGATGTACTTGTGTAAGCGTAGTACGAATGCAACAGCAACAGGTGTTTTGCCATCGTTGGGACAACGAGCAATCACAATTTAGAAGATGGCACTGTTATGTGTTCATCATACTCTGTGTACTCTCATATGACGTTCATTTATCTGCTTCTCTGCTCGAACGTTCCCCAGTCATACTGCAGAAACGAATGAATCAGCATGCTGTTTTCTAACATCGCTTACTATGAAGTAATTCCCGCATTAGAAAACCTGGAATATTTTTGCTTTGCATTGTGGATTTTAATAGATTTATCACCGTAGGTTTTGTTTGTTAAGCAGAAAGAGTTTGATTATGTAATACGAATATTTACATTTGAAAACGCGTATTTTACGTCTGTTTCGCAATTAAAATATTTACTAGAAGGGAAATAACGGTTCCTGATAACCTTACGAAACTATTGATAAATTCCGCCCAAAACTGAAATATTTTACGCTTAAGTAATATAAAGCATGAGTACAATCTTGAACAGTTTAAGAATTGAAGAAATGTTAAACATTATAACAAGTGCATTAAAACGTCTCAAATTAAACAAGCTCTACATCAGGAAAAATAACGTAAAAGTAGTTACAGCAAATGTAGAGGTTTTTTTGGCCTAAAGATTTTAAAGGATATTCAAAATATATTTTTAAAAACATTTAAAGTATTAGTAATGCACACGGGAAGCATAATGACGAATATTCTACATATTCGCACGCTAAAAAAGATGGGTAGATATTATCATTCCAGGAACGAGACTAAACCAACAGGTCGGTATTAATCCCACAGAGAATAAAAGATTGTAATTTTTTCGGTGTTTCAACCAGTGTAAATGAGTGAATCGAAATTAATAATAACGACTTTCCATTAGTACATCAAAGAAGAATTTTTGCGCTGTAATTGAATGTTACGTAATAAATGGACATAAATCCATCAAGCTCTGAAATGTGGAGCCAGTATCTCTTTTCCGCGAACAAAATAATTCTATTATTTCATTCGACAATATAAATTAGGAAAATATAACATTCAACAGAGTTATCTGTCAATAACAGCACTTTCTATGCTCTTCTTTGGCGGGTTTCATGGCTTGAAGGGAAAATTACAAGCTGTTATTAAATAACTACAAATTTTTTAAAAAAATGGCGAAAAAAATAACAGAGTAAAAATTAACGCTGGCCGATAAAAGTTTTTTCTAAAAAATAGTAAATTTCATAGAACAAAAGAAAAAATTTCTAAAAAATTAAAATAAACTCTGAGTTGTAAAAATATAGAGTAAATTTACATATTCAAAATAATAAATAATAATTGCTCAAAGGGAATGAGTAATGCATTTATCATTAACCAAACTATGCTGATCGATTCTTTTTATTTGTTCAAATCAGCGTTTCCGGATATGAAAATCGGACAATTCAATCCCGTTTAGAATACGGGTACATCACACCTTTCTTATCGTAATACTGAAAAGAGGTCAACAAGATTTTATATGCAGGTACGCAATATAAATACTATTCTAAAGCTCACCTACTCAGCAAATACAACCATGAAAATAAAAGAGGAAATTATTGATATTTCTAATCAATAAGTAACAATTATGAATACAGTACACAAATAAATTAGGAAGTAGTTACTCATGCACATTTTGAAACTTTGTAAAAACAAATAAACGACATTAATATCTCAATATTTTCGAAAGTTCAATACACGTTTGTTAGAAGCAAAATGAGTGATGCGAGGGATGGCACATTTTACAAAACACGATTGTCTCTGAAGTAAGGGCGGGAACATCGTTCAGTCGTTAATTATTTCCTGGTCAAAAGTGACATGGTATGGTTATAATAGAACCACATACAACTGTTCATCCCAAATGTAAAAAGAGAGTGAATGTCGAATGTTGCATTGTAACTTATCATTCTCTAAAATTTCCACTTTATGAAAATTTGATACTCCTCATCTCTTCTGTTTAAAATGCTTCGGAACACCATGCAAGAAGAGAAAACTACGAAAGTCTTGAGAGCAGGTTATGTGCTAATTCTTTCTTGTTCTCTTCAATTCTTCCGCACACCCGCGGCACCACAATCTAAATGCCCTTCTGCCAGTTGTGAGCTACAAATACACACGAACGCAAAGAGCTTCATCGGGGTGAAACCAGAGAATGAAAAGTTGCCTTTTTTACCTTTTCCAGTCAATTTTAATGCACTTTTCGCTGAATTCATTGATTTTAATATCATTTTAATGGTACATGCTTGAAATAATATTTACGATATGCAACAATGTTCTCCACAGAATTCCTGAGTAACCTATTCCATTTCTTCGCTCAGAATTTGTTATGTCAGCCGTTGTGAGTACGTAATCTAAGGATCATGTGACGCCTATCAGCGCCATTGTCAGTTCAGCCGAATTCAAGATAACAAAAGACAAAGATTTCGTGGTAAAGAACAGTCAAAACGAAAAGGTTGCAAGCTGAGTTCACTTCAACGAATAGAAGAAGCCTCGATTACACCAATAACGTATCCAACAGCTTGAGTTGTTCATTCGAACCGGTTTTGATGACGATTTTTTAATAAATTTTTCATCGCTTTAAGGGCATTTTAAAAACATTTTAAGAGCATTTTATTGATCATTTTTGGCGATGTTATATGTCATCAAAATCCGCCCCCTTCTTATCACGGTCCCTATTGTCCCAGTCACGTCGCTGTCGCCACAACCACCACCGCTCACCCATCACCGCCGCTCCCATCGCCGTCGCCTCTGGCCGCAGCTGTTTCTGTAATCACAGCCTCCGTCACTCTCACGCTCCCCGCCGTCGCGGCCACCTCCTCCGCAGTCGCCCGGTCGGTCTTTCATGACAGCCGACAGCGGTCGTGCGTGCGGTGGGTCAAACGGAATGTGGGTGGCATTTGTTCGCACACAGGAACCGCCCCTTCCCCGGCCACGGCCGCACTCCGGTCTTGTATCAAAAGAGGTCACGAGTCGGGCCGAGGGATTCGAAAACGATGCCAGTCTGCGAGGAAGAGAGGGCTGTCGTTTGAACGCGGCTTTCCAGAACACCGACGCACCACTTATGATGCTGGCAGTGACACAACAGACTCGCAATTTCTATGACAAACTGACACGTCTCCAGCAGGGCCGTAACTATATTCGTTTTCACCCGAAACGAACTCTGGAGGGGTAAATGTTTGTTGCTAAGGTAAAGAGATTAAATTGCAGTAATTTCAATTATAGTACGAGAGTAAGAAACGAATTCGAAGGTACAACATTTGAAACCATCATATTTTGTACTTCTTTCAATTTACCAAGTTTTATTAACTAATATATATATATATATATATATATATATATATATATATATATATATAGTTACTGTTTGCAAACTAATCCCTTTCGCATTATTGAAATTAAACCTTTTCTTATCATCTTTCTTCACTCTTTGAAGTTAAATCAAGATAACTAACGACGAAGAGTGGTGAACTGTTGTTTCTCGTTCTTTAGTTCTTCTGTATTCTGCTACACACGGGTTTTTGGGTAAGCATTATAGTATTATGTTTGAAGCCGAAAATAAAATTCATTTTAGAAACACCACAAAAGGAAATAACCGGCACAACAAAACTGAAGTGACCGAACGAAAAAAGACATTTTAGAAACTTTTGAAGAGATTTCCGGGTGAAAAATCAATTCAATTCAATGCAGCCTTATTTTACGTGGCGATGTTCAAGCCATTCGTGCTTGCTCTTCCGTCCGTCCAAATTTCCCTACCTCCTTTCGTCATCCAGCAAAGGAAGGAGGCATCACTGGGGCGTCGAAACAGGCGATTTGAATTTCCCTCGGAGGCTTCTTTTAGGTTTGAGCAAACTCTTCGTTCGAAATTGAACCCGCCAAGTTGGGTATTATACCAGTCCGATACGATAACCGATACACCAACGAATCCGCGATTACGTGATTCATGATCCGTTGATGTTTGGCGGACTCAGCGTTGCACTTGCACTCTGTCAGAGCTGGGAGGGTGGAGTGCCCTCACAATGCTTCAAGGATGGGTGAGTAGCAGCCTCGAATAATTTTCTTGATCATACTAAAACTACACTCAGACATAGGCTGTTCACTCCATCCTCTCCTTTACTCATGTCAGACTCGTACTCATATAACATTTACAAGCAAAGTACGCTTAAAAAATGGCATACGGCTTATTTTCGTTGAACCTTCTAAATGTTTGAAAATAGCGAAAGTTACAGATAATGCGAGAAAGTACACGTGTCTGCCTCCTATAGCACAACTACTTGTTTTTTTTCTTCGTCGCAAAATCTCTCCAGTGCAGAAATATGGCAACAGTTTCCAGAACTTTTGTGACTAAACGCGAGGTTACACCAACAAATGCTAATGTGACAGGTGAACAGATCTAACATTATTCTGTTACTTTTTTCGTGACAACCTTCTATAAGCATGTACTAGCGTCAAACTGGAGTAATCCTTCGTTAACCTAGTCAGTCATCTTCTGTCATAATGTCAATCCCTTTTATCCCTATGGCTTCGGAGCCGTTAAATCTCCGAAGTTTCCGGATGATCACCCATTCACGAAGACACGTTGTCTCGAGTTGCTAAACCTCCGTGACTTCACGGAGCGTAGTTAAACAATTCGCCTAGCATCGCCGGGTATTATTTAAATTAAATTATTATATAAATTACACTAACGAACCCGAGGCGTACCTACGAACTCTTTGATATGCTACAATGTCCAAGCTTAAGTACGACCGCCACAGTTGTTTTGATTGGAAGAAACTCAAGAGTTTGAAGCAACTTGAAAGTCAACACTTTAAAATAAAAATGTATGCATTATGTGCTGGAGTATACAGAGATGATATAAATTGATAATAAATTATTTTTCTGCAATATAAATCCAAGCAGATCCAGGAACTACATTAGAATATTCATGTCAAACCAGTTCACGTATTAAGAGCGTACATTTCAATACATATGGAAATGATTATTAATAAAAGTTCACGGCTGTTCTGTTGAAAGTGCGATCAGTGTAGGATCAACGCATAGGTTCTTTTTGTTTCTGGGTACCAATGATAAATTCTCCAACTCTTGTGAGCGGTGTAAGAGCTGAATGAAAAGGTTTTCCCGCGGCTTTCAAGGGATTTCTTGCTTTTCTATCGAGTTCCTGTCCAACGCATGTTGCATCTTTCATCGACAACGTGTCAGGACACGACATCGAGCCAGGAGCGACGGGAGGTTGTGTTCGAAAGGCGCCATGGCGCTAAATTTCGATCATAAAGAAATAAACGTAAATATATCTACGAATGAGAATATGTGCACATGAAATAAACAAATGCAATTAGGCTCAAATAAACTTGTTTTTATTCAGAAGATATATTTTAATATTAGTGATTTATGGCAGTCTAGGATTCATCTCCCCATGTAACAGACTGATATTAATAAATGCAAAGTTTATCCAAAGTCTGTGGTAGACTTTTGCAAAGCCGTAGAGGAGGCGATGAAAGAGAAGAGAAGAGGTAAAATTTAAGGAATACGAAATATGAAAGAGCAATTGGCAAACGGCGAAATGAAGAGTGGATGAATGAGAGCAAGTAAATGAAATCAGAAAGATCGCAGAAAACGACGAGAAGCAGATGGAGAAGAAAATGAAAATCGTTCTGACGTACACAAGGAATAGGAAAGTTCATCCGTTAATTGAGTAAACTGGGAGGCTGAAAAGAAGTCGGAAGTGAATATGGAGTACATCAAGCATGTCAAGGTCGCGAGCAAGGTCACTAGCTCACTCAAGTTTGTGGGAAGTGCTTCCAGAGCAACTGGCGCGAGCTTTAGAAGAAAAGGTACAAATTGCTCTAGAGTGATGGAACATCACTGGAGGCCTGGCCCATGATAGTCTTTTGGAGAAGTCAGTTGACAGTTATTCTTCGAAATTAAGCTACATTAATTCCCACTTCTTCTACTAAAACAAAGAAATGATTCATAATTAAGTAATACATCAGTCAGATTTCATATTGACAATTGAGAGTAAAATTAAACATTCTGCATCGAAAGTATCTTGATTTCTAATCGTGTTTACTTCAGAGTGCAATAATTGTTTGACTTCGTACGTCCAGGTTAGGAGTTTTGTGAAAAGTGTTCTCCGCCCGTAAGTGAAAATTGTAGTCACTCACAGTCTTCTTAATATTATCATTATTAGTCATCACATTATCTCTCTAGACAACAAGTAATTGGTTGATTTAATAAAAAAAAAAAAGAAAAGAGGAAATAATTCATCATTCAAACATTTACTGCCCCTTGGCAAAACTGTTTAAAAAAAAAATACGAAATACGCTAGTAATAATAATAGCGAGTATAAATTCAAATCTCGATTATTTGACACAAAAAATTGGCAGATATATTTTCGTAAGAAGTCTCTATTCCCTGCCTCGCGCCAGTTCCGCTTGCGCGTGTACATCCCGTTCTGCATTTGGTGGGAAGTAAGAGCGGAGTCAGGGTGAGTGGCCCACGCTGCCAGGCGGGAAAGGAGCTCGGGTGGGCGCGACTTGACATGCCTGCAGTGGTATACTATTGACATAGTACAACTTTGTAGAGGAGGAAAATGAGAAGTTTTATGACAGTTGGCAGAAAGCAGGCGGCGGTTAACCGCGGAACACTAGCTGAGTAACTACATAGTGGTATTTGCAGGGAAAAACGGGAGAGGGCGCTGTGGGTCCAAAGGGAAACTGTTGGAAGACAAATGGATGGAGAAAGGGAGAAAAAGGAGTGCGGGGGGATGTGAATAGAGGAGGAAGAATAGAGGAGGCAGACAGCGAGCCCCGAGAGGAAAAAAGAGGGGAGGAGTGAAGAGCAGAAAAGAGGAAAATAAAAAAGAGGACAGAAGACAAAAGAAAATGGACGAAAAGAAAAGGCAAGAAAAGAGAAAGAAGAAGAATCGACAAGAAAAGGGGAAACATGGAAGAAGGGAATGTGGGAGAAGAGACGGAGGGGGGGAGGTGCGGTGGAGGACGGGCGGTGCTAATCGCCTCGCCCGGCGCAGGCACGGGCGCCGCGCGCAAAGTGGTTGGGGCGCAGGCGCCACTATCGGCGTCGCTGCTAAGCGCAGCTATCATCTCTGGCTCCCCGCTCAAGAACGTCCAGCCAGGACGCGCAGGGGCTTGCGATAACCCTCAAGGGGCTGTTCTTCTCTAGAGCGTCTTCACGTTGCTGGAGCATTGGCACGGCTATTCTCTGCCGCCGGTTGTGCTGGCTTCCTGAGTGCCCAAAAAGACGCCGTTCATATTAACAAATAGACTTGGAAAGCGCTCTTGACAATTCACTTTGTCGTCTTAAAAAGGGCTAAATTGAACATTTATAAAATTATTTATACATTCATTATATTAACTATTGCTCTACTAAAAGTATTCTAACAACATGAAAAAATCAAAAAATCTTTTGCAATTAATAATTTCTGTTTCAATTACCTTTTCCAAAAATATAAGTAACTTACTGGAAAAATCAGCATTTCAGAGTAATTCGTATGAGCGTTTCTTTTTTCCGTTGCTGAAAGTATTAATGTGGCGACATACTTGTCTACATTGCATACATTCCGCACCATATATATCGAATTGAATAAAAATGTTTCCGACGATTTTTATCTATAATTTGCGATGAAATTCGAATCTGCGATAAAATCGCGGGTTCCCATCTAATATTTCAGCGCTACTCCCCGCGCACTACACTAGGCAGGTGGATGTGGGTTATTTGTTGCCTAAATAAATTTTCTTCTTGAAAATAATTACTTTTAATTCTTAAAAATCGTATGGGAGCTATATATAAGTTTTTGAATGGGAGGAGGGAATACTTAAGCCCAGAAGCATGCATTTAATAGCTAGGGAAAAAATTACCCCCATCATGGCGTCATTTCAAGACGTTTCGTAGAAAAGCATGCCGAGGATATCTAAGGGATGGCCGTCAGCTATCTCACTTGAAACTGGCTATGGGATAGCTACAGAGGGAAGAAATTAAAGACCTAGAGAAAGCCAGTTAGAATTGAAAGACACAAGATCACCGATTATCGCAAGAGAAAAATATGCAAGAAACAGAAGAAATAATCATTATTTAATTAGTATCTGTACCATTATTATGAATCCATGTCACAAAGAACACAATGTCAGAGTGGTCACTGTGCTACACTAGAATGTATTCCTTTAAGTACAGACTGTGGTGGACACAGGGAAAGAAGATCCAGATGGACAATCAGTTGTTCTTGAACTGCCATTTTGCCATCATGTAATTAGTAGGTATGAGCAGTACATTCGGCCATCCTGAATGATGGGAGACTGGTACAAAAGTTCGCCGAAACAACTTGATCTTCAGAAGTAAACGGAAAGACTCTGAAAACGAGGCTCACGTTAACCCAACACCGTAAGCGGGTGTTCACGCCCCCGCGTCGTTTTGAGTTTAGTATAACAACTGCAGAATACCACTCTACTGGATATTTGTGGATGTAACCACAAGATTCCTTAATCAGCTTATGTTGACGTTCCCTCTGCTAAATGGAAAACTGAAGAAAACACAAAATGAGTTTCGGCATAATAAGCACCTAATTTAATTGAAGATCAGATGCTGTTGCCTTAATATAATCGATTATATTGTATTATTTCGTAATAATTTGATATAGTCATCACAACGGTGCATAATGATATATATCAATAAAACGAATACGTGATATTGAATCTTCACACACACGTTTTCTTGGGTCTTCGTAAAGTTCAGAATGAAATGATCAACCTAGGCCCATGTGAAACAAACATGCTACATCGGGCATTTACAGAATTAAGAAATCGTTTACCAAGATACAAGAATGTGCTCCGTATTTAAATTAAGGAAAGGGAATTTTTGATTTTGAATGAAAACAAATTGGCAGTTTATCCAGGTACTTAACTTTCGGCTCAGCGATCAACTCAGCTCAAGTGCACCAGTCGGAACGAAATAAAATATAAAACAGGTGTGTACACAGCTTGCGGAAAAATACATTATAAAGGAATTACGGAGGTGATAAAAGAACAAAGAATTTATGAAACAATAACCAGTTGCACGCGGCCGCATTGCTCCGAGGCGCAAAGGAAGCAGCTTGAAGCTCCACTTCCGTTACAAAATATGCGCGAAGGGGAAGGAAGGGAAGCTCAGACGGTGCTTCGCACAAAATATCTTAAAAACATGCCCACTTATAATGTTAAATAACTTGCATTAAAACAGTAATTATGGATAATTAAATGCGCTTTTCGTCTTAAGAGCAATTGTTGCCGTAAAATTTTCTTGCTACACGAGGTTTTTGTTACACGAAAACGGCCGAGTCTCAATTTTTTAGGGGGTACAACAGGAGACGCCTAGAACTCTGGGTATTAGTGTACACATACACTTTTCCAATTTCTAATGAAACTCAATCAACTGTAAAAATGTAGCACATATATTAGGAAAATAATTCTGGAAAATAAAATTTAAAAAAATATACATACATGTTAGAGACTCCTCCTTTTTAGAGGAGAGGGATTTAGGGAATCTTCCTAGGGAATATTTTGATTTTGAATTGTTAGCTTTTTCGGCCATTTCTGAGTGATTGGATAATGGATAATTACGATTTGAATGACGACAGAGCCGTAGTGGTTTAAGAAGCGGGAGAAACGAAAAAAATCTCGAAAAAAAACTCCTGTAAACTCACTTTCCCGCCACAAATTCCTCTTGGACAATAAATGGATCGACCATAATTTGAACTCTGATGCCCAGAGATGAGAGGTGAGTGGTCTGACCTCTATCCCATGAGTCGTATATGCAGGTAAGTAGTCAGCTTCTCTGCTCCGTAACTGCCAGAGGATTTTCAGGGCCCTGGGAGGATCGCTAGTTTTCGCTTTCCTCTCACCCCATCAGATGCGCAAAGATGCGCCGTCTGGCCAACATCTGGATAAGCCAGACGCAATGGCCAGTAAGAACATCTACCCAAAACCTTGGTGCGTCCGCTTTGCCAGCTCCAAGTTAACTAGCTTCCCGTGTTAGAGCGGTAGTGGAACGCTACTTACTGCACAGGACTGAGTCCCTCCTGAGTTTCCCCTGAGTCTGTGTGAGGGAGTGTACCTCGCCGACGAAGACAGGACATAACTGAGGGCCACCATACAGATTCCCTTACGAAGCGTACTTAAACATTTTTTCTATTAATTGTTCATTGTAGGGGCTCTTGAAGTTTCCTTTACCACTAGTAATATAGTTTAGTGTTAAGTTTAGAGTAAGTTATAGTGTAAGCAATCAAAAGCACATGAAAGATTACCATGTTACTGAACTGTGTAATTACAAAACATTGTATAAATAAATTTATAAAAAAACTGAGGGCCACATGGACTGAAGAAATCTCAAGACTAGAGGCCCCCACACATCTCACAGGACGACATTACCAACGTTTCATGGGGAAATTTGAATAGCAAATTGGAGTTCCCAATTTACCACCACGGCTTTTATATGTGAATGGAATAAATATGTGTATGGAATAAATTGATATTCGTTTTCCTGGCAAAACATTGTACGTGCTCATGACAAACTCGTTTATGAATACATTTAGAATGTATGGCCGTGTGTCTCTTATAAGTTTGTGAAGAATACATATACTGCGGAACGCAGCCAAAAGAGAAAAAATGCTTCAACAACATTTAACAATATAATGTTGCCAGTTCTCCGGAATTCGTATCGACATCAACAGAAGATACAGAGATGTCTGAGCCGCGTTCCAACTATCGATCTCCAATGGGTGATACCGGCGGCTGCGGGAACTCCCTCTTCCGCCACGCACTCACCGCCTTAGACAGCGCAGGCGAACTCCATCGGCCTCATGAATTATGTACACCGCTAAAGACGTGACAAAATATGGAAGGGAAAACACGCATCCTACGTAACACGGTAAGCGTTAAACACTCGGCGTGCAAAACTGAAGCGGTCGAAGCCACCGTGTATAATGTAATCCCCCGCCGTGCTAGCTCTAATGGACGTTGTCCCAAAGGAGACAACGCTGTAAAAAGCACCGCCACGGCGCGGCGGGCGGGCGCGGGCGGGCGCGGGCGGGCGCGGGCGGGCGCGGGCGGGCGCGGGCGGGCGCGGGCGGGCGCGGGCGGGCGCGGGCGGGCGCGGGCGGCGGGGCCCGAGGCGGGGAGGGGAGAGGGCGGGGAGAGACGCTGCGCGGCGTGGAGGCGAGGCGGGCCGTGCCCGGCCAAGCTCTTGGGCTCCCTGGAGAGCAGGCCCGCAGACCAACAGCCAGCACCTCGTCTGTCGCTACCGTACGTGTAGCGGACACACAACGCGTGTACGAAGGCGTGTGTGCTCGCCAGCGCGCGCTCCGGCAGATTCTTACTCACGTGTATGTGCAGCCGCACACGTACATATACACATACCATTTGAATTTGAATGCATGTATGCAAATAACCGTAGGCACGCGCGAACACGCACGGGTATTCGCTTCTAGGGTAAAGTGCGGTTCCACGCGGGCGTGCGTGCGCACTGGGCTACGGAGGAGAGGAGAAGCACGCACCGCTCCTGGAAACTTCGTCCTCCGAATGCTGCTGAGACGATTCAGGAGTGAATGAAAAGAAAAGAAGTTTCACGAAGTTTTACGACAAAAAGATCATGAAGATGTGAGAACTTAGCGACGATTCAGATTGATATTTCAAGTTTCAGTGCCTTCGTAAACCTACTTTGAACACGTTCATATGATAGAGTAGTTTTTCTTCACTTAATAAACCATTTATTGAATAACAATTGTTAACAGGTTTAACTACTTTAAAAGTTCACATGCGTGTAATGTTTTTTACATGTTATGTTTCAATTCACGAATCGATATTCAGAAAGTTACTTAAGAAATAAAAGTTTTGGATTTTTTAATCGTACTAAGTATAATTCATGTTTCTAATGCATGCATCATTTTCCCCATTTCGAGATGAAAGTTAACTTGACCAATACTTGCACTCAGCAAGTTCTTTGTGACATTCCTTCCATCTTCTTCATTCATTCTTCCTTTCCTTTACTTCTGTCGCAGGCACCAAGTTGTCAGAAGAATTATACGAATTCAAAGCACTAGCGATTTCACCGCAGGGAAAAAGACGTGATGACTAAATCTTAATCTTCATGGTCGGTAAATTTGCTAAATTATTTCAAGAACAAATAAATATGTCACATTATGATATTTGTGTGAAAACTAAAATGTACACTGTAGAAACAGCTAAACATACTAATTAATTTTGAGAGAAAAGCAGAATTGCCGGCCTGCGACTCACCAATTAAATTGAAATAATGCAAGAAAAATAGCGGCAGTGACAGCTATGAACACTCAAAACGTTTAGATAAATAGATAATGAAATATATAGTATTTTTCCAAACATCCTGGGTAGGTTTCTCCCTCACCTTCCACTGGTTCCATAAAACAAATTCTGTTACAAGTTTATACAACGTAAAGTAAGTATTGGGAAACGAGTGAACTGAAATATTTAGTTTTCCAGAAGCACAATTACGGGAATACAAAAGCTCATAAATACACTTTTAAATGCCTGTTCCAACAAATATATATTTTCGATTTAAAAGGGCTTTGGAAACTTTGAAAACGAAAAAAAAAAACAGTGTGGTCAAACAACAATGAAACACGAGTGACGATTTACCAGTCACAAATAACACCCTTGTGTACCATTCATGGCTGCAGCCGTTTGTTACACAATTCTTTTTATAAACACTATATTCTCAAATAAGTTACCAGTTAATTAAATACTCCTAGTAATATTTTTGCAGTTGATACCACAATACTATTACATTCGGCATCAGACAGTAGTGATTGTTGCTGGGCCATGTGTGATCAGGATATTGAATTCCAACCCCTTATTACTGGGAATTTTGATTGAATTCCTGTATCAGTAAATTCAGGTGAATTCCCTTAGGTGTTCTTTGTGGATATTGAATACGACTTTTTGCACTGAGAAAATTAAAATGTATGTTCATAATTCAGCACAAAACAAAAATCAATTGTATAATTTATTCTTTCCAACCTTGTCATTTAATTCACGGACAAAGAATATTGGCAAAACGACGTTTAGATTTTCTTGTTAGACATTATTAATTAAATAAAAACGCCCAAATGTTACATATTTATTTATTCATTTTACGTCAAAAAACAGTTAAAAACTGCGTATGACGTGCTATGGGGAAAAGTGAATTGTGTGCACATTTTCAAAATTCTGTGATCCCTACACTAAGTCATATACTACTTAAATTTTGAATTTTGAAATGGAGAAAAAAACTCCCATGAAATAAAATCTATTTTCAAGGATAAATAAGCGATAAATTTTGGCTCTTATGTTGTGCTTCGGAATAATACTTCCTGCCGCGACAACATGGAAACGATAATTTTAATAATTAAATTTCCTACTGAATTCTAGAAGACGTGCACAGAAAATGAAGTTACATTTATGTCCAGAAGCAAAACAAGGGGCCATCTCAGCATTTGCTCAATGGATCAGGGAAACTGGACGAAAAACCTGATCAAGATGGGCGTCATTGACCCGGAAGCTGTATTACAATAGTTGTTACAGGTTGTTTATACTCATTTATACCGTCCAAATGGTAAATAATGCATTATGTATTTGTTAAAATTAATGTTACTTTTCTTGATGCTCAGTATAGTCTCTAATTAAACACTTGGGATTTAAATTTTCTATGAATTTAATGTTTAATGTCTCTGGCAAAGTGTTGTAAAATAATGTACATGTATTATATGTGAAATTTCTGTAATGAGCTGTTGATACTTCACCTGATGAATATGGTTTCTACGTCGGGTGTTATAGTAATAGACTTCGGCATTTTCTGAAAATATATTCCCGCCCTTAAGCAAGTCATTTTTGACAAACACAACTGATTCGTAAATCAACAGACAAGGTAATGGTAAAATTCCTAGATTAATGAAGAGAGGCTTACAAGAATCACGTGGGTGGGATTTGGTTATTATTCGTACAATTCTTTTTTGTAATCTAAAAGTCTGGGAGCTATAAGAAGTATTCCAGAATATTATGCCATATCTCAGGCGGGAATAGTACATTGTAACTCATCATTTCGAATACGTTTTGTTTTTCAATTTTCATAGCCTTTGCCTATGGTGACTTAAGATATTGACGAGAAACATGTTTTGGGCAATAAGGGGATCGTTTGGATGCTAGTCTATTTCATGTGACAGGTTATAGGTGACAGGGTATCTTATAAGAAAATAGTGGAGCAATTTTCCCGTATTATTGGTAACAGCGCTGTAATATAATATTACAACTAACACTTCAGCAATCACTCTAATCAAACGTACCCCGAGAATTTCGAAAAAGACCTACATTTTTGACGATTCAAAAGTTTAAATATGACCATTTTAAAGTTTAAATAAATATATCTTTTCTGTCATTGAACTCAGTATTTCTACATTACTTGTATCCATGTGCACAGAAACTGAAACATTCGCTAAAACTATGTAGCCTCTGATTGATTGATCGAATGATTAGTGATTCCGAGCGCGTCAAATGTTAAGGTCATTAGTTCCGTAAATGAAGTTCATGTTTTTTATGTAGCCTCCGTCCATGTGAGAGGCGTCTATAGTTTCGTAAGATATCCAGAAACTCGCGAAAAATACAAAAACATCTACTTTCAAATTTGTAATGCGTGCAGAAATTCCAAGAAAACTACGCAGTCTCTGGCCGCATACGCATACTCAATTTAATTAATTCCTTCAATTTAGACATTACAATTAATGTACCTACACGGATCACACAAAATTTGATGAAGGAAATTGATCAAATTATAATTAACAAAACTACTACTCGATATGAAGTTGAAACAAAAGATGTAGGATACAGTGGCCGCAATTCTTACCATTATACGAAATGCGAACACTGACGAAATGCAACACAATAAATAATACACGTATGTCTAGAGTGTTTACTAAAAGTAAAATAAAATTATTCATTGATTACTTGATGCAGGAGTCATGGGAAGCGGTTTATAATACTGTTGATACAAACGACAAATATAATTCCTTTTTTTCAACTTTCTTTCATTTCATTTTAACACTTGCTTTCCTCTTCAAAACAGAAAATTAAATACTTCACGGAAAAGCAATTCTTGGCTAACACAAGGGATTAGGACATCTTGTAAAAACAAGCGAATTCTTTCTTTCATTTCTAAACGTCATGACGTACCTCAAGATTTCCTCATCTACTTTACAAAACTTTAAAAAATACAAATCATTGTTAAGAAAAGTCATAAGGCAGGCTAAAATCATGAAAAACGATCAGGATATTTTGAACTCAAATAACAAAACGAAAGCAATGTGGAATATAATAAAAATACGACCAAAACAACTAGAATCCTTGTAGAGAATGTAGTTTTAAAATACGATTTAAATGTGAACGATCCGGCAACAGTGACCAGTCTCTTTAACCAATATTTTTCAAGAATTGCTGCCGATCTCACTAAGGGACTTCAGCCACAAAATTCAATAATAGACAATTCACCCAAAATTTTAGACACAATGTTCGTTTCCGAAATTCTTCCTATGAAATTCTCAAAATAATCAAAATAAACTAAAAAATAAATATTCGTCCGGTTTAGATAAACTCCCGGATTCTTTGTTAAAGATCTGTGCGTATGCCATTATACATTCGTTAACTCACAAATCTAATGCATCCTTTGCACTGGAACGTTTCCAGATATTTTCAAAACAGCTAAAGTTAAGCCGCTCTTCAAAAAAAGCAAGAAAAATAAAATTCAAAATTATCGGCCTATTTCTCTTCTATCAGTTTTTTCCAAAATATTAGAGAGACTTTTTGTAGGAATGGAAACCTTTCTCGGTAAACATGACGCGCTTTCAGATTGTCAACAAGGATTTAGAAAATCAAAATGAACGGAAACAGCCACATTTTCTTTTCTTAAAGATGTCGCTTCATCATTGGATCAAAACGAGGCATCTATTGGATTATTTTTAGATCTCTCAAAAACGTTTGACGTCATTGATCATGACATTTTACTTTCAAAATTACCTTCATATGGAATCCGTTTTACTGCTCTAGATTGGCTATGTTCGTACCTTAAACAACGATCTCAGAGAGTGGAAATACCTTACTGGATTGATGGATGGCATCTTTCCGACTCTTTGCCAATTGCATGTGGAGTTCCTCAAGGATCGATTTTAGGCCCCATTCTGTTCCTACTTTACGTAAACGATATGCCCTCAACGATTCGAAACGGAAGAACGGTTCTCTTTGCGGGTGATACAAACATCCTTTGCAATAAAGAAACCGTAAATAGTACAATATCAGATGTTTCAAATTGGTTCGGAAATAACAAATTAATAGCAAACGAAAAGAAAACGGTTTTAATGCAGTTTTACATTTCAAAAAACAATTCTGTGCTCCATTGAAAATGAACGGTGTATCATTGACTGATGTTAAGTAAACAAAATTTTAGGTCTCTCAATTCAGTCAAACCTTAAATGGAACGTCCATTTAAGTGAATTGAACACAAAATTAAGTTCATTATGCTACGCGTTCAGGATTCTTGCAAATTAAGTCAGCCTTCATACTGCTCGTTGTGTATATTTCGCGAATGTTCATTTCCGCCTGAGATATGGCATAATATTCTGGGGAAATACATCTTATAGCTCCCAGACTTTTAGATTACAAAAAAGAATTGTACGAATAATAACCAAATCCCACCCACGTGATTCTTGTAAGCCTCTCTTCATTAATCTAGGAATTTTACCATTACCTTGTCTGTTGATTTACGAATCAGTTGTTGTTTGTCAAAAATGACTTGCTTAAGGGCGGGAATATATTTTCAGAAAATGCCGAAGTCTATTACTATAACACTCGACGTAGATATCACATTCATCAGGTGACAGTATCAACAGCTTATTACAAAAAATTCACATACACTTCATGTACATTATTTTACAACACTGCCAAGAAAATGCAATAGAAAAGTTTAATTCCAAAGGAAATCGTTTCTGCTTCATAACTGTTTCTATACAATTAGAGACTATACTGAGTATCACAAGAAAAGTAACATTAATTTTAACAATTATACATAATGCATAATTTACCATTTGGACTGCATAAATGTGTATGAACAACCTGTAACAAGTATTGCAGTACAGACTCCGGGTCAATGACCCCCATCTCGATCAGGTTTTTCATCTAGTTTGCCTGATCTATTGAGCAAATGCTGAGATGGCCCCTTGTTTTGCTTCTGGACATAAATGTATCTTCATTATCTGTGTACGTCTTCTAGAATTCATTGGGAAATATAGTTATTCAAATTATCGTTTCCATGTTGTTGCGACAGGAAGTAATATTCCTTGACAAAGGACATCATGGATAAGAGCCCAAAATTTATTTTTTTATTTATCCTAGAGAATACATTGTATTACATGAGAGCTTTTTTTTGAAAATTCATGTAGTATATGACTTAGTGTAGGGATCACAGAATTTTGAAAATGTGCACAGAATTCACTTCTTCGCATAGCACATCATATGCAGTTTTAACTGTTTTTTTTGGACGTAAAATAAATGAATAAATGAAAATAAACTACATAGTTTTTACCTGGAATGGGTATATCAGAAAAAGAGGAAAACACTAATGTATTATTTGTTAATGATTTAAAAGTTAATTTTGAGTAAACATATTTTTAATGTGTCACCTTACTACAAAAGAAGAGAAAGAATTGTAATCGTGCACCGGAAATTAGCGATTTTTCGACAGAAACTCTTATTATTAGTCCCTAATAACGAAACAAGAGACAGCCTCAACAAAAAATTTTAAACACAAGGCAATGTGTTTCTCTCTCCACCAAAGCCACTGGACAGTTAAAAATAAAATAAAATGCTGGTTTTAATTTTAAAATTATTTCATCAAGATTTCTACGGAACGACACAACTACTTCAACAAGGTGTAAGAGACTGGAACTGGTTTTAGAGGGAATAGACGTAGTGTTTTCTGGAATACCCAATACCAGCAAATTGGTTGTATACTGCAGCTATAGTTATTATTACTACCACTGTTACTATATTCATCATCATCATTATCATCATCATCATCATCATCGAAAAATTGAAAAGCGCGCAAATTTGTCACGGTCAATCATTCCGATATTCACCTCACAGAAGGAAGTAATCTTTTTATTCAATATGACACTCATAAGAGGAGAAACTTCAATTGCTACCATAACCTACCTGCATAAAAAAAGAATGACATATAGGTGCAAATTTCCTTCTCGAAAAAAAATAAACAAACGGAGATGACTGATCCAATCTCAATGTTCTAATCTTGGAAGATTAGTCCATCATTCCTAACAAATAGACTTCGACAATTATTGCAAAGACAATCTTACTCCTGAAGTTTGGTTCTGTAGTAGTTCTACTATAGTTCTCTTTCGATGATATGAGAAATTTAAAAATATCAAGTTAAGTGATCAATATGTTATTAAGAGATACATATACTCTGATATTACTCTCCGATACATTGAAAAGTGTTGAGAAAAAAGAAAAGAGATTAAAACCTAGATAAGCCATGACATCTTTACAGCGTTCGGCGAGGTAGAGTAGAGAAAATATTATTGAACTCTATATAAGAGTCTGTAAAACGTCTTTTTTCATCCCCATCTGTTTAATATGATAGTTTAGACGCATAAAATAATACGTGTAGGCATGGCTTGATATCTGGCAGCACGTGACGGAACGGTGTTCCGGTACCTCGGGAATAATTATTAAATTATATTATAGCTATTTCTATTAAAGTAATAATTAATTGGGGGCGCGTTACGGAACGTAAAATTTTAAAAATCAAGCACTTCGTGTAGGTAAAATTTTCTTGTATTGATGAAGGCAAACTCACCGGAATCTTCTATGATCTACAAAGGGTGTCGATGGTTATGACAAGTTTCTCTGAATCGGTCTTTAGATTGTCTTCACAACTGGTCGACCAGGGAGAAAATGACAGAAAATTTTCTTATCGATTATTAATAAGAATGAACATTAAGCAGATGATGTCCTTTCATTCATTTGGGAGGAAAGCATGAAAGAAACACCAGTCGAAAATACCAAGATTTTCAGTCTTCAATTTTGCGCGACACCCCCCGGTGGTCGGAGGAGAAGAACGCCAAGAAAACGGCATCCGTTAGCAACAAGTCGCACTTTCCGACGGTTTTCTGCGAAAAGCTAATCAAATTTCGTCAATCGCGAAGGGCACGCTGGAACGGCCGGGGGCACAAAACCCAGCAGACAAAAGGACTTCCCGGGGCAAGAAAAGTCCTGCCGCTCTGTGCTGAAGGGGACTGAAAGAACGCTCGCAGGGAGGGGAGCGGGAGGGGAGCGGGGAGGGGAGCGGGGAGGGGAGCGGGGAGGGGAGCGGGGAGGGGAGCGGGAGGGAGGGGGAGGGAGCGGGACGGAGCGGGACGGAGCGGGACGGAGCGGGACGGAGCGGGGACGGAGCGGGACGGAGCGGGGACGGAGCGGGACGGAGCGGGACAGGAGCGGGACGGAGCGGGACGGGAGCGGGACGGAGCGGGACGGAGCGAGGATGAGCGAGGCTGTGAGCGAGAACGGGAGAGGGGGCAGCAGGGTGGTCGGGAGCTGGGACGAAGAGGGGATGGAGTGAGAACAGAAGTGAGGACAGGAAAAGAGATAATCCGCGATCTCCCTACAATCACCCCGCCACTCTTGTCCACTCCATTCTTTTCGTCCACTCCCTTACCACCTCTCTCCTTTCTCCCTCGTTACCGAAGGATGCGTCGCCCGCAGCCGTACCCACTGCTGCACTTTCGCCCTCCTTCTCCCCACCTCGCCGTCCAGAACCCGCCACTTCAATCGTCCTCCTCCCGTAAGCCGTACTGACGCGGGCCCATCAAGCCCCCTCCCCGACATCTCGCATCCCCGACCCGGCCGTTCGCGTCGCTCACGCCTGCTCTCGAGGTCCGCTCGTCGCCCTCTTCCCCGCCCCCGGTCCCCGCCTCCCCATCTCTGCTGGCGCGCGCCCTTCCCGCTGCCCCGGCGACCGCGGTGTGGAGCGGGGCCGCGCGCTGATAGAATGGACGCGATCAAGAATTCATTACGGCGCCCCCTTCCCTGCTCTGAAAATACAAGCAGTGCGGCGCCAAATCCCCACTACGGTGCGCCCGGCATTTAGCACCCACGCGCCGCCGCTCGCGCTACCGTCGCACGCGTTGCCGTCCCATTCGGTACTGTTTGCCCCATTGGCGAAAGCGTAGGAGGACGATGGGGAGTGTGATTCCATGTGCGCCTAAATTTAACATAATAACTACACCGCTCTGACTAGGTAATAATTTATGCCAAAATTGCCTTCCTAATTTCAAATAAATAAATAAATAGCTACAAATCACATATTCTATTATTAACGTTTTTTTATTGAATGAACAGTAACTGAGTAACATAATACAAAACTTCAATCACTGTGGCCAATTGTTTTATATCACATTGAAGGGTTAATATATATCCTTTTATACATTTTGAAAAAATTGGAAAGTCCTTCTTTGCCGGTCAGTAGTGACATTGATGGTCACTCCTGCAATGATAGCTTGAAGGCGGTAGGCGTAGAAGGCCCAGGGCTGCTGATGTCAAAGTTCTTCGTTTGCTTTAAATGAAACGTGCACTGAACAATGTGACCTGAATGAACATCAGAAATGGCCATAGGCAGGTTATGGTTCTCGAAACCATTTTCCAGGCTTTGATCCAAAATATCGGTGCCGTGCACACTAAAAATTGTCGCTCACCACGCCGAAGAACGATAGGGTATTTGCCCGATATCGCGAGACAAAAGGCGATGTTTTCCAGATCCTTCCAGATCATTCTACGATGATTCTCGAAAAAACGTGTTTTTCTGGGGGGAGTGAGGCTAATCATCTAATACGCTTTTGAAAGGTTTTAAGGCATATACAGAGGTTATCAACGACTCATTCGAATTGCTTCGACAAGACAAATTGATTAGCACTACCTGACTTACCTCGATCCGTCGAGAATATTTTGAAAGAATTGTTAAAAAACGTATTGGTGAGTTTTAAGGTAAGTGAAATGTGAATTTATACATTGCCTTGCCCGTATTACATGAATAATTAAGACTACATTCATTGGATTGAAGATCATTAAACGTAATTTTGTAATAAAACAAAAGTTTTGCAAGTACAAATATGCTTACATAAAATCTGACAGAAGTAAATCCCAGTTAATGAACATTCACAAAAACTAGTATTTTGCCTTGCCGCAATTTAAATCCTTGATTTGGATTAAAATAAACTAAATCATATAAAATAGAACTAAATAATAGAAGATAATTTACGAACAGGGAACTAGGTCCTAAAGAAACTGTAATTAGCTATAAAAAATAATTAATATTTTATGACAGACATAGTTACGAAATATTTTTTTCTCATTTTACCGAAATAACGACTGCAAAAGTTGTTGAATTGAAATCTCCCTGCAATATAAATTTTGTTGTCTTCAATATTTTTGACCAGATAGTTCGGTCAAACACCGTACGGTGCAACGCGGAACGCACACATGGCCATCATTAGGCTCGGGACAGAATACGATCTCATCACTCCGCCATCCAAGCGTTCGCGTGTAGACACCACACTGCTGGATATTAAAGAGTAAAATATGATTAATTAAACTGGTGAATGTAGATCAGCTTCGCAAGAATTACTGCAGGTAATCTTAGAAAATACTCCATGGGTGACATGAACAAATAATATGTTCTGGGATCGCCTGGCGATTCGCTACCGGCGGCCTGTAAAACAATGCGACGATATTAACGTACAATTGCACGTCGCTGGGTTCGGCACCAAAGTTTGCGTGTATGTATAGCTTTCTCCGACCATTGGCGTCGTGTGCAAGTGTTGGCATTGATTGAAGACACTTCTCGTCCCACATGTTCCGCAATTGTCCAGTCTGAACCACAACTTTTCGACCACCATCAAACTCAAAAGAATACATTATGAGTTAGAAATTGAACGGACAGGGTTCCGTGTAGTTGTATGAAATCACATTAGTACAGAACCGGCAAAAACACTAACCAGCAAAATTCAGCTTTTTTTCTTTCTCTCTGTCTACGCGTTTGCATAATAAAGAGAAAGTATTGTAATGCTGCAGCGAAAAGTGCCGATTTTTCGATAAAAAATTTTTATTGTCAGGTCCTGATATCGATAAAGTGGATAAGCTGTTTTTAGTGTGTAGTAAATTACTGCCTCTAACAAGTGAAGTCAAAACTCAGGTTTTATGGGTCCTTGATACACAAAAATTGGTTTACCGCGAATCGTGTGCCTGTCTGTGTGGTGAAGGTTGGTGCCTACTCCATTTAGACGATTTTCACATTGATATTCCCCGATCGATTGGCCTGAAAACGAGGGATCTGCAAATCTGAAACGAAAATTTTAATTCTGGGGGAAACTTTACATCAAACCTTAACGATCTCTCTAATTTCTCAAAAATGGACCCACATTTTTTAAATAATGTTTTGTTTTCGGATAAGAGTAAAGGACGCTTAAAAATGCTGTAGGTATAAATTGTGCTGAACCCTCTAAGTTTTCGAAAATGACAAAAGTTTCCAATTTTTCGACAAATTTATAAACTATAATATTGAACACATATATTACAAATTATGCGAGAATGTATGTGCTACTGTAACAACATTTTTTGAAAATACTATTTAAAATATTCAAAATTGCCATTGGAACAGCGAGGTGGAACTTCTGTGATCTACGAAGATACCATTTCCGAGAAAAGAAAGTTGATTATCCCCGGCATTTTTAAATTATCAAAGAAAGATTATTCCGGTAAAACGAAGAGTCGAAGGTTATAACAACTGCTTTACAATAGATGGCATCGTCGAACATAGTGAAAGTTTTCGCCGCACGATAATGTACGCATACGTTACGAGTAACACCAGACTTGTCAAACTGCCTGCAGAGCTTCTTGTCTGCCTGGAACGCCCAGCGCCCCTGCAAGCACGGGGGTCTTTCCGTCTCCACTGTCATTTCTCCTCCAAATCAGAAAGAGCAAACTGCAAGGGTGATAGTAAAGCATAAATCGCGCTCGGATTATCACGACGAGGGATTGCTTCATTTCAAAATCTGTTTGCAGGATGTTTTCTGGTAAACAACCGAGATTTGAATTATGTTTGTATACTCAATTACTTACTACTTTATTTCAGATTTATTATTTTCCTAAATTCTGCCCTAAATAGAGTTTTTTTTTGAAAAAGGACATAAATATGAAAATTGATTGGCAAATTCTTTATCTGTGTTCATTTTGTGTTAAGGTTTTATTAAATGATTGTGTTATTTGTTGTTTATAGCAATAACGTGAAATAAACTAACAAGTCTCTAAGCAGACTATCTCTTCTAGTAAAATTTTCTCTCAGATTTATTATATCACTCTTATGAGCGGACAACTCTTAACAGACAAGATCTGTTTCTAAGCGGAACGTATTGCTACGTTCCGCTACTTAAGAAAGTATAAGCAATTACAAAATAAAAATACTTCCGATTCAAAACGTTTAATTTTACTCTCCATTGATAAATTCCAATATTGCTGTTGTATTTAAATTTATTATCTCTTAAGGACTGGTTCAACTTAAGAGATAAGCAGAACCCACCTCTGTGTTCTGACAGAAGGCCCTTGCCCTTTTAGGGATTCAACGCGCTTGCTTCATCATCATCATCATCATTTAAATTTAATGGATAAATTGTTTGCCTCAATACAGAAAATGGAAATTAATATTGCTAAACTTGGCGCAATAACTGTAAATTACCTTTTCCAAATTATTCTACTGGTCATGTATCCAGTGACATATCGCCTACCCTTACTTTCAAACTTCGCGCCAGTTGCTCTGAACGCAGTGCCCCCGAACACTAGGAAGCATGTTACCGTGCATGTGACCTTGACATGCCTGTGTTACACTTTCGTCGCGATAATGCGGGGGGAATAACGAAACAGCGTCGCGCAGTCACGTCGCTAAACGCGCAAATTTCGCCGTTTCTCCAGGATCATCATTTTGGTTTGTGGAAGGCTTCCGTTACAAAGCATCGATCTGACGGCCTTTGTTAGCGTGTATTGAAAGTTCTGCAATCGTGTGAAGTCACATTATTCTTTGCAAGTGAGTATATGCCTATGAATTCGTAAGAATATATCACACACGACTTATCGAATCGTGACGTACTTGACACTTCGCATGTCGAAGTTCATATGTTCGAATTACATTTATTAAACAAACTAAATTTATATTTCTTTATTTATTTTATTTGAAAGTAAAATACTACTTATAATTTGTTAACGTAGAGAAATGTTATTCTTCATTCACGACATGGCGTAATCAAATGGGACCTCATCTTCAAGCACAAGTGTTTTGAAAAAAAAACAAACCAAGGATTTAAAGAGTTCAATAGATTCTGACATAATGCATTAAATTACAAAATCAAAAAGCTGGAAACCCACATTTCATTCCTGAAATAATAAAAAACTTAAAAAGAACTGAACATTTTCAGTAACAGTAAACAACCAGCAATCCAATCCCAAAATAATATTAGCTGGTTTACCCGAAGGTTTCACTCTTTCGCCCACTCTCTTCCATCTGTACGTCTCTGAAATCCCCAAACAAAATGGAATTCAAACTGCCCAGTTTGCTGACGATACAGTCTTATATTCATGCGCAACAGCACTTACAGACATAAAAATCAAAGTTCAACAGTAACCAAATTGAAAGCTGGGCATACAAATCTAAAGTTCTCCCGAATCCATCTAAGACTGCAGCAAACATTTTCACTCTCAGACCGTTCACGCCCCCTCTCCCTAAATCTTAAATAATGACCAAATAAGCAGGTCCCCGCCAAATAAACCACTGAGATATTTTGGATTAAACATTGGCACAACCCTTGATTGGAGATAACATATCGATATCAAAATTCACTTCGCCAAAAATAAATTACACCAACTCAAACCTCTTATTAACAGAAATGCGATCAATTTGTCGTACAACGCTGCTCTGATATTATTCAAAACTATAGTAAGACACCTGTTGCTGCACGCCTGTCCAATATGCTTAAATGCATTCAAAACATATCTTAACAAAATGAAAATCATCCAAAATCAATATCTAAGAAATATAACAAATGCACCATGGTATGATACAGCAAACAACTATGCAAATACCCTCACTATCCAAATCCGCGCTTTGCAGAAACCAAATACACAATACAAGAATTAATAAACAAATATCCATTTTATGTATTCTTGAAATATTTCCTCGAAATGGGATAAACAGAGGTGCTTTAATAGGTTTCCTCAACCATTGTATTAGCTGTAAGTAATTAGTTATAATTTAGTTTTAAGCCACCAATGCATGTGACAAAATTGTAGAATCTGAACCATGTAATCTTCTCGAAATGAAACAATCAAATTAAAAAAACGCTTGGCCGAGTTTTATTTCTCCGGTTAATACAAACCGCTTCATATAAAGTAAGATTTCTCTATGAACTGATTTTGAAGAAGTTATCTATACCTAAGTCTACAAAAAAACATACGCACGCATACCAATGACCATTACATTTAGGTAGGAAATAAATCGCCACTTCCAAAGTTTTGGGGCTCCTCTGTATTTGATGGCGCCCGTGATAGGCCAGTACGTATTCGGAGGCCATCGTACAAGCGAGAAGCTGCTGTGGAAAATCGGGGCAGAACAGCAGATTTAGCGAACCGAATTTACTAACCTCGCAATGGGCCGCACAGAAAAAGAATCGATGGTCGGAAGCGGCGAACAGGACAGAGAAAATAAACCACTTTTACGACTTCATCTGAAACATGGAAACATTTTTCTGAAAACGTCCTCTAAAGCACAGAGAGAAGCGGCTCTCTCGACTGCGGCGTCTTCAACGCTGGCTCCTAGCCCCCCCTCCCCCACAGGGCCACGTCCCTTAGAGACGATGCACTTCAGCGGACATCAGCCCTGAAGCAAACAACGGAGAACCCAGTGCTCATCACCCACTGAACTGCCAACAGTTCATCCGGCCATTTCCTTCACATAGTCGATTTAATACTGTGCGTGCATGCGTGCGCTCGTGTACGTCCAATGTTTGGAGATGCAGTGTCCAGATGGTGCACTTGGAAGTAGTACATTTCCGACTCTGCGTGAGATTAATGGATTCCATTCGTAGAATTCGTGGATTCCATTCATGGAAATCACATTCATTGGCAAAATAAACATTATCACTTTGATTTAAATTGAAAGTAAATGTGAAGTAATTGATGATGAATTTAACATCACGCCCAAATTATGAATATACCTTTGTCCTACATTACAACCGCACCAGAACGGTGGTCTTCCTGTAGAGAAAAGCCCTGACCTGAATCCGCTTGTTATGCAGCAAACTAAAATGCCAAATGGATGTGCTCAACCCACATTTTTGCCTAAAGACCTTCGTGGCCAGAATATGTAAGAGATCTTTCAAGTGCTTGCAGATCTCATAATTCTACATAAAACGTTACTAGAATAATTTGTCGTTATAACTGAGAGTACTCATGCACCTTTCAATTCACTACAACAGTCATATTTTTTCATTTTTCTTTTGATGATCAATAATTTCTAAATGTTAAAATAGCTGAATTAAAATTGAATAAAAAGATTTTTTCCAAACATATAAAAATAAATACTTTTTAATGATATTGAAACAAACCCTGAATGCTTTCACGATTTAGCAAACGTATGAAAACGTGTGAAAGAAGTTACTCTGATATTCGCACTCACTTTATTTTGTAAACACGAAATTTCGTGAAAGCATTAACACAGCATGCAATGAATAAGCAAACTTTATAAACAGTGCACATATCAAGATTGTAGCACACAAGTCCATCTGATATTGCAGAATAATCAGTCAAACAGTTACCATTCATAACATCCCCTTTTCAGTAGGAAGGACTGGAAATGGAGTGACTACACATGCATAACATTGGTGTATTGAAAACTTTAATCGTTGGATTCAAGTTTCAATATACCAACTTCAAAGAAGGGTGTTAAACGATTTGCGCTATTTCTGCAATCAGAGCTTCAATTGTAATATCATAGAGCGGAGTCCCGAGTGAGAAGTACCGACTGTGAAGGAAGCATGACATTTACGAGAGGTAGAGAGTCCTTTTCGCACTGTTCATCCTTCATTCGAAAGTCTAAACTCCGGCGCGTATTCCGCCCAGCGGAGCGGCAACATATACTCTAAATGTCCGTCCGGTTCACTGTGTAGGGTGAAACAGGTTAGTGAGCTTTGGGCAGCAAGGTCGCCCGCACAGCCAGCCGGCGAGCAGCGCCTATAAGACCCGAGCGCCCGCCGGCAGTTGGCTGGCGCGTCATACCGCGTCACTGCCTCCATTTATTCCCGGCCGGCAGCGTCGCTCGCCCGCCCTCTGCCCGCCGCCCGCCGCCGCCGCCCGCGTGCGCGTCAACGCCCCGCCGCCGCCACCGCCGCCGCCGCCGCCGCCGCCGCCGCCTCTGCGCCCGCGCCGCTCAAAGGGCCGCCCCGCCAGCCGGCCGCGCGCCGCGCTCTATATTGCGAACGCTGGACGCAGTATAGCAACGCGAAGCATCTTGTCGAGTCCGGCACGGGAAGCAAAACAAAGGCTGTTTACACGATGCGGCAGCGCAGCGGGGAGGCGAGGGCGTGGGCGGGGGCGGGGAGCGGGGGCGGGCAGGTAGGCGGGGCGTGGCGCGCGGGAGGGCGGGGCGGCGAGGTTAAAAGTGGGCCTTTGCGTGCGCGCGGTGGGCGGGGGTGGGATTGAGAGGTGGGAGGTGGAAAGGGTGAGGGGAGGGGAGGGCGCCCTAGCGTGTCTCTCCGCACTCGGACCGCCCTCCGCCGGGGTGTTCGCGATTAGCGCCGCGCTCCCAGGCGATACCGTTAATTGATTACGTTCTTTATGCGGCGGGGCTCTCGGCTTACTGACACGGACGGGGCGCGGACATGCGCGGCCGGCTTCGCGCGCGCGTATCGCCCCGAGGCCCTTTGCTCGCGCCGTCCCCCACCCCCGCTACCCACCCGCCACCCCATGCGCATGCGCCGCGCCACCGCCTCCTCCTCCGCTTCCACCGCCTAATCCAATTTACCTACACACATTGTAATTGAAAGATATTGCAGTATACGCTCCGCACTGTATTCGATCGGGAAAGACTCTCGTTAAACCCCTGTATCTGCTTCCACAGTGGCCCAATGATCTTTAGTCTAGGTCGTTAATTATATTCCGTGTGGGAAATTAATAACTTCTGCAGGCACGACTGGTTCACAGTACGAACCGAAACGTGTTCGGTATAAATGACTTGGTCTCGTTTCCAAACGACGCAGAAGTTATCGGATTCAGTTCCGCATTATCGGCAACTTCTATTTTCATTAATGACACCTGCGTCCGTTCGCAGAAGTAAAGAGTCAAGCATTACAATAAAAAGAACGTTTTCACCGGCCAGTTCTTTGTAGCCTTCCTAAAATTCTACAAAGAATGTTAGATTGCAGACCGGTTTATTGGAACGAAATTGCATTTCCAGGCGGCGTATCTGCTATGTCACTCCGCGTTACCGGAACACAATGTCCGGGCCGGGTCTTCCGCAAAGGAAATCGACGGTGGGAGGATAAAAATAAAACGGGATCCACCGCACACTCGGCAAAATTAAACGCTTCCCTTTAACTGCAGTAAGAGTGATCCGCCGGTCCGAAAGTACGTGAATCTGATTACCAGCTTCAGAATTGTACGTTCAAGTGCGGAAGTGCCCCCGAAAAACTTAATTGTAATGAGAATTCCGCGGCGGCAACCAAGAGGAAAGCGGCCGATTGTTCCGCCGGTCTGTTTGTTACCGGGCGAGAATTCCGGCGATCAATACTCGCAGGCGATGGTGGCGGTGGCGCGCGGTAGGCGCGGGGGCGGGGGATGCGGGGAGGGGGTGAACATTAGTAAACCGGGGGATACGTTATGCACTTCCCCGACTTGTCACGGCGGAAGCCCAGTCTCGGCGGTAGGCGCGGCCGCTTCCGGGCGCGCTCGCGGCTAACCTTAAACCCCTTGGGGAACCCGGCCCGGGGCCCCCCCCTTCACCGCCCCCCCCTTCCGCCCCCCCTCCCCCCGTTCCCCTTCCCCCCCCCCGGCCCGCTTCCTCGCCCACTCTCTTCCTTCAAGCTCTCCCTCGCACCCTCGCCTTTGATCCAAGTCCCCATCGTCAGTCTTTTGCTTCGGTGCCCCAACGCTTCTCTCTCAATAGCCGTCCCCTCAGCAAGCGTTTTTATCAGACTACTCCTTTTTATTGGGAATAACGTGCCTTAATAAATCTTCAACATGGTACTTTTTATTGGATGAAAATTGCGCTCCTTCGATTTTACTCATTGGTTGAACTTATGATCTCCTCTTACTCCAATATTTTGGTACTTTTCTTCTCTCCAGCTTTTCTGTAGTTTTTCTACTTAAATTTGTCTTCATGTTGACAGTTGCAATATGTTTTGCTTTAATAACTCTTTCTTACTGCTTCAAAGTATAGTATGGATTGGGTCTATTTTAAGAACTGCCTCTAGTTGCTTGGGTAGAAGTTCGATCGAATAAAACCAATGGCATTAAGTGTGCAGTGACAGGAGCTTCAAGGGTGTTTCGTGCCACTCAAATGTGATAAATAATAATTGGACGGACAATGAAAAGAGATATGATTTCAAAATTGGTTAAACACAAGGGGCCACGCACGAAATTAGTTTTGGGTGCAGCATTAGATAAAATTAGTAGAGAGATTGCAACCGACACATCGGCTGGGAAGCAAACGCTTTAACCTCTACGTACATCCCAAATCCGTTAATGACCACTCGCACGTCATCAACCAAAATGAAAAAGGCCCCCTTGATCTCGTTAATCTGGGAAGCCGCCTTCCGGGAAGGTGGAGTTCCCCGGCCGCGCCCACAGACGGTTCAGGGCATCCCGCAGCCAAACTACTCACCAAAGTAGAGAGCATGCGAGGGTAAAGGGAATTTTGATCGCAAACCCAGGCCCCTGGGCGACCGGCAATTTTTCCCCGTCGGCTGGGTGCGCGTGCGGGTGCCCCCTGCGCCCCGCCGCCCCCCCTCCGCGCCTCGCGGCCGCCGGGCGAGCGCGAGACGGATCGGTGAGGCGGCTGGCGGGGCGAACGGTGGAGGGGCACACACCATCAAAATTTCAAAACCCAAACTTCAGACAGCCCGACAGGAAGGAAATTACGCGCGCCCGCCGCGTTGCGCCTCGGGCCTTGTGCCTTGCGGCGAGGCACCTCGAGACGCCGCCGCACCCGCTGCAGCCGATGCTCATTGGCGACGCTGAGCGCCGACTTCGTCTCCACACCCGCGCACCCCGGCGCCCCAGGGCCCCACCAACCCCTGCCGCCCGCCAGGCCCAAGGACAAGGCGGCGATCAGCTCCCTCACATTCTCACATCCACTCTTCCACTCATGAGTCATCACTTTCAACACGGACAATTGCGTTTTAAAAAGTGGTTATGAACCAATCACGGGCGCCTGAAATCGAAAAGTTCACATGTGTACTTTTCGCTATCGTCTTCTTAGATGAGGTTCAAATGCTTTTCAAAAAAAAAAAAAAAAAATCAAATACCAACACTTAGGTAATCAATATACTATCTAAAACAAACCACCAGGAAATAGTTTTTTTCTGTGTTTAGCATTATGTTCATACTATTTAATCGATTTATAAATTTTATTCCTGATATAGTCTAACCGAATTCCACTCGTGGCTTGAAACTTCTCAGATGCATCCGCTCGCCGCTACGCGACTCGCGAACTAATCGATAAGTTTAAACCACTAGTGAAATCACTTATGAAAATTCTAGTTCGGTTTCCTTTTCAAGATTAGTGAGTTGAAATGTCCACTTTTGTATAAAGTTCAGGAAAGACGACTCTGGTCTTGCCCAAACATTCCTGCAATAAATATTGCAGGAAACCTTGGGCCCAAACAAAATACACTGCAGATTCCTTTTTTTCATGTAGACAGTTTATAATATTAAACCAATAAAACGTACGGAGAATGAAATAAATTCCATTCAATATAAATATTCCTATTGTATAATGGTAACAAAATTCTGCCATCCAATTCTTGGAATGCCGTTTTCTTTCGATATTTGCAAAGGAAAAACGTAGAATCAATTATGATTCCTATCGAAAATTATATAAGTGAGCTTCTGCTAACACTGACCTCTCTTGGTTTCGTAGGTTGCTCTGGTTTTCTGCAGGTCGGGTGTACTACAATAATTAAATCTCTAGAATCGAAAGTCCGTCACTTCACCTATCCGAGATCGCTAAATAAATCTTATTTGCCCTAAATATCAATTGTTCTTTAGATCGCTGAACTGCAATAATATTAGTCCCTTTATTAATAAGCTTCTCCTCAAAGTATCAACCCTTATAAATATAGCTTTTCGAAAACTTAAAATATAAATAGTTAACGTCCTGAGCAGGTTAGCAAAATAAGGCTTTCATATAGAATTTTATCAAGTAACCGACTTGTTCTTTTTCCGACCCTCCGAATGAAAAACTTTTTACTTTTCTAACTTTTCCATTCTTTTCTCTTCGCAGACCCACGTCACGACTATATCTACCAAGGACAGGTCTGTAAAAACTGAGACGTTTCATTAAAGTCGATTCATGGGCGTTTTTTGTCTCGTTTAAATGTTCTATTAAATTCTCAGTCTTCCCATATAGATAAAACACTCCGAAAAAGACTTTTGAACTTGTTATGAATAGGCCTTTTGAACTATGAACAATTTTGCTCTATAACAAATTATTGGTTCTAGTATGTCATGTGTCTCTTATCTTGCAAGTTCTAATTTACATGTAAAGGTCTCTTCAACAACCTGTAAAATGTGTAACTTCTTAAACCATGGAAGAGCAGAATAAACAAAAGTTGACACATAATAAGTAGAGATTATTCAGAATTCGACTCAGAAAAAAAGGATTGAACATTTTTGGTATAATCTCGTGACTTTCTTTTTATTAAACATACAGTGAAATAAATATATCATAGCACTAACTGAAATAGCAAAGTACCATGGTGACACTAAAAGAATATGAAATTGTACCAAAATGAAGTCAAAGCTGCGTGTGACTAAGGATGCTCACTGTAGTACTTTTTTGGCACTCAATTCGGGGCGATTGAAGTGTCATTCGATACGTCTTGGTCGAGTGAACGGAAATTGGCCATTTTTCCGGATTCTTCCCGAATATCCGGGAAAAGAAAATTCTCGAAAAGAAAGGTTGTTTTTTTTTCTCGAAAAGAAAGGTTGGCGATGGATTGTTAAACACCTAAAATGCGCTGTTTGGGGGGTTAAGGTTTCTACGGAAGTGATCATTCATTCGCCTTCTTCCTGCCAGACAAATCGATTGGAGCTACTTTTGGCCTGATCAATGTACAATATTCTGAAAAAATAGAAAAAGCTGGTTTTTAGGAGTTTTAAGGCACCTAAATTAGTTAAACGCTGAGATTTATTATATCGCCTTTCCGACATAACATGAATAGTTACGAGTCAGTTCATTAAATTCACGATCAAAAAGCCTAAGTTTGCAACGAACGTAAAAATCGGAAAAGTCGTTTCATCGGTACTTTTTCACGAAATTATCTAAGTCCGAAAATGAACGAGCCAGGCAGACATGCAATATGCTTTAAATTTCTTTTTACAATGAACTTGCATAGCACGAATAAACATTTTAAGATAAAAATATCCATCAGAGTCGCAAAGCTAAGCTGTTCTGTATTCAAGTACAAGTACCGGCAATTTTTTTTCGCATTCTATTGAGCTTAATGAAAAAGTGATTAAGTAGCAAGTGATCCGTGTTTCATTTCATGTTTCGAAGAAAATATTTGTTTACTGGCCACTACTCATTTCTTCTTATTTTCATCTATTAGAGGAATTCGTGGTTAGGCGGTAGCGTTATTCACAGACGGGCAGCCAAAGAGACGAGCATTTGGAGTAAAACACTTTTTGGGGGTCACTTATCAAATTAGGGTAATTACACTACGAATGCGAGAAAGTAAAATGCCACGGACAAGAAGAAGAAAAATCTCGCTTTTCAATATCGGAATTCCACACAACACGTTTTTCTCTCAAAAAATTGGCGCTTTTTCTGCGGGATAGGTTAAGTTTTTCCAGAGTCCTCCTCCGTCTACGAGAGAGAAAAAGGTCCTTTGCGACGGCCATGCGAGAGGCCCTCATCCGGCCCGAGAGCGCGTGCCTCGCGCAGCGTGGAGACCATCCGTCGTGCAGGAGCGGGAGACGCCGCGCCGCGGACTGGCCGCTCAAGACGACATGAGGGTGCAGTGCAAATGGCGCGAATGGCGGGGAGGCGGTGACAATGGTAGGAACAGCGCAGAGGTGAGAATGGGCTTGACATGAAGGGAAACGACGCCTGAGGGCAGAGGTTGTCAAGGAGCTAGCAAGATAGGGCAAGCAACTGTCTGAAAAAATTCGGGGGCCAAGATGAGGAGAAGAGGAAATTAACTGAGTCTGGAGGAGAAGGATATCGAACGATTGCGGTAGAGATGACGGGAAGTAGGGGAAGGGAGAGGGTTCGCATTGAGGATTGTTAAGTAAACACGGTAAGGAAACTAACTTGAAACGTGCAAAAAAGCGTAAAGAAGAAGGAACAAGAATGAGGAACGGTGGTGAAAAGGAGCAGTGGTTAGAGAAATTGCGGCGCGACATTAGGTGAGAAGAGGTAGAGCGGTGCAAATTCTCAGATAAAGAGAGATTACAAAAGTGAGTTGCGCAGTGGCGGTGGCGCGGGGGCGGCGCGGGGCGGCGCGAAGGCAGCGCTGCGTCTCGCTGCTCCTGCTCCACTCGCTTTCGTTCTCGTCTGCTGCCAGGAAATGGAAGGCGTCTGAGCAATGAGAGCCACCCCGCGAGCCAGTCAAGCAGGGCGCGATAAGGGCGCGGCGGCGGAGCGGCGGGAAGGAGTTGGGGGGGGGGGCAAGGCGGCCGGGCGGGCGGCTCGGGATTAAACCCTCGTCAGCGGCCACGTCGACGGAGGCGCGCGACGCGCCGCCGCCGCCGGGGAGGCCCTCCCTCCCCGCCCCTTCGTTGCCCTATCCGCCCCGCGCCCCGCCCTATCAGCGGCAGCCAGCCGCCGCCAGCCGCCGCCTCCTCCCCGCCTCAGAGGTGAGCTAATGTCACGCCTATAAAATGAGGCCACCTCGCGCAGTTTTTATTTTGCATAAAAGCCCGAGGGCGGCGAGCGAGAAACTTCCGGTCACTGCGGGGAACAGCGGGGTGCGACGGGGCGAGGGGCCGTGAGAGGGGCATTGACAGCGGTGGGGCGGGGCGACGGGCCAGCGCGAGCGGACGCCAGAGGTCGCCACCGCTGGCATTACACTGCTCTCTCGTGTCCGGCGGGGGCGGAGCGAGCGGGGCGGAGCGGGCGGGGCGGGCGGGGCGAGAGCGGGGAGTGGGAGCGGGGCGGGCGGGCGGCAGGCCCGCTGGGGGCAGTGCGAAAGGCGAAGGGCCCGCCGCGGCGCCAGCGCCCGTCGCACCGCGCCGCCTGTGACATTTCTCTGAAATCCCCGGCGGCCATTAATTCAACTAGCTCGCACTCTTTAACGTAACCGTATTGTCCACTGGGGAGAGCCCAGGACGGCATGGGGGGCGGGCGCGCCATATGGATGTAATTCAATTGTACAAGCCGAGGTATTACACATACTTACAAGCCACATCTACGGCAAGAAGTTATGCAAAGAGCGTCGGTATTACTTCATACGTACTCCAGGACACTTTGTAACAAACCGATGCAACTTCCATTCTCCTGTGGCACGCCCCCTTCCTTTTGTTGTCGCCGATGGCACTCCCGCAGTGGGTACGAGGGGAGATTTTATCGCGGAAGGTCAAATGGAAAGTGGTGTTAACGCTTTTGAATGTCAAACGTTTCGACATTTCATTCTCGGTACCTGAATAATTTTAGCAACGCACTTGAAGTTCTCTCGTGCTATTTCAAATCTATTCAAACCCATATAATTCACATGCAGAAAATTTGAAACTCAAGATAATATTGTGGAAATCCAGAAACAACCGCTGTGAGATTAGACTGAATTTGGCAGTGCCTTTGACAAGTGAAAATGCTTATAGAAATTATGTAATTATAAGTGTGAGTTCGAAAAAAAGGAAGTCTAGATTACTAAAACAAAGAAATGACGTGTTACTAACACGAAGGAGAGTAAGGTTTCTTGAATCGCATTTGCAACGGTTAGTGCTAGTGGGTTTCTGAAAAAAATATTACATATTTGAAAGGATACGAAAAAGATCTTCTGGACAGCTTACGTGGATGAAATTAATGTTATGTAATATGCCGTTATCTTTAACTACTCATCGGTGGATATACCAGTGCCGATGTTGTCAGTATACAGTAGTCTCACTTTAATCCAGGATACGTGTAATTAGGTCTGAAAAGACCTGGGATACGAAAAACCACGGATAATATGGAATTTATTTCAAAAATTAAATATAATCACAGAACACAATATAAATTGCTCAATTTACATTAAACACTTTTATGAGGTCACAGACTTACAAGTAAAACCATGTGGCCATGATAAACGACAATGACAAACCACTATGACAAACGACACAATAATTGGCGCCCGAATCCAATGATATCGAGGACGTTTCAATATTTCTCGGTCCGGTGATGGGATCGCCCAGTGCACTCGCCGACTGTCTAATAGTGAAGAAACAAATTTTGGTATATTCTGTGGATCAGGCTGTTGTTTTTATGATTGCCTCGATCAACATTGAGGCTCAGGAATCGGGACTCGGGTAATCACGAGTCAACTGTGCAGGTGACCGAACTTCTAAACCACGTACCGTGGAATCACGGAAGATATGTAGCTCGAGTCACCACGGATTCCCGGATAGGTGAGCACCTGGGAACCTCGGATACTAACGGCGCCGAGCCCTTGGCCGAAAGGGATAAAAGTCAATGACTATTATTTTTGATGAGAGAATTTTTATGTAAAATATTGCAGTTATTTTTGACAAAAATGCGAGTATGTCGGCCAAAACGGCTTGTGGTGAAAACGGATTTTGAATGAAAAATGACATCTTGAGAAGAGAGGTTAATAGTTTTACTCATTGAATGTAAATTATCAAAGAAAAACTAACTACCTAATAAAGAAATGTTGATGGAAAATGTTTATACGATAGACGTTTCTAAAAAATGTATCAAACTGAAAGTCAAATTTAAAGACTGTTTAACAAATTATAATGCACATTCGAAATATTGCATAAGGAATTTATATACATAATTCGCATTTAATATTATTTAAAACGTAATTTTTAGAAGAAATTCCACGTACATTTTCGCTTTCCTTTTAAATTTGTTAAAAAGACATGATACAGAAGAGTATGAAATTTACTCTGTATGTTTTCCTCAAACGTACGCTGCTTTGATTAATCAAGGACTTTGGTGCTTATCTCTTACATAGATCTGCAGGGCAAGTCGAGTAAAGCAACAGGTCCCGTTTTAGTGTTCATACCATGCGTTTATCTTAAATCCTCGCAATTCGTTATTCACAAAATCCCTAGGAGTTCCAGATGTCTTAGATTGCAATCTCAAACAAGCGCAAAAATGTTTAATCCAACATAAGACAATAGCCATATAATCCAATTAGGCGTGTAATTTCCACGGACTTTTTAACAATCATATGATTTCAAAAATCACAGTCGGATTAAATCAAATCTGTAGTTCGTTGCAGATGCTACTTCTTCTACTACTCGCGACCAACAATTTTTAACTCTCAATTTTGCCAAACAGGTATGTTGGTAGTTTTAGCCCAACTATGTATAGTATAAGACTGGGGTCGTGATTCTGGAGCTCCAGAAGTCATGAGCGTTACTTCTTCCCCACAATTTATAGTTTTTATTGTTTTTTACAATAATTAAATTAAATTTAACATCGAGAAGTTAATAACTATTTTCATACGCAACTTTTATTGTTATTATTATTATTATTATTATTATTATTGTTATTGGTGTTATTATTGTTATTATTATTGTTATTATTATTATTATTATTATTATTAGTGTTATTATGTTTTCTAGAAACAATAGGCGTTGATTTGAGAAAATATAATGAAGATCTGAGCTAACACCATGCATAATTAGCTCCTAAACAATTTTTCAAGAATAAAAATTAAGCAAGATCAAATATTCTAAATTCTTGATCGAAACAGAACAAAAGTCATTTGTTCATTAATCTTGTTTATTAAATTGTTTTCGTTGCAGAGACGGCGCACATAATAATCACACTACAACTCGGTTGCTTTTAAGGTCACTTTTTAATATCTTGGTCATATAGTGACCACTGTGATCGTTTTAACTGTACAGCAGACCTGCACGACGCCTGCTCCGTGGCCTGCCCGCGAGAGCTGCGAAAGAGCAAGTAGTGGGGGGAAGGCGGCTTTGGGAGCGGGGTCGACGCGGCGCGTAGTTTCAATTTCTGGGTGTTTAATACAATCTTCCATGTTGTGAAATGATTTGGCCGCTTATTGAAATGGGAAATCTACCGTATTTCTAGCTACAATGGCTATATTTCACCTTTTATGTTCTTCTGTGCACTGCTCCGCATATTTTTATTAATTTTTTTACTTTACATTCATTGTAATTCAAACAATATTTTAATGCAGTGGCCTCTTTTAAAAATGTGTTATGTAATTTTAACTAACAACAATTTACAATTTAATAATTGATTGTCGCCAGGTATGTTATAATCTCCACGTGATAGCAAAACGGAGGATATTGAGAGTAGCCTCTCACATTGAGATTGAAAAGAAGATGAAATATAGGCAATTCCAAGAATGGGTACTGTTTGGCACCACACATATTCAGAACCATTTCCCCTCTTTATGAAGCTGAATACGAGATACCAACGAGGAAATCTCTTGTGATATTTTACGGGCAATTATGGCATTATTATAAGTCTTGTTAAATAGAACGCAAAGGGCTTAACCGTTTTTAAAAAGTTTTCGTTGATTTGAAATTAGAAATGTATAATGTACTCTTGTCGGAAATTAGAGCAGAAAGTAATCGCGATATTTTAAAAATAAGATTTTTTAAGCTTTGTTAGAAGCGTCTTAATTAAACATAGTTAATGTAAAAATAATTTATTACACTCATTATCAAAAAAAGATTAATGTTACAGTTTTGTATTAGCAGTACCTTAAATTAGCGTTTACATCGTAGCAAAACAAATTACAGTATCAGCACTACAAGCAATTATAATGCTGGTATCCAAATCAAATATGTTGGTCTAATTCGCTTTAGGTGCACTTCACATGGTCATACATCAACAACAAACATTTCCAAAATAAAAGTTAATGATACTTGATCTGTATGTAATAGCCCGTCAATTCTCGCGATTGTTCTCTCTATTTACGCGCTTCCGTTCGAATTGCGCATTCTCATTGGCGGCCCCCACTCCTAGAATGAGTCTTATCCCCACCCATCCACGCCGCCCGGGTTTGTACTCACGTTGCACGCGCGCGGCTCCCGGGGTCAGTGAAAGAGCAGGCCTGCTGTGGAGGAACTATAGGAGAAACACGTAAGGAAAACACGAACACACACAAACAGCCATGCCCGAGGCGGGATTCGAACCCGTGACCCTTCGAGTCAAGACAGCTGCGGCCCTTCAGTTTTAACGACCTTCGCTATCTAGGCTGGTAACTAGGATATCCGGGCCGGCTACTCGAATATTTGTACGGTACATTCGACAATAATAAATATAATCTATGACTCTTTCTGTCGATGCTACTCAGAAAATATTTCATGCTCCAGCGTTATTATTCCGACACAGTTTAGATTGTTACTTTAACTTTTTATTAGTTGAAGAGTTAGAAGAAGTTGAAAGAAGCAGTTACAAAAAAATCAAAGAGGTGGAATTACCTCAATATATAAAATAATAATCAGAATCCCATTAGTACCAGGCCCTTAATGGTGAATTTAGCCTCAAAACTAACACTAGAATATTTTTCAAATTTTCAAAATGTCTAAACGGTTTATACAAAGAGACCTTTTCTTCTGAAAGTATCAGTTTGTCATCTTTTGTTTCCTACGTAACACCAACTCGTAAATGAAAATCGATTCCTCGGAAATTTTTAAAAACACTTTTTCCCAAAACACGTTTATTGTTAAAGCTAGAGAATTCTTATGCAATGTAATCTTCAACCCGTTGGGACAAGTGCATAAATGTTGGCGGGGAGTATATTGAAAAGTGGGAAAAGTCCTGTTTTGTAAAAATAAATTATTTATTTCTCCGGAGCAATTTGTCTCTTGAATTATTGAATGCCCCTCTTACTTAACCTTGAAGTCGGGAAAAATTCGCGGCACCCGTATTGAAAACCTAATTGCATCTTCAAACATACAAATAAGATTTTATATCAATTCATTTTTAATCTGAGTGATCTATTGCTTACTCGGTCTACTGAGAAAACTTATACGACACCCGAAAACCAAAAATACGAAATTGTATGCAAACAATTACAAACAAAATGAAGAAACCATAAAGAAAGATCCGACATGTGGCCTAATCCTCGAGAATTCTTAAGGCACGCCCCTTACGAACAGAGAATTCTTCCGGGCAGCTACGGGGCGCGAAGAGCGGCAGCCGCGCAGGCGGCCACTGCCTCGTAGGGATGGCAGTGGGGGGGGGGGGACGGAGGCGTTTGCCATGCGGCGCGCGCGTCTGTCCCCAAGAGCCAGCCACAGGTTTATGAAGTAATCGATATATCGGCACCAGTGGCACACGGCTGCATGCTAATGTGATCGTGTCCCGGCGGTCCGGAGACGACTAATGGACGTGCCAACGAGTGCCAAGTAGCTGCCAAGTGGCGTGCGCGCTGCTGCGGCCCGGGCGGCTCATCTGGGCTCGCAGTGGGCGAGCGGCAGGCGCGGATGGAGGGAAGTGCCGAACGTCGACCCTCCAACTCGCCACCTGCCGAAAGACCGGTCGGGAGCTAAGAGCTAGTCCCGGCTGGGATGGTGCTTTGCTGGTGGGAGATACCTGGTTGTGGGAAACCCCTTTAACCGACGGCAGAACAGCGCCGGATCTCGCCATCCACCGTGGAAGATCACCGTTACCTTTCGAGGAAAACACATCAACTACACTTACAGGACTAATGACCTTAGCGTTTGACCGCCAATCAATCAATGAAAACCGCCCCACCTTTCCCTCCGCATGTTCGTTCCACCCACGCCGGCCTTCCACCCCATACCCCCCCTCAAATCGTCTTTCCCTTCTCCTGCTTCCCAACTTCCGCTTCCACTCGGTCGTGGACCATCCCCCCCCCCCTTCTCCAAACTGCTCTTTTCCCGCCAACACCCCAACACGGTCTCCAACCGTAGCCGCCGTCTCTACGCTAGCCACTCTCAGGTCCCCCGGCTTCTTCGGCGACGGCGATCTTCATCGAAAGCGAATGCGGCATCATCGACTTTAAAGGGGTGCTTCCTATCCCAAGCATCCTCGCAGAAACTTCTTACAGATCGGGCCCTGCGAAACTGGTGGGAACTCTGGGCGTGGGTGGGGCAGGGAGGGGAGAGGGCGCTCCGTCGCCGCGTGCCGCGTGTTGCCGGCCGCGGCCTCTGCCTGGGGGGGGCGCGGTGACGGCGGTGACGGCGGGGCGGCGCGGGGCGGCGGCGGGCAGTGAGGTTCGCCGGAAATCTCGCGCACCGCCGAGCCTTCCGGTTCGAGGTCCGGAGCTCTCCGGGAATGAGCACGAGGCGCGAGCACTGCGCAAATAATTCCCGGGGATTAGAAACCTCGCTGGCAGCCGCGGCGAAGGGGTCGCGGGGGTGGGGGTGAGGGGTGGAGAAAGTGGGAGAAGGGAGCTAGAGGTGGGGGCGGGCGGTGAGACGGACGCAAAAATTAAAGCAAGCGCCTGCGATAAAGACGGACAGACAGGCGGGGACACAAACGCAGGGCCGGGCACGCGGCGGCGGTCGCCTGCCAGAGGATGCGATAAACGAACGCAGGACCCTCACACAGAGATAATTTTTGCGCTGATTTACGGGGAATGACGAGAATGTAATTCATTAAGGGTAATTTCTCGCGGCGGACGCTCCCACTACTGGCGTGCAGGCGTGGCCGCCTTGAAATATGATGAACAACACTGCCAAATACCGTTGCTTTAAAAACAACTGCGAGTGGAAGTCTCTAATTACTAACAAGTTTTTCGTTAAAACGGGTAATTTCAGCCGCTTGGCATATTCCGACGCAGGGGAATGAGAACTTCACTTCAACCGGCAATTCAAGTCGGAGGGGTGAGGGAAAAGGGAGGAGAGACGAAGCGTGAATAAAATGTTATTTTTGTTCCATTGTCGGAAAATGAGGCAGAAATCACACTACCGAATGTAATGAGGGGGGAAAAGAAACTGTCTCCTAGTTTCAATAATTTCCTCCATTCACTTGCATTTCATAAAATGATTTGGAACTAATTGTAAATGCTACTGATTCCTGAACTCTTCGCAACCTTTCCTTAAAGATATCAATGTATTTCCAATTTAACTATGAGAAGTTTGCAGTTTGAATGACACTGGCGAGATAGAGCTTTGAGTTCGCAGGTAAATACAATATAAAGTTGTTTCTGATTTCAAGTGCGCAACCGGAATTGATTCCTCTATTTCCAATCAAACTCCATTAAAAAAATGTACATGATTAGTGTTTGGTATTTGCTTTGCAGTGTGGTAAAAGCATCATAAGACAGTTCTAGACGGTATAATTTCACAAGCTCTACTAGTGTATAAGATTAAGATTTAGAACTGTGAGGAATAATTATATAAAATCAAATTATCGCGTAGGTTATGGGGTTGTAAAATACACAGGGATTCTACACTGAAGCCTAATCTTTCATATTAAACGCATATATGAATATCAATTTACAATTTACCAGACAGTAACTTTTGTGAAAAAATTAATATCCAATATTTCTTCAAACAATGAGGCAAACGGGACATGTTTTCATATTTCCTTAAAAATTGTTGCAAAATGGATGTTATGTATAATTTCATGCGATAGAAAACCTTATTGTTGCATTGAGAGGGTAATTCAAGAAATTTGTGCACGCTTTTTAGAGAAAGAGGGTTGCCCACTTCGCTACGAAATTGAACGATAGGAAGAGAGGAGTCATTTAAAAGTGTACGTAAACTACAAGAAGTGTCTCATTTAAAGACAATTCGGACGAATGAATATGTACCTCAAAAAACACGTTTTTTTATCGAGAATAATACCAAAGAATTTAAAATAAGGTCGGAAACAGCAAGGTGACATTTTCTTTTTAAGGGTAGTAGTAGTAGTAGTACATATGCATCCTGCATCTTATATATAATGTTTAATCATATATATTATGTATAATGGACCCTGATAATAACTTACTAATGTCGTTGTAATATACGTTTTAAACGTATTTGCTGTATATTTTATGTCAAATTAATAATTACATTTTTATCTTATCGATCGAATTTATACCCTATTTACTTACGTTTACTCTACCCGATGTAGTAAAGGTTGCCTAGCAACAGTTTGGTAAATAATATGGTGGATACAAAAGTATTCCTTTATTCTGAAACGAAGAAATAATATATCAATATTCAATTGCATTCTTCTCTCTCCACTTTCTTTTTATTCTTCGCTTTCTTCCCCCAAAATAGTGTAGGCTTTCAACATTCGATATTTCACAATTTGTTTGTAATGTCTGTACGAAAGGTTGGTCTTCTTTCCCCATTCCGTCGATTCACCATAATTCTGAAAGCGAAAACCGCGATCAACCAAATTCCTATGAATCTCGAATGGGGAAGGGCAATTGAGGTTATGTGCCGGTTTGTCGCCGGTAAGATGCCGCACAATGGGCTGCCATGTTTTGAAGGAGTCGTATTTTGTCGGCGCGGGCCGCTCTTGACTGATGGCCGCCCCCGCGCCGCCGCTCCGTCTGAAAAATCGCGCTCCCCGCCTGCGCCGCTGGCGTGGACAAGCGCGGGGCGGCGAACGCCGCAATGCATCATCTACACGCGTCGAATGCTCTGCCTTGGACTGCGCGGCTACAGGCGCACCCTCCACACACCAAAGCAGGCGTGTCAAGGTCGCGGGCGAGGGAACTAGCTTACTAGAGTTGGCGGGCATTGCGTCCGAAGAAATTGGCGCGCGGTTTAAAAGTAAGGATTGCGATTACACATTGTGCATTCAAATCACGACCCCGAAATAATGTATAATAAATCTGAATAAGATGGAATTTGCTCGTCTTGCTATATTAGATTCATAATCCCAAGATGGAGAACCAGACACAATAATAGCACGTCATTCAGGTACAACCATTTTAATAAAAACGTTTCAATTTCTCTCATTTCCAGAGTAATAACTACTCAGTCTTAGTTAACATATTATTCTTAATTATTATTCTTCATTTTAAGTCTAAAACAGTTCTTGTAATCATTTACACAAACAGATAATACTGTGTTTATTATCAGTGCGCAGGAGCATATTGACACTATTTTCTTTGTTGTGATAGGTTATGAAGTTGAGCTTCTTTCACATTCTTGTAACTATTGGCTATGTAAATTTAGGAGCAATGTTTCAGTTAATTTTAAAATGCGCTAATAATATAGCCCGATTATTTCAAACCCGTCATTTAAAGAAATTTGATCGTTACGTAATATTAAACTTCTATAATTAAAATTGCTGTGATCATTTGTCAAGGTTAATATTGTCAAGGGGACAGTGAGATGAAATTTTAGTATTAAACTTTTAGTCATATGTGAGGACGTCAATGTTTAAAAAGTTTGAGAAACTCCAATATTTATTATTTTAGTATTGTAGTATGTACAACAGAGAATAATTTATTTAAATGTTGGAGAAGATTCTTTGTGATCCGCATCATGTAATAAAGTAAAATAAAGACGAACTTTTTTCTATTATATTTATCTCTGAGCGGTTCACAAAAAAGTTTGATGTTTTCTCATCGCTTTAATACGTTGCTGAAATGAATATCGGCATTAAAACCGTTACCACCTACCAGACTCTTGATAATCTCTAAATTAGACAACAGTAAATTCAATAATCCATTATTTCCCCTGTGGAAATTGTGCTGCTAACTTTTTGCTTCATTGAATTACATCGGGAGTATTAGGAACGAATGGTAAGAATAGTGTATGTTGCCGTTCGTGAAAGTAGCGAGAGCAAATTCATTGGGCATAAAGGGGACTTCTGGCGAAAGAGAACGAGCTATTCAAAAGATACTTATACCATTTTTCGTCGATGCGGATTGTGGGAAGGCTGCGCGCAGCTGGGCACTGGTGGCCGGAGGGGGGGGGGCTGAAGAGCTGAAGAGGCGGGGAAGGGTGGGCGGGCAACCGCATTCCCGTACCGCCACCCTCTCCTGATCGAACTCTTTGAGAGCGAGTGCTATTAAATTAGCCTGTTTGACGTAACTCATCGCAGGAAATAAGGTTCATATAATTACCCGAGGCTCTTGTGTCTCACTAATAACCTCTCGATTTTCCATTAGTACATCGATTATTTTGAAATTTGTGGTGTTAAAGCTCTTCTCAGCCGCTTTTGGGACAACAGTGCGAGAGTGCGGCCTACAACGCAAGTCAAAACCTTTGCAAATCGAGTATTTAGTAGTGAAGAAAGTGTTTGCCTTAAAAATAAGATGTGGAACGTATTAATGTACATTTATTCATTAACGATTGATTTAAATGATTGAACTAGAAAATCTTCGATTTTGCCGCTGATTTTTTAAACCATCCCCCTAAGAAATTTTATATCCTCATGTTTACCACCTCATTGTAAAATACGTTAGAGGTTTCTTTTGTAGTACTTGCATTTTATATTTTATAATTGTAAGATTCATGTGAATTTCAAATAAAGCATGTTCGCAGCAATGTGTTGGTTATACAAAACACATCTCTTTGTTTGAGCTGAAATTCGAGTTTCTAAGAAAATAGCATGTAATATAAATTTCTTCATAAATGTAGCAACAAATAGTCCTGCGAAAAATTTATTTTGTGTTAAAATTGCTTCAGGACACATCCTTTATTATCTATGTGCCTTGCGTCAACCGCTTTTTTTCCAGCGAAACATCTTGCATCGGACCTCAAGGATTTCTCCAACTTGGTCGTGGATTGCTTTAGTCTAGGCATGTTAAATATCGTCCGTGTGAGCTACTTGCCCGTCTGGGAAGCGCTACGCTCCTATGGGCACGGACAACTTCTTCTGACTCCGCTCTGTTTCCCCTCCAAATCCAGAAAGGGGTGTACAAGTGCAAGCTGAAGCAGAGCGAGGTGGAGTATAGTGCCTTCATACGAAAAATATGTTTGACAGATTTGTTCAATCAAATAACCGAGATTTGAATCATGTTTATATACTTTATTATTTATTACTTCATTTCATTTTTTAATTACATCACGTGAAATCATTTTGCTAAGGGAAAACAAATTCTTGATCTGTTTTCGTTTTGTGTGCAGTTTCATAAAATAATGCTATTATTTGTTGTTTTTAGCAATAATGTGAAATAAATTAATAAGTCTCTATGTACTCTATCTCTTAATCACTCATACGGGCGTACTCGTAAAACCTCTTAATAACGCGTACAGGCTCTTTTGTCAGACAACAATCTTTCTTCCTAACCTAAACGAGGGAAGTTTGTGTACTCTTTTGTAAACACGATTACGAAATCGAGACCCTTTTGATTCAAAATAATTAATTTTACTCTCAATTGATAAATTCAAATATTACTGAGTATTTCGTGTTCAAGAATAATTTATTTGCTTTAATAGAGGAAATAAAAATTAATGTCGCAAAATTTGGGGAAATAACTATCACTTGATTTCTGAAACGCTGTCATGGGAGAAGAATTTAGTGATGTAATGTCAACCCCGTAAAGAAACCTTTACGTGAAGAAACCTTCCCAAACGGGAATCGATTTTTTTGAACTTTACTAAATTCTTTGAGCATACGGAATTTTAAAGTGGCTAAATTCTTCGTTTTCTGGTATCACTTTTTCACTTACCCTTCACGAGCTTACCACACACAACCATGTAGCCCAGTGTACTACCAGAATTTCATATCCCAGTTTAAATCATTATGTATCCTACGAAACTCTTTTCGGGGTCGATAATCTTCCACATTACGTAAAAAATACAGATAAGAAAGAACAAACGTTGTGGCTCACATAACAAAATTTAACTCCTTAAGACGGATTTATACGATCCGTAGACGTTGGGAACACTCTTTTCAGAATTGGGAAGCCTCTGAAGGTTCCGGGAGGTCTCTCATTCTTGTGGTTGAACGAGCAGAAGAATCAATTTATACGGCGCTAATACGTGAGGGCGGGTCTCCAAAGACTCTTCGCTGGTTGAGGGAAAGAGAACGAAGAAGGAAACATGGAAGTCAAGAGAACGACGTTCCAGCAGCTAAATGAACCTCAGTAATACTATCATTACGAAGGAAAGGTGCCCATTCGCCCCTAATAGAACGTGTTAAAGTGTCCCTTCATGAGGGGAACACGCATTTCAAGCTTTTTATGGATTTAAGAAGAGCTATAAATACTCTCAAATATTTTGAACGTTTTAAAAGTGTTTTTTAAAAAGATTGAACGATTTATTTTCGCAGTCTCCTGAACAATTTGCGGTAGAAAGCTTTTACAAAAAGTTCATATTTCCAGTAAATGGTCTTAAATTTTGAAATATTGCATTAAACGTTTTTAAGCGATACGCAAGAATCGGTAATTCTTGTATTCAATTAAAACTATGCCTTGAAGATCATCAGCGTATCATTAACTTGATACGTGGTTCATGGTAAGCAGCCAGATGACTATATTCCCGAATATCAGATTATTAACCAAAAAGCATAATTCAGAACTCGTGTGATTATTAATTTAAAAATAAACTTTCTAATTAATCAAAATTCAAATTGATTGCTCATTTGAGTGAATTAAATGAATCTGAACTTTTTCCAATTCAGTGGAGTTGAACATACAGTTTTCTGAATACTTTTATTATAAAGGTACTTTCTCGTATAAAATGTTACTACAGTCTGAGAGGTATTTGTCACACATGAGTAAAATCACATCAACATGAATCCAAACGATCTAAATTCGTTCAGTTTGAATATTCGTCGTTGGCCCATTCTTTTCGAGATAATTAGTGAAAAAAGCATAATTTTCTCAATGGAAGAATGACATTTTCATGTCAGACATACATAGATCAATACGACACGCGTCAAAGGAGAAGAATTTCATACAATCATAGATAATGAAATTTTTCAACGGATTTTTTTAATCAAGATTTTCCTGCAGGTCTCTTTTTAAACAGTACAAAACCTTTTTATTTTTCACTAAGTGACTAGTTTATTATTTTTGTGCTGAAACAAACGTATTTTCTAGTAAACTCATCCTAAAGACTCCGTTAATCTCCCTCATCTAACCAAACTTCACAATAATTAATTTTTAATATCGTGGTTTTTATTTTTAGAACAGTTTTGCTACTTTTGTGTGAAAATTTAAAAAAAATAGACCCTTAAAAGCGGTTTAAACAACGTAAAGAGGTTTTTCATGGAGTCAGAATTTAATCGTATAATATGATCTAATAAAAGTATCGTTCAAAACCTTGAAAGTAATAAAAAATGCCGAAGAATATAAATGCATTTAAAAAATCATTGTATGGATATTTAGTACATCATGAAGATGACAATTTTCAAACACTCCCATGAAGAAAAAGGAAAACTTGATGATTTTAAAATATGATGGAGAAGATATACTGAACTTGCTCTTCCACTTATCCGCAGTTTCACGAAGTAAACTGCGGCAAAATGTGCTCAGCGAGAGTGTTACAATCTTCACGTCGCTTTACGCTCCCGGCTACGATGCCATAAACACGCACCTGTTGTGAACCCTCCGGTAAAAACAGGTCTGGAATACTTGCAGCGCCACGCATGTGCCTCGACGTTTTGTCAAAAAGTAGTCAGTTCTCGTTAGAGCGGCAGGTAAACGTCAGTTGGCACGGTCATGCAATTCTTTGTGTAATAAAACAATTTCACTGCACTAACATTGACCGAAAAAGGAGAAACAAATATCAACATTGCTAATGTTCAGTCGATCAAAGCATAAAAATGTTAATTATCATGCAACAGCCCTAATAATCCCAAAGAGACAATAAAATATTACAAATAAAAACACTATTCACTACTTTCTTCCTTTGTTTCGCATTAAATTGGATTTTGTAAAACTAAATATCATATATCATAAGAATAATACGCACGAATTATTTTTATATTGGAAAGTCGAAATCCTCATTTGTAACGTGTCTTGTTATACTTTCCTTACTTTCTTTAATATTTATGAAATATTTAAGGAGTGCAGATGCGCCAAACAATAGCTTAACGACACGCAACCAGATTGATTGATTAGTGCTTCCGGGCGCGTCAACTGCTGAGGTCGTTATTCTCGTAAGTGTAGTGCATTTTTATCGCGGGAGATGACGAGAACCCACGCCGACGTACCCATGGCCTTGCCAGGTTTTCCTACACTAAAATCCTTACCTCACCCTTTACTATACATAGTTCAATGATGAATAAAAGAACCAACAAAATGACGTTAGTAATATTTGAAAACTAAAAATGTTCGCTTCCGAGAAATATAAATCTTATTTGCATCGGCAAACGAACAACAAATTTGTTTTTATAGTATTGTGAAAAAATAGCACCCCACAATCCCGGATCTACTCCTACCACAACTAGTGAGAGAGAGCTAAACAAAACGTGTGCATAGTTAAACTACAGTTGTGTCCAGAAGCAAAATAAGGTGCCATCTCAGCATTTGCTCAAAGAATAAGGGAAACTGGACGAAAAACCTGATCGAGATAGGAATCTTTGGTCCAGAAGCTGAAGGACAATACTTGTTTTAAGCATTATTAACTTATTTAAACTGAAAATAAACACGAACGAAACAAACTTGAAATATCAATATTGAATTTATAACATTTTCACCATTTCTGAAAATCTACTTCAGAATGATAATCTTTAATTTTTAATTTTTTTTTTTTTCATTAATTTTTTTTTTCAGATCGTCGAGAATCAATTTTACGCTGACAAGTCATCACTTTTCAATATTAATGAATAGTTTCTTAGGATTTTGCAATATATTTTTATTATTAAACTTGAAGATGGTTTTGGAGCATTCAGTGACGACTAAGTTGTCACTGTACAAATTTACTTCATTGAACTCTATCAATTGTGCCATTATGGTCCAAAACAGTAAGCTTCTTAAGCTAACAACGACAGTATAAACTGAACAATGTTTAGATGCTCTAAAGCGACATGGAATCGATTTCAACCAAATGCGGTACGGATTACACTTAATGCGTTTTCGCAACTAACACCAACTCGTTGACCGAACGTGTTCTCCTGGGTTACATTATGTTCTCAAACATTAAAAATAAATCTTTCTCAACAATAAATAACTTAAAATTCTGAAAGCAGTTGCGCAACAATATCACGCAAATACTTGTTTCATATCCACTTTTTTAAAAAATTTTAAATAAAATAAATTACAAGTTTAATGTATACTACGAAACAGTATAGAAAACTTTAATATTTCTCCACTCACTTTTACTGAGACGCTTTGGAGAATTCCTAAAACATATAACGCTAATTTATATTATCTTCAGGGGGTAGCGATTTCTAGGGTGATTATTTCATTTTATTTTATTTTTTTACATTTTAGATAATCTAATGAGTTCTGCTTGCTGTTTAAGATCAGTTCAATAACGTTTCTATGACTTTATAATTTCCTGTTGCAAGTATAAAACAAGAGCAGATAATATTTATTATTAAAATTTTTGCAATAATATGGCATTGTTTGCTGTGATTTCGAATCAAGAGAGCACGACTATTTGCCACATCAATGTCTCACAATATCGTTCTAATAACAATGTTTTGATGTTGTTTTGCATAACGTCTTGCTACAATAAATCAATTACTGAACATTTGTTACTATTTCTGGAGTGCCTTTAGAATACATTAATTTATGAAATATTTTCACACAATTGTGGGAACAATGAATACTACAACTGATATATGGTCCGTATTTGCGTGTAGGTATCCAATTCAGTCAACTGATCTACTGTTTTACTTCTCTGTTAATGCTGAAGTACCACGACGAGGGATTCAAAAGATACGGCGAAAGATTTAATGGAAAATTCAGGTTTCAGTATCTCTTCAGAGAATTATTTGCCGCCTTTCCCAAACTCAGAACTCATGATACCTAAAAGTGATAAAGTAAAAATAATTTATTTTGACTAGCACATAAATAATGATCACAATATTCTACATTTCCACTATCATTTGCGTGCTCGAGAGTAAGATAGCCGTTTCTTAATGACTGCAAAGTGAAAAGGTTAACACACCCCTTGAGCATTCCATTCTCAATTATCATCTCACAGCAGAATCTTCGTGTCTCGTGGTAATAAAACTACACTCTGACACACGAGAAATTATTCTTGATAGGCGTTACTGCTTATGTGGGAAAATTCATCCAGCAATGTTGATACGATAGGGTCAGAAGAAACGAGCAATGCTCTTAAAAACATACGTAGACCCTTACATTTTATACGCATATCATATACTAATCATTAATAACAAAGAGAATATATGCAAAGTTACAAACATTAAAATATCACGACAAAATATTGTTTACATATAAAATTAAAATGTATAATATCTTAATATATAAAATGTGTGTTTATTCCGATATAATTCCAAAATGACTGAAACAATTTCAATAAAATCTGGTCCAGATATTACCTACAATTTGAAGAACATGTGGAGGGAGGATACACGTATGGACGGGGATCGGAAGGGGGTAACGTGTAAACGCCAAATGAGATGCAGTGCGCAATAGATTTCGTACGGGCGCGGAGGGTGCAGTGGGCTGGATAGGAGCAGCATGCGGGTGGAGTGTGCAGAGGGGGCTTGGCAGGCTAATGATGATAGTTCTACATAAATATCCATGCAACGCCGGGTAATCAGCTAGGTATTACAATAAAATATAGAGTGACATCTCTCATACATTAATATATTCTAAGTGTATAGTGGTGAAGTTAAGCGATAAATGTAGTTAGAAACGACTATCGAAAATAATTCAGCAATATATATTATTTATAATGTCTATTATGTGTTTTGAAAAGCTATTAAATCTATTAAAATGAGCATCAGTTGCTTGTTAAATGTTCTCATACGATTGAGTGCAATGCACTTCAGTATTTTTTCCATTCATTTACAAATCAGAAATTGATTACCTTTTAATATATCTTACTATTCCGTTAGATTAGAATATGCTACTAATAAGAAACTAATTCAGAAATACAAAAATGTACATCCTCCATTCTATTGGTGCTTATGCATTTATGCATTCTTCCACTCTGGTAAAGTCCATTTACAGACATGCTTTCACCCAAAACATTTATTTATGATAAAAGTTCAGCAACTATATTTTCGAAAGAAACTAATATGAAAACACAACATTAATGGAAGAGACAAATTCAGAAAGACTTTCAATGCCGAAAGAAACGATTTACGCTTAGGAGTGAACAAAGAAGCAAGTGTTGGGTATATAGGTAAACGCAAAAATTTACGTTCAAATGAAAATGAACTCATCGACATCAGTAGTAAAAGCCAAAACCTCTATTTCACACAACAAAGCTTTTCCGAGAATTTGTTGTGACATTGTGAAATTAATCATTCTAAGCCTCGGATTTTAATAGATTCATATGTCATGAACCAATTCAACACGTGCAACAAGAATTTCCAAAACACCAAAAAGTCAATATTCATCTTCGCTTTTCCAGAAATATTCATAGCTTTTGCACACTGTTCGATATAAAGTTATTTAAAAACTCAACTCTTGTTATGGATTTATTTTCCTATGGCCATTAGAGATTAAAACAGCACGTGTTTCATATTGTAAAAGGCCCATTTTTGTTCTTAATAATCGGTTCATTTTTGTTCGGACATAATCTTACCGCAATGGCAAGTTTTTTGTTCTTTTCATTTATTACGTAGTGAAGAGTTGGAGACCAACCCCTTAAACTTTATTGCCGTCATTAAAAACAAGTGAATATAATGTTCATATTTGTTGTGAATGAAAATTACACGCGAACAATTAAACAACAAATTATTGAAGAAATAATCGACTGAATCTGGATAATTCGTCAAATTAAGATCATTTATTGAAGCATTCCCTCAATAGTGCAAATTTCTAGATGAGAAGGGCTGGCAAAAAGAACTTTCTCAAACAAAGGAGAAACACCTCTATTACTAATTTCAATTGCACGGAGAAATTGAAAGAAACTATTTATCCTCCGGCTATGTGAGAGGTGTTTATGGATTCCGTGAAACCCAGAAACTCGGGAAAATTCCAAAAATAATGAAACATTACATTTTGATGGGAAAATGAAAATGTTTAATTGTGTTATTACGCCTTATCTCATATTACAAGTATCGACTGAATTTTTAAACTCAGTTCGTCACTGCTGATCACACAACTGACGAATGCGATAGCAAGGCTCCAAGGAGGAGGCCACCCGCAATTAAATATTTGGTATTCACATGTTGCATTATGGGACAGCAAGCTTTTTGATATTCTTGGTTTGTAAGGAAATGTTACCTGTATTTACATATACTATGAAGAGACAATTTTGTGTTAAAATATTTAACTTCTTAGTGAGCTATACGAGTATTAGCTTTGTACTGTTTTTCTTCTGCAAAAATATTGCTACTTTTTAGGAAAACCACACAAAATAATTTTCCAAATATTGGCACGTACTACATTGCTCAATAATCACAAATAAAAAACTCTCGAATAGTACTACAACAAATTAAATAATTTAACAAAATACTTCAGAAATAATGTAATACCAAAATACAAAGTACACGAATACTTGTGTATTGTACTGTTACAACAGTTCTTTAAATAACCAAGGCTATCAAAAAGTTGCTGTTCAATAACCCAAACTGTGAATATCAAAAATGTAATGGGGGTCTGCCTCTTCCTTGGAGCCTTGTTGTCGCAAGTCAGCTCTGTCATAAGCAATGGTGCACTGAGTATGAGAATAGGCGGAATAACATCATCAAATATTCGCATTTTCAATCCAAATCAAAAGTGTTTTTCCCGAGTTCCTGGATATATAGCAAAATCATGAACATATCTCATGTAACCGGATCATGCATAGTTTTCTTTCAATTTCTGCGCAAATAGGAAATTAGTAATGTTTAATAATAATAATAATAATAATAATAATAATAATATTTATTGCTCAGGTATTAACAATTTATACCACTGTAGGAGAGACCGAGGCTGGTTGGCACCAGTTGCTAGTTTTATTTACGCAAGTCTGCTTTAGTTATGACAAGTTCGACTGTCAATGCAAACTATATTCATGGTACTACCTTTTGATACTTTTAATTTGAGAATGTTTTCGTGCAGAACTTGCGGAGTTCTTAAAGGTCATCAAGCGAAGACGTGGCAAGCAGCCGCACCGGCAGGGCCGGGGCGCACGGCAGGTGCAGGGCCGCGGGCTGGCAGCGGGCGCTCGTCGCTGGGCTCAGGCGGCCGGCGCACCGCTCGCAGCCTTGGGGAGCGCCAATCGATAATCAGATTTATGACGAAAATTTCGGGAGGGGTACAGGCCCTTCCATTCCCCGCAAGCGTGTAAGAGCATGTTCGATAAAGGTTCTGTAAAAAATATCGTCATGGTCATGATGAACGATTCGCAACGCAAAAAAGACAGAGAATTCCGCGAGATAAGGGAGTTTACGAAAAGAATGATTTTTTCGCACTAGAATAAATGGTTAAGCAACATTGGTAATGAACTCAACAGAAATCACATTACACATTTCCTTAATACAACGGAATTGTATATTGCATTTCATGAATTGTTACAATGTGAATAAATAGAAAATTTTCGTTTTGTTGTTGAACGAGGTGAATAGATTTTTGTAAGACAGTTGTACCATGGGGATATTTAAAGACAATCAAACTACTCATATATTTTGAAAAAAAATTCATTATCAAATGCACTAAAAGCCATGTTTCGCGATACGATATAGCCGCCTCATTATGTAGACTGAAATTAAGCAGTTATTTCACTCGAATACGGCCGCATCATTTTATATTCCCTGATGATCAGGCCATGTTGTATTGGGAAACGATGTGGTTTTTAGTGCATTGATGATAATAAAAATTTAACTGTTGTAGAGTATGGGAGTGGTTGGATGGAAATATGTAAATATATAAATGTAAGTTCCTCAGAGGGAAAGGGTGGTACTCGCGCAGGTGTCAACTGTTGTATTTGACTTCGTTCAATTCGTAACAAAGAATATCAGTTTTTTTAAGTTCATGGTTCATGATCAATTCAAAGTCTGAATCTTTGGACAAAGTTTTGTCACAAGAATAACTTCTTTTGAAATTATCTAGTGTGTTACCGCTCTTACTATCCAAATGCAATCTTTGCAGATGGGGAAAATGTCATTGTCAACTACGGGAAGGTACCAGTCCCTGGATATAGTTAATGGAGGCTTATGCAGGATAAGTATTATCAGATAAATTGAATCTACATAATCATTGTTAATAATTTGATTGTTACTCATTTTTCTTCTCCCTGTATATTCTTGAATTTCCTAACATTTTCACAGATGATTATGTATAAAATCACCTACGTCTCTGTAGCAATTCAAAATTTTCCTGACTTTTCTAATCTTTGTGACGCCATATTAAATTCAGGAGTGTAACTTCTCATGAGTGTTACCAAGTGTTGAGTAACACTCACAAGGGTCAGGTAAAACGCCCGGAAGCCTACAAAAGTTAAATGGCAAATTATCCTTACACCGCTGTGAAATAAATTTAGTTTTAAAGGGTGTAAAAACTTTAATTTCTGTGCAACACTGCTGAAAACGAGTTTTCTCTCCGAGTGGGCTGAGCATTTGTGGAGACGTTCCTCTTTACTCGCATTACGAAAAAAATATCTTTATTTATATGATCATGAACATTTTATTTACATGAACACTTCAATTACATGAACTGGAAAATAATAAATGTAAACAGCCGAGGTCCTTAAGTATCAACAGTCGCGTGTCAATTTGTGGGGGAGGGTCAACGACGGACACCAGCGCAGTTTCTTCGTTTCTCTTTGCTTAGGTACGGAGTTACTGCTGCCCTTTAAGAATTGTATTATTAGAACCTTTCTTAATCCAAGTGATAGTTTCGTCTTTCAACGATCCTTGGATGTTTACAAAAAATCAAAAGCGTCGCCATACGTAAATCGCTGCGTGGAAACTCCAGCGCTTTCGTAGCCAGAGTGCCCAAAATCACGTTAAAATCTTATTTTAAAATTTCGCAATGTACATAACAGTCGTATAATCCGAGCACCATAGTGAAAATTTAACTAGTTCTTCAAGAAAAAGAACATGGTCATTAGTGTCCTTCCAGAAAGGACCGCAAGACCACAAAATGTTCAAAATATAAATATTCCATTTTCACACCTCGAGAATTGAAAATATCTTAAAACAAATATGTAATTATAATTAATTTTAACACAAACATAAATTATTATAATATATGGTTAAATACGTGTATCCTTAGTTCTTAATTAACATTTTCATTCTATTTTATTGCAATTGGGATCCACCATTGTCCCCTCATTGATGTTCTCCGAATACCGAATGGCATTGCATTACCGGGAGTAATACCGGAATACCGAATGGCATTGTATTACCGCTCAGTGCATCAACTAATGTCACTGCAGTGCCTCAGACCGGGAGGTCCTAGGTTCGAGTTCTGACGGCGGCAGGATTTTCGACACTAGCTCTTCAGGTAGGTCGAATTCAGTCGCTGCCTGGAGGAGAATTCTACCGGCCGGCTGCTCTGATCGGTAGTTTTCCGTGGTTTCTCCGAGCAGCACCAGGCGATTGCCGGAGCAGTACCATACCGAACGGGCCACAGACAGCGCGCGATCTGTCCTTCCCATTCCTTGCCCTATCCTCTCCCCTTACACGCACGCTTACATTAACATGCACTACACTACCACCTATTCCGGGAGACCCGTCGGGAGCTTAGAGCTTGTCCCGGCTGAGGCGGTGCCCCGCTGGTGGGAGAGTCCTGGTTAGGGGGAAACCCCACTAGCCGACGGTAGGTCGGCGCCGGATCTCGCCATCGAGCGGGGCAAGATCACCGCCATCTCCCGGGGGGAAACATGCACTATACTAACGGGACTAATGACCAAAGCAGTTGACGCGCCCGGAAACACGAAAAAAACATTAATCAATCAAACCGAATGGCATTACTATGCGGCTGTTAAATGTTTGGCATTACTAGCAGCCATCACTGTTACTGTAACATCAGCGGCGTCCTTGCCAATCACTCGGGTATTGGTTGGTTCGATTTCCAGTATAATTATTGGTAATCTTTCTATTCAATTAAAAAATTTGGCGAGCTCATTACTTCAATAAAAGTTAAAGAATGTTATAATCAGTCTTCATTTAATGTTGTTATTATAAATCAATAATGTTCTTAACTTACTATTTTTTTTATAAATTTGATTTATTAATTTAGTTTTAGGTACTTCTCTCTCTCAAATTAATTATGGCTATTTAAAAGATACAATTTTTAAATTAGCTCATCAGTGTTACGGTCAACTTTATCATATTTTTTTCTGAATACGAACAGATACCTGCCTAAATGTACAAATATTGTAGAGAAGTTGTCAGGTATTGAAGACAGAATGCTACTGTTGTGGCTGCCGGGATATGACGTGTAGCCTACTCAAATTGTAAAATATAACACGATTTTAAAGTGCATGGAATGTAAATTATTGTAACACTTATCAGTTCAGCCTGTCTCACATCTAGGAGTCGAATCAGGAACAAGGAAGACAAAGTTATAATGTCCAAGACCGCAACATTTCCCCTGGAACCCATGTCTTCTATGAATGTGGCCCACGTAATTATTTTTTGAACGTTGATAACATTAAATTCTAGTTTTAAACGTATAAAATCAATAAAACAAATAAAAATGGAGAAAACTCGTAGCACACTGTATAGATGTCAAACTAGAAAATATTAGCGACAAAACACATCAAAGAACAGAATTGTCTGACCATTTTAAATTTTGAAAAAATTGTGAGGGTTAAACTTACAAAAGTGAATATTTAAACGGAAATTTCTCAGTTCCGTATATAAAATATAAAATAAATATTATGTAATCTTTCTAAAGACTTATGACTAGTTACTTGCCTCAGTCGAAGTTCCCAATTTCTTCCCTGAGCATTTACATCTTGAGAAGTGAACAAACGCCAGCGCCAATTTTGACGTATGAATTCGCCGCCGGAATTCGCAATTGTTGATACCCTATTGATACCGTATCTATCCGCGCGCCTTTCACAAAGGGTCTACCGGAGGATTTAATTTTCCTGATGGCGTACACGTGACGCTGAAAAGATCTTTAATATGTCGTTGAAGCTTCAAAATTGCCCCTGGAATTTCACGCAAGAAAAATCGGACGCTTTTGGTCAGGACGATCCCACGAACTTGAGTTCTGAAGCGAAGTATGTTTACTGGAGACCACCAACTTTTCTATTCCTATTCATAGAATGACTTCCATATCAGCACCATTCCTTATACTTTATTAATATCTGAATAATTGCATTATGGGTGCGAAATTTAGTTTTCAGGACGAACCTCACTTTGACTAACAACTATTTCATTCTTTTGCAAATTACCCGAGTTACGTTGACACATTGTGTCGCAAAGTACAGACTCGACTTTTGGGTCAGGTGAAGGCATCTTGCCGAGACCAGCCTTTCCACACTAGCTAACTTGCGAGGACGGCAGCACAGTCTCTGCACATCGCAAACTTCGCAACTCCAAACAAAATGTTATTTCCGTCCCCAGGCACTTCCATCCGCCGCGGACTCGCGCTGCCACATCTTCAGTCCCCTGTGACCTCTTTCGTCGCGCACACAGCCTCACACGAAAATATTGTTCAACGCCCAAATTTAATAACAAAAAAACAGTGTAATGAATTATCTCGTAAGCCTTTGATTGATATTAAAAAGGTAGAACCTTAGAGGGCTTGGCAATTAAGGCGCCAGGATGTTAAATTGATATTTTAATAAGACGTTTTGTGAATGCTTTAACGACCCACCTCTTCAGGTACTGAAATGTATACAATTCAGATCCAGTATACTCCTGGTTTTACGTCGTTATTATAATAAAAATAGCATCCTGGGCCAGGTCATGATTGAATCTCCCTCTAAGATCTTGCATTGATTTTTATAAAAAATATAAAGTAAGAAAGAGATCTCAAAACGTAACTTGTATCACTAGAATATTGGACAAAATAATCAAAAATATAAAATATTCGGGTTTTAATCTCCCTTCATTCCTCAACAGCTTCTCATAGTTTTTACACGTGTATCTCTGCGCACTGAACACTCTTCAAAGTAATTCTCACCGTGTCGCTGGAAAATTAACACCCTCTTGTACGCACGCAGATTCACTTTGAGAGACGCGGAAAGGAGAAGCGACCAGGGAAGCTTGCGTGAAAAAATGCGCTCAGCAGCGGAACGTTTTATGTGTCGGGAAAGTTTGCGATTCCAACTCTCCTCGCATCCAGACTCGCAACGCGTTAATGTCAGTCTCACGCAGGAAATAGGAGCCGATTGTTCACCAGTTTTGGATCTCTACAAATGCCATTTCGATTACATTTTCACTCATCGGTTAAGTGGGTGGGTAGAAAAATGTAGATCTAATATTTTTGCGGAAAACAAATTGTTATAGCATTGCAGACGCGTATTAAGAATCAAATAAGTTCTACAACATTCTTATAATTGCAGAAATAATCTTAAAGGTTAGTCATGCAAGTTGCACTTGGAATAATGAAACATTCCATAGTTTTCTCTTAATGATGTAAATTCTACTCATTTCTCTCATTACTTTTATGCGTATTGAACTCGTGTTTCATTTGTTCAGAAATTACAATGGATATTCTTCGTCCTATTCTTTCCACACAAAATTTAAGCAGATTAATTGAAAATTATGTAAATTCATTCTTTGAAAAGAATGTTCGCATCTCGATCAAAATGCTGATTGCATTTCTTTGATGAAAGAGTTTCAGTTCAATGGAGTATAGATCATACATTGAAATTGTCACATTGTACATGTGAATGTCATTTCATGCTTGACAATTAGCAATTGCGCAGAAGCATGTTTAAGTACCTAACAACGATCCACTCACGCGGAAAAAAATACGCACGTGTCTTATTGAGGTCTTGCTGTATTTGTCTTTCTTTTTCCTTTCTCGCTAGGGAGTAGAGAAGAATTTAAGTAATACTGCGCGAAAAAAGGGGTCAATTTTCGGCAGAAAATTTCTGTTACAGAGCCCTAGTAAGGAAAAAGTGTAGCCCTAGTAAGTAATTTTACGTGAAAATACGGGGCAGAAAGTACGTGCTGTTTTAGCACCACTAGTTTTCAAATAACACGCATTCTCCTGCACATCTGAGTGGTGCCCCGCGTTTTGCGCTTACCAGGGCTCCTGTGTAATGGCCGCTAATAGCCAACACGTCAATTATTATTTAAAGAGCACGCTACAACACCAGAAACTTTCTTCTCGGATACATATGCATTAATCACTCCACTTTGCACAGTCAAACATATATGAGAAACGAAAACTTCTCACAGAGCTCTTATAAATCACGAGTGAGCTTTATTAATGCTCTTTGCTACTCAAGCTCAAGCTACAAGCAATTTGGATACTAACCATCACACCACTTCCTCGCATGATAGGGAAAGCTAAACAAAAGCAAACGAAGTTGAGTATTTTGGGATAACGCATAATGATTTCATAACGCCATTAGTGGAGTAGCAAACAAAATATAGTAGCTGACTATCTAACCTGTTGCGGCCCCGACACATTTCTATGGAGCCGAACCATCAGTAGTCCCCAAGACTAAACTGCTCTTCGCGAATAGTATGCATGTGTAAGCGTTCCTCTACAGAGGCTGACAATCGGCAGCTCAACGCCATTTGCAGCATCCAATTTCGCTTAAATGCCAAACGAGTTGATGGAAAGGGCCTCATGAAAGTCCCGTCACAATAGAGTTCACCTTTGGCCGCGGCCAGCGCGGGCGGCGTGCGGGGGTGCGGGTGGGTCCGCGGAGTCGCGAGGGGGCGGGGGCGTGAGCACGAAGGCCAGTGCGAGGGGCCAGCGCGCAGCCGCTTCGCGCTCACACAGCCGAGATATTCGTTTAACTGCCCACTGCCTGGGGCCCTTTTAAAAGCGGCAGCTCCGGCCAGCTCGATGGGGGCACCGATTACATGATGGCGCTGCGCGTGGAACACACTACGCGACGAGCGGCGGTTGGCGGGGGCGGGGGAGGGAGGGCTGCAGCGCTCCGCAGGTGCGTGAATGACCGCCCCCCGCCACCGCCCCCCACCGCCGCCGCCGGCGTCCCCGCCCTGCAGCCGGCGTCCCCGCCGCAGCATTCGTCCGCTGCCCGCGGCAGAGGGTCATGCGATGGATGCACCGCGCAGTCGCGTTCAGTGTCCAGTGGGCCTCGGAGGGAAGTCTCCGGAGTGTGGCCAGAGCATTCTCCACGGAGCATCGAGATTCTAGCTTCGAATCACACTAGGAGGGAAACACGCTAGGAATTTATGATGGCTCAAATCTTCTGTCAATTTTCACGAAATTCTCTTGGAAGTTTTCATGTTTTTATTTAAAGACGTAGAACAAAGGCATTTTAGTTATGCTTACTTCAGTTGTATAGAACACTACAAATATATTTAAAAATATAACAGAAGCAGGATAAGTGAGCACAAGTGAGAATTTCCAAAACTATCTTACGATACACAATATTATACTACTTTTGGATGATCAATTTTTATTTACTTGTAAACTGTGTTTACTGTTTAAAAAAATCACCACGGTGTTCATCAATGAATAATTATTGCCTCTACAATAAGTCGGTTACGAATTTGAAATATGACGACACTATTACACGTCACAGGAATTATAAATAAAAACCACAAGTACGTAAATATTTGATGTTTACATCGTACAAGATTTACGTTCAACTAAGCTATCTAATCTATTTTCATGGATTCGCTGTACACTTTCCCAACGTCCACTATCCTAAACATTTCAGAACCCTGATAACCTTTACTCCATATTTAGTAACTGTTTGGTGAAATTTTCGATCTTTCTATAAATATCTTCTTAAATCAATGCTTATCGTCTTATATCTACAATATTGCCTATAAAAATTGGTAGGACGTTAAGATTCTTTATATTTATTGTACACCTCGAACGATTCAAAACGACGTGTCATTCGTAATTTTGAGCCTTTGAAGTACTTACTTACGAAATAGAAAATCACCATTTCAAAAATTGTTGCACCAGTGTGCGCGCATTCTTATACTCACTATTTGTGCAAATATTCACAGCCCTTTTCAAAACATAATAAGCTTCAGACGTGATAGACATGAAATTCATGTAATAAACATTCAAGGAAGAAAAGGCGGGGGTAATCTTAAACTGAAGCGTATGTTGCTGAATACTTATTCAAATATGTTTGTTCAATAACACAGATAAAACACTTAATATTTTTAATAAATCTCCTGTGTTTCTTATCGCTTAACAGATGTCACGTACTTATGCAAATGCATTGCGTTCTTTGAAATCATCAAACACTTTGTGTCTTGACATAAAAGTTACCCTATCAATGTATCAAATAACATACGCATTTAACGACCGGATCAACGTTTCCTTTTACAAAATTTATAAAAAGTTACTAACTCGCATAAAATAACAATGCAATGAAGTTGCATGAACATTCCCTTACACATATTCACGATTACTTTTATAAAAAATGAAAAAATAAACAAATGTCAGGCCCGGAAGAATTGATATTGCCAAGTCTACTCGTTACATCTCTATTTCCCTTTCAAGCAACATGAAATGTGTTTCCGAATAATAATCCTGTTAATTCAAAACGATGAATTTCATGTGCATAATATATATTCACATCAAAAACACTTTCCTATTTTTGTGCATTATATGTATTAAAATTGGCAGATCTAAATCGTTCAACTCTTTACTCTTATCCATGTTTATGATAGTGAAAACATGGACATGTCGGTTAGCCTCTCACGAACCTGCGCCTTGGACACTTCAACGTGATTTCGGGTGTCGAATTTCTTACAATAATTTCAGTTATCCAGGTGATCAAATTTAATCTAAGACAAATGCTCCACTAACGAGCTATTGTAGGTTGTTTCCCCCCCCCCCAGAGATATCTGCTTGTTGAAGAAGCCAGCAATGTCGGTTAACCTATGGCGTTACGTTACCATATTCTCTACGCTTTGCAAGAAAGAAAACTGAACTTTCTTGATACGAACAACACAAATAGCAAAGTTTTACATTCTATGAGTTGGAGTCAGAAATTCGACGGCCCTGCATCTGCACCGTCGGGAGCCCTTGCCTGTTGGTGCAGGTAGCCTTTTGGAGACGCGATATACAGCGGTGTTCGGCGGGAAGCCTAGCCTAGCGTAGCCTAGCCTAGTCGTAATATTGCAAGTTCCAGAAATAAAATGTCATTTAAAAAGCCTTTCAAACTGTGTTGCTAGGACATTTCCTTGTCGTTTACTCAAGTGATTTTTATTGTCCAGAAAATGCTTCTAGCAAATAACTGTTGGATCTGGATTTCTTGGAAATATTGTTTTAACTGTCTCTTTATATAATTAACTATGTCTCTTTAATTAAATTAACTATCATGACCTCTCGACGCGGAGAGTTCTGTTGGCAAGAGCGGTGTAGCGATCATTCAGCTCTCTTTCGCCGCTGAGGTTCGATTCTCGTCTGATCCCAGTGCAAGAGGGGATGTCTGTCTCGCATCAGGTCCCCTGAGCGATCTGCCGTTGACCCCCTGCCTGTCATTCCACCATCTTTTTCAGGCTCTATTTTTCGTTCTCATTACGTCCCAACACAGGCGTCTTACCGAAAAGACCCAGCGATGGCTATGGTAAGATTTCTGGTATCGGATCTACGACTATTGTGGAAAATATATGCAAAAAAATATATGCTATAGATTGAAAATTCTAAATTTTTCTGCTGCCGGGAAAAGCCCCCACTGTTCATGGAAGGAAACATTCTCTATCCATAGGACAATGAAGTTTCAGTAAAACGGGACAAGACACATGAATAAAAAGACTTTCAATTCATTAGAATGTTTATAGTCGTACTATTTTATCTAACAAGAAACACCGCAACGTACGTTAACTTTAAAATGATAATGTAATTTAATTTGAATATTATATATATATATATATATATATATATATATATATATATATGTTTCCACGCATCAATGTTGAAAAGGAAAGAAGGAAGGAAATGACAGGCTCATTAATCTAACCAAACAACATAATACTGAACTGACATTGAATCTAAAAGAATAAATGGTGCCTTTCAATCAGAAAGGAATTTATGATCTGAGATGGTTGCGAAATGTCAGAAAATATCTAATCTAGAGCAATGCAACGAATTTGAAATTAAAGTAATTTTGAAATCAAATTTATAAGATCAAGCAAGTTAAATGCTTTCGAAGTACATAAAAATATGCCGGTAAGTGATCAAATTAAATCTCTCGATGAAGAAACATTTCCAAGAAAAGAAATTGTGGATGATTCTGTATATTTTGATATTCTCAATCCATGCTGAATGCCTATATATGCGTTGTTTTCCTTCTAATGAGTGTTTTGGAACGTGAGGACAAAATGGAAATTGGCCAATGATTATCAATTCCATTTTTGTTGTCCTGTTTTAAAGAGCAAAATACATACGGCGCTTGCTCGCGGAACTAACTATTGAAATACAGAACAATTTCCGCTCTACCGTTGAAGGTTTACATTTATTATTTCATTCACGGAGAATAGAACATTTTTATTTGCGATTGATTTATCATAGTTTAAAGCATTTTTTGTTTTCAAAAAAGGAATTTCATTTCAGTACTTTTGAACACGAAGAGACCTTGAAAGGTTCTCACCTGCGTGTACTGCGCCGCGAATCGAAGTAGGACTATATTTATATAACGTGAGGTTCGCATTTAAATATAATATATAGTGCTTGTACAAAGCTTACCGGCTGAAAACAACCACCGCCAGCTCCACCTTTGCCGAGAGCGGTTGTGCGAAGTATCGCCAAAGCCAAATGTCACCAATTAAAAGCGGCGAAGGATCATAAGCAACGTCCAATAATAGCGGCGCTGTCAGCGCCTTACGCAAGTTATTCCCTGGCATAAAACCACCTTGTCTGCAGACGTAAAATAGTACTTCTCTCAAAGGCGAAAGTAAAGGATACGTCCGGCATTGTATGAAAATATATGCTAATCGGATTCTTTTAAGTGCGTTTATTGCGCGGGCCGTGCGCCGTTCGCCAGGGGCCGCCGCTGCCGCCGTCTCTCTTTGAAGCCCCGGCGCGACCACCGCGCGCCGCAGGAAGCCGCGCGCCCTCCTCGCAGCCGCCGCCCGCCGCCGCCCCGCCCCCGCAGCGCAGTGGGCCACACGTCCGACTACGCGGCCAAGGCTCCGCACAACGCAGCGATTACTCCGTCTCATCCGTTACGCACAATCTATAAAATCAGCCAAACATATTCGGAGTAAAGGGTGAAGAATTCCCAACGCCGGCCTGGATGGAGGAGATGGTTAGAGCTTGTGCCAACTCACCGGCTCGGTCGGCAGGGTTACGGGTTCGAGTCCCGCCGTCGGCATGGTTGTTTGTCCCTGGTCTTTCTTGTATGTGCGTTGCCGCGGAAGGCCTTGTGAGTCTGCTGATCACAGACCGAGGAGCCCGCAAGTGTGTGTCTAGTGTGAAGTTATTATGTGTCCCCATGAGGGACATAGTGGGTACCCGGCGCGGATAGTCGAAATATCGGGATACTCCTAAAGCTGAAAAATGCCTCAGGAGGAAAGAAAAAGGGGGGAATTTGAGACGCGTTGTTTCAACCAAAATCTTGATCAAAATATAACTACTTTTAAGAAAAAAATATAATCACAAACAACGTAATCTTAACATCTTTATGTAGATTCTGTTTGCATGAAAAAAGGTCATCTGCATTCTATATTTACGAACATCCACTCATTACCATTACTCAATAAGAGACATGCGGGATGTATTTCAATATTTACTTAAATGATTCTAAGAACAAAGAAGGCACTAACGGACAAGGAATAATGTAAAGACTTCGTGGAAAAAGCAGAAAATAGTACTTTTCTCATACCAAATAACAAAAATCATTATAAGAATATTCTAATAAATGTAATTTGTGCCTTTGAATGTACAAATGATTCTTCGTAATTTCACTCTAAGGCAAATTATAACATATTGACGGATCTAGGTAATATGATGTGAATGAGTATTTATTATGGGCAAAGGTCACGCGAAAAATCCTCGTTTAACAAATGTGCCTATTTCGTTCTATAAACTCTAATGAAATGCACTTAAGTACGATATTTAACTGGGCAATATTATTTGAAAAGTAGTAGGGAGTTTTGCACGACATAGCACGCAGCAATCGACTGCAAACTTCTGTGCATGCGCAAATGCAAACTAATGATGAGAAATTGAACTTCGCATGAGCAGAAGATCGACACTGCAGTCAATGTCTTTAAAGCTTCGAGGTGCAAAACTCTCTAATTGCACCAACTTTAAAAAATGCACGAGAAAATGTATACATTTGTCGATCATTTTATTGTCCAAATATAGGTTTATTGTCCAAAACGGAGATTTTCCTTCATCCTTCCACCACCCCATTAAAGCATCCCTGTTACTAACAGAAGATAAGACACTCTTCCCCTATGAAATAGAAGTACCTCCGCAAAACGTGAACAAACAAAAAAAAGTAAAAACGAGCACCATTCTTACCTTGCGTAAAGGAGAACGATCCTTTAGCCTCTCAAAACAGTACTCGATTAACAAAACTAATTGCATGACAGAAGTAGCAGATTCGACTTTTAGTAACAACTTAAGTCCTTCGTCTGGATCGGTTGAGATATGAATTTTCTGACTTCATACAATAAAATTCCCTCTTGTCGAAATCCATTTGACAGAATTATAACAATAAATGGTAATAATAATAATAATAATAATAATAATAATAACAACAACAACATTAATAATAGTAATTTGTACTTGAGTGAAAAAATTCTACCAGTTCCATGGGTGACTTGCTACCGCGCACCGGCATGCGAATCCCCGCCGCATACACCGTGCGAGAGCGTGCCGCCACGGAGACGCTGCGCGCCCTTCAATTACGGGCGCTAGTTTAAGGCACCTTTGTATCCGCGCCAGGGCTCGCGTCCCTCGCCCCACCCCGCCCCGCCCCCGCAACGGCTGCCTCGCGGCTGCGGCTGCGGCTGCTGCGCCCGCGGCCGCTCCGTCCAACAGGCCAGCCGCCAGGCGACGCCCACGCGCTGCACACTCCTTCAAAAGACCGGTTCGGCAAACTCCGTGCACCTCGAAAACGCAGCATTTGCAAAGAAAGCGGAAGGCCCGACTCCTAATGGCCGGTGGTTAAAGAGAAAGATCTGCGGCCCGGGCTGCTTTTTGTGCGCGACGGGGGGCCACGCGTCCATCCGCCCGCCGCACCGCTCGCCACACCGCTCGCCACACCGGCCGCCAGATGGGCGACCGCGCGGCACCTGCCTGGGCTGGAGACGAGCGGGCCAGTGAAGAGTGCGACGCGCAGATTGCGCGGCCCGGCGCACTTGCGAGCAAAAAGGACGCGCGGCCGCGGGCTCTCGGGTTATTTCCCAAATGGCACCAGCGTTCGCCGTCAGGTTGGAGTGCACATGGCGCAGCTACTGAGACCCGCTCTCACGCGATACCAACCGTTCGACACAAGATATGAACGTTAACGCGCGCTTACACACGTGTGCTCTTCGACTCTGGGTTGAAAGCTGCAATGTCAGAAATTGAGACAATAAGTAAATATTGTTTGCTTCAATCCCCATGTATTTTATGCTTTTTTTTTTCAAAAGTTCTTCGTTAAGTTCGAGCGTTTATTTTCATAGTTTTGACATTTCAGGGCAATGATTTTGGGCAGTTTTCTTTGAACCTTTAAAAACTGAACATCGTGATTGAAACTCGATACTAATGGCTTCACCAATTACAAACTGCATAAGAGAAGCCGAAAGAACCAAACCTTACGGAGAGTCCTAGCCGCTTAATAAGTTTAAAGTCAAAAGGATCTAATTTTCTATATCAATTTCCTACAAAGAAACTAGAGCCACGGAATATAATTCATTAGTTACCAAAAAGAAATAAATGATGGATCTAATATTACAAAGCAAGAAGTTTAAATAAATACTCTATTCAGTGTTTTTAGCATTTAAAAAAATTAATTATGTGCTGGAGAAATCTCAAACACACATTTACGTTGAAAATGCGTGTGTTCTCAGAGTACATATTTGTGGGGGTTTTCTGGATTATAACAGATGCCACAGAATTAAAAGGGAACAAATGCCACTGAATGAATGCTACGGAGTGAAACGTGCCACAATAATACAGAAAAATGTGTTACAAACTTCATTGGCCAGGTATGCAGTGGCGGCGCGTGCTCTCAAGAAGTGGGGTTCATCAGTGGCGGAACGGGAGAACGGAGGACCCATGCGAGCCATGCCTCCCACCTCAATACTTGTTTGGAATTTTACTCAATTTATTAAAAACTTAAGGAGGATTGCGCAACATCCAACGGAGAACACCATACGGAGAACACATATCAAGTCGACAATTCTTAATTCTGTTTAATTAATTATTTCAAAAAGATTTATGAGGGGGAAATCGGAACTTGGACACCTGAGATTTTTTGAATACGCCTCAGGAGTTCAATAATGATCTCTGTCTGTTATATCGTATTTGTTTTGCAACATTCTGAGAAGGGAAAATATATTATTCTAGCTTTGAAATTAATTTGTAACAATTATGATAATTTTAAGAATGCTACGTTAATAGTATTTGGCCATAGTGAACCGGATCTGGAACATTCTTAAATTTATTTACATGATCATGAATTGACAATGGTGTTAAATTATGATAACGAAAATATCGAAAACGAAGGGAGAAAAAAATGTTCGACAAAGTGCATTCGCACCTAATCGCCAGCTCTTGCTTCGATACACACTGCAGAAACATTTTATTGAGTGTCCTTTTAAATATTCCTGAAATATATTGAGTCCGTACGATGTATTTTGTAACACAATTGCTCATGATTTTAGTAAATTTCTGGATGAGGTCGTTGCACGTTTTCAACTTGAGAAAGTATAAGCGGGTCCTCTCAACAGATATTTTATAGTACTATATTTTCTAGGTATTTGTAATCAAATGGTAAAAGCTCGTTTCTGTCTTTACCCATAATTCAACTTCATAAAGTAAAATAAAGACAAATGCTCAAGAAAGCATGCGCATATTGTACTCTGCACATGTCACATACAGTTTTTACTGTTGACATAATTAATAAATAAATATGTGGTTGCTGGAAGAGGCCTACTCCTCCTGAGGATTTAAGAGGATATCCCCTCATCTCCACTTTGTCCACAAAAATATTTCCTCTTCATTATACTTGCTTGAATTAAAATAGTAGTTTCATTAAACTCCTAGCCAATAATTGAAGAAAAAATAATGACTACCCTATACATGCAACATTAATCTGGCAGAGAACAACACAATGTAAGAACGTAACCACGTAGAATAATAACAATATAAAGGTCTCAAAAACTGGGTGGAGGCAGGTGGACCCTTCTCATCACTTCTTTCTTTTACTATAATAAAAATGAATGGCCTTTTCTCTCTCCCTTTCTCTTCCCAGAACAATATAATAGTGTTGCTTATGTAGATGGTGACAAGATCGGAGAAGCTGTTTCCACCGGGCTACTGTGCTGAATTGGAGCTATATGCTGCGACATGACCGACCAAACTGAAAAAATCTGCTACACAATACACTTCCATGTGCATACATAAGCTAAGCACCTATATCACCCACTGCAATCTGATAAGAAATTGATAATGCGATTTAGCATTGATAATATACGGCTTAACCCTACTGTTATGCTTTTCTTGCAACTTTAGTGAAGATAATGTCTTCAATTTTTAGTTATTCTTCTGCAATGGTTTAAAAAAAATTTTGAAAAATTATTACTGAACAAAAACTCTACACTATTTATCTTACAGCTGATACAATGCAAGACAACACTACACAAACACAACTAAACTATCACTCATTTTCAAATGTTGACCAAGGCACAACATCATGCATGCTTAACAAATGGCAGTGAACTGCGATTCTAATGTAAAATGTGATTGACAGATTTTTGGGAAATGTTTGATATCCCTGTTCCTAAGTATTTCCCTTTCTCTGTGGTAAACGTAAAAGAAAATGTTCGCTATATCGGTTGGGGATAGAGAACGGCAAAGATACCCGAAAGATCCCGATTCGACTTGCACTTACAATCGCTTGCGCTTCCCTTTGTACCTGAATTATTTTTTTTTAATTTTTATAACACCACTGTATAATTTTAAATTTTGTAACAAACTTTGTTCACATAATTTTGAAACGAGCATGCTGACACCTTTGAAGATCTTACGGAAAACAACATGAAATTCTAATTGCATTACTGCAAAATTTTAAGGTGAAAATTAGAACTAAAGATTCGTACAGCGTGCTCATACGGGCACGCGACGCAGAAAGGGTTTGCATAAAGCGATCTCTAGTATCCTCTAGGCCGCGCACGTCCCGTCTCCAAAGGCCCGCTCAGAGCTTAAACTCCAGAATGAACACAGGCGAGGGCACTGCGCCGCGCCGCGCTGCGCTCCACCAAACGAAATTTATTTTGCTTTCTAGTTTAGTGTCCAACCGAAAAGAAAAATAATAAATACTATTTACATCAACCATAAAACGTAATTAAAGCTGTAGTGCCAGCACGCGTTGTACATACAGATACGTCAAACGTATGATAGAATACCCAACATAGTTTCAACATTCCTAGACGCTCACCCGATAAAGATACGCACTCACTCATCTTCATTAAATAAAAAATATATTCCATTCCGTACCATTCATTCTCCATAATACCTATCACCGATTATGATGCCAAGCTTCAAATCAGTGGTCTCTCTTTACTCCTGCTCGAAGACACCAGTGTACAAACAACCATGATGTGTACACTAATTACATGCTCCACATCGTTCGACGTAGTCTTACTAGGTACGTGATGATACCTCACCACTACTTCGTTGGCATTCTATTTGTTTGAAAACAAATCCCGTTTCACCTATTCACAAAAAATTGCCGAAACTGAGACATAATAGATGCTCCTATTTAGCTTTCCCACCATCGTATTTTGATTTAAGCATTGTATGTAAGTTTGTAGTAACAAAAAATGATGTAGTGTATAGACTTTATTGCCCTCCATAATAATCATCAAGATAATAAATAAAATCTATTTAGACAGCATAATTTCCTCAATAAAGCACGCACTTGCAGTTGAAAAGACGCCATGGAAAAGTGAAAGGGCGTAGGCGCGCGTTGCCTTTAGGCCACGCGGCAACGGCACGCCCGGGGGCAGATGGCTTTTAGCGGCGCGATACGCGATGCCCATCGAAAGGCTTCCCGCCCGCGCCCGCGCCCCCGCCCCACCCCTTGCGGTCGGCGTGCGAGGGACGCACGGTCCCCGCGCACGCAGCGGCAGCGTAAGGCGTTCACCGGCGCCGCCCCCCGTCGCGGTTTCGGGGGCACGCCGGCTGCAGCGCCACGACGCCGCCAGTTCCCGCCCGCGCCTCGGCCACGCGTGCGCCCGTCTCCCCCCGCGCTCCCGCACGCCTTCTCGCCCCCGCCCGCCCCTCCGCGTCCTCGCCCCCGCCCTCGCCCCCGCCCCCGCCCTCGCCCCCGCCCGCCCTCCGCGTCCTCGCCCTCTCCCCCGCCCCCGCCCCCGCCCTCGTCCCCGCCTGCCCCTCCGCGTCCTTGCCCCAGCCCTCTCCCCTGCCCCTGCCCCCGCCCTGGTCCCCGTCCGCCCCTCCGCGTCCTCGCCCTCGCCCGAACCCGTGCCCGTGCTCTGCGCCCCGCCCTCGCCCCGCCCGCGCTCACCCGGTGGCTGCTGCCTCCGCTGCTGCCGCGCGCAAGGGCTTCGCTCCATCCCCGGCCGTGTGCTGCCGCTCGGGCGCGCCCCGCCCAGTATAGCCCTCCCCTCTCCATCCTCGCCCCGCCACGCGCCCCTCGCCCCTCTCCCCTCCAGAACATCACTGCCGCCGTGCGCTCTGCCCCTGCCGCAGTTCTTCCACTGCCACGCCTCTCGCTGTACCACCGCTAGCGTCTTTCCCTCCCGTATTGGTCTCCGATCGTATGTTGAATGTCCATCGTCGCGTTCCTGCGTCACACATCACTGTGCTTTCAACGTTCCTCGTAGTCTTCGCTCAATCGCTTAACTCCCTTACCATCACCATCACCACTCCCGTCCCCGTGACCAATTCCTAGTTGGCCGAGTCGTCCCCCGTTCCCGTTGCAGTGCCCGTCTCCACTGCTGCCGGTCGCGTTTCCGCCTCCGAGCTCCGCCTCCGCGCCCCTCCTCCGAGCCCCGCCCCGTGCCCCGCCCCCTTCGCCCTTTCCCCAGCGCGTTGGTCGCCCGCTTGCCTCCGCTGCCCCCGCGCTTCGGCCTCCACCCACGCCGATCGGACCGTCGCGACCGCCGCCGCCCCCGCTATCCCCGCAGTCTGCCTTTCATCAGGCCAAAACCACGGTGCGCGGGTTGGGGAAAAATTTTCGAGCTGATTGCACCGCCCGAATAGCGGGACAGCGAAAGGAATGTCGCGCGGTGAATAAGCAGAACGCAGTCGAAAAAAGTGAGCGCTTCGAAACGCCCAGTGAAACAGAAAGGGACGTGGCAAAAATGTGCTGGAAAATCGAGTTGAAATTGAGGTTTTTTCCTCACATCTGGGATGAAACGGCTGCACTTGGCGGCGCAAAACAGGGTGATTTTCCCTTGGGATGTCGTTCTTTTGTGGTAGGATGTATACTTTTTTCGAGGATTTGCGGTAAATATAGAATAAGCCGTTACTATGCCAACATGCGAATTTCACATGCAAAAGCTTCCATCTGAACTAGTTTTGGGAGCTTCGTTTCCGCCTCGAACAAATTAACCGCAATCATCACGAACACATCGGTAGTCCGCAGAACCAGGGTCACATTTAAAAAATGTCATTTTGCTGGACTACCATTTTATTCAGAGCAGTACCATTTACGTCACAGCCTAGGGAAAAGAGTGTTGCTGTACATTCCAGCTATTCTATGAACTACCTTTAGTAATTTTTACTACTAAAGTAGACTCTTTTCTATACAAATTACATCATTTAAGTCACAAATAACTATTTTTGAGGTACTACTTTACTGCTCCGAACTGGCAATATGAAGCGTTAAATTTACACTACCACTGACTAACTTCATTTCACACTATTAATATTTGGAAGAAGTGAAAAATGAGTTTGAAAACTGAAACTGTTGAAAAAGTAATTAAAACTCCGTCGAGAATCTCCAAATATGACCAGCAGACTTTTTCTACAGTTATCACGAGTAAAATAATAACAAAGTTATGTGATTTCGGGTTAATCCTGCCTCTTATTGGGTAAGCCATCTAATGTCCGGGTAGGCCGCCATATTGCTAGCTATTAGCTATTTGGAAGCGTAATCGGGGCCTGACGAAAACATAAGGTGTAAGTATGATTGACATTTAATGCTTATAACTTCTTATGACTAACCATAATTGCAGGTAAACCTATTTTTAAGGGTTGTTGTGTGGAAGAACTTTATCAAACATTTTTCACCGCACAAAATGTTTATTTTCTCTGTACCACATTGCATTTTTTCTCTTTTACGAAATGTTCCAGTCTCAAAACAAAATTATCTAATTTAATATTGTATTCTGTAATACGACTGTCAAGTTTAACTAAATGTGTGACCCTTACTTTTTACTAACTAAAAATAGTGGCTTGGAAAGGTTTCAGTGGATTCAATGTTAATGAACTGTAATCACGAATCGAAACGCGTTGTTGTCGCATACAACGCTCTGCAATGTTAAATGTGAAGATTGTTACTCGCTAACTCCACCGTAATGACCGGCAGTGGCGCAACAACGATAAACGTGCTTAGTTAAGTTTCCGCGCACTAATGCACGTTTAATACTGATACGCCGGGCTGTTTTTAAATACGTCCCGTATGTAATTACGAGGAATTTCAATGCATTATGAACCACTGTGATACGTTCCACCTATTTATCAGCCCAAATGCGAAGGCAAGTAAAAATATAAATGCTTTGCATCACTATCTCGCGGTTGGGCACCTGAGGCGCGAATAAACCAAAATTTCCTAATCTTTAGCTAAGCTTCATGCATTATAAAATGTATGTTGGTGAAGATTATTTTATATTATGTAAAAAAGGAGGGGCAAGTTGACAGAACTAGGGTGACGATTATTTAAATCATCTGATTGCAAATCCAACGGAGGCGAATTTTAGATTATGGTTAAATGGTCGAATTTTACCACTGTCTCGAGAAGAATTCTAGCGGACGGCTACTCTGATCAGTAGTTTTCCATGGATTTCCCCATCAATACCAGGCGAATGTCGGAAAAGTAACTTAGCAAACGGTCTTTCCTTCCTCGTCCTTGTCCTATTCTATTACGCACATACATTCATGTATTACAATACCACACAAGTCGGAAGACCAGTCGGGAGCTTAGAGCTTGTCCCGCCTTGGTTGCTTCCCATCAGGCAGAGATACCTGGAGGAGAAAATACCCCCAAGGCTCACACATAGGTCGGTACTGGATCTCATATTCTAGCAAGAGAAGAACGAGGCCACCTCCCGGAATAACACTTGCACAGCATGAACGATTAGAACTGACGCACCCAGAAACTAATTATTCAATCAATATTAATAAATATAATTTCTAAAATTAATTATATAAAAATTTTTTTATTTGTAAAAAAATGCCTATTCTTAAATGCCTATATAATACAAGCAATTCTATATTAATATTCACGCGTTAATGTAACTATGCATAATTTTTAATAATTATATAAAGTATCATAATAATATCATTAATAATATCTAAAATTTCCTGATTAATCATAGGTCAGTAGGTCTGTGAACAGTTGAATAATGTGAAACATCTTATTAATGAAATTCAATGAAAGCAAATCTTATTAGTTTTATTTTTAAACAATTCGCGAGTGTCTCCATTCTACGTAGAAAAAATGTTCCAGACTCTTTTTAACTGCACATCTGGAGATGTTGGACTGTGAAATTAAATGAATTTTCTAATGCCAAGTTCACTATTTCTCCAGTACCTGAAGTACACAATATTTTTCATATTTTACAGTAAAATAGAAAGCCGTTAATTAAAGTATACTGCTCGACATTTTTACATTCATATTAACACATAAAATTTATAATGCTAGTGCCTGCATTGCTCGTTCCAAATATGTATAATACGGCATATGCAATTGTTTGGTTTTTAGATTTATCTTGAAAACGTTAGAAAAATAAGGAAATTTCCCTCAGAAAAATATTTTTAGTAAGATATTTAACAAAAAGAAGAAAAGACAGGAGGGGAAGAATTCGGTGGAATGGTTATTCATTATTGCTGACTTCACAGTTGTAAAATAGAGAATTCCAAGAGACGAACACCCGTCGTGGGTTTCTCCTCGTTCCTCATTATCAAAAGATACAAGTAAGTGTAGATAATGCACCATTACACACCATTTATTTTGTTGGTGTCCCACATCAATGAGAGCCAATGTAATTTGTTCGTAATCCAATTTTAATAATTTATGTTCAGAAGAAGAATATGTGTTTACTTTCAAAAACATTTTTGGGAGAAAAACTAAGTAGTGAATAATTTAGAACATTAAATAGTTTAACATCGATTATTTTCTTAGTAATTTATCATAGAGCAAAAGTCAAACAAACATCAAGACCGGTTATTTCAGAGAAGCAGAAGCAGAAATTTCTCATTCCTTTTATACTCCGTCGAAGCCATTTGATTGATAAACAAGACTGATACAGAATAATTTCCATGCACTAACTTACCAAACAGCACACCCTTGAGCCAATGGCATCGAACGTATGGGCACTCACCTGGAACAAGACAGAGTAGCAGTCAAACAATCGACCGAGCAAGTCCGTTAAAAGCTTGGCCGCAAATGTATCTCGCGGCCTGTTAACGAGCGACACGACCTGAGGCTCGCAAAAAAGCGAAGCTGGAAAAGCGCGGAAGACGCGAGCGCGTCGCTGACCCAATTCCTTCGGGCGGGGAGGGGGCGCGTATTCTCACGCGCACCGCCAGCGCTGGCGCCGCCGCCGCCCACGCCGCCGCCGCCGCCGCCACCGGCTGCACGGAAGGCACGTGTGGCGCGGAACGCCCGGAATCCGGCGCCGCTGCAGTCCCCCAAGCAGAAAGGGCAGCGACTGTATAGCTCACTTATTCCTAAAAGGCGTGTCTCAAGCTTTCTATTTTTATTTTTATTATTTTTTTATTTCTCCTATTTAGAAGCGTTTGTGAGGTACCGCACATTATTCGTGAGGAAGAAGGGCGTATTCTATTTTGAAACAGTCGAAAATCACCCAAGAAAGAAGACGTTTTTCGTATCTTATGTGGAAGGCATTTATTGAAATGCTCAAAGCCAACAGTTTTAGTGTTCTGAGATACGCCTTTTAGGCTTAGGAGTGCAGAGCAGCATCCCCCTGGTGCTGGTGCTGCCGTCATGCCACACCAGGTGCAGAACGGAAAGCGCGTTCCAATGCACGGGGACGCACGTACGAGTATCTCATTCCTTGCAGTTCGAAGAACACGCAAGGCATGAATATGTTCAAGACTATTAGAGCCTGTGCTGAACACCGTAGAGGCAGGGGAAAAGGGGCATTTAGTCATAGACTTCAGCAAAACCGACGTATCTGATGAAGTGTTAACCAACAAACTAATCTCATTAAAAGATATTGTTCGTTACTCTAGCTGAAAACTAAAAGGAAAGTAATATATTCTAACTAATTTTCAGCAGACAAAGTTGTTTTTATTTTTCACGATGTAAATTAAAACCTTGTACGTAACCATTTATTTAGGTGTTTCATGGGCATTAAATACTATTTTATTTTTAAGGACTGTGTTAAATTTTACACATCCTTTCCTTAATCCGTACATTTTGTAATGAAAATAGTTCAGTTCTTATTAAATTTCTCAGTGCGATTACGTTTGGCAGCAATTACGATTAGTTACTCTGAGTTAATGATTCTAGAAATGTAACGACATGACATGACAATACGAAAATAAAGAAAACAAGTTTGTTACAACCAAGCAGACGAACAAAACAACTGAAAATTACAAAATAAAGAAGTTTGAATTACACATCAGAAGGTCGTTTTCCAATGCTGATAGTTTATATTATTCAGGGGTAGCATTTCTTGTTATCAAATGTTTTTACGAAGGCTCCATGCTCCCTTTATTCATAATTCATATATTGTGAGGAAAGAGTGTAGGTTCCTGGCGCTTAAGAATGAAGGAGAATGTTATGCCTCATACGAACGCTTAGAGTCTTTACTGTTTCTCCTTAATAAATATTTTTTAAAACGCAATTCATGTTTAAATACTTGCTAGGTGAAAAATTGTTCTGCAAAACGGAAAATTGATAGCAAGCATAATGTAATGTTAAATGTGAGTACATTTTACAGAAATTAGTCATAAACAAGTAAAATCTTATTTTGTTTGTCCTGTAATTTCACATCCCCGAATATTTCTAGAAGTCCAAACGTTCATTATCTAAAAGCGTAAACTTTGAAGAACATTCATAAAGATAGTAGAGCGGGAGAGGTATTATCTGCAACGGTACGTTGGTTTACGCTGCAACAGAAACACCAGCGACAGAGCACGAGAGGCCGCCGTCTCCAATAAGAATGAGAGAGGGTCCGATGCACCGCCTTCGACTGCGTCGAAGCGGTTATGATGGCGGTATCGAGCTTCGTTGGAGGCAACGCCACTCGCGCCGCCGGGGGCAACGCCCGGGACAGTCGCGATTGTCATGGCAGCGGCAACGCCGTGATCTACGGCGCAGCATCGGCAACATGAGCAGCAGCAGCCGGCGCAGCGAGGGCGAGGGCGAGGGCGAGGGCGAGGGCGAGGGCGAGGGCGAGGGCGAGGGCGAGGGCGAGGGCGAGGGCGAGGGCGAGGGCGAGGGCGAGGGCGAGGGCGAGGGCGAGGGCGAGGGCGAGGGCGGGGGAGGGCGGGGCGAGGGCGAGGGCGAGGGCGAGGCGAGGGCGAGGGCGAGGGCGAGGGCGGGGGGCGAGGGCGAGGGCGAGGGCGAGGGCGAGGGCGAGGGCGAGGGCGAGGGCGAGGGCGAGGGCGAGGGCGAGGGCGAGGGCGAGGGCGAGGGCGAGGGCGAGGGCGAGGGCGAGGGCGAGGCGAGGGCGAGGGCGAGGGCGAGGGCGAGGGCGAGGGCGAGGGCGAGGGCGAGGGCGAGGGCGAGGGCGAGGGCGAGGGCGAGGGCGAGGCGAGGGCGAGGGCGAGGGCGAGGGCGAGGGCGAGGGCGAGGGCGAGGGCGACGGCGACGGCGACGGCGACGGCGACGGCGACGGCGACGGCGACGGCGACGGCGACGGCGACGGCAACGGCGACGGCGACGGCGGCGTGGGCAACGGCAGGATCGGAGGCGGCGCGCCTGCCTGGAAAGGAAGCTGTCGGGGTCGGGAGCGGGGTCAGGTTCGTCGCCGCCGCCGCAGCCACCGCCGCCGCTGCTGCTGCTGCTGTTCTTCCAGTCTGGAGCGGCGGCAGCGCAGCGAAACGCGCGAGGAATCGCCAACTTCGTCTCCATCTCCACCGTCCCCACCGCCGCCGCCGCCGCCGCCGCCGTCGCGGACGCCACAAGCGCGGCGCACGCGCTTGGAGCGCAAGCACGGACGCCGTCCGCGCCTCCGCGCCATCGTCAGCCCCGCGCCGCCTCCCCGCCGCCGCCGACTGGAAGAACAGGTTGGGCTGCTCCGCAGGTCCGGCTTAATGAACATCATGGGCCAGTCGAAACGTCCCGTCCGTTGTAGGCGGCTCTCCCTTTGTGCGGCCGCTGTGCACGTACCGAATGCCGCCGGCCAAGTATGCGGCTGTGGCAGCGGAGGTGGAGGAGGCGGCGGAGGCGGCGGAGGCGGCGGAGGCGGCGGAGGCGGCGGAGGCGGCGGAGGCGGCGGAGGCGGCGGAGGCGGCGGAGGCGGCGGAGGCGGCGGAGGCGGCGGAGGCGGCGGAGGCGGCGGAGGCGGAGGCTGCCGCCAGCCAGCGCCCGTCGTCAGGCCGTTCGCCGCACTTCCCCAGGCTTTGCCGCCAGGACTCTTGAGCGGCAACCATCGCGTCGGAGAACAACGCGCGTTTCCGCATCTCTGGACGTTCATCCGGCATCATCCAGCCTCGTGCACTTAGACTCGACGCGTAACAGACATAACGCACCGCACAAAACCACTTCGCCAAGATTAGTGGAATCTGACGCGTTCCACACTAGCTGAAGGATCGCAGCGCACCACAGTGATAATCAGCTTCTAGTACGAGGCCATGACGTAAAGGCTCAGGAAACTCGGATTAGCTCGTCTCGACAACCAGGATTGCGTGTAGTCATTGCAATTCAGCGTGAAGGCGGATTTCCATGCAACACGAGACGCTTTTATTTCCTCCCACCTTCAAAAATTGTCAGTTCCCAATATTACTAAAATGTTCATTGAAACTCAATGTTTATCCAACGTCACCTTCAACTATGTATCAGAATTAATCTTCGACCACTGTCATTCACAAGGAATGCAATTCCATAGGTAACCCCATCATTGGAGTCAACGTGGAGGAGGAACTAGTACTAAGGCAATACAACACAACCCAGCAGGAGACGAATGCAGCTGAAGAAGCTTGTGCCGTCTCGAGCGTCACTACATCTCGCACCGCGCGACGCCATCCGGGGTCATGCCGCACCGAGTGGGCGTTTCTTCGACGCACAGGGACCGCGCTCGCGCCGCCCCGCCCCCGCCCCCGCCGCCCACCAAGTCTGCCACCCGCTCGTATGGAGCGCCACGCTCGTTGCCCCGTTTGAGTGGCGTGTGGCGATGAACCTAATTGGCAGGCCGAGGGCGGGCGAGGGCGGGTGAGGACGGGCGGGCAGGAGGGGCGGACGCGGCGGGGCGGGGCGGGGATGCGCGGTGTGGGGCGCGGCGAGGCGGGGCGAGGCGGGGCGAGGCGGGGCGCGGGAGGGCTGGAGTAATGAGCGTTCGCGATTCGCCCCGGGATTGAAGGGCGCAGCTTCTCTAATTAGGAGTCGGTGCGTTAAATGCTGCGGTGCGGAGGATCGGTGGCTGGCGGGGTGCACTCCGCTCCACTCCACTCCGCTCCGCTCTGCTCTGCTCTGCGCCGTTCCTCCGCGCTCCGCTTCTGGATGCTCCAGTCCGCGACGCCAGCGCGTCCCCACCCCTCGTCGCCACCCCTCCGCCCGCGCCCGACGTCTGCCTTCCTAATTCAGTTACCTTCTGTCGATGATCGCTACCTTAAATTCAATCGCTAAAAATTCGGTAAGGAAGATCTTTAATGGACGCCATTGGAGCCGTCAGGACGGGAGAGAAGAGGTGGGGCCGGCGGAGGCAAATGAAGGGTTTGGCCGGGGACAGAAGAGAAGTCACGGCCGAGACACAGCAGGCACGGCAGCGAAACGAGCGGACACGCTGGCATGCAATGGGCCAAAGAGGCAATGTGAAACTCCTGCCACTAGAAGGTTGCCTTTGATGGAATCACTAAACACATTCCTATTCAATTAAAGCAGTGAATCTCAACCTTCAGACTCCGGATCAGACAGAGACGTGCTCTGGGTCCATAGTGCTACACGGAACTGAAATTTTTTAAATTGAGCTTTTTTGGGGGGCGGCATAAATTCAAGGAGGAACGATTTATGATATTGATAACTAATTCGATATGTTAATATTGCATAAGTCATCGATAATTAGTTCAATAATCAATATTTATTACATGTGATGAAAAGCTCGAATTCAAATGTATTTTTATAAATGCAGAAGTGGTCGCAAAAGTTTTGTGAATACTTTCCAAAACGTGGCCAAGTCGTTCTTAAATTGGAAAAGGATGACAAAAATTGTATGAAAATCATCAAATTGTTAGTTCTTGCAGTCGGCAATGGGATACTGTCTCAAAAACCGCAATTATTTAGAACTAAAAAAATATTGACTTTTTTGCTTTGAAAGTTTTTCTGTATCACCTAAAACTTTGTTTTTGAGCGAACAACAGTGATATAATGCATTGCATATTTTTTTGTAATATGAATTTAAATAACTATGGCACCCTAATCGACAGGAAATATTTCGTTTCCTGAGATCACAGTCATGAGTCGATGCTGTGGGTCAACTCCACTTAAGTGCCAAATCGACGTCTTTGCCATTGACAGGTTTCACTCATTTTAGAATGTCTAACTTGTACACATGTTTCGAAAGTTTTGCTCAAGTCGAGATACAATATTATGATTAACAGAGAGTCTTTCATGAATCGATAAAAAGGTCGTCAAAGCTAGAATGTCTATTGGAGACCTAAATTATATACTTCATTACATGCTATTATTCTTGGAGAAGTAATTTAATATTTTTTCTCGAATATTCAACATTGACACTAGTTTAGTTTATACTCCAGTATAATACTCCTAAATGACAATAATGAAAGTTTTCGTTTAAAGAATTACACAGTTATTAGTACCATTGTTTTATTATGAAATACACATATAGTTCGAACAAATAAGCACGTGTGTTTCAAATGAACTGACATTTGTATAAATATACAAAGAAAATATGTACAGGAGTTCCAGAGGTTTTAACAACAACCATTACTGTTGCAAAGCACACTCGAACTATTATGAATTATGATTGTTACCTTAAAAACAATAAGGTATACAGACCTTTTCACCTTTCAATAAAAAATACATTTCTACCAACAAATGTTAGGAACATGAGAGCGTTTACCGGTTATAATGAGTATCATGCAGCTTATTAATCGTCTTCCGAGGGAGTTTCCATGGAAGCGCCGAAGTGGCAGCAAGTTTCCAAATTCCTGAGAGCAGAACCTGCAGAACACTGGAACATTTTGAATCATTTGGGGTGTTACACTTAAAAGTCGAAATATGAAAGAAAATCTGAACACAGAAAAACTTGATGAACGCCTTGTCGTGGAAAGTTTAATAAAGAACTGTATCGTACGGATATAGAATAATTGTTATGACGATGGCAACAGTTGGCCTTTACAATATGATTGTAGACATTCATAGAAATTATAGAAATGTATTAATGAATCACTTTCAAAATAAAGTTATCATCAGAAAACGTCTGATATTTACTGGCGATGAACATTCAAATCACTGAATACTGAAGATCGAAATTTGAAAATTTCTCATTTTCTGTCCTGTTGTATACTAAGATATTTATTGCCTATGTAATGGCTAAAAGTCCGAAAAATGAATAATGTTAGGAGCAGCCGGTTAATTCGCCCATAACCGTTTCCAGACGGTTTGGATAAAGCTGAATGCCATTGTACAGATCGTTGCAGACATAGTACGAGAAATGTTGGTAATAGCTACACGACTCTGGCTAAAATGAGGTGATTCTCCCAGTTTCAAGCATAGTCTGTGTTCACGAGAAGTATTTTGGCAAAAAATGCTTGGGAAGTTATGAACTGTACCGGCTCAGGATTATTTCATTTAAATGGCAAAGGTCGCTCCAACTAGGAAACACGTAGCAAAAAGTCAACTGGGATATGTAATTGGGTTAGGTTAAGTGGTTTTGTGTAAACAGAAATTAACGTGTGATACGGTGAAATTCGAAACTACTTCTCACTCACTAATCTTACGAACTTCCCACCAGCGGTCTCATTCCCATTTTATCATGTACTATCTGCTATTCCTCGCCACTACAACGTACTTCTCCAACCCTAGCCACCCCGTATTGGCTAATATGCATTGCATCCGGTTTACGTTCAAAATATGCTTAGTAAATATTTTTATTCTTGAATTTACCCATTTTTAATAGAGTTCATTAGCCGGCTAATTCGCGAATTAGACCTATCAGGAAATGTAGACATAACATGTACGTATCTATATACATTTCTTCCCAGTACCCAACCGTTTCACTAGCAATATTGAACAGTCTTTTGTATTTCTAAATCATGTTTCATCAATTGGATCTACTATCCTTTCTTTCACGAATAACAGGAATGAATGTATGATTTTATTGTTAATAAATGAAACGTTCATAGACTTTTGGGGCCTCCATAATTTAAAAGGACGTGTATGTAAACTAAGAGCAGCGTTCAGAAATTTGTTGTTACTTTACTGGGTGCATACACACACACACACACACACACACACACACACACACACATATATATATATATATATATATATATATATATATATATATATATATATGGAGTTTATAACATTTGTCCAGAAAGTAGAGCGTTCCAGATAAAATTCCAATGTTAAATTTTCAAATTAGACCAAGTATAAATAGATAGTCACATCAGAAGAATAAAGTAACATTCCCACTCGTCGGGTAAAGAGACTCGGAGAAGCAGTCACCGGGTTAATTGACAAAAATAAAACGTATTTCCCTTTCTAAGAGTTCTTTCCACAAGAGTTCTCTTCGTTACAAGAGTGGTTCGAGAGGTTTTGCGTGTTTAAAGACAAAACAGAAAATCTGAGTTATTTCAAGCCCTTTCGAAGTGACAAAGGCTGAACAAGCCAGTCTCTTTAAAAACCTTTTCCAGTATGCCTCCCCATATCTCTCCGTGTAATACATGAAGAAGTTAGAATATTGAAAGGCAACTTACCATTATTTTTTTACAGTCTGACAGGTTCATATTTTTCGCATAACTTAAAAATTCTTATAAAAATTTTTGTGTTTTTTAGTATCAAGGTCTTCATTAGTTATGTTTTCCTAGAACACCAAAAATTAATCAGTGGCTCATCATTAATTTAAATCGAATTTCACAGTCGAAAATTGAAGTAAAAAGCGATCTTCAAGGGTTATTGGATACAGAACTAGTTAAAAGAATTAAGCTCTTTAAAACAATAGCAAATCTCATAATGTCTCAACACATTTTCTTCGATTTTTTTAAATCTAGAAAATTTTACATTGTTATTTATTCGAGTAGTATTTTAGGAAGGAACTTCAAATATGAGTTCTGCCAGTTATACAAAAGTTATTTCCTGTAGTTATTCGAATTCTATATTTATTATAGTTTGTAACACATTCATCTCTAAAAATTAAAATCCAATATACTTCGTAGACTTTTAAAGTAATATAATATTTTTAAATAATTGTATGGTTCTCCAGTTACGCATACACACCAATTCAGTCATTATCCGTACTTCATTGCACTAATATCTTACAACACATTCGAACAATCTTCGAAAGAATGAGTAAATTAAGCATCCGCTTACATACTACTTGGAACGATTCAAACGATTTAGAAACTTGTGATGCTACAACAGCACACATATGTTCTCGCAATATTGTTAATGCTTATGTAATATTATGTGACAATTTCTGTCTTACACTTCGGATACTATTTGAAAAATTCTTAAACAAACGAAGCGTGAAAAATACAATTTTTAATTTAAAAGATTAAACGAAAATAGCTTTCTGCATTAAATACAGTCTATTCACGTTATAATAACGGGAAACAATGGCGGCTGTCACTACCGCGTTATTGCCAAGCCGGCGTTGCCAAATCAACAATAACCCCTGGATTCGTTTGGCATACACATTTTTATAATCGGCATTTTTGATCTCGTTAGCAACAAATTGCAAATTGATAGAAAACGTAATAATTAAATATAATATTATTATATTTACGAAAAATAATCGTTTTACACGAACTCATCAATCCCGCACCTTAGAATGCTAAGCGAAATTATCCATTCGTTTTCATATTTAACTCAATTAAATGACGCAATTTAAAATATATCTAATACTTAAATAATATTAAGCATAATTTTTCTTTTGAAAATTCGAATGTGTGCCTCCAAGCACTTCTCAAATTACATTTATAGAGTGACTGGGCGCTGCTCTCTCTCTCTCTCTCTCTCTCTCTCTCTCTCTCCTCTCTCTCTCTCTCTTCCTCTCTTTCTCTCTTTCTCTCTTTCTCTCTTTCTCTCTTCTTCTTTCTCTCTCTCTCTCTTTCTCTCTCCTCTCTCTCTACGCAGCGTCGCCATCCAAGCGCGGGAATTTACCATTTCGATTTCTTTTTCCAATTTTGGAAAATACAGAATGCGCCGAAAATAGGACCAGGACCACTTTCTTTACCGTTCTTTGTACGTGAAAAATACAGTACTTTCAGACGTGAAAAATATTTTAAGAAAAATATAAGCCGTTTCTCAGAAAATAATTGTTTAAAATTTTAAAGTTGCTTGTTTCACGAAAAATCACGCAAGAACATCCATATATTTAAAAAATTGAAAATAACGTTATTTGCAGACCTGTTTTGATGAACACATTTAGTTAAGAAAAAAATCTTCAAAATTGAAGTTGTAGGAAGACGCCGAAAAAAAATTGAACTTTCGCAATCTTCAAAAACTCAGGGATTTCAACGAAAATGAGAACTTAAACCATTCTCTTAAGCGTCCTTTACGCTTAAGAGAATGGTTACAGTGAAGTGTTACACAAGTTCAAAATTTAATTTTAAAAAATGATGTTTTTGAGAAAAAAATTGTTTAAAAAATTAAAAATTGCGTACATTTTACGCAAAATTACGTATAAAGTACTCAATTTTCTTAAATATTGTACATGGCCTTATTTTTAAATATGTTTTTAAAGGATAAATTTCATTCAGGCAAAAATCTGTCTTCAATATTTTAGTTGTAGGACGCCGAAAACCAATTGAACTTTTGCAATTTTCGAAAAATCAGAAATTTAAATGAAAATGAGTTCTGCGCCATTCCTTTAAACGTCCTTCATGCTATCCAACAACAAAATTTAATGAAAAACATTAGTGCCTACTTTCTAAAATTTTGAAAATGCTTCATTATAAAGTACCCCCCAAATTTAAAATGTCGGTTTCAAATTCAAACGAGAGAACCCACATATGTCACGTAGGTGAGAAAATATAAATTTTGGTGAAAATCATGCTTACGCTGTAGTCGCAAGTGTTGTTCACAGATGGACAGACGAACAGACGGACGGACTAGTGGAGAAACGTTTTGCCGTCGATCTATTTTTGGGTACCAAGGACCCACAAAATATGGATCCTGTCACAACGTGTGAGAGGAAGTAATTTACTATACATAAGAATAATATTTATCCACTTTTTCGTTTCCAAGACCCAGCAATAAAAGTTTTCTGTCGAAAATTCGCCGTTTTTTCCGCAGCATTTCAATACTTTCTTCATACTACGAAATCAAGAGTGAGGAAGAAAAAAGCGCACGAACGTAACGACAAGTAGAGGAGTCAAGTGACGCAGATTTTGTTATTGAACTCTGAGTGTAAGAGGCTGGGGTTTAGCAATAGGCTGAGACAAAAAAGTTTTCCTGCAAAGATGGCAAACCAACACACACTGTAGTCGTACGGGTGGCCACTATTTCAGGAAGAGATGGAAAAGGTAAAACTTAAAGCCAAAAATGCATTGAGAGTCCCCAAAGAGCGTCACATTTTAGAAGAAGAACACAACGGTGCTAGAAAACAAAATATGATTTCAACGTGAGCTTTCACTTGATTGTTCTTCATTAGAATAACTGAATAGTTAAATATTTAATTGAAATTAATTGAATTGAATAATAAAATGTAAGCTGAAATCATGTTTTATTTTCCAGCAACTTTACGCTCTTGAGTGATACTTTTTGACGAATCCTACTGCAGTATTTGTGGCATCTCCGCGTACCTTCTTGCGCGCTCCTGCGTCACTACCCAGCGACCAGAATTGGGAAGGAATAAGGATAGGGGTAGGGTTTAGGGCACTTCACAGGAGTTGAAATAGACCTTCTGAAGCAGCTAAACTCGTCTTGTTGAAACAAATTTCTCACGAGATTGTCCGGGAATCGAACCTCGATCTCTTTGGCAAAAGGCGAGCGACTTCGCTCTTGAGCCACGAGACAGCCAGATCTAGCAGATCTACCCAGATCTAGCACGAGACAGCCAGATCAGACAGAAAGATCTAAGAGCTGCGAAATCAAAATTAGTTTTTACATATATTTTCCAAAATGTTGCACGAAACAATAATGTATAAACAGAATGAACACGCCACCAGCGAGTTCAAACATTTATTAACAGTTTTCGCGAACGTCTGACCCATAAGGATGTCCCAAATCATTTCGCCGATATTTAATCACGAAAAGTTTTGATTCACAAAAGTGGTTGGAAGACGCATAAACTTTCAACTCCTTTGACGAAGACGCAAACGAATTTCTCTAAGAATTCCCGAGCATCCCTTGACTCCTAGAGTTTCTACGACTGCATCTTATTACGGAAAAGAATGGTGAAATTCGTGTACAAATCGTTTCAGAATTCATTGAAATAGATAATTCTCTTTTCTCGAGTTCTTCTCATCCACATCAGAAAGTTAATTAGTATTCATTGCAAATACTCTTATAAAACAAAGTTAGAATGCAAACAAAAATCTGACAGGCTATTCCACATTTGATTAAGAGAGCGTTTTTAGAGAATGCGCGTAAAATGGTCGGGGAAAACAATAAGAACAATTTGTACTATTCAAGTATTTACATGACAAATTATTAATAAGCGATATGGATATTTGAATATACCTAACATTGATGGCAGTACACGTAGTGAAAGCGTACTCAATCGATACAGATCCGGCGGAACTCTCTCTCGAGAGAGAGAGCATCGATATGGATGTATTTCCCAAGACAGAGTATGCGCTAGCGGCCTGGCCGGTAGCAGCGGCAGAGTCTCCGAGAAACTGCGGCCCGCACCTAGACACAGGTCCAGGCCATCACCGCCACGAGTTGCCTCCCCTTTGGCCAGCAGCACCAGACTCCGCGTCGTCCAAATATTGCTGCAGCTTGGATAGCAACCGCCACCTCCACCGTCTTCCCCTTCACCTCCACTTCCCGCTCCCGCCTCCGCTCCCGCCTCTCCCGCCTCCGCTCCCGCCTCCGCTCCCGCCTCCGCTCCCGCCTCCGCTCCCGCCTCCGCTCCCGCCTCCGCTCCCGCCTCCGCTCCCGCCTCCGCTCCCGCCTCCGCTCCCGCCTCCGCTCCCGCCTCCGCTCCCGCCTCCGCTCCCGCCTCCGCTCCCGCCTCCGCTCCCGCCTCCGCTCCCGCCTCCGCTCCCGCCTCCGCTCCCGCCTCCGCTCCCGCCTCCGCTCCCGCCTCCGCTCCCGCCTCCGCTTTCGCTCCCGCCTCCTCCTCTGTCGCCGCCACCGCCTCCGCCTCCACCTCCATTGTCACGTTCGCCTCCAACTCCGCCTCCACTCCTGCCCCGCCTCCGCCTCCACATCCGTCTTCGTTCCCGCCTCCGCCACAACCTCCGCTCTGCCTCCGCCCGAGCCAGAGTCTTTGCCACCGCCGCCACCCCCGTCTACGTCTCCACCGCCGCCACCGCCTACGCCTACTCCACCGCCACCGCCATCGCCATCGCCATCCACCGCCGTCGCGGCGCCACGGCAGACGCTCCCTCTCGGCGAGGCGCCGGGCGCTTTCAATTGCGAATGGAACCCTCCGGTGTGAAGAGGCCGTCATGCGACACGTTCCGGTACAGCCTCCCCCAACATTCATGGCCCCTCCTGAGACGCCGCCGTTCGCTATGAATAAACAAGATTAGTGGTCCTAATCGACGCGCCGTGCGGCGCAGGGCCTCGCGCGCAGGCGTCATGGATCACGCGGGGGAGGCCATCAAGCTCCCCGCTGCCCTTCCGTTCCTTTCGAGATGGCTGCCACGGCCGCGCCTAATGGGGAAGGATAGACATCCAAACTAAGAAGCAATAGCAAACCGTCTAGACATATGTACTATCCATTAAACGTAATTTACAATTACACGCACAGGAATATTATGTTTTCCGAGACATTGGACAAGTAAGTACAACAATACACCCTGATTGTGAAAAGCGGTGAACCTGTGCAATGGGCCATGAGTTCGAATCTCGTCGCCTGAATAAATGTTTGTCACTTGCCTTTCGGCTGTGTTGATCTGATGATTTGATGTGTTGATTTGAAGAGCTGATGCTTAAATGCCAATGCCTCTTTATAGTCCATTTCTTAGGGATGTAATGGATAAATGCCTTTAGATTTGTCCGACTCCTCATGTTACACAGATTTACAAAACGTTTTATGACAAAATGAATGAATAAATTTTAGAAAAAAACACTGTTGTCTACTTCAGAAATATTTGTTTGTATCACGTGTAATATCGGATCACCATTACTGTTCACTATACAAATTAATAATAGATTAATGAATACTGAGAAATTATTCATCAAATTGTTTCATCGCCATTAGTTCGAGGCGTTAGTTAGCCTTTTGTCATTTTTTCTTTGCATGAGCGACATAGGCAAACTCCCGACGATTTAATGAGTGGCTTTCACATAGTATCTGATCTTCATTGCTGTAAATATATTACCTTCTGCTCACAATAAATTTTGCAGTATTTTTAATTAATCGAGTGTAATCATCGGTCGCTTTGGGTTTGAAGTTTATCCTGAGTCACCCCTGCGTGAGAAAGGCTTGGTATTTGCTAGGGTCTTTCTTAGTATTAATTGATATTGTTATAATACACAAATATTTCATTTATGCTTACACGCCCCTAGGTTTACTAGTACTTCATCCATTACCAATTCACACCTAGAGGAGTGACATTTGGACATCAAGCAAGCATTTGCTGTGAGTGTACATATTTGTTTAAAAAACGGAAGAAAAGCACAACACAGTGCGGCCCATTGCTGAAAGGTAAATTGGCAGAAAGCGGAACGGTGGCGAAGGAGGCGGCGCGGAGGAACAGCCGCTCATAACGCTAAAGCGCTAAACGAAACTCGCCGAGAAGCGCCGGGCGGGCGCCGCCTTTCATCGGACGCGCTGTATCTCAGCGCCGCCATCTGCCCCCGCACCCCCGCGCCCTCCCCGCGCGGCGCGGCGAGCGTGCCCACGGGGAAGGCACATGCCCACCCACCTCTTTCCCGCGTCTCTGCCTCACGCTGATTTTACATTAATTTCAATTATGGGCGATGCTCATTATCTAAGTAATTTGTGTTCCAATAGCACTACTCCCCGTCGCTATGGCAAAGGCTATCGTCCCGGAGATCAGCACCTGCGGTGGTACGAACGTTCTTGTTGCATGCCGCGTGGCCATGCATCTTGGCCGGGGGTATGACTGGTGGACCTCTGAGCACGCATCGCATAAAAAGCAGGCTGGCGGCGCCGGGGGCGGAGGCCGGGGTGGGGGTGGGGGAGGGCAGTCCAAGGCGTAGGAGGCGCCATCTGTAGCGGGAGTAAAGCAAGCCAAAGGCAGCACAGAAAGGGAAGAAAAGAAGAGAGAAAGATTACGGATGACCAAAAGAGCAAAATTACACATAAAGAAGGGGAATGAGTGAAGGAAAATGGGAAGTAAGAAACAAGAAGTCGAAGCACGATAAAACGAATAAAAAGGAATGAAAGGTAAGGGAAAAACAAGCAAGATGCGAATGTGAGGGTAAGTGTAAAAAGAATGAAATAGGAAAAGAACTTGTAACGAAGTGGTGTAGGGGTGAGCATGAGGCAATGGAAGTAGTGAATGATAGAGGGATATCGGGTAACTTTTGGAGGACGATAGGCGTGGCGGCGAAGCGAAAAGGGTAAGGCGATGGGGTTGGCGAAGGAAGCAAGGAGATGAGAAGGAAGACGACAAAGAGGTGCGCAGGCGGGACGGCGTTTTCCGCGACCGCCATGCTCCTCACTTAGCGCCCCTCGACAGCTGCCGCCGCCGCCCCCGCCCCCGCCCCCGCCCCCGCCCCCGTCGCCGCGTCGGGCCCCTCGCGCCACGGCGCCGCCCCCGCGCGCTTCCCGTCGGCGTTGTTGGGCGTCGTTGGGCGTCGTTGAGCGTCGCAGGGCATCGCTCCGCGGGGCGCCTGGCGTAACCCGTTCCGGCGGCCGGGACTACCCGGCGGACGCACTGCCGCTTACTGGACGCCGGGTAATTTTGCCTGACAGTCCAATCTCTCAAGTCTTCGGGGGACCTCATAAGGTTAATGGTATTGGTGATAGACCTGACGTTAGACGCGGCTTCTTGCAGTTTTGCGACAACGAATAACGATAACAAAACCTACAGGAATCATTGCTCTAAATACTGCGTGTCATGTTTCGGTTTTTACTTGAGTACTCGTACTCCTTTTTCTTCTACAAGTCGCTTCATCAAAGTATGTACGTCACCAGTTTACGAGTCTGTTTTTGTTTTGTGTATTAAAGCACAATGTAAAAAATTGCAGAATCAACAGCTACGTGCATTTGTGCGTCTTCTGAACTATTTTTCTTCGTGTCACAGATTACTGTTATTAATGGCCGTAGTTAAATGATCATCGCTGTTACAATCACCACCGTGAAACATTTCAAATAAATCTCTCCTCATTCGTTTACATACGAAAGGAAGCGTGCAGTTTGACATGCATTAACAACATCATTTAATCGCGCAATTTTGCATTTTTGGTGCATGTAAAACCCGAGCGTGAAATTGTGCAGCAGCAAGCTGCCATACGAGTCGAGGAGACATTACCCGAGGCTAAGTGTAACAAGTAAAAATGCACTCTTTTTAAATAAAATAATGTAGTTTTTTCCTTTTAAAGGAAATTATTCGTACTTGAAAGCCCGCTAACATCAAAGTTTAGTGAACTAAAAATCAAAATCAGCTTGAAAATTTATAGCTATTTAAATAAAAACATTGACGGCATGGGAGTGTGAATGATTTCAATGTCCATTTAAACATTTACAAAGATGATATTTCCATCTTTCAAACGATGATATTAACCCGTTTTGGTCGAAAATTGAGGAAGTCATGATAATTTTAATTTGACAAATTTTTAAGGAATTTTCGACGTACCTTTCTTTAGCAGTACATAGTATTCAGAGAATAATAATAAAAAGTGTGCAATTAATAGCTTACAAAAACATCTTTGTACTACCGATTTTTTTCTACCTTTTATCCGCATTTTCCTAAACACTTCAAAACTATCTTCTTTTTCTTTTCTTAAAACCTTTTTAATGTTACATTCACTTCTTAATTAATGTTAATAAAGAAATTAACTTTTAAATGCAAATTCATTACAAAATATCAGTCCTCAATAGAAGTAATCTAATATAAAAATATTAGTTTTTCAGATATTATTAATTATGAATAGCGATGAGAATAGAGCTAACAGATAACATGGCACACAAGGAAAAGCTTTAAATGAAATTTTTCGTTAACCTCTTTGAATGTTATTTATTGATCGTTACTTCATGCTGAAGAGATATAAATCTAAAAGATCTAAAATATACCAATAGTTGGAATGTAATTAGATTACCATTTAAAAATAAACATCGTTTAAATCTCAGAAGGAACAGAAAAAGCTGGTCGTGACAAACATGTTCACATTATTACAATTACGTATTCAAACTTGATCGTGTATCACACAACAAACTCGTATCAAGCATATGCCACAGAAACGTGAACGCTACCGTCAGCCTTCTTATCCATTCTTGACTCACTTTTTTATGTAATTGGCATTTTACAGTCAGATTAATCCGACTTTTGCGAGCTAGCAGTGTTACATTGTAACTTATATACACATCCTCTTCAGAAAATCTTCGATTATAAAAAATATATTATCACAACTCTTCTTTTTCAAGCCTAATAATTCAAAGAAGCGAATGCAATAATATACAAAGAATTTAAATACCAAAAAAAATAAACACATTTATTTATGATACAAGTGTATCTAGAACAGCACACACATTCTCACATTATTTATAACTCTTGCAATTTTCAAAATATCGGACAGTTCAACGAAAATTTCATCTGCGCCATTTTTAAACGTTCTTGCTCTATCCGAGTAAACAATTAATTCAAAAATTTGGAGACTTTTTTGAAAAAAAATTGAAAATGTTGAGGCTTCTTGAAATTCCCTCCAAAAATTAAAATATCCGTTTAAAATTCGCAAAGCCTCCAGTTCTGCTAGATAGTTCGCAGCTTATCAATTTTGGAGAAAATCAACTGAACAATTTAAGCGTTTGAGTTGACCGCAAGACGAATAGACAGACCTTATGCTATAAACCAATTTCTGGGTATCGAAGACCCACAAAACGTGGTTTCTGATTACACAATGTGAAAGTAACTGTGTTTGTTGGTCTGTTCGAGATCGATGGACTAACGACACTGTTAAACCGATCTCCATGAAAGTTGGCACATCTACGTGTTTTATCATAAAGAAGGTTTTTATATGCTGCTCATTTTGTTGTAACTCCACTAGATGGCGTAGCAGCACAACATGGTGCTTCATTTATATGCAATTCCCAATCCACCTGGGCTTCATTGTTGCCGGACGTTATCGTGTGACGCGGGGGAGGCCGAGGCCATGAATAGCGGAATGCGAAGGATAGAGAAGAGAGAGAGGAGACAGAGAGAATAACAGAGCGACGGAGCAAAAAAGAGGGGGAAAAAGAGGGAGAGCCGCCAAATCAAAGATTTCTAAAGCAATTTCAAAAACAATATTGCCTTAAGTAAGCCCAGAAAATTTATTGAAAAAATTATTCAAATAAATGAGCGTTATTTTGAGTGTCGGAAAAACAGAACATCGATATTGGGACGCCCCTTCCAAAATGAGAGACCTGGATACTGAACAAATCTAGCGATGGCCACACGAACAGGAAACGCCTAACTACGGAGTGTTGCTCAGAGAAGACAGTCGTTAGAAAAATTATCTCGCTGATATATTCCTAAACAAAACGTTTGAAATTTCTTGACGAAACCATTCTTATCAGCGCTTTCACTTCGTTACAGAACATAGTTATCACATTGGTATATCATTAATTTTCAGATAACAAAGTAGAACAGATTTCCCATCGCTGCCTTGTGAATCGGAGGCTTCTGCTTGGAAAGTAAAATTATTTTGTTAAGCCTATACTAAATTACAGCCCAAATAGATCCCGGTGGAGAAATTGATTTTCTCGAAATTTACAAAAAAAAGCCAATTGCTGGGGATGACCCACACCCGGTCGCCGATGCTGCCGCCCCCGTCGCCGCCGCGGCCCCGCCCCCCTCTGGATGGCAGCCAAGGAGGGCGCCGGGGGAGGGGAGCGAAGGGAGGAAGGGAGGAAGAGGAGGTAGGGAAGCGCGGAGAACTGGGGATGAGGGAAAAGGGATGAGCCGGCGCCGGCGCCGCCCCGCTTCCAGCGACCAGCAGCCGTTAGTGGTCGAGCGACGATCGACCACTCATCCTACAGGAAATTAAATTACGCGGATCGTTTATACACGAGCATATTTTCGTATGCGGTCCAATTTGGCGGCATTTCCCCGCAGCGAGAAATTGTTTCCAAAGAACAAGGTAATTCATTACTATTTTTGGCAGCAATGGATTTAAGTTAGACTAACATTATTCTTAGAGTACGAGGAACAAATTTAAAAATAGTAGTATTCCCATAAAACTAAAAACAACTTCAAGTTTCCAAGTACTTCAATTACCCCCCTTTCGCATAGTTCTCCTTACTCAATCGAGATTTAGGTCATTAAAAAATGCCGTTCGCTCTCTGACTAGGAAGCCCAAGTAGGAATATTTCGAGTAATTTTTGGTCAACAATTGTATTTTATCAGTTCATACAACTATTACAGTTTTGTAAAATGACGCGTAATCATAAGTTTTTGTCATTTAACTTCTTTACGTTTCATGCCAACCAACGTGATTTGTATGTGAAATGTTATTAATCATAGGTTATTAACGATTTTAATGTACTTTTTAGAAATGCCTTCAATTAATACTTTTCAGGTACTCCCAACTTAAAAAGAAATGCAGATACACATTTTTTAGTAAAGGTTTAAAGGTATTAAAATATTTTCAGGAATGTTATTATTTTTTTATTACCAAAGTTCATTTTCAATTTTTTTTTCATTCAATGGGTAACAGTTCTTTATTTTACAATAAGAACTATACTTGATGATGGACACACGATGCTGAAGTTAAGTTGTGGAGACTGTCGGTAACATATTCTGAATTATGGCATTCGCAAATAAAAATGAAAGGTTATATTCATTATTATTTGAACATCATCTCGTCACATTACTGAAAAGAGTCATTTATTTTATTATTTTTTAATGTAAAAAGGGTACAAAATATTTTAAAAAATACCAAAAGGTGAAATTTGAAAAAAATCATTTGAAGAAAATGCCATTAATTACACAGGCATACAAAAAAGTTGTCAAATCCAAAGACTTGTCGACGTGCTGAATCGGAAACTGCAGTCAGAATTGCCCCACCACCCTCCAGTGTTTTAATCGCGCAAATACACGGTGAAATTGTTTTTTTTTTTTTTTTGTTTTTCTTGTTTTCGGAGACGGTTGTCAAATCCAAAGACTTGACATGTGTTTTTTTGTGTATGTTGACGCGCTGAATCCTAATGTTTTTGCAATAACTGTTTAGGAACTATATAAAAAATATAAAAACAGTCAAAACCCACCTTCCCATTACCAAAAGACATGAAGTTTGAAGTAACACTCCTGCATACTCTACATTTTCCCATGATAACAAGCCTTTTACTACAGTTACTATCAAAAGAGCAAAGTATGCACTCTGAGAATGTATATAGTTATGTGGAATTTAAAAAAATTACATCAAAGGCATTTTATTGCGGTATCACTCATGACACTGAATAAAAATACCCTGTTGGGGAAGTTCAACGACCATCGCATCACATAGTTCCGAAATAAACTATTTTCACTTGCAGGAGATGACACCTCATTTGTAGTGAATGTTCCCCCTTACCCTACCTAAAGTTCCATGAATATAAAGAGTTGAGACAACAGTAATACTTCTGAGAAATTTTGTTCAAGTAGCGTAGGTGGTACTACGTACAATTTTCACTGACTTTCTAACTTATTTCTTGTTGAAGCTACTGGTACTACAATATTACATACTTTCTCGCAGTATTCCTCACTTCTACAGTTTTCGAAAACTCAGAAATAACAACGAAAATTAGAACTGCGCAATTTTTTTAAGTGTCTAGTGTTCTATACCTTGTCAGAAGACAAAGTGAAATCAAAAATGTTTAAGCCATTTTTGAGAACGTTTGAAAAATGTTGGGGCTTTTTGTAAAGTATGCCTCAAAATCAGAACTTACATGTCAAAATTACAGAGCCTCAGGTTTCTTCAACTCGATCTAAGAATATCAATTTCGGAGCAAATCGTCAGAACGCTATAGGCGCCAGCGTTGACCACAAACTAGACAGGATGATTGACGGACAGACGGATGGATGGACAGATAAGCAGACAATCGATTTTTTGGTATCAAGGCTCCACAAAACATGTATTCTGACTTCACACAGTGTCTGAGGAAGTAATTTTTTATACATAAGAACAAAACGGTATAGCCGAACACGATGACGAAAACTGCCCCCAATCCAAATCTACAATCGCGATGCTCATATGAAAGAGAATAAAAATTGCCGTAAATTACCAAAAAACCAGCCTTCTAGGACAATTTGTTGCAGAGATGCAACGAGAAAAGTGTTTTTCATGTTTTATTTTGTCGCAGCTTCTTTTGCATGTATCAGACTGAAAAAAATAGTGATACGGAGAAAAATAGTTAAATTTGAAGGTATTTTCGTCAACCAATTCTCATGCCAAATTCAAATAGAAAACAAAATTTGAAATGCAGTTTTGACGTGATAACGTTGGAGTACTGTCTCAGTTTTCTCCCCTAGAGTGTCTTATAACATTCTATATCATACTTTTTTTTCATATTTTTAAACCATGTGACAATAGTGAAAAATAATTAAAACCAACTTTATCGATTCAAACATTTGAACTTCGCGCCCAAATGTGACATGCATTTTTTTCACCAATGTATAAAAAAATTATATTAAAATGATTGAAAATTTGTCTCACAGACAAAAGTCAGATTTACAACTTCTTGCTGAAAAATATTTCTCTTTATGTGGAAAGTATTTATATTATCGAAATAAAGTCATCTAACCCTTTTTATTTTTAGATTGTTTCTAATATTTCTCGGTTTTAATTCAAATTTCTCGGTTTTAGGTATATTAATAATTTATGTTTATACTATAAATCAAATTACTCAGATAGTTACTCAGTAGATTTATTCATTATTAACAATTAGACAATAATAAGCAATTAATGATAGTCATGGTCTTCTTCAATTACTGGGATCACCCGTACCTTAGTGTATAAACAGTCTACTCAAAATTTCTGACGGTTTAACAATTTTCGTAAGTAACGAGCGTGTACCAAATAATAGATGATCGCAGCTGTGTAGGAGCAACATCCCAGGCTGCGACTTCCATTCGCACGTTCACAATAATATGGTTTCACCGATATTCCTATGGTGGAAAGAGATAGGTGGGGTCCTTCGATGCACCGATTTTTGCTCGTTCTGCGCAGCGGTAGTTTGCGATGTGATCCCGATCCACGAGATCACAACACGGTTGAAACGTGTGACGCACTTCGGATGAAAATCGACATCAGACGTTGCCTGCAATGTTACATGGAGAGCAAGAAGTTTCGAGAAACATTTTGAAAGGGGCGTAAACTAAAAATTTTCAACGGTGGCCAGCCAGAAATAACAGGATGAAGATGTAATTGAAATAAAAGATGAAATATTTGAAAAAAAAGAAAGAAGTTCTTACCTATTTCTGTTTAAATGACTTGCAACTGTGATCATTTTTGGTTTTAAAATTCACGCTAATATTTTGACGCAAACTGGAGCTTGAAGCTCATTGGCTGAAGTCGTAGGCGCGAGTGTGCGACCATTTCTTTCCACCAAAGGTAGTCCGATTGAATTTGGTTTATAAATAATGTAACACAAATAGATTTCAAGTTCATATGTCAAATATATATTTCAATTTCATGTGTCGTGATTTAATCTATATTTAAATATTGGTAAAAGCGTTTTTTCCAATCACATTTTGGCGCGAATTACACATTTTTGAACCGATAAAATTGATTTTAATTCTTTTTCACAATCGTCCACATTGTTTAAAAATCTGAAAAAAATATGTTATGGAATGTTATAAGACATATTCTAGGGGGAAAACTGAGACAGTACTCCAACGTTATCACTTCGAAAATTCATTTCAAAAATTTATTTTTTATATTTGAATTTGGTGCCAGAATTGGTTGACAAAATACCTTCAAATTTGACTCTTTTCCCCCGTAGCTTCCATTTTTTTCAGTCTGATATATGCAATAGAAGCTGAGAAAAAAATCATGAAAAACACGTTTCTCGCATCTCTGCAACAGATTGCCCTAGGAGGCTGATTTTTTGGTATTCTACATTTTTTATTCTCTTTCATATGAGCATCGCGATTTTCGATTTCGTTTGGGGGAAGTTTTCACCTCCTTATTCGGCTATATCCTTTATCCACTTTTTCGTTACTAGGGCCCGACAATAATTTTTTCTGTCGAAAAATTGTCGTTTTCCGGGTCAAAATTACAATATTTCTTCTTCTTACGCAATAATGTGACAGTAAAAACTTCTGACGTATTTTTTAGGATTAGTGTTTATTATTTATACCATCAAACTTCTCTGCGTTTCACCACAAATCAACTGCCTTTTCTGTATGAATGAATGACGTTCGTTTACATTTACCAACGTTTATGTCACATTGTGGTAGTGATAGTAACACTCGTTACATCTTAAACATTTTTTCAAGATAATATTTGAATGTTCGGTTCATACTGTAAAATAAATTATTATTGGAAAAAAATCACAAGGACTGGGAATAACACTAAAAAAGAAAACAAAGATACGTATTTATAACTTACACACCCATAACAGCAAAAAGGCACACTTATTAAATTAGTCTTTACTAGAATTTAATTGGAAAGCGTTTGCTCGCAGATTGGTATTTTGTACAAATCTAGTGCAGGACAATCACTTGAAATAGAAAAATGATACAAAATTTAAATGATTCAAACATTACTCACAAATATACGAAATATTGGATTTGATCCTTATAAATATATTGACTAGCACAAATGATATTATGCTCTCTAGGTATATGCGAAGAAGAAATTATGATTTATTCTTTCGAGAAACAAAAAGTTCTGGGAACTGCCAAGTAGGTATTAGATTATATTATCCAAGTGATGTCTTTGTCAATATAAACTGATAACAGAAACAGGAATAAAACATTTAAATTTACAATTGATAAAGAAAAATGCCGTTTTACTTCACCACTATTTTGTTGTTGTCTCATGGTCAACAATAAAATCCTAATCTCAATGATCCTACATTTCTCAGTCCCACACAATGAAGAAAACTTATCAAAAAGATCTATCATCCTTACCAAAACAAACACGACGACATCATCACATTGCACTCAATATAGATAATACGAACATTGAGAGAACCCAATTCAAAATGCCGCTAGATAATCTGTTATCTCCTCTCGTGATGGTCAGGCTGAAGTAGGTCCCCGAGGACAGTTTCCGCGCCTTGCAACCACGGGTGGGGGAGGACGGACGATGAAATGGGGGCGAGCGAACGGGCCGGGGTCGTAGCCTTGGGTGCTTGGGGATGAACTCTTTCCCTAACTTTCGTGTAGGCTTGCAAAAGTTGAGGAAAAGTTCACGAAGTTGGAGATTATAGGGCGAGAATAACAGTTTTATTGACGGTACATAAAAATACAATGCGCGTAAATCGTAATTCAAAACAGATCATTCACCGCATTAGGTTTGAGGAAACAGAAATTGTAGCATCTTTGATTACCAATTAAATGTTGATGGGGAGACGCGCAACTAATTCTCAAAGTATCAACGCAAACTAAAAACAAACGCAAAAGTTTCATACCGCATACAAATATATCGGATTCCAGGAAAAATTGTTAGCAACACTTCACTAATGACAATGTCCCGAATTCATAGATTGGAACCCATTCTCAACCTAAGCTCATGTTTGCAAATATCAATATTGATTTTCCGTTTTATGTAGCAAGAAGTAACATATGTGAAATCTGTATGAATTGAAAAGGGATTAAAGGAATTAATGTTATAACCGAAAGGATCTCTGAAAATTGTTCACATGAATGGGTCGGGTTCTTCGAGATCGGAAGAAAAATATTAAATTTCTTGGAATAGTAAGGAAATTGCGTCCAGAAAGTTCCCACCTTTAACATTGCGTAATAGCGGTTTTTCTACTATTACACGAGTTTTGACGTAACACAGAAGGTAGTTTACGTATAAAATGTTTGTTTATCTTTCATTGTTTAGTGTATGTTAAAAACAGTAATGAATAGTTTTCGTTTCAGCTTGATATTCTTCTTCAATTCTTTTTTGCTTAATAACATATTATAAAAATTTATTTTTAATCCATAAAAAATCTAAAACATTGAAAAATAAATTTTTTAATGAAATTGTTAAATCCAAAAACTCCATGTTTGGAATATGACATATTAAGGATAATATTATGAAAATCTTGAGAAAATGCTTTTTTTTTGTAAAAACAACTTTATTGAGAGCTTCATTTTATATCATTATGTTATCTTCATTTTATATCATTGTTCGGCTCTTTCAGAGATTGGTTGAAAACTACAAAATATCTAACACAAAACTGACAGACGCAGAAAAGACAATTGCACAGTTTAATGTCATTGGGGAAACTCAATTGAGCACCTCCAAATGATTTAGGGACTTAGGATAGTCAACGTGATGTGGAAAAAAGAGTTTAGATGGTCAGTTCCGAAGTCTCAGGGTTGAAGGTCTATGAGGCCTACACGAAATTATGAGGTACGTGGCACCTTTTGCATGTTAAAGAAGAAGTCAGGATGTGTAGTTTATGGAGTTTTGGATGAAGGAAATTTTTTAGTGGAGAAAGTTGTTTCTTACAAGCCAAGGGCTTGCTTTCGTGGCTATTTGTAGGATTTTATTTTGGAATTTTTGGAGTTTGCGGGTGAGGATGGAATATAGGCGTTGTACCAAACCTGGCAAGCATATAATGAAGATGGTTTTGTGTAAGAGAAGGTTGCGTCTGGTAGGACGAGAAGAATGGCGCTTTATTGTGAGGCGAAGTTGGGGTAGCTTTTTCATTTGTTTGAATTTAACATTGATATGGTCAATAGGAATGCCAGATAGTAAATACCGTCCATACTTTCTGTAAACATTTGTCATTTTATACGGGAATAAAATACGAAGAAACTAGTAGTGCTGCGACGGAGCTTACAAACTTCTAATAAAACGACTAGATTCAAAATGACAAAATACAGTAGAAGTGATACGAATATTAAGGAATTTAATCGAAAAAATCACCAATGAAATTATGCGCTTGTCACCGTGCGTTTTATTAAAAAACTATGTAACAAACATCATTACTACTAATAATAATAATAGTTACCTTCGCTCCTTACACAACGAAAAAAAATTATTAGCACGGCCGTTTGTTCTAAAGACAGGTAAACTACTTTTGCAAATTCTTAATTTTTTTCAATTTTTATTTTCCTATTAATTTTATTTTTATTTATTTTTGGAAGTTTATGTAAGTTCACTGTCATAATTTTGTCCCAAACAACAAATACCGGCTGTATTGAATTCCCAGCGGAAAAGTCAATACTTGACATAGCACACACGACCGTGCCATTTATTTGACGAGCAAATAAAAAATTGATGTCGCATGAAAAGTCGGCTGACGAGTGACACGTAGCAATTTTTACTTTATCCACATTACTAAAATTTGTGTTTAAAATGTAACTAAATGAATATGAATAGATGTCATTTAGGAAGTAAATGCACAATATTTAGATTAACGAAATACCGTTAAGATGAATGTGTATTTGAAGTCGCATCGGGGATTCACGCACACAAGTCAGGCAAATGCGCAGCAGCAAAGAGGATTAAAGTAAAGAGCGGAGCCAAAAAGAGGATGGTTGTACACCTTAGAAAAGAGCAGGCTGCTCGTAGAACTGACTACTGACGGATGATGACTGACGGCCGAGCGCTGACGGTTGAGCGATGAGGGCTGAGCAATGAGGGCAGAGCGATGAAGGCTGAGCGATGAGTACAGAGCGATGAGGGCAGAGCGATGAGGGTTGAGCGATGAGGGCTGAGCAATGAGGGCAGAGCGATGAAGGCTGAGCGATGAGGGCAGAGCGATGAGGGCAGAGCGATGAGGGCAGAGCGATGAGGGCAGAGCGATGAGGGTTGAGCGATAAGGGCTGAGCAATGAGGGCAGAGCGATGAAGGCTGAGCGATGAGGGCAGAGCGATGAGGACAGAGCGATGAGGGCAGAGCGATGAGGGCAGAGCGATGAGGGCTGAGCAATGAGGGCTGAGCGATGAGGGTGAGGCTGAGCGATGAGCTACATGGCTAACAAAGGTTGGGCGATGAAGACTGAGCGATGGGGGGATAAGGACTGGGCAATGAGAACTGAGGGATGAACGGTGAGTGTCGAATCGAGGGAAATGGCCGCCAGACGCCAGCAGCGATCCTCGAGACCTGCGAAGACGGAGCACACCCCTCTCCCGCAGCAGCACGCCCACCAAGCAGCCAACGATGGCGGCGCGCGGGTTGAGACTCCATCCAGAAGACGCCAAGTGAGCACCGAGCGACTAAGGCTTCTCCGTCACTCGCGACACTACGCCACGCCACACTACGCACAATACAAGCACCGTCATTCGTGTCGCCGCTCTCCCGACATTCGACCACCGAAGTCGATGGGGAAGAAATTATTGCACCGATCGCATAGGTTATTAAGGGTACTTACAAATAGGGAAATGGTGCAGATAGCTCCTGTTGTTTCTTCAGTAGGAATGGCCAAAGTGCCAACAATAGAGCACCAACAGGCAGAACGCATATGCAGACAAGAGCATTTTCAAGGACGCATTGTAACATTAAATGGACCTTGGAGCTTCAATGCTTGTCTATCGAACATTAACCAATAAGTGAAGGGAGAATCAGCACAAATTGTTCAACCGTTTACATTTCACAACGCTGTTATTAGGGGGAGAGGAAATATTTGTTTTCGAAGGTATGTTAGAATTTTTCAATCTTATTTATTTGATCATTTACAACGTGAAATAATTTAAATATTCTTGAAGGAAAATTACCTCAAAATCAATCATATCTGAAAAAAATTCTGCACGCTCATCACATTTCTCCGTATTCAAACATTAGTGCGAATATTAATTCAGGCTATTGTTAATCTTACAGTTTTTACATAGACCCAATATTAAATAGATAAATTGTGCTTTAAATCAGATAACATTCGAAAAACGTCTTCTCTAAAAGATATTTTTGTAGGATGATGAGTTGAATTTTTTTAGCGCACACTTGCTCATACTTCTATAAAATTCCATTACATTGTACGTTGACTGCCGACGAAAAAGCAAGATCACCTGGTGTTATTTTCATTAAAAAAGATAATGAAATTACAGAATTTTAAAACATTAACAATCTCAGAAGGTCACAACTCCACAATGCTAATCAGTTAAGGAAACTGTCATTCATTTTCATGCGTACATATACTTAAAACATGAACAGCACAAACATACTATATTAATAATCAAGAGCCACAAAATTAGTAAAGAATCTTATAACTTTATAAGAAAACTAGTTCATTCAAGTCTTCGATTCTTTGACTACAATCCTATCTTTCTCAATCATGTACACACCTACTCCCAAGTCTCAAATTGTATTTCGATTCACAGCCTTCAAAAGAGCTTTCAAACAGCTCATCAGGAAGAAGATTAAGTTCCTACATCGGTATTTTTTCTATATAATTACTGCATTGTCAACTAACGTCACCTCCAACACAATATTTTCATTATTACAGGACACATGTCCCTTGACAGGCTTATATTTATAATTTATAACATATAAATAATGTTGAGAATACTCATGTTTTTACTAAAAATTGGGTTAAAGTTTAAATATTGTCTCTATCTATAGCCTTAACTCTTATTTAAGATCAGGTTTCCATAATGTCTCACGCACACCATACAGTTCGGAACGAGTACGGTACTGCCAACAAGAAATCTTCTGGTATATTTGGGCACCGTATTAGATCCAAATTGCATACAAAAGGATCAAATGTTTTCCGACCCGAATCTGCAACAACAAAGTCAACACAGAGGACCAAATCTTCTTCTATATAGCAAATTGGTAAATGCCTTCGGATGAAAAAGACAATACTCTCACAATTTGTACAAATTCAGCAAAATTTTCAAATTTTGCTGAACGGTTTGCGTATCAGTAGCTAGAACGGGAAGTGCGATGGCACAAGCAAGTGAGGGCACATTTCGAAGTTTTAATCGAAATTACACGAAAGTGTTTGAACTTGAATGACAAACCTCTTGCCACACAGTTGCCTTCATTGCTATTATAACACCACCGTAAAAAGGTAAGATTGATTTGGTTATAACAATCACTCGTCCCAGATACGATTGAATGCAGGCAACATAAAACAAGTCGCACTCCGTGCACAGTTGCTCGCAGGATTACGATTAATCGTGCACAGAGTTGGGGAGTCGGTCGTTACGGAGTTGCGGACGTCCTACGTTCTACTCATTGGTACAATCGAGTAATTGGAAGTGAAGAGCACATGTTTTCTAGTTGCTTAGCACCGATGATACGTTGGCTCTATGCAAAATATCTTTAAAAATGTAAGTAGATCGAAACAGTTTTGTAATTTTCTCCGTGTAAACATTAGTTTAAAAATACAAAAAATACATCTAGTCTAGGACATTTCCGAAACTTTATGCAGTAATTATGATTGCCATTGGCAAAGTTGCCACTGGCAAAGTTGCCATTGTCATTTGTGTAACAGGACTCGATAATATGGACTTCGGTTCGGCGCCGTTCCGCTCCACCTCGCTCGGTAAACTATTCTTCCGAAAACCGTGTTTCAACCGAATTGCATTCAATTATTTTCTCTAGATTTACTTCTAGTCATTTATTAACGTGCATAGACACATAGTACATAACGTACATATTAACGTAGATTAACGAACATAGTCAAATGTTGATATCAGAAACTATAATCTGCGGAGAGAATTATTAAAGTTGGGATTAGCGTTGCTGACATTCATTTCACCAAATATTAGAGTAACAGTTGACATCTAGTAAGGTTTCATTTATTTACAGTTCTCCAATTTCAATACAAAATGGTGAATTTGCACAAGGCTATCAAAGAAAAAAACGGTATTTAATAGAATAAAGACATACGTATTTACCTTCCATATTCTAAAATTAACTTTATTGAATAAAGTGAGCTTTTAATAGAAAGTCAAAGGTCAAAATGGACATGAAAAACAATTTATTGATTTTTCCTTCATGTGTTTGATTCGCCTGAGTAGGCGCTACCATCTTCGCAGGCTTACGCCAAACGCGTTCGATTTAACGAATGCTTATCGGTCCGTAAAATGCAACTTCAGAGGTGAGAGCACAAAATGTATTTCAAGAAGACACAAGAAAATAAGGCTAAAGTATTTTAAAAATTTAATTAAATTAAGTCTGAAATGGAATTTGGATTCTTTTTCACTAAATTTACAAATAATTTAAAAAACATCCCCAATATTCAACAAAATTCTTTTGAAATGAATCACCGAGCCCGTGTAGTGAATATTGTTTCCTGCGCGCTGGGTTCATCAAGAAGAGAGACGATTCGAAACCCAACCCTTTCAATTGAACCGCTTTAAAGCCGTGCCATTCATTCTCCGCTGCAAGATGTTGAATGGTTTGCTTGCTGCGCTGGCCCCGACCCGCTGCGCCGAATCGCACCGCTTTGGCCGCGCTTCGCGGCGCATCACTCCCCGTCTTTCGCAGATGCCGCACTGCCCGCCCCCAGCCGTCCCCACCTGGGTCCCACCCTATCCCCACTCCGTCCCTGTTCCGTCCCCGATACGCACCACCTCGTCCCTCCCCTGCCGTCCCACCTACCTGTCTCCCACTCCGTCCCCTCACCCACCCCGTCCCCTCACCCACCCCGTCCCCTCACCCACCCCGTCCCCTCATACACCCCCTCCCCGTCCCGTCCCGTCCCGTCTCTGTCCCCGTCCCGCCCCGTCCCCCCTCCCCCCCCCCCCCCCTCCCCGCACCTCCCCCCCCCCCCCCCCCCCCCCCCCCCCTGTGCGCCTGCGTTCCTCTCCAATCCGTCCCGCGCTGCACGGGTTGGCTCAGAGCGGCGTTTAACGTCGGTCGCCGCGCTTCGGCTCCGCGTTTCAATAAACAAAATAGCCCCGCAACAATCATTTGCGCAGACGAAATGCCCGTGTCGCAGTTTCAGGCGATTCGCCACATTTACATGCGCTATTTTACATTCGCATCCATTGCATTATAATCTTGGTTATCGGCCCGCGCCCCGCCGGATTCGACAGTGGCGGACAATTTCAACGTGCAGGTTCACTCTCCTTTTTAAAGCCGCTGTGCGCCAATCGGTTAGCTCAAATTTCGACGTGATTTGCGCCGTTGTAAGTAATGTGTTCTCGTTTACTCTGTCCGTGGTTTAGTGTACTTTTACAGCGGTTCTTTTCAATGTAATTAGCAGTTTTACTGTAACATCGCAATGATTTCAAAATCAATGCAAACGTTCCGTGTTTTAACATAGAAAAGTCAATAAAACGACGTGAGTTGATGGTTTTTCATATATTGTTAAAACAGATCAGAGAATAATTAGGACTGGCAGATAATCCACCCTCTTAGAAAGTGAACATTGTTTAATGCTTAATATGCTGCTTAATGCATGCTTAATAAAGTAATCAAAATTTCACCAATTCATGGATTTAAATGGTCAATATCCATGAAGCCCTAATTATAGGATTCAAACTCAACTGAATTAATATATAATACAATAAAACCTTAGGGATAACAAGTTATTGAAATGTAAATATAAAAAGCTTTGAAAAATATTTGTGTCGAATTAGTTCCGAATATTCAGAGGCGTCGGAGACCCGAAGGTTATGGACCGTGAGTCAAAAGAACAATGACGATATCAAGGGATACAATTTATTAAATGACATTTTATTTAAAAATAATTTTAAAATGTTAAACATTTATAATTTAAAAAAAATTTAATTTAGACAAAATTTACTTTCAAAAAATCAAAATAATTCAACTGAAGGCAAAACACTTTCTAACAAAGGTTGAATTATAATAAGCAGTTCAAGAAATATAAGCCACAACGAAAGTTGCTGTCACTGACATTCTCTGTTCTGGATTCCTCCAACCACTAGTTGGGTGATCCAAAATAGTCTGTTATCAATTTTAAAGAAGATTTATCTCACAAGATTGTTCAGCTACTACCGCGCTCATATCTAGTTCGAATCTTCGAGGTTTGAACCTCGACGAGGTTTGAACCGACGACCTATTGAACGTATTCTTCGAGATTCTGAGAAGAAATATATCTTATGATCTCGACAATTCTCTGGATTTATCCTCATACTTGTACACTAAAATTTCACGTTCTCGTTTGGTGAGCCATCTTCACTTTATTGAAATTACCTAATTGCCCCCAATAGCCCAAACAACTCAATTTACACATGTGCATTACTTTGTGCAAGTAGAGGGTTGAAGATAAACTAAATGCGGAAATGTTCAAACAGGCGGAATATAAATCCCAACATTTTCTCAAAAATAAACAACTGTCATGAGAGATTTATCAAGGCAGCCCCTCCAACCAATTGAATGTAGCACGACTACACATAAGGGAAGAAAGATAAAGCAATTTGCCTACCAAATTATATTCTGTCCAGTTGAGTTATCGTTCACCTGAACGTCAGAAATATCGTGTTCTTGATTCTATGAGACTGTTAACTCTTATTCAAGTAGACACGTACCTCACCTTGAAGTTGGAATTCCTGACACACGCAGAAAGATTGTAAGAGTGGTCAGGAAGAGGCTCGTATCAGTCGAAGGCGGCGTTCTGTAAATAGGCGAGTGCGGTTCGGCTGACAATGGAACAAAACCCACCCGATCCTCCCCATTCCCACTTTACACGGAGAGAGAGAGAGAGAGAGAGAGAGAGAGAGAGAGAGAGAGAGAGACGATGGCATCAACCGACGTGCGCTCCGCCTCAGAGACCCTCAGCGGCCCCCGCGCGCACACCTCGGGAGGCCATGGGCCCAGGAGGCCGCGCCAAACCCCGAGCCACCCTCCCCTCCTTGTACCCCGGCGACGGCGTTCTCTGGCCCACCGCCTCCGCGTCCTCCTCCTTCGCCATCAGCCCCGTATCCATGGCTCCAGAGTCCTTGATACAACTACACGGAACCACTTTCAGGGCGTTGGCGTCGGCGCCGCCTCAAGGGAAGAAGCGGGAATAAGCGCAGCTCGAGGGTAGGGGCGGGGGGCGAGGGGAAGGGGCGGGGCGGCGGAGGCGTTTCGAGCGACGCTGCGAGCGGTGCACTCTTAACGAGTCGCGCGCTTCTGTGCCGCCCCCGACCGCTCCCCCCCCCCCGCGCCCAACCGCCCTTCCCCCCGCGGACGCGAATGTATCTTTTGTCTCCACCCTGCTCCAACGTCCGACAGCCTCTCTTCGTGCCTGTCCCCACGCAACGTCTTTAAACGTACCCTCCATCATTTCGTCATACACATCTCTCTAGGCCAACTTATCCGACTGTCAAATCTCGGACTCCCATTGAAAACTTTTACTCGTCTATTTCTTTATCCTTGATACCTATATTTTCTAAGTGGTTCCGGTTCTCTTCGCCTTCAGCTCCGTTCTCGCTCCCTCATTTGTTCACCTGACTCATGGATTCTCATTGTTTCTCCATGGGCGAATCATGCACTGTTTCTCCATGGGCTGGTAAATAAATGGTAAATAAATGTTTGGTAAAAGAAAAAGTATTCATAGTATTCTTTTTCGATTTGTGATTCCTGTGTGCATTCTATGATTTCATACTTCTATATTTTAGCACATATTAACACTGATAATATTGAATATGAAGATTGAATATTAAAACATCTAGAAAATTTCTAACATAACTTCTGCTCCGCATGTCACCACGTCACATGATCAGATTTATTTACTTCTAGTTTTCTGTAATACTTCTTTCTGATCCACAAAGAATAACAGTGAGTAGGTAGGATTTTTAGCGTATTTCGCATACTGCTAATTTCTTTTAATCATGAGAGCTAATGGATTTATCACGAATATAATAGAAACTATCTCGTAAGTGGTTCAAACTAAACACGTCCACGAAAACCATATCAACAGTTTTCCCACAATAACGGTATCATTTAACTGTCGTGGCAGTTGTTACCGCTTCAAGTGATGGGTAGATATATCCAACTCTAGTCAATATCTCCCATGATTAACATTATCATCATTCCCACGATTCCCTCGCACACAATGCACGCCTCCTATATTGCTGCGGCACTTCAGTGGTACCGGCATTGAGAACAACCACAGTTGTAGTGGGGGCGGGCCACAGCGCGCGCCGGCCGGGAGCCCGTGTCCACAACCGTCCAGGCAAATATACATGCAGTACACAAACTATGTACAATAGCCCCAGAGAGCCGCAACGCCGGATCACCAAAACCAATCCAACCTTATCCAATCCAACGCCGCCCAACAAAGGCTAATCGGAATTCTCGGGGCATTGGGAGTGGAGGAAGAAGCGCGAAGCGTTTCGGATGCCGGAGAGGAAATTTCGACCGGCGTCAGAAAAACAGGATATTTCTGAGGTTGGCGGTGGCTGCGCGGCGGGGGCGGCGGCCAGAGAGTATCATATGTCGAGTGCAATCGAATTCAAAGCTCGTCGCCAAAGAGCCTGCGGGCGGGGCCCGTGTCCACAGACAAGGATGAGGGCAAACAAGCGCCGGAGACAGCGGGGCCCTCTGCCCTCTCTGCCTGTCTGTCCGTCCTCCCTCCATCTATCCTTCTCTCTCTCTCTCCCTCCCTCCTTCCCTCCTTCCTTCCGCCCGCCAGCGCACGCCCCCCGGAGCGCGAGCTGGACGAAGATCAACGAGACGCGCGATCGGAAAAAGCGCCTGCACAAACGCCATTGGGAGCACGTTTGGCTCAAGGAAATGCGCCGTAATGTGTCACTTGATGCTTCCCTCCTGTGCACTCTTCCTTATTTGTTCTTGCCCGCTTTTTTGTATTCAAAGGGAATTGACTGCTGTGGTGCTCGACGTTGATTATTCTTTTTGCCAACATGAACACCACACTTTTATATCCCTAGAGATTTGCAAGCTACGAGAATTGTATACTTATATGTACCCGTTTCAAATTAGTTGTAAACAATCAACAAGAAATATAGGTCATACACCATTGTCTACCACGGTACACTTTACTGTGATACGCAATGAATTAACGGGACTTAAGTACGAATAAAAAACACTGCTGTGAGCGTTAAGTTGATTATTGGAAAATGGACAAGAGAACTAATAGTGTTCCCTCACACTCAGACAATCAAGAGATCGTGACATGTTGCTGTATTTTCTTTCTTTCAATGGACATTTTTCACGTAAACAGCACAATGCATAAATGACGTGTCATAACTTCACGTCAAGAGCGGAGACCACTTAACGCTATGTAACCATATCTCGAGGTGGAATCAGATTCGGAGGTATAGATTAAGATAAACATGACTGCATTATTCTTTCTAAAGAATATTCAGCACAACAGAAGAATGATGTATGTTATGTTTACCAGCTCCTTTTAGAGTGTATATAGCACACACTAGACGTTTAAATTGCCTTATTCACAGTCAGTTATTCGACTAAAATAAACATTCCTAGAATTGACTAGTAGTGTAGACAAAGCGCTAGGGTCCTCACAGAATGCTATGCTACACAAACCGCCATCTATTAGCGGCTTCTTGACATCCGATTGTTCGATTGTACGATTTATGTGTGGCAACAGTAAGAATTATCTTCGTCACAGAGAGAGGTGCTACATTGGCTTTTACAGCATTTCCACTGCAATTACATGAAATATATTGGAACGAATATAATTAACTTCATTTCCAGTTTCTTTATAACAAGAAACAAATGTTTCTACACATTTGGAAATATCATATTTTCCTATTTAAGAACGTTAAATCTGTCACCGTGAAATATTTCAAAGCATTATGATCATAGATAATTATGTTTATACTTCAGAACAAAAGAAAATGAATTTGACAGATCACAACTTTTTCACAAATATTCAAATATTTTAGAACTGAATAACAATGTTGTACATTCGGCAACCTGAGCAGACAAGAAATCGAACGTGAATAATCATCAAAGATCAGCTGTACTGCCATTTGGAAGTGAAAGATACTTGTAACGAATACTAATTACTTCGAAGTACGTCTGCCCAGGATCGAAAGAGGGAAAATGCAAAATATTATGTACAACTGGAAATAAATGGTAGCTATTTTGATCTCTCCTAAAAAAGGAAGAATTATTTATTAGACATTGCCTGACATTGCGTACAATCCGTTGATTCCCGACTCGTTGAATTTTCTTATTTTTCATATTTGCATAACAAACTGAAATGACGGACCATTATGTATCTCGGAATATTAGGCATTTTGAAAACACATCTATTTTTTCTTAAAAAGAGCATCGACAACAGATAGCAAATCCGATACATTTCTGCATGCAAATACACAGCAATTGAATGTCTGTCGGCATTCCTCCAGCGTTCCTGCCAACACGGCGAAATTAATGCTTTGTACACTGTGTATTTCCGCAGGTGACGCAGCGTGTTCGGCGCCAATCCGCCGCCGGAAGGTCGCGATCCCTCCTCCCGGGCCGTTCCGCGCCGCCTCCGCTGGCCACCGCCGCCGCCGCAGCGCTGCCACCACTTCTCCGGGAAATCTATGCGTCACGTGCGCGCGGGGCGTCCGTCAAACTCAACACCCCGTGGGAGCGTTTGGCGGCTCCGAGGCCCATAACCGGACAAAAGCTAGGCCTCGTATAACAATACGGTACGGCCTCTGGAACCGACACATACACACTCGCCCGCACCCACACGCGCGCTAGATATAAGGCCGAGAATTAAATTAGAACTCGCCGACCATTACGAGAGTAGTCATGTACACCACGCAGGTTGCGTGACTCGGGGACGCGGAGACCGGGAGGGTGGCCTGGGGCGTGGGCGGCGGGAATGGTTGCCGCCACGCACAACGGCCTTTTTATGAGGAAGCCGCCATATTCGAGGGCACCTCGCGCACAACGCGACCGAGCCATCATCGCGCGCCCGGACTTCCTGGCCGGCGCGTTCGCACCCCTCCTGGCGCGCCAGGGCCGGCTTCTTAACGCTTCGGTCTCTTGCTGTTTGCTCCAGGTGTTTCGCACCGTTTTCAACTCCGCGCCGAAAAAAGGGACAAACTGGAATGTTAACCAGTGTTTATGCACGCAAAACGACTCCCGCAAAAGTTGCGGTATGAAGATGAAACATTGCAAAGTTGGGAAATATTTTTATATTTATAATTTCGCACAAATATATATACATGGAACTGAAAAAAGGATTTCTCATTTAGAAATAACACACGACGAAGTTTGTAGTCAAACGTGAAAAAAAAATTATCAGACTAACGAATCAAAAACAAAACAAAAATCTGCTTATAATGTGAGACGAAATTAGGGTTAAAAAATCATCAGTGTGTGTATAAGAAGAAATTCTAATTAAAAACGCGACCCCGACATATTAGTTATTACATTCAGGGGATTTTCAACCTAATTTGGTTATGTGACGATGAAAGCGATTTTTATACTGTTGTCAAAACTGGTTTCCAGTGCTGGCAAGCCACGAAACGACATCCTTAACAGTATTTTCCAGCTTTCAGTAACAAGATTTTTGTATTGAATAATAGAAAGATGGCAGCCTCATCTGGAATAAATATTTCCACAAGGTGGTGAGTCATTCCGTCACGCACTCCGCCAGTGACGAGGGAAGAAACAGAAGAGCATGATCACGCGACATAGAGTAACTCCTGCCCAATTTGTTAGGGAGGGAGTCTCGTCCAATGATTTCTTTAACAGACCCTTCTCCGAGCAAACTTTGTAACTGTAAAGCACACTACTCGCCGGCGCTGCTGCCCTTTCATTTGAGGGGATTGGTCAGAAGAGAATATTCTCAATGCATACATTTGCAACATGAGTATTGAAAGGGCAATAACAGAGACAAATTAAACCAGATCAGAAAAACATCCTTTACCGTTACGAGTATTTTCTTACGCGACTGATGAGTTCGTGACCAGGTATTATGAGAAGACTCGAGCAGACGCAGACAATTCATAAGAAAAAATAATCAAATTAATAAGAAACTGACCACGCAGTAGCACAGGAATCTAAAATAAATGAAATAAAAAAAATAAGATTACTAGCAAGCAGGCAAGAATTTGTTATTATGTACTTTCCGAGTAAACGTACGCGATTCAGTTGATTTTTTCAAAAACACAAAACAACAAAAAGTTAATTAAATAGAATATTATCTCGGACGTGAAAAGAGGAGAAAAATTTCTTTAGGTAGAAAGGAAACACTACTGCGAAAATGCAGTGTGTACTACACTTCAAAGTGTTGCAACTACTGTAAATAAAAACTGAATCTAATATTAGTATATTTCCAATGTTTGGGAATTGACTAACATAGTTCCTTCATATTTCTCATTTTTTATCGCAGCAGCAACGGACGTCGCGAATATGTCCCCACCACATGAACAAGGCAATATTTTACCAGAATGTCTAAATATCATTGTAACAATAAAGCGAGTGCATTACGTTCTGATGTACGGCCGGTTAGACGAAGCTCCTTGTTTCCGCAGACAGGCGGGGGCGGTGCGTGGGTGCCCTTGGAGGGCCTCCCCCCAATAATTCAGCGCTTCCGCCGCCCATGTTGGAGCGCTCGCTCGCAGCGGCGGCGGGGGTGGGGCGAGGCGGGGAGCTGGCGGGGTGTGGACGGCCCTCGTGCGTCAGCAGGGCGCGAGGGACGGCGCGCCGGCCGCCGGCGGCCGCGTTGCATCCGGCGATAATGAAGACGAGGGAGCGCCGCTGATCGGCCCCGCCCCCTCCCTGCGCTCCGCTGCCTCCGCGGTGCAGCTCGTCCAACTGCAGAGCGCATGGGGCGCCGCAGCAGCCAGCTATTCAAGCGGCGCATAGGGTGGCGGCTACTTCTGCTTCCCGTTGCAAGGCCCTGCTATGCGTTGCTAACCATTGGAGCGCCAGCTCGCTCGTCTCTGCTCTTCGACGGCGGGAAAACTCGGTCTGAACCCTACACCTACCTTCACTACTGAACGATTTAAAGGACTCGTACAACGGGCACACAATGCATCCCTTCTCAAAAAACTCGACGCTGGTGAAATTTTTCTGCGTGTGATGTAACCGTAAATACGGCCCTTGCTAAGTACTTATTATACTAAGTATACTAAGTAAATATTTGCTGGGGGTCGTTATAATCGCAATAGACGATATATTTCTTCACAAATAAAGTATAAACGTCAAAATTGTATTATTAGAGAAAGAATTGCCTGCAAATGCTTTTGTGTAAGCTTCCTGCAGCATTTCATTTTTTTAAAAATAGATTTTTCATGGAATGTTCGTTTGAAAAATTCATACTTTTGCTGTGCTGTCCATGGTTCAATGATTATATTGAGAAATTCATCATAATGCCTTTTTCATATCTCATGGCACATTGTACTTTTATATAACTTTAAAATTGCACATTTTAAAATTCTCTGAAGTTAGAAGAAAAGCAACTACCAACTTTCTGTCTTTCCATACAATGAAACACACATTCAAAATATTGCCAGATGTATCTGAGAAATGGTATGCGGCCACATTACAGCTACAAGTGAAAGGTCCTTCGTAAGCGGAATCGTGCCGGCCGGCCGACCAGTCAACTTGGACATTGCTCCACGCAAAGGCACTCCGCGAATTGCCGGCAAATTTCCATGACAACCTTAGATATCACCCAATACTAGAAGGGAAAGTTATATACTGATACGAGTTTCAATCGTAAACACACGACCACTTCCTACTATATTATATAATATTGCAGTTACAAATAATATGAGATTATGTGTTGTAGCGCCACCAGTTTTGAATTTATATCGATGAATAAAAGTATCAATGTATAAAACCGGTAGTTTTCTTAGTAAAAGAGCACAAAATGAAGAAGAAAAGAAAGTAGTAATGACTAGTCATGCACGAAGAAATAAAAATGGAAAAATAGTCTAAATTATTAGCAACCAGCGGTCCCGCCAATGTCCGGAAAGTTCTGGAAAGCACTTGCCGAGTATAAATACGCGTCGGCCGGCGACCGCGAGCCAGTCTCAAGTCCGCAGTGGAAGCTGAACTGTGAAATGTGTGCATCGCAGTGCAGTGATTGTGCTCAGTGACGTGAACCGTGGTCAGTGCATCGTACTGTGGTCGGTGACGTGAACTGTGACCAGTGCATCGAACTGTGATCAATGCAGTGAACTGTGGCCAGTGCTTAGGACTGTGCGGGTGTGTAAGAGAAGAGTAGTGTAAATAAATAATCAAGAGAAGTGTAGTGTAAATAAAGGAAGAGAAGTGTAGTGTAAAAAAATAATCAAGTGTTTTCAGTGATTGTGTTAAGAAACAAAATAAACGTTTTTGTTAAAATAATACGAAACTTTTAATTCACCACCTAGAAATGTAACAATATATATATATATATATATATATATATATATATATATATACACACACACACTATATATACATCGAAGTTGCGATTTCATTGAATCAATTGATTTTCAACTTGAATTGTATCTACTTAATAAACTGCAATAGCGAAGCATTGCCGGGACCGCTGGTTGCTAATAATTTAGACTATTTTATATATATATATATATATATATATATATATATATATATATATAGAGAGAGAGAGAGGAAGAGAGAGAGACAGACAGACAGACAGACAGACAGACAGACAGACAGACAGACAGAGAATTAAAATACTATTGCAGATAAATTTGAGATTTAATTCATTACGAGAATCACAATAAATATGCTTCATTAAGTCATTAAATGTAATGGCCTCGTGAAGGTACGAAGAAAAACATTCCGCAGGTTACAATCAAAGTGCACTATCAAAGTGTGAAACCCACAACGCGATTTCCACGTCCGACGTATCACAGAGCTTTCGCCCGTCACGGATTCAATGCTCTTCGGACGTTTGCCACGCGACATGGAAAGTCCGAGGATTTGACGGACAGCCCCGATGCGTGACACTTCATCCACACAGCGATGGGCACATAACGGCTCCTCGCCCCGGGCCCCGATATTGCATTTCACACATTCGATACGCGCCCGCCAGCAGCCACTACGCAAGTCCGTCACTGGAATTAACACAAGGGGTATCGGCAACACACTTCAACATATTTCGCGAGCGGGTTACTGCAAGCGGAGGTACCACCTTGGACATCGCAGCAAGGACATCGCGGCATGGGTGGTGCGGCAAAGACAGGGCAGCAAGTACAACGCGGCAAGGACAGCTGGCAAAGGTAGCGCCTCAAAGGCAAGGATGACAACAGAAGGGCGACTAGTGCACCCCGCTGAGAGACAGAGGAAAGATCTTATTTAAACCAGCAGCAAAACGAGACAGTTTTTTCCCCTGAACGATACGCTTTTTACAATGACTAAGTATGGTGATCATCAAATAAATATTGTCTTGCCCCACAAACACATATGTAATAGCTCAATTAACATCAGTCATGCTTGACAATTAGACCACAATCAAGGACTGTTTCATACAGCTTAAAAGAACTAGTCAAATGTTTCCCTGAGTGGCCTTCTGTAAGCGGATCGCTTATGCGGATACTTCTCTCAGACAAACTCAGTTTGCGTTGCCCAGACAACACTCCACAGCTGATATATATATATATATATATATATATATATATATATATGTTTAATAGGTAATTATTACAGACAAATTAGAAAACGTGATGCAATGTGGCTAGGCCGAAGGCCTTTAAGTCAGTACAATACCTACATTCTACCGCGTTCTAATCTTTCGAATTCTGGTATTCACCCCAAATGGTCTCTCCGCATCAAAGCCGCGGAAAAGAGACCATAAGGTACGGCTGAGGAAAAAACCCCTGAAGGGGAAAAAACCTGCCGTCAGCAGCCGAGTACATGCTAAACTATCCGTTTTTTAAACTATTTATTTATTTGGCGCGGGCGTCAGGCATTCTCCTTCCAGTGTTTGGCCTCCTCCGCACCCGAAAACAAACAGCACCACAGAAAATCGTCCGCACCAACGCCTCTGCCATTTCCGATTCCCACTTCCCTTCGCCCCCTAATGTGTTTTATTTTAACCGTTTCCTTTTATTTTATTTTAATTTAATTTAATTTTAATTTATTTAACTTATTTTAATTAATTTAATTTTAATTGATTAAACTTATTTTAATTATTTTAAGTTAATTTATTTATTTTTGTCGACTTATTTATCTACTTATACTTAACAATTGACTACAACTTATAACTTTTTTTGTACTCTATACTAACCTAACATAACTTACTAACTTAATTATTGTTAGTTTATTGATTTATTATTTATTTCTCTCCAGTCTGGGCTGTGATCGTACTAACCAGTCACAGCTGATATAGGTAGACTCGCTATACATTAGTATAGTACGAAGTATAATGCCGCTTTATTTACACGTTTTCAGCAACGTACTATTCCAAATTTTAGAGAAGTCCCACACACGTTAAATTTGAAAAACAAATGAGTGAGGTCATAAAATATACGTCTGAAAGAAAATGTTCGTAAATTCAATAAAAGTTCATGATCGTATGCTTTGAGTAAATTAGTAGCGCTACAATAGAACGTATTTTGTCGCATTATTTCTAAATTTGCAATTTTAGAAATTCAGCGAGTTCAACTAAAATAAGACCTATACTATTCCTTTAAGTGTCTTTTTGTTCTATTCATGGAAAAATGAAAGAAAAAATTGGAACGCTGTTTAAGAAAAGGTTTTATTTTAGAATTTGCATTCACTTTAAGTAGAAATTACGCGAAAACTACTCGTTTTTCAAAATATTGTACATGACGTTTTTAAAGATCTGATTTTTTAGCACAGGGTTCATTTAAGACAAAACTCTCCATCTTCAATCATGGATTTTGATTACACAACGGGAGTTGCAACGCGAGGTAATGCAACTTCTGCACCATGTGAGCCTGGATCGTCTTATCATCGTTTCTTGCGAGCAGCGGGCATGGGTGGGATGAAAATAGAAGACGCGTTTTCAGATTGTACGGAACAGACATTTTATTTCGAAACATTCTAGTTCTGTTGTTTAACACGTGACTATGTTAGATGGCTTGCTGCATTATTTTGATAGTTTCAGTCAACAATGTGTGTTGTATGCTCATATTACAAATTAAAAAATAAAGATATCAGAAAAGTAAATGAAGGAAATTAGAGCGAGTTCATAGTGGGTTGTACGAGTATTAATAAACTTTAGTTAGGTCGCAATTAAAGGTTTGAAATATATTATCTGGAGAATATTTTGGTTTGCTAAAGAGTACTCTCAACTAGTTTCTTTATTACTTTCATAATTATTTCAAAATAATTTTCATGGAATTGTGGAATCCGTCACTTCAATTATTTTTGGTTGGTTACTATCTCTGTAACTGTTACTGTTTTCCTGCTCCAGTAACACAGCCTCTGCACACCATTTTTTATAGAATCTCGTAAATATTATATGTAAACATAACGTCAGGTGACTGTTGACAGAGTTATTGCTCCATCTCACTTTAATTTGCCACAGTTTAGAACTGCAGTGGCTCGTTCTGTAAAGCAGGTGATGGATCTCATTCCAAGACTATAACTGCCAAGGCTATAATTTCTGAAGAGTTATGTATTCTTAAACTAGTAATTAACAAACGCGCGCAACTGCCCAGATGTCGCGCAGACAGGAACTACTCTACGAGTTCAACTTGCGAATATTACTTTAAAGTATTATACATTAATATATCAAGTAAGAAGTGAACTAGGGTGAACTGAAGCAGTATGTGACATATTAAATAGTATAGATAGCTATGTGTGGAACATATGGAAAAAATGCCACAAGACAAACCTCCAGAGCAAAGTGAAATGAGAAACACTGAAGGCTGCGAAAGAGATGGAATGAAGCTGGAATGGACAAGTCTAATCCGTAAAGGAATATGATTATTATTATTATTATTATTATGACGATGACTTTAAAGTATTTGTCTGGGGTACTAATTGTAATATACAATGGGTATAACGGTAATACAGTACAGTAATAGCGAGGTTGATACTCAAGAACAATTCGAAACTTTGATGTATTTTATAAGTCGTTCATTGGTTGCAACACTGGCACAGCTCGAAAAAATACAAAATGTCTATGTTATTTTATAACATTTCATAATAATTACTATGAAAAACAGAACTCCTATGGAGCCTTTTAGTAATGGTTACTCACTAATCCATCCATTATCGAGCATGCGAAACTTGTATTTCGACGTCCAGCGAAAACTTGTAACTCGTTTATTTTAAAACTTAGATTTTCGAATTGTCATAGTATTGTAGACCATGATCAAAGTGGTCATGGAAGTTACACCACACGCTGAAAACGTATGTGCGATTTGCATTACAGAGACGTGAAGCAATGGGTAAAGTTGGAATAAGCTAAACTTATTTCAACTAGAAATACATTAATGACAGAAAGAAGCAACAAATGTGATAAGGGACGAACGATTCCAACAAATGATTATAAAAAACAAATGTATATGAGAATGGGAAATAACCAACTTGAAGGAACAATGTGAGAACGCTGTCATTTTTTTATTATCGTCTTTTAACGTTTAACTTCTGCATTGATTATTGTGGCAACAATAATGAAACCGGAGTCTTCTAACACACGGAAGAAACCAGACCCAACTTCCGCATAGATATGAATGAGAAAAGCCCTTGTTTTTACGTTCTGAAGATTCCTTTACACGGGCTTCACCTGGTATTCATTGACGTCCGTAGGACTGAATGGAGTTCCTTTCACGAACACACCTTGACTGCTCTCCTATCACGAATGAAATGCAAAAAGTGAATTGAATTGCACAAAGTCGACAAAACTTGTTTAACAACAAAAAATGATTTTCGGAAAGGAACTATTAAATTGAATCGAAATATTCATCAAATAATAATATAATAATTTAAATAAAATAATATACAACAAAAGTGTACTTCGTTTGAAAAATACCTTCAATAAAGTGCTATAATTTTCAAGGGAGAAATACTCCTTTGTATATTCATCCTGTCTCCGCCTGACAGATTGTGTGGACGACGAGTGAATGTTTAAATTTTACAGAAAAGCATAATTTCTTATCAACACTTGAATTGTTCCACGAAAAATTAGAAATTATTTCTAACAATTTTTTTTTCGATTCGTCATGGACGGCGCTGAAAAAATTAAATACGGTGTTCCCTTAGATTTCTTCATATTATTGCAGATTTTCAATTAACGTTACATTTTTTGGGTCATCGTTTTCGTAATTCAATAGACCTGATTGATTATTTCGCGTCTGAAAAATGAGAATGTGAGGTGCGAACGAGCGAAATGAGAACAAGGAGGAGTAATACATTCTTCAAGTCCACCGTCTTTTAGGTGAGTGTCTTAATCACGCACATGGTAGCCGATCTCGTACGTCTGCTGGCTCACAAAGCCCCTCCGTTCGATTTCCAGAGCGACGCCCTCGGGGAAGCCCGCAACGTCGCTTCGTCGCCCGCGGCGCCAGCAGTCGCTCGGGCTCAGCGGCTGTGGGCAATCAAAGACCAATCCGCCCTTTTCTTTTTACATAGAATGCTCGGGGCAACGAAAACTTTCAACTCTTACCTAACTGTGTTTGAAAATATGACAATAGTGAATCTCGCTCGTCGTTCGCGCACAGGTACATCTCGTGTAAAATATTGGCAATGTCTCGGAGAAGGTTGAACTACATCAAATGAGCTTGGGAGCAGATTAGTTACACCAATCACAGAAAATCTCCCGCATCTCGGAAAGGTTAATACCACTGTTTTGGTAAAAATGTTTCTATATAGTATGTGGTGTTGATATTTATGAAGAGCTTGGGGCAGTAACAAGATGAGGCACCCTTCGACCAAAATGGAGATATTAACATTAACGAATAGCGTGAAGCTTGCTGTGGTTGGCGTGGCTTATCGTGTTACTGCCCCAAATCCTTCAAATCACTGTTTCATCTGAATTATTGTCCTTTCCCTCCCATGGTCTTTCTCGTTCCAGCAATTGATCCCTTTTTGATTTCCGTCAACGCGCGGCAACTATGTAAGGACATTTACTACTCGTATGTACTCGATCTGTTGGCGAGCAAGGTGAGCAGGAGAATATTAACCAGGGCGAAGGGGAGAATGAAAGGGCTACCACATTATTTGCTCCCCGGGGACTTGAGCGAACAATGCCACCGAGGGTCAGAGTGTGGCAGTCCCTCTCCCCAGTGGCGCCGCGGGCCCCCCGCGGTTTGGCGGCGCCGCGCCGCGCCCGGTCCCGGCCGGAGGAGCCCTGCGGCGCCCCGGGAAGGGATCGAAGGCGAACTTGGGGCGAAGGCAACGGGGAGCGACGGCCGCCCTCGCAGCGCCAGCCCCAGCCCCCGGCGAGCCACTGCACGGCAGCGGCCCATGCCACGAAATCGGCGCCCGCCATCAAACCGCCTCTCCTGCCCCGTCAAAGCTCACAGCGGAGATCCAGCGTACGCTCGGAAGAACCTTCACGTCGGCATTAGGAGCGAAATCTATCACCCTCGTTTTGACGTACGAATGTTCATGAAATCATATAGGGGAAATGAAGACGAAGTGTGTTAATTGCCCTAGAAGTATCTGTATAACTCATTTCCAACGCGCGGAGAAATTGAAAGAAAACTATGTTGTCCGTCGCCATGAGATTTTATTGCTTCCTTAGACACCTAGAAACGCGGAGAAAAATAAAATAGTTTGATTTTTGTTGAAAATGCAAATATTTGATTGTGTTATTCCTTCTACTAACATACTGTGTTTACCAACGGAATACTCATACTCAATATGCCATTTTTTACGACACAGCTGACAAGACTCCAAGGAAGATGACGCCCGCCATTAAGTATTTGCTACTTATTTGTTGCGATATGGATCAGCAACTTTTTATGTTCTTAAGAACTGTTCTTGTATCCTCTTATACTATACTATGTTGTTGCAGTATTCTTGAAGACTTATCGTTAAAATATTTAATTTATTGTAGTGTTATACGAAAGTATTTTATTTGCTGTTCATGCACAGTGTGCTATGTTTTGGAAAAGATTTTGTGTGGTTTTCTTCAGCAGTATTTTTGTTGCTGTAGGCCACTTGTTATGCTTCAAATGCTGAAGGCTTACATAAAAAAACACATGCACTAGAACACAAGGTAGTGGAATGGAATCCGGTAGTAGTGAAATGCACTATCACACATTAAAGAAAACAGTAAGGAGACGTGTTTTGGAACTTACCGGACGCAAGGCAAAGGAAAGTGACATGAATAATATGCGGTTCTATTCGGATATTACGAGAGAAATTTAAATGGAATGCCTACCTCGCGAATATTTCGAATATCACGATTCTCGGACTAAAAACTAAAGCAGTGCAACGTTTGGATTTGCGGCGTAAAAAGGGCATTCATAGAGTATGTGAAATTGTCGACTACGGTAAAACCGTGTGGAAGAGGTTTCTTGAAAACGTAGATAAGGGGGATAATTATGGATATAGGATTTTAAAAAGACAAGGATTCCACACGCCGAACATCTGTCATTAGATAAGTATATGTTACGTTTAAGATGTAGAAATGGATCTAAATAAACGTAACAGAATACTAAAATAATAAATCATGCATTACGAAATGACATATGCTATGTAAGACTTTAGTATTCACTTTCACGGTACGGTCAATTGGGCAGAGTACAGAATACATCATATTTCAAAGACAGCATAACACATCCCGAACTTTAAATAAATGACTATTTTTCTAAAATAGTGACGTTCTTTTGCAAGGGATTTGGGAATCATATTGGACAGCCGAGCGTCTGCGAACACGAGTTATCCTGGATATACATTCGCCAGTACGTGCCATGCACTTCTGAACAGTGCGGTTAGATGCCATTGTGTACTCGTGCACCCGCGAGTCATACGCAAACACCGACGTGTTGGCGTCGTCCGTCCAAATTGGAAGTGCCTAAAGTGGGACAGCGCGCGCATGTGAAAACGGCAGTTGTTCGCCGCAGAAATGGGCGAGAGAGCCTTCGAAAGCCACGAGTTAGCGGCGTCATCCCATGCTATCACCTTCCAGCCGATATGCGATGCAAGGCGTTGACGGTTACTAAACGACGTGCTGTCAATTAAACATGTTATTTTGTCAGGACATACGACATATGGTGAATTTTCTGTCGAAATAAGGATTTATGGAAGCTTTTGAGTGTGACGAGGTAAAGAGACAAAAATGACAGCTTGCCCAATATGCACGACTTTATATTGGTAATTGCAATTGGGGTACTAATTATAGAAAATAAATTGCACATTTATACAAGTATATTACAAACCATCTGGCAGCATGTCAATATTTGGTAATAGTATATTAAGTCGATGTATGTAACGTAGTGAAATCCTGCCTTCATTGAGTATTTACGGGCAAGTGCAGATTTACTGTCATTATTGATAGTATTTATATTTGCTACAATATTTATATCTCAATAACTAACAGCTGGAGTGAGTTATTTTTGCTTCGTAAGAAATCTTGTACACTCTTGAAAAACCTACGTTTTTATTATTTCAGAGGGAGAAGATATTAAACACTGTTTTTTGCAAATACGTTCCGGAGTGAATGTGTTGCAAAAAGTATACAACAAGTACGAATTAATCGGCTGTTTCTACAGTAGTACAAGCAAAAAATATGATATTCGAAACTCATAGTACGTCAATACATTAAAATACATTCAATTACTTCGTTCGACGTCAGTCACTTCATTTGAGAGAGAGAATTTCAAAAAATGCGAGTAAAATAATAATATAGTAGTAACTAGTAACTCTTCAAAGAAAAAGTTCAAGTATTCTCTATAAACCCTTGAAGGTGCTCGTCAATGCTTCCTTTTGCCCGTATATCACACAATTAATGTAATAAAGGCAATAATGAAAACTGTTGAATTTTTAGTTGTTTACATAAATGCCGTTCTAATAATTTTGAAGTATTATTAACTCTGCGAGAATAGTTTGCGGACAAACAAAATTAACATTATCAGAGGATAGAGCAAAAACGTCAAATTAAAATTGTCAGGGAAACGTTTGTAATTATAGAAGTGCATGAAAATTAATTCTGATTTTGAGTTCGTTAGATTTCGCTCACAAACATTTTAACGTAATAATTCTTATCTGTGCATTGCTTAACACAGCCGCATAGTACTACTTTGGACATCAGAATAAACATTGTATAGACAAAAGAACCGAGTTAATGGGATTAGTTCTATTAGCGACCGAAACAAACTGTTATTACGTGATTATATAGTATATATAGATGTCTCACTAAACTTTCCCAGAAATCATAAAATAAACATTAAATTCGAAATATTTTAAACCGAGAGCCTTCCTATGGGAGGGCTAGAACGACACGTGGGAGAGCTTAGCGACCTGTGTATGCTGCGATTCACAGGTAGCAAATCACTGTCATTGGATAATTCACGCCACCAACAGTGAATACGTAGTTTGACTCATCCTAGTTCCATTCTCTATAGTCCGAACAATATCTCTCCGGTTCTTCCTCTGGCCGGTTTCCCGCCTCCACCCGCCTTCCCCCCTCGTAAAGCCCCCTCCCCCACCGCAGCCGCAGCTCACTCGATCCTTCCTCCGCCCTCCCCACCCGCCCGCCCTCCGCGCTCCGGCGGCCGCACCCAGATTCCCGTCCGCGCTGATGGGCCCGTAACGGGTTTCGCTTAGGGTTAAAAACACGCTAAATGGCTTAAACATTATCCCCGATTTGAACGTCGTTGTTTGTAGTGACGTTGCGCGTTCTGGCGATGTAATTCAGGAATCAGGGAGGTGAGATCTGAACGGCGGCGGCGGCGCCTGCAGAGTCCACTGCGGCAGCGCGGTATAGCAACTTCACAATTTCGAAATGGAAGTCATTGTCCATTCTTCAAGAATGGCTATAATTGACTTACATTAATGAATGGCGAATAATAACTATAAAATAATTACTGTAAAACGACAAAATAAATACTTGCAATCAATGGATAAAACGAAGCCAACTACTAAGCATAGAGGGCAAGCGTTCTGATTTCCATCTTATTTGTAGGACATTTATCACAATAACTCTCAAGTATTGGTAGAGACGCTTTTATAGTACTGCGAATAATGAGAAGTGTCACAAGTATATGTAAAACATTCAAGCGAGAATCATCGTTCCTTCAAAACTACATTTTTCCTTACCTGACGCGAGTAGTGCTAGCCAAGTATACGCGCTCTTTTAAGATGGGACTTTATCCGGCCGGGATGTACCGTTACACACCAGCATCAAAGTTACTTAAAATCTTTTGGGAATGAAATTATTAATAAATTCAAGAATTTATTTATTATTTTATCCACTTAAAAAGAATAAGAACAGTTATAATATTTAGAGAAATAATTAACGTTGTATTGACTGAGAAGAAACAAAATCAACTAATGAATCAATATTATTTTCTTGCTTCCAGAAACATAATAATCCCTAATCGAAGAAGAAGCTTTTGGTTCAGTAGCATATAGTATCATTCTAGTAGTATGTTTTAATTGCTTAAATGTTGATATTGAAACGATTTAAAACCAAAAAATCGTTTTAAATGATGCGCAAAGATAAACAAAAAACATTATAACTGATATAGAAATTAGGTTCATTACAGAAAAGGGGACTATTTTTGTTTTTGAGAATCAATGAAGTGTCAATCTGTAAGCAGATAGTTGGGCAAAAAATAAACATTTTTGAACTTATGTACGCTTATTCGCAAATCCATGGGTATTTAATCTTGTGTAGCAAAGCTTTGTAAAGAAACTTACAGAAATAGAACTCTGAAGTTGGTTTATGTGTTTGCAAACAACAAATTCTCATGTATACACGAGGCAGACGCAGGAAATATGGAATCTGCACCCATTATCTGCTTTCTGTCTCATGAAGGGATAGGCGTCGCAAAAGATACGCCAAGCATTCCTGTATCAAGATTCCTCCCGCCAACAATTAAGGAGCACGAAGGACACGGACGAGGCATCCCATGCCTTCTGGAGGGGCGGTGCAACGGCGCCCTGCGCTCGCCGCGAAGAGGCTTATTTGTTAGCTCCTGCGAGCTCGTTTTCAACGTCGTTTCGCTGCAGACGCAGGAGGGGCGAAGAAAGAGAGTGCCTTAATCACGAATCGTCCATCAGCGGCGCCGACAGACAACCGCACGGCCAGCAAGACCTTCCTTCCGACTCCCATAAATGGGCAGATAAGGAGCCCGTCGCGGAATGCGCGATCAATCACCGGGTCCCGTCGGCCGCCGGGGGGCGGGGGAGAGGGAGGCGGCAGCGGCGGCGAGACGAGTGCAGCGGGTGGCAAGCGGAGAGCGAGCATAAAGTACGAGCAACGAAGAATCAGGAATATGGGGAAAAGAATGATAAGACTGATTACGGACGGAAAAGTAGAACGAAGGGAATGGAAGAGCAGAAACCTCTTGGGAATATGATGACGGGGAGAGGCTCCGTGGAGAGAAGACAAGATCCGGAGGAAAGGGCAAAGAGAGTCTGAGAGAATGAAGGAGACACGCTGAGTGCCCGAAAGAAGCATAGGCAAATACAAGGTAGAGCACAGAGCGTCGTTAATAAATCGAAACTCAGAAGCTAGAGATGTAAGCAAGTGGTTGCAGATGGCATGTAACATAGAAGTAGATGGACCTCCCTCCCTGCCTTGCCCATCTACTTATACTGTCAGCAGAATAATAATTAATGAAGAATTGAACCCAAAAAGAGGTTTAAATATTCCTCTTGATATCATTGCGACTTAATTGGGGCCCAATTTTTTTCCTTCAGAAAATGAAAAATAGAATATCTCTAATCCAAATTTAACATTATAAGTTATTTCTGATGCATTGAGAAATGAATTCTGGTTATGAATCGGGGAGGAGGAAATTTTTTTTAAAATACGGGGCCCCCATGCATCAACTGTCCCACGCCTGTGGTTTTCTCTGGGCGTCCATGCCCATAATCATATACGCATAACAATACTTTCGGTGCAAATGAGTGCAAAAAACTCTCAATGTTTTTTTCCAAATGCCGCTATTACAGAGAAAGAGGTTCTCTCTCCCCCCAGTAGATAAGTAGCTCATCAGTTGCAGATTTTACACAGCGCAGCGTATCTCGAGCGCATCCGCGGAATGTGAAAGGGCAGCGGCAAAGAGTGGCCGCGTGCTCTAATGAGAGCCGCCTTGCCTCCCGCACTGAAGCGTGCTGTCACTTCCGGACCGGTACCTGTGGCGCGGCTGCCAGCATCGCGATAAGCCTCGCGCGCCCCGGGAGGGCTTTCTGGGAAATGAAGCGGCGGAATTCCACGCGCGGACTTTGACAGCCGCGCGCCCGCGATACCCGCCGCAATTTCGCGTCCATGTGGTCGTGTCTAGTTTTCCAGCCACGTTCACGCAATTCTGCATCGATGGGTTATTCGAAATTAGCTATCAATTTCAGCGAAAGTAAACTCGCCACTCAAACAGCGGTGCAGTGACACTCTGATATGAAACCTAATTAATCTGTATCGAATAACATGCTCCCAGCGTGATAAACTATTCTGGAACGAGAAATACAGGTTTCCATCACGAAAAGAGAAAAATCTTACTTTAAACCGTTAGTGACATCAACGGAGATTCAGCACCAGCGGATTCAAATTAATTGCCCAAACAAATGTAATCCTAATAATAATTTCAAAGGAGCAAAAAAGCATTAGGTAGGAAACGCATTCACTTGAAACATTTTGTAGGAAGAACATTCAACTGTAGGACAAAACACTCGAATATTTTAGCTTCTTTAAGCGACCAATTGTAATTTTTTTTAAATATATGTTGAACGAAATGGAATAATGAAATGATGCCCTTTTCCGACCTGATTGATAAGTTGCGCCATTTATTTTTCTTTACTGGCCAAAGCATGATGCAAATTGCATTCAAAGCATCGAATTCCACTAATAATCAGCATAAGGCCGCTGATTCTGTGCGAACATTATAGTCTTTAAATCAGTTTTTATAAAGTTGTTATTTCAAATATATTCTTCATATTTGAATAAATTCGACTATCGGCGCCGGTAGCGAAACTTCTTAACCAAGCTCTGTGAAGAAACAAAAGTTAGGTAGTTCGAGTTACCGCGAGTCCTATGTTGGGTGACCGTCTGGTAAGCCCGGATACTAATGGCGTTGAGCCCCTGGCCAATACAGATAACAGGCAATGGCGGATTTCATTTGAGGTAAGACTGACTAAATATGTTCAAGGAGAATTACTTCCCGTGTCCAACGCCCAAAGGGCTTGGGGATGCTGTTACGCAATTTAATGCCAAACAGATTTCTTGTTAAATTAACTAATGTCATAAACAGTATAGTTTTCAGGCAATTTTTGCAGTTAAAACCTCCTGCGCTTGCAGTTACTGTGCGTGGATAATCGTAAGTACCTATGTACCAAAATATAATTTTGCGCTAAAGGGAAAGGTATTTATTCGAATTGATTTTACACAATTTGAAAATATAAAACAAAACACCATACTTCCAGACGTGTTGTTTGATGTCAAAAACATATTTGGATAACGTAATATATTTTTATATATAAAATAATTAGCTTATTTATGGAAAGAGCTACGCAAAGTAGAACTTTAAACTTTAATAGAGGTTAAGTGCTGCTCCCTTCAACAAGAATGTAATGCCAGCGTATATAACTTATGAACATTTGTGCACATTTATAAACATTCATTAACAAAGTTCATTATCGAAATCACGGCACCCCTATTTCCCTCTTAAAAAAGCCTAGCGTTAGTAATGACACTTGCACATAACCAAAATGAAAAATGATTCTGAATAAGGTGGTTGAATGAAGAATCAGTATAATTCATATATAGTATACAATATGACACGTACAGTTCACACGAATAACACATATTTTAACTGGCTTGACTTTTCCTTCCATAAACTTGTTATTTACACATAGACCAGTTTATCAACTGATATCACTGCAGAGCGTCTGACCGGGAGGTACTAGTGTTCGAATCCCGACGGTGACACGATTTTCGACGCTATCTAGTTAGCTGGCTGCTCTGATCGATAGTTTTCCGTGGTTTCTCCGTTCAACGCCGGAGAAGTACCCTAGCAAACGGGCCACGGACTGTGCGCAATTTTTTCTTCCTCTTCCCTGTCGTATTCTATTCCCAATTTACACACACTCTTTACGTGCCTCACACGTATACACATGTCGAGAGATCAGTCGGGAGCTTAAACCTCGTCTCGACTTGGACGGTGCCCCACTGGTGTTTATATTGGTAGGGAAAATTCCCAAGCTGACGTGAACGCCGACGCCGGATCACCCCACCCAGCAGGGGAAGATCACCACAACCTCTCGTGGCCAATTCATGTACTTCACTCCGGGAACTAATGACCATGCCAGTTGAAATCATACCACGAAATAATCAATCAAAACAAACACTAGACGTTTTCTGCTCCATTCAGTTTCGTCTGTTATTCTCTAAAACAACTGATAATCTCACTGCTCAATGTACAATTTCTTCATCTATCAGTGTCAAATTAATGCGGTTTTTAACAGCTGATTATGAAGCAAAATGAAGTAACTTTTAATTAACAACTTACGAACACAAATATCAAATTTGCCAGAAACAGAAGCTGAACATACACCCGCCTCCAACTACTTATGATGACAACTTATCTACTCCAACTGATGATTTTTCATACAATTGTCATTTTAGCAGTTGTAGCGAATAAATAACCTAAACAGTGACCGTTCTCTCTATTTTAATAAGTAATTATACATTCCAGACTGCATTTAAGGAGTATACTTTAAATAAATGTGAGTCAACGTGAGCGAGAGCCAAGTAAGAGACAGGTAATGTCTCAGTAAAACACATGGTGTTTGAATGAACATGACCTCAATAAAATAAGTATAAAGTCCGCAAAATATCGTTATTTAACATGTAATTTCACTGTAAGGTACTTTCTTGTTGATCGCGTCACAGAATTTCCATTCATTGACATCTTGTTTATTCTGACTCCATTTCTGCTTTATTTTTGCGGAAGAGTCTCTTCACACGTGTTAAACAAACTTGATATTTTGCACGCCAAAGCATTCGCGCTACACTCAAGGACACATTCGTAGGCCATTTGAGTGGATGCGAGTCGGCCTGCGATCGCATCTTACTCGGATTGTAAGAAAACTTTCTTTCCGAAACACATCATTTTCGTAAATCTGTCGTCAAACTGCTCCGACAGGGAAAAGTTTCGAGGCTCGATGCTGGAAGGACGACCGCCGGTGCGCGCAGCAAAAATCCCAACGCCAGCACGACGAAATGACGCGGAAAGCAAGTAATCAAACACGAAAGTGGCTTGACTGAAGACCGAGCATCAGTCTAGCGTGTGGGTGCGGCGTGGGGGAGGAGGGGCAGCGGGAGGGGGAGGGGAGGGGCGGCGGCGGGCAGGCCGCGTCCACGGCGGAGGTACGGCCTGCGAACGACGATCAGTTTCTTCTGCGCCCTCCGCGCGCCTTCTCCTGCCGTGATGGACGAGAGCTGCCTCACAAATGTCCGCTATGTGTCACAGCGCAGACAGGCCTTGTTCAGAATGGGGTGACCCACGGTAGTGGCGTTTAGCCAAAATCCAGGCACCCGCTCCTCCAAACTTACCATGATTGCGGGCGTTGGCACTTCATCAAGCGCGCACTATCTACTGTAGAAGGCAACGCAGAATTCGGATCGCACTTTACGAGTACGTTTCTGAATTATCACTTCTCCGGAATATCGCCGGACCAATTTAAAAGTAAAATCTTCATTAGATTCTCGATATTTGTTCTGTATGGCAAGTACGATTTCGCCCTCGTACAACTTGGAGATTTCTCATTTAACTCTTTCAAGAGATAGACAATGTAATTGATGAAACGGATTAAAATCCAATAATACGAGTACATCGTATATAAAAGGCTTGCTATTTTGATTGGTTTTTCAACTATCACGTATTAAATGCAAATATAAAATCTTTACACATTATTTTGGTGTCGGTTATGGGCCGAAATCAATGTTTAAAATAATATAAAAGTTACTAAATAAGATAACGGGTCGTATTCTAAGGTTTTCGCAGGCACAATCCTAAATGGAGGTACAAAGTGCTGTTCCTTTAACTAAAAAACTAGGGGTACTACAACAGCGTATACTTTTTCGTGTTATTTGTAACGGTCACGTAACATATTATTGCAACTTGTACTACTTCATCCATCAAGCGAATACTTTATCCATCTCTTGAAATTCTCTCTTCACCATCTGATGCGCGGGAGACTAAAAAAATAAATATCTATTATTTTTAAAATTCAAAAGCTATGAAAATGGCACTCCTGCCTTTGAATTCAGTACATTATTTCCTTACATCTACCCTTACAAAAATTTAAGAAAAACTTTGCCTTTCTTGGTGACAAATTCCCGACCTTACGAACTGTGGTTCAAAATTTAACAACCACAGTTACCTACACTACATCAGATGCTCATTATTGATATAAAGGTGAAGAAAATGCGTATATGAAAACTTTTGAGATTCCGAGATACTTGAAGGATTCACAACTATAAAAGAAGAAGTCCATTTCTTAAGAAAATAGTAATCGTGTGATTATTTGGTAAAGGAAACCCAGTTCTGCTCCTTGTCAAAATAAACAAAGTTCTTAGTTCTCATACTGACGCAGAGCGTTTGTTTATATTTTATTGCTTCACCGTAATTGATTGTAAACGTTGAAGGTAAATTTCCCTAGAAGGTAAAAAAGTTACAAAAGTCTTGCGAAATGGACTTGGGCTGTTGTGGTTGTTAACCCCCTCAATTATTAAGATATCATTTCAAACGTATGTGTACTCACATGACTTAAATTATAACATGTACACCTGTAACGTAAACAATAACTTACGTGATGCTCCAAGAAACTACGTAAGTTTTAATCGCATGGCACTAATTTCATCTGATACGGTGATGGCTTCGTACAAAGCGTACGTACAAAAAGCTTACAGCAAAGAGCGGTGCTACGCGAGCACATACTTCTTCGTTTTATTTGTTACGATTTCGTTCTATCATAAAACTATTTAAACACGTAAAAGTATTTCCAACTCCCAAAATTATTTGCTCCAGTTAGAAATCGAACTTGGGCGCATAGGCCCGCAAAGAAAAGTCCGGACGCCACATCGAGAAGAAAGTTGACCTTTCGCAATTTTCGAAAATTCAGAGGTTTCTCTAAATATCGGCTTTGTGGTATATTATAAAGCAATATTTTTTCTATTCGAGTAAAAATTTTAAAGAAAAACGTGGAATTTTTTAGAAAATCTTATTTTATGTAATTCTCGGAATGATATCACTGAAAATTATGTGAAAACTATTCATATTTTTAAGAAATTAAATATGGCATTATTTAAAAATCTTTTTGAGAAGGAGATTCATTACAAAAAAATCTCTTTTCAATGAAGTATTTGTAGAATGTATTCAGAAATATTTGAAACTTTTGCAATTCTCAAAATTTCAAACGTTTTACTAAAAATAGGATCTGTGCTATTTTGTTAGCGCACTCTATTAGAACAAAAACATTCCAAGAAAAAATTGCAGCCATTTTAAGAGCATTTCGAAAATGTTTTGAAGAGTTCATGTATTGTAAATAATGAAAATTCAAAAATTAAAAGATCGGTTTCGAGTTCGCTGGGCCTCAAGTTCTACCCGGTCACTCGGGGTGTATCCATTTTGATATATAATCCATATATACGAGAAAGTTAAAATTTAGAAAATTTTAGCGCGGATTCATCATTTATGATATTATGGAAATTCGCAATGAGCAGTCTCTAACACTCACAAATTGCATTCTTCAGTGTTTGAAATCAATTCCATTTCAATATAATGAAACAGAGGCATCTTAAATAGCGTAAGTCTCGTACAAATATAATTTATACCTTTAAAGTTGAGTAAAATGAATTAGAATTGAATAGATCAAGTTTCACGTTAAAATTGCATTTACTTTCTGTATTTAATGATTACGAGCATGTGGAATCATTGCAACAAACTAATTAGTATGCATCCGTTGGCGAAATAAGCTCATCGGGATAAAACGACAATTTTACGCAATCGTCAAGCCAGAAAGTTTCTTTGGCGCCCGTTTCCGGGCGAAAGTGGCCGCCTTGAAGAGCACTACAAATCTTTAAGTTCCTGTACTTCGGAAGTCCTTAAGTGTGGTCTAAATGGTTACGATAAAGAACATTCGGTAGAAACAAAACCGTTATCTCGTTCCGTTGGTTGATGAGACGCGCGTCGAATAACGCGTGTGATTTATCGGCAGGCGATCACAGTTGCGAAGCGGCGGGGGAGGGGGCGTGGCATGGAAAGGGCGGGGCGAGATGGGCCGAGCGAGGGCGGCTTGGCGAAGGGGGACGACCGTCTCGGCACAAGTTCAACGCCACCGGCGATTGCACATTAAAGGAAGAAAGTCTCTAACCTAGCCGCCAGGATACCCCTCTTTCTTTCAGATCACACGATATTTGTTACAAGCTTCTCGGGTCTTACTGGAGATTAAAACAATTCCGACGAGTAAGTAAAAGGTTTTCTTGTATTCTCGATTTTTATTGTGGGGTGATGAACAAAAAATTAAGTGACATGCTCTAAACCTGTTTTTATTCACTTTCTAAATAAAGGAAAATTCTTGGAGTATCGTTAAAGTAAAGTGATTCTCGCAACGTTTCGTATGAGGTTCAAGATCACACATTCGATATCAGTTGATGGTGTGTGTGTTTTCAGTTTTTTACTTCAATGTACGCTTCGACTCGAAAATCAAATTAGTTGTCACGTGACAGTTATGTAAAAAAACAATATTTTTGGACGAGAAAATTTAAAAATCGTTTCCGTTACTAGTTAGCTGCAAATAGGAAGATACATAGAGGGTACATTGGTAGGAAGGTCCATTTTTTCATGTTAATAAAGTAAGTTCAAATTCTGAAGTAGTTATTATTATGAGAATTATTAAGATAAAATTGCTTATTTCGGATCACCCATAAAGTGATGGAAAACTAGGCAACCTCTGGCTATGTGAAAGGTGTCAATTCTTTCGTTAGATACTTATGAACTTGAAACAAATACGAAAACTGAAAAATTTCGATGTAGACTTTAAAATGCAAATATTTGATAGTGTTATCCTGCCTGTTCTCCTACTGCGCGTACCGTCTTAATTCTCACATTCAGTGCGTCATTCCTTACGCCACAGCTGACGTCATGCGACGAGGAAATAAGAGGCTTCAGTATTCACGCCTGCCTTTATCAAAAAGCAAAGCTTTGCTGTTCCAGGACCTACTTTCCACACACTTGTAAGCAGCATTGTTGCCGCTGAAGACCACTAGAATTAAATAATTACATAAAATAGCACAAAGTTGACCATTCTACACGAGTAAAAAATATTTGCGTGAAGTTAAAAGTTAAGCTCTATTACTTTAACATACTTTCTAAGAGAGAATTTGGGTTCCACTTTGGACCTGTTTACTATACAGAATGATGGGAGGCTTTCAATAGCATGTCTAGTACTCAAAAATACAGTAAATTCTGACTATGATTGTGATATTTTAACTGTCATCAATCGTTTATTAAAAACTTTTCCATTAACACTATCTGTCAATAGGAACGATTTAGAGAGGATATGTTCAGTACGTAGTGCAGACACAGGATTTTTGACATATTATTTGAACAAGCAGGTCCCAACACTTGAGCGGGTGAAACATTCGTCTTCCCAGAACTTCTCGAAGCAGAGGCGCTGAGAAACGAGTTCGCGCAGAGCAGGCGGTTCCGAAAGCACGCGCTTCAAAATCGTCTCTTTTCTGCGCCTCCCGTCTCTCGGAAAAACGAAGGTCCCGCAGCGTCTGCCGGCTTTTCTTTGAAGGTAGCTTGGACGTAAGAGAGCGTCGGAACCCCCCCCCCCCCCCCGCCCCCCCCCCCCCCCGCCCGCGCCCGCAGGGCTGCGAGCCCTCCGGCCTCTCGGCCCGCCCCTTGTATTGCGCCGCCGTTCTGGCCGCTTGGCCGCTTGCGTCGCTCGCCGCGAGCCACCCGGCGCGCTATGGCCATACACTTGTATGAAACATGGAGGAGCATGCATATGCGATCTGCCGCCGCGGCCGGAAGCGCGGAAGAGCGCGAGGGAGCAAGGGAGACCGAGGGGCAGCGGCCTCGAAAGGGACACGCCCCTTTCCCAGTTCGCAGCGTGGGGCCGACGCGGCATGCGATTGTCCCGGCTCTGGCCGGCAGGTGCGCCAGATACGCCGAGGAGGCTCCAGCGCCTGCGATAGGAGCATCGGGGGAAACGAGTGTAACTGCAAGAACACAAGTGGTCACACAGATAGCGGCCTGCGGTAATGAACACGAGGATGAGTGGAAGCGACAAGTTTCTGCAACTCTAACGGCGATGATCTCTCAATAAAAAGCAAGATACAAGCAATACCTATGGTAGGGTCAATAGAAGTAACGAAAAATGACATGACAGAACATGAGGGAACACTTGCAAAGTTATAGAAACGAGTTGCGCGTATTTACTTTGGGGAATTGTTTACGTAAGCGTAAGGCACGGACGATTGGATGACGTTTGGTATGTGAACGAGATCTAATAACTAAGTCGAAACGAAATCAATGGAGATAAGCTTAAACTGAAATGAGTTGTAAGGTCAATGCTTTGGAAGTAGTTGAGTCAGTTTGTTGTTTCCACGGCCATTTGTCATGTTTCCACGGCAGCGGCGGCAAAACGAAAAGCCGGGCAGAGAGCGTGACGTTAGAACGATTGTGATTGAAGAGCGCAAGGGTAGCGTCGGTGAAGGGAGCACTGCAAGGCGCGATCGGGGGCGGAGCAACTGGGCGGAGGGCGGTGCAATCGACAGCGCGAACAGGGGCAGCGGAGGAGGCATAGGGATCATAGCACGACTACGACGCGACAGGCGGCGAGGGCACAAGTACGGGGCGACACCATCAATAGAAAACGTGGCATAGTCCGGTTGCAGATGCCTGTGTGCACATCCCGCCGCATGTCGCTCGGGATCAAGGACCACAATGTGCACATCGTGACTAGTTATGCGCACTTCCGCGCTCTCTGCGGGCGACAGAGGGTGGCGAGCGAGATACCGCAGGAGGCGGAGCGGAAAGGCGAGAGGGGAGAGAGAGGGAGTGGAAGTGGGAAGGGGAGAGTGAGGGAGAGAGGGGGCGAGTTATGCCGTGCGTCGCTTTCTGGTTCATTAGCTGGGGAAGCGTGAACCGCGATGCGGCGTGCGTAGGGAGGACAGAATTGCTGCCTGATCGGGGATCTCGTTGATTGTCTTGTTCCTTCCACAGGACATGAGAGGCGAATTATTGGTATGGCTCTTCAGGGAACCGAATGAGAACTTTAAGCCATGACTGCGAACAGAAAGCAAGGAGAAGCGTTCGTAACGGACTTCCATGCACAATGAGCGCAACGCGACACACTTGGGGAAGTTAATCTCTTCTCTACAGAGAATATTATTATTTCATTGATGATAAATTATTCGAATTATTTGATTTACTAACAATAAATAGTGTAGTAATTGATATACAAAGTTCAGTTCTTTAAGAATGTAATTGTTTAGAAGTCACTATTAACAGTTTACTCACAAAATTTAAATTTTATTATTCTATAGAATACGCACGTAAGCGTATTCATTGTAAATGGCAAAAATACGCCTTGACACGCTGTTACCCATTAATGAGAAAATTGACGTTCATGCGAGTCCTTTCAGATGAAAAAGAAACACCAGTGTCTTCATAATATTAGCAATAAATAATTCACCAAACTTCAAAACAAAAAAATTTTTTTACATTTTGTCCCTTTCTTAGTTGGCTTAATTTATAAAACTTATATAAAATTTTCACATTATTCGTTTTTATTTAATTCTTCAAAAAACGTTTCGACAATGTTCATATATTGTCATCATTAGGCTGTGAAACTAAAGACGTAACAAAACAATTAAACTAAAACAAGATACCAATTACAGTCTTTAAAAATTAAAATATGAATTCTTTACTAACTTTCTATAATGTATATAAATATTTCAAAATTTTACTCAGACGGTATAAACATGTTCAATATAACAGCCACCGCTGTGGACACCATTGATAAAAAATTTACCACTTCTTAAATGAATGACTCTTATTTACAATTATACAAAACATGACCATTAATTGCAAATGATAATAATCCTTATAAATACAATTAATCACTCAAAATAAACCAAGTTGAAGATCACCTTTAAACTCAAATATTAATTTCATATACGGACCAACTTGGTTTCAACAAACGGTTACTTGACCACTGAGCCGCAAACAAATGATCGGCCAAATGCTTCGTTAGATTTAAATAGGAATGGGAAATAGAGCAGGGGTGATTACAAATTTTTGTTGACAGGAGGCCACTAGTAAAACAAGAGCAAAAAAATTATAAAATAAATTTCAAGTTTTAACTTGTTAAGCCCATACAGAAAATGTTTGTAATTATAAAGTTGTTGTTAAATATCACTGGTTTTATTTGTCTTTTATTCTAGAAAAAAGACCGTAAAAATAACATTTTTTCCCAAAAACTGCTACAAATTTAGTCTTTAATTTTTTTCATGGATAGAATAAGGAACTTAGAAGAATGGCGCAGGTCTAATTTTTGCCGAACTCAGAAATTACGAAAATGACAAGTTAGAAATAATGTGATAAAGTAAGTGCTTTCACCATTAGATGTAAGACCACTGGGTGTTTTCGTTAAATGTTCAATTAAATTAAAATATTTAACACAACATTCTCGAAGCTATGTATTTTCATTATAAAATATATTTTAATTACATTGATTGTGGCAAAACAAATTTTAAAAAACATCTAAAAGTGTCCATCGGTTGAAATATGTCAACTCAAACGGCTGCTTCTTTGGAATAAGTGGACCTCAGAAAAAATATACATCATGTGAAAATAAATAAATTGGGAGAAAACGTATGTAGTATAGTGAAACTAACATCAATGCAATGTATCGAGATAATAAAGACAAAATCATTAAGTACAATTTGTTGAAAGAAATTAACGCTTATGTTGAGAAAATAACATGAACAATTCTCTCCCTTATTCATTATATTTCACACCTCATTCTAATCATGCAAAAAAAAAATCTAGAAAAAATCATTTCAATATTTTAATCTGAACAGAGTTAAAATTGCCAGAGTTAAAGCAGAGCTAAAGCCATTGCCAGAGTTAAAGCCAATTTGCCTGAGTTAAAATTTCCGCATCAATAAAAAATTTAGTGCTACGTAATGGAAGTATTGAAGATGGCTCTTTTATTCCACAAAACATTCGAAGAATAATCTGTTTGAAAAATTGTGTATTAAATATAGTGGTAGTAAGACTATGTCTAGTGTCCCGACGTGTGTTGAAGTGTCGTGCATGTAGTACGTGTTCGTGTCTAAGGGGTGAAAGTGGGATAAGCACGAGGGAAAAAAAAGATGGCACGCGATCCGTGGCTCTTTTTTAAGGGTATAGAAACCACGGAAGACTACCGGACGGGGCAGCTGGAGCGGCGCGGCGGTTAGAATTCTCCACCAAACAGCAGCTGAATTAGACCTAGCTGTATAGCTTGTGTCGAACATTCCTGACCGTCGGGACTCGAACCCTAGCACCGTCAGTCAGAAACATGGCTGCTGCTGATAATGACAGTAATAATAATAATAATAATAATAATAATAATAATAATTGCAGTAATAATTATTATAATAATAATTTATAATAAAGGCAGGGGAAAAACAAAATGGATTAAAGAAGTCGTGGAGGATCTCAGACAAGCACACGTTACAATAAATGATGCAGAAAATAGAAAAGAATTCAGGAACACCATCAAAAAACATACATTTGACACCGAAATCAAGAAAAGGCCAGGATGTAAATGGACAGCAGAGCGGAAGAAACAACACAGTGAACACATGAAGAAAATATGGGCCCAGAGAAAACACAAACAATCATCATAAAGGAATTCAAGTTCAAACGCTCTTTAAATGGGAATAATCGTGAATAATAATAATAATAATAATAATAATAATAATACAATTTAATAATATAATAATTGAATTTCGCCTTGCAGTGTAAATCAATTTAGAATCAGAAGACAGACTGGAAATGAAAAGCATTGCATGGAACTTATGCCAACCAGCTGGAGAACGAGGATGTAGACCAGAAGTCAACACACTTATGGATTAGGAAAGGAAAATCATTTGGCGAGACAACGAGGTTCATGATGGCTATTCAAGACAGGGTTATACCAACAAGAAACTATCGAAAGTATGTCCAAAAAGAAGCAAACATAAATGATAAATGTAAGAAATGTAAAAGCTCATCACAAACCATAGAACATATAATTGGATCGTGTCAACATCTAACAAGCACAGAATACATTAAGAGACATAACAATGTGGCGAAAATCTTTCATCAACACTTAATAGGAAACATAATGAAAGACCCTTATTTTAAATACGAAACTTTAAATGTTATTGACAAGCCAAATATGAGGCTATACTGAGACAAGAGAAATAAAAACAGATGTTACTGTACCAGCGAATTGCCTTGACGATCTTGTTCTTGGAGAAAGGAAGACAAGAGATGCATATTATTGGCATTCATAACATCAGTACTATCTTCAATACAAATATTAGTAAATATAACGAATTGGCAGATGAAGCTCTGGAAGGTAAACAAGGTCACCATTCAACCTGCAGTAATCTCAAATACTGGAGTAGTGTTTAAATCGACAAAGCGACCGGAAGCGGTAGCTCAGTGCATCGACTGATGTCACTGCAACGCCTCTGACCGGGAGGTCCTAGGTTCGAGTCCTGACGGCGCCAGGATTTTCGACGCTAGCTTTTCAGCTAGGTCGAATTCAGTCGCTGTCTGAAGGAGAATTCTAGCGGCCGGATGCTCTGATCGGTAGTTTTCCGTGGTTTCTCCGATCAGCACCAAGCGAATGCCGGAGCAGTACCCTACCAAACGGGCCACGGACCGCGCGCGATCTGTCCTTCCCATTCGTTGTCCTATCCTTTCCCCTTACACACACACTTACACGAACATGCACTACACTACCACATATCCCGGGAGACCGGTCGGGAGCTTAGAGCTTGTCCCGGCTGTGGCGGTGCCCCGCTGGTGGGAGAGTCTTAGTTAGGAGGAAACCCTACTAGCCGACGGTAGGTCGGCACCGGATTTCGCCATCCAGCGGGGGAAGATCACCGCCATCTCTCGAGAAAAAACATGCACTACACTAACTGAGTAATTATTAGAGCAGTTGACGCGCCCGGAAACACAAAAAAAATCAATCAATCGACAAAGCGTCAACTCAAGACAGGAGCCGGAAAACTGCTGATGACAATGCAAAAATCGATAATTCTGGATACATGGCATTTAGTAAGAAAATTCCTAGGAGAATAGCTTGATTAAGCTAACAGAATCCACCAACTTGCTCACCCGAGTCGTACGAGTGAGCCTAGCCCAAGTGACTACGGCAGGTGGATGCTTCCCTGCCCCCCTCCCCCCGCGAGGGAGAAGTATAAAAGTCATTATTATTATTATTATTATTATTATTATTATTATTATTATTATTATATTTTCTGTGTTCAGAGCTAATAGTCCGCTATAATGATCATAGCTATCTCTGACTTCTTATACTAAAGGATTATAAAAAATTAGAGTAAATGGAAACTTTGCGAAATATTTTATTACTGTCATCATCTCCTATGAGCATTGCCTTAAATTAGTTGTGCAGAAACTCAACATAATTCGCTTTAGTATTAATTCAGTTAAATGTAGTATCACATTGGTATTCAGAAAAAACAAAACGCGTAATTTGAATATACATACCAAATAATGATGAAGGGAAAAAAGGGAAGATCATATATGTCAACGTTACACATCGTTTCAAGATGCATTAGAATGCTCTCCCAAGAGCTTTCATTTCTCTGGTAAATAACATTTCATATAACAGCTTTCAATGTCCTCCAACGCATTCGTTTCAGAAATTCTAAATTAAAAGTGTGACGCACGTGTTAAAAATTAAATACAGTGAACGTGCGAACCGTAAACGCCGCACTCGTCATGCGCGGTACGTTCTAAATGAGATAACGAGAACGAAATTTTAAAACTTTCCGGAAGGGCGATGAGGCGCGTCGTGGCTGCAACCAGGCGTGGAACGGGGCGAGGTGGGGAGGGGGTGAGGAAGCACGGCGGAGGAGGAGCAGAGGCAGGACGGAAGCGAGGGAGATGAGGCGGGGGGGGCAAAGGGGAAACGGTGAGTGCCGAGGTAGAGGGTGACTTAATATCCGTAACGTGACAAGTTGTGAACACATGTGACTTGGCATGACGTAACGTGACAACGTGTGAAGATATATGCCAGCATGACGTAACTTGACAAGTTGTGACTTAAGATGACAAATTGTCAAGAGATGTGACTTAACATGCCATAACGTGATAAGTTGTGAAGACATGTGACTTAGTACACCGTAACGTGACAAGTTGGATAGAGATGTAACGGGACGCAACGGGACAAAGAGGGAAGGGACGGGATGGGAGATGGAGGTGATTCGGAAGGGCCCGAGTCACTGCGTCCTAATTCACCATTCAACTTGCAGTTACTGCAGAAGTGTAAATGTATTCAATTTTAGATCCCGCCCACTACAATGCGAAGAGAAATGTAGTACACAGGCTTCTCCGACCAAAATTACAAATGTTTGCCTCTCACTAATGAGAGAACTAGCAAGTAAACCATTCTCTAAACTTACAAAATTAGTCACACGGAAACATTATCCAGAAATACCGTGTTCAAATGACGAGGCGCCTTCTTGAAGGTAGATGAAGCGGAAGGTACAGAACATGTTATTTGATTTAAAAACTAAGAAAAAAGATTGATATGTTTATGTTCGTTCCGTTCTGTAGATCTTCGAGGTGACTTCTTTGTGGCCCCTAAAAATTTGTGCTAGAGTTAGTAAATATCAGTAGGCTCTAGTTTTCCTTTTGTCGCTGAGCTACAAGACTGGTAAAGACAATTTTAAAATTCAACCATAATTATCTATTTGAAGTTTATTTAATTTATCACGTGGCCGCAGAACACCTTCCAGCGTTTTACAATTCTCAATCCTTCACGAAACGGCCATCCGTTCAAGGTGAAATGTTTTCACCAGGTATGCATTGACTGTTATAAAGTTGGGTAAGGGCTTACAAAGGTGAAATTATAGACCTTCGTGGATAATGAAGTAATCAAAGAGAACTCCACGGAGAAGGAAAATATAATTAATGTCTTAGTCATTTATTTTGGAGTAATGAGGTCAGATTGGCTCACTGTATTTGATTCCTCAGAGTATTGGAACCCTGTATTTGGTAAGGCAGTATTTCTTATGCATGAACGTGGTTGGTCACTCGATAATGCAACCTCTCGCCTATTCAGTTGACTAATACAAGTAGGCCCGTATTGATCCCAGAAAGACAAACACGAATGAGTTTTTGTCACTTTACATACACACGTCTTACACTGAGAAAGGAATAAAATATTTCAAACGGACAATAGAATGAATGTAAGATAGAGGTAAGAGAAACGAGAGAACAAACGAAGAGAGAGTGAGAGAGAGAAAGAGAGAGAAGGAGGGAGGTGAACAAAAAGACAGAGAGAGACAAGTGGACAACCGCCCTCCTCTGCCCCGGCATACTCCGTCTCCCCATTCTCCGCCGCGTTCCGACTCACCCACCCCGCTCGTTGACTCCGTCCGTCCTCGTCCCCCTCCCTCCCCCCCGCCTTCCATGCCACGCCCGCCCGCCCCCCCCCAGCAAGCGCCTGTGACGCAATCCATCATGTTTCAATACACTGCAGATTGCCAAAAAACAACGCAAGTTCCTATTTCGCCTCTTCTGAGGACGAGGAAACTATATTACAAAATTTCTGACTCTGCCTTGATCCCAGTTATTCAGTCAGTAGATTTACATAAAACGAGTATATTGGCACCAAAGTAAATGATACGCACAGGTCTGGTTTGCTGCTTGGTCTCCCGGTATATGTGGTAGGATAAATGTAAATGTGGAAATGTGTATGTAAGCAATGAAGAGGGGATAGGACAAGGAAGAGGAAGGAAACAACGCTTCGCGGTCCGTGGGCAGTTTGTTATTTTATTTTATTTTATTTATTTTGTCAACGAACAGTGAAACTGTATATACCGTATGGAGGACAAGTACAAGCTGCGAACGTTTACTTCAGCACCAGAATATCTTCTCCACCTTTGAACATCAATAGCTTCAATCATGAAAATTTCCAACAAAAAGAGCTTAGCAACTAAAAAAAACTAAACATTCTCCCTCCCTGATCTGATTTTTTAGTATTGCCAACAAAATAGTAACCCAAATCCCCAACTCTGCTCTTACAATAACTATCAAAGCCAGAGCTAAAAGAACGTGCGCATATATGAAATTACCTTTATTGTTACGGTAGTGTTCAGGTATTCACCTGGTATTGTTCGGAGAAACCATGGGAAACTACCGATCAGAGAAGCCGACTGCTAGAATTCTCCTCCAGACAGAAACCGGATTCGATCTAGCTAAGTAGCTAGTGGCGAAAATCCGCCACCGTTGGGATTCGAAGACTGGGTCCTCGTTGGAGTTCGAGTCGTAGGAGAGATGGCAGCAGTGTTGGCTCTGAGCTACTCGGCCAGTATGGTTGTTTAAAGTGTGATACGGGTTCTATTCATAAGTAATATTACTATGTTCACAGAGTAACTTTTCTGATAAAACAGTATCTACTTCTTTTTTTAATTTATTTCTTCTCGTTCGACATACTTGTCTTTCGAGGAGGTTAAATTATGAAATACACGGTTTTTTACTTTTTGGAAATGGCCATCCATAAGCAGTGGTTTATATTACTCGGAATAACGTAAACATAAACGTAAATGAAGCGAGGTTGAAGACTGTTTCAGTTTGATCTATTGACAGTTATGGGGGATTACGGTGGTTTGAATCGGTCTTTGGGATACCTGGATTTAATACGTGAGTATGCAGCATTGCGACCTAGGCTGAAGATTAAGGAGCATGGGGAAGTGTGAAGGTTTTGGTAAAAGTTTTGAGCTATTTGAGTTATGTGATCGCTTAATGAATCTACTTCTTGCAAACAATAAAACATATTGTGACATTATGGTGGGTTATGTAGGAAATGCATAAAAGTTGATAATCTAATCAGGCAATTCTTTTAGAATATTTCCAACAGAAAAGAAACAATGTGGATTGATAGCCATTTCACAGTTTCATGCAAAATGTCATTCATTAAAAAGAATCGCCCCTTTTCCGGCAGAAGTAGGTCATAGAGAATTGCTGACATAAGCTAGTCGGTTCTTTAGTGTTGAAAAGAAACTAGAGGCCTGCAGCAGCAAAAATGCTGATGAAAAAACTGTACAAAATGATTTTCCAAGCAGCAGCATGAACACTGCCTAAGAAGAAGAGCTAACTACTGTCATTTATCACTAAAACGAATTAAATACTTTAACGAAAACAGCCTTCGCATATACTACAGTAATATCGCATATTATACGTACTGCTCAACGGTTCTTTACATATAAAGATTATGAGAAAAGCTGCTGTTTCATAACAAAAAACGTGAGCCCTTGGGGGAGTTGCCGCATAAAGTCAATTTTGTCGCAAACAGTGACGCATTGATTGTGAGTGCGAGAATTCAGACGGTACACGCAGTATGAGATAAGGAGTAAAAACAGAAGTATCTATTTGTATTTGAATTTTTCAATCAAATTGAAAACCGTTCCATTTCTGATTTTCCCCGAGCTTCTGGGAATCTAAGGAAACCATAGACACATCTCGCATCCCCCCTATGCTGCATAGTTTTCTTTCAATTTCTGCGCCCGTAGGAAATTTGTAATATAGATGCTTTTGTAATTGACCCGAGTTCCTGGTTATCGAACAAAACAATAGTCAGCGCTCACATGGACGGAGGCTGTTTGATTGCTGCGCGCATCGGATATTCGTCATGTAGATAGGAAAGATGTGTTATCTGAATACGGTGTCAGAGAGGGCAGCGGGCCCCATTCGTTGTGCCCCACAGCTGCTCACGACGCCGCCATTAAGACGCAGGCAAAATGGGCGTCACGCAGGTCTAACAGACGGATCAATAAAAAGGAGACACATTAAAACAAAACACCCTTTCGCAGTCAAGTTTTTTCATCGCTAATTATTAGCGGTGTGCTAATTAAAGCGACATTTGGGTAGCAAAGACACGAATGTAGTTGCATCACTCCGCCAAGCGGAGCCATGTGGAATACACTACTCCGGAAGCTGTGACGTCGCACGATGACAAGCCTTGGAGATTCCAAGCGCCTCACTCCGCCCCTTCTCTGGAGCACCTGGGGTCTGTGCCGGCCCCACAGCGGAGCGGGGGATGAAGGAGGTCGGGGCGGGGCGACGCGGTGGAGGAGGGCCTTGAGGCGCCGAGTCCCGTTCACCTCGACAACTTTTCACCGCCCTTCGCGCGGTACAAGATGAAGGGAATAATGGAACTAACCGAACTCGGAAATTCGGCAGTCTAAGATTTTGAGTCCCGGAAGGCAGGGCGGCTAGCACAAAGTGCCTTATAAAGAGACGCGATTAGTTCCGAGCGAGGCACCGGGAGCGGAAAAGGGGAAAGGAGGGCCGGAGGGGTGACGCTACGGTAATGCACATTCCGTGGTATAGGAATGCTGCGGTCAATCGCAGACATCACCCAACCATGAACTTGGAAGAGAGAGGGAACATCAAAGGGCTGTTAGGTTTCCAGCTCTAAATTAGTTCGCAGGGAGACTAAATTGGCTAATAATTGACTAACCGGTTCGGCGCGCGGCAGTCCTACACACTTGTACGAGCTCATATTAGGACAGAGACCTAAGAGGGGTGCCAAAGGCTGCGGAAGGCGGAGGAGGAGAAAAAAAGGAACGGAGGGGAAGGGCGGAGGAGAAGAGGGCGTCTCGGCAACAATGCGACACGCGGCAGAGAAACCTTGCAGCGGATTGCCTTGCCTTGCTTTCCCTCGCCTTGCCCTGCCTTGCCTCGTCTACGGCGGAGTTCTCCCGGAGAGAGGGTCTCCAGCCGCGCAATCGAGAACCACGCCAGAAGAATCTCCGGTGCCGTACGATACCACGTTACGTAACTTCCTCGGCATCCGGGGTCATGCGCGAGTGGTGTTTCGGAAGAGAAGAAGGCAGACTTTTGTGAACGCGACTTGTATATATCAGCTATCTTGTAATATTTTCCATTGCCAAAAAAAATCTCTTTTCGCATGCGGAATTCATAAGATACATTGCAGAATGCGAGTAACTTCAATACATAATATAGCGTTCAATGCCATCACGCTTACACATGCGACACAACAGGTTTAGATCAAGAAGTAAAAATAATGTTGATGTATGCAACTAAAAAAGTACAAATTATTAATGCTATGTAAAACCAATTAATACTTTTGTCTTGTAGGAATACGTTAAAAGTAGTTTTCTTTTAACTGCTTGAATATCAAATAATCTGTAAATTTAATTACAATTAGTGTCATAGTTAAATGTAATTATGACTCTGATCTTGTCTACAAAAAAGAATATCAAAATACGGCGAATGTAAAAATAGAGGCAAAATGTCGCATATATAAGCAATATTTTAGAATACAGTCATTATGATTGTGATGAGTTCTCAATTTACGTTTTTAAGCTGCAGTTCTTACTACTAACATAATTTCTTTTGTAAGCACTCTCACAGGCAAGGTGCAACGGCGGAGAGACTTTCCTGGCGCGACATATTATTTATTTAAAAAAAGGGTAGAGAAGTATCTATTTCGATAACTCAAAACTCTTATTTTCGATTTGCGTAAAATAAACTATTGTGCAGCTTCCACCGGTAGAAAAATATTGGGAACGAACATTTGTCTCTAAATCTAATGTTCTAAGAATTTTGAAAATTCTGTATTTTAGGCTATGGTAACCATATTTTGATTATTTGTCTTCATAGGATTTCGATCATAACTGTCCATTTAAGACGATTCCAGAGACGTTTTTTGGAAGATGAAGACGACAAAGGAAATACTATAACATTAGCGAATATAGCAAGTGATGAACTGACTTACGGACGGTCAGTCAATAGAATTGTGAGAATGGCAGGTTTCAATTAAAAAATTAATAATGTTCAAGATCTCATCCTTTGTCCTCAGAGTAATTTGGCCGCCTTATTATGGATCAGAAGTGTGAGACTAGATAAACGAGTTTCTTATGCTTGCTGAATATCGTCACCTATATTATTTCAGTAGTACCTTTTGCGGTTCTCATACGCAACCATTCTTTATAAATGAGATATCTAAAGAAAGAGAATTTCACGGAGACGTGATGAATTGCACTTTGACTTTAAAAATATGAAGGATTCGTTTCAAAAAATGCATCTAAATATGCATGTCAAATGCAACCTGCAACACTCTGCACCCATTTTTTGAAAATCTTTATCGTTAAATAAGTCCTAAACGAAGCGTTCTAGAGACATAAAAACTAAAATTTTAAGGTAAAAGAGCTCAAAGAAACGTTCCTAATATCGTTATCTACATGGTGAGATCTTCTTGAACATTCTAATGTTTTTTTACTGGCCCGGCGCTTCTGGATATTATCCCACCTGCTCAGAGATTACTCTTCAAGTAATAGATATATTCCAGGCTTAATATGAAAATGGAAAAATAGGGAACATGGATGGGTACATGAGACATTTCGCGTATGGGTACGCTAATTAATCATAATTTGTAGAAGCTGACATTTGCAATTTCATTTTCATGTAATAAATATGTATGTAACATGTGAAAATTAAATATTAAAAACAGAACATTTCTCAATAGCCACTTCTCACTTTAAAAATCGCATAATATTTCTTCACACCACGAAACGAAAACTTACTTTTCATTCTTTTGTGTTGAATTCAGGGGAGACGCCAAAATAGTGTTCCACTGTCAGTACCCCAACGTGGTCGTGATCGGTTTCTATAATTACTGCATACGCGTTCAGCTATGACGACTATGCAAATGTTAGATGAGTAAAAAGTATGCAAATGAAGTATCGTATAAGGTGGAATGAGAGGCAGGAGAAACGAAAGAGCTCCTAGACATCACACCGCATATAGCTCTGTCCACTACAAATTCCATATGGATCGCCAGGGCTTCAATCTCGGTACTCAGAGGTAAAAAGATAACACACTGGGTTGTATAAATAATAAATAAGCATTTGCTCAGAGTATTTTCTCACTAGCATGAGCATTTCACCTGGCCCCGACCAATAAGCAAATGCTCAATTTCTTACGAATAATAAGATTATCGGAGTGATGAGTATATTCTCATTTGTCTATGCGATTGATGCGATTTTGTTCCGATTCGTGTCATTATACAACTTTCTGAGTGGTTTAACTTATCTCATTTGCGTGCTGCTGGTGCTGTAATGAAGTCTGTCGTTTGTTGAGAGGAGTATTTTCCGAACTTACCCTTAATTTTCATACGTAGTGGAGAAAATAAAATGCGGAAACATTGTTTCAGTTGCAAAGCATCGCTCTATGATAAAACCCTCCCAAGGAAGAACCATGTTATGAACCCTTTCTAATTTTGTTTTCAGCGGTTCAGCGGCCCTACACCCTTTTCAGGCAAGGTAACATTCATATTAACATAACCTATTCGTATTTACCTACATTATATTATTGCTTGAATACCATTTTCTATTGATATCTTCATCCCTAAGAGTCGTTGATTTTAGTTTCTCGCTCTTACTTCGCAAGGAGAAGTTATGTCATAGTGCAGCGGAAAACTGAATTTTCAGCAGAAATATTCTTGTTGTCGGGCCGTGGTAACGAAAAATGGATAAATCCTGTTGCTATATGCAGCAAATTACTTCCTCTAACACGTGGTCTAGCCAGAATTCATGTTTTGTGTGTCTATCATACCGAAAAATCGATTGACGGCAAAACGTCCCTCCGTCCGTCTTTGCCCAACGCTAGTGCCTAAACCGTTCAGCTGATTTTTTCCAAAACTGATATTCCTTGATCGATCTAAGCGAACTCAAAGCTTTGGAAGTTTCAACTGGATATTTTGATGCTACTTTACATGAAGCCTGAAAAACCTTTTCAAAATTTCCTCCAAAAATTGCATCAAATTTTGCAGATCTCATATTCATTGAAATCACAGATTTTTCGAAAATTGCAAAAGAGCAATTTTGGGTTTAATATGAAAATTTTTCGCGAAATTCAGGTAATTGGAAAATATTTTTAACATTAGTTCTCTAAAACGGCAACAATTTTTAATTTTGCCTCGTATGTATCAAGGGACATATAAGTATCAAGGGTATGTGTCATGATTATAGTGTTTTTGCGCCTCAATCCGTTTTTTCGAAAATCGCAAAAAGTTAACATTTCAAACTACAAAATTGAAGAAAGAAATTTTTGCCTTTCACAAAGTCCGTTCCGAACAATCAGCTTGTTAAAAAAAGCCATGTGATTTTGTTTTGAAAAATCAAATGTTTTTGCATAATTTGAACTCAAAATTAATGCAACTTATAAAAAACATTTTCTCAAAAATCGCTTCAAATTGTTTCTTCATATTTTCCCGATAGATAGAAGAAGGGCCGTTTAAAAGAATGCCACGGGTCTCATTTTTGTTGAACTCTCTAAATTTTCGAAAATGGCGAATTCGGAATATGCCAGAAAGTATGTGTTGTTGTAGCACCATTAGTTTTAATAGGAATATGTGTAAAATACACGGTGCAGATAGAGAAAATAAACGTGTGTTTGTTCTGGCACTTTAGTTTTTATTTCTTCACTTCCTCTTCGGATTTTGTAAATGTAATCCATTTGGGACAATACAGGGTCCATAACCTCAACAACTTGTATGTTTGGAAAATGCCCATACCTCAACCAACATCTCACTGAAAAATCCAGATCACCAACTCACAAAAAGTACTTTCTTTTTCGTTTCCTGTGACTGAGTATTACATCTAGTTTCCATCCTTTCTTAATTGAAAACAAGCGTTGCGACATTTTTTACATTTCCCACCGAAAATCATAATACACTTTGGAAGTTGTATCTCACTGTATTACGCCTCACAGATTGTCTTTTAGTTTATTATATTCCTGACAGATTCCTACTTATAAAAAAGGTACGATAACCTCACTTTTAAAAGCGAGGTCCTCCATTACCAGACCCAAAAGAATAACGAAAAGAGCAAATTCTCGTTTTTCATTCATGTGGACGTAAGCATACTCGCATACTCTACTGAGCCTACGAAAATATTTTTCCAAGTTTGAGAATTTGCTGCTTTTTGATAATATTCTTGAAACGTTTATTCATACATTTCCGAGAATATGTTCATAACACTCGAGGAAATAGCATGTGCTCATTTTTATTCATACTAAACACTGTCTCGTCACTAGCAGAATCTCCACATCGCGACTCCATTATCTCAACACAAGAACTTTATTACGTCCAACATCCTACGGATTCCTCCAACCACGATCATGAACACGTCGGCAATTTCCTGGTATATCAGAGGCACTGATTCTCCGAACTAGTTTCAGGAGTTTCAATCATGCTACTTCATTGGAACTTGCGGAACTTTTTAACGCAATTTATAGGATATCCTATCTTCCGAGAAAAAACGTGCATTGTAATGAGTTTACAAGAAATTACAAATGTAACGAACTGTTTGAAAAGTATACAAATTTGAGAGTACATTATGAGCAAAAGAAAATACAACGCAAGTTGTGGCAATTAAATGACATTTTAATCTCATTTCCTATTTCAGTATAAGACAACGATTAACGACAAGATAAATTACGATAGATATTCAACAACAAAACCTATAATAGTTGTTCATCAACTCATGTAATGAATCTCACATCGCGACTCCATTATCTCAACACAAGAACTTTATTACGTCAACATCCTACAGGATTCCTCCAACCACGATCATGAACACGTCGGCAATTTCCTGGTATATCAGAGGCACTGATTCTCCGAACTAGTTTCAGGGAGTTTCCAATCATGCTACTTCTATTGGAACTTGCCGGAACTTTTTAACGCAATTTGTAGGATATCCTATCTTCCGAGAAAAAACGTGCATTGTAATGAGTTTACAAGAAATTACAAATGTAACCGAACTGTTTGAAAAGTATACAAATTTGAGAGTACATTATGAGCAAAAGAAAATACAACGCAAGTTGTGGCAATTAAATGACATTTTAATCTCATTTCCTATTTCAGTATAAGACAACGATTAACGACAAGATAAATTACGATAGATATTCAACAACAAAAACCTATAATAGTTGTTCATCAACTCATGTAATGATATAAATGTTTTGTTGTAAGTGGACATAACTTTAAGAAAAAGCAAAGAAACAAACTCAGTGTTTTCTTCATAACAATAACAACAACAACAACAATAATAATAATAATAATAATAATAATAATAATAGTAATAATAGTGATACAATTATCAGAATAATATTCAACCTTGACACAAAACCGCATTATTTATGAATTTTTCTATGGTTGTGTGAAGTGAAGGGTTGTTGGGAGCAACATTCCCTTAATTGTTCCATATCTTTCAAACCAATAGTATCATTCTGAAAAAGACGTTTTATTGCTTATGTCTCTTTCATTGAATTGTTTCTTTTTATCATTAAACAAATGTAAAAACTGTGACTAGGAAGAGGAAATTTGAAACATCTTACTGCTCTATGACTTACTTGATAGATATCCATATGAATTACACAAGGAATGGGTTCATTAATTGAAAATTTAAGTGAATTTGGTGATAGAATCAAATGGATTAAGAAACAATTTCGATGGATTGGAAACAAAGAGTAATGGAGTGAGGAAATGAGAGTAAATACTTGTAATTAATACTTCTTTAATTAAGAGATGAAGATGAAAAAGTATTGTATTAAGCAACTATGAAGAGGATATTGCAATTAAGTGAATCCAGACCCTTTGTTTATAGATAAGTTTGTGCCTCAGGAACAGAAACAGATGGTGATAAATATAGTTTTATAAATCATGAGAACTGAGATGATTTCTATTTGCCCACTTCCAAAAAGATAGTATATTGATAATGAGACTAAAAATCAGATTATTAAACGATATTCCAGTTTCCATTGCGGTATGTGTAGATTTAAAGTTGCAAAAACCTGTTTACAAATAAATTTTAATAATAATAATAATAATAATAATAATAATAATAATAATAATAAAATAATAATAATAACCACATGCAGAAAAAATAACAAAGTATACAGAACTAGTAACTGAAGTCAAGGCACTATGGCATCTCCAAAAAGTTCATATTGTTCCTCTGGTCATTTCTTGCACAGAGTTATACCAAATAACATCCATAAAAATCTGGAACTTATTCAAATACCAAAATATACCTATAAAATTATGCAAAAATCGATCATCTTAAACACATGCAGGATTGTTCGAAAATTCCTAAATTGCGACGAAACATGAATTGACCTGTGTCTTGGTTATTAACCGGACACAAAATCAAATAAAAATCCGGGGAATATCCAAAAAACAATATATAATAATAATAATAATAATAATAATAATAATAATAATAATAATAATAATAATAATAATAATATTTTTCTGTAAAGACGTTTTCAGAAAAGGTGTTCAAATGTAAAATAAAATATTTTTTTCAACCAATGAATATTTTAAGGGATGTTTTAAACGATTTCAAAAATTCAAAATGTATAAAATATCGGAATTCAAAAGCACAGTTATAGAGTACGTTTAAATTGTTCTTGCTATATTAGTCAGTTGACTGTGACAGGAAGACATGTGTTTGCAGTATTGTCATCGTCTCTTAGAGGAAAAACGAGATAAGTGGGGAATGTAAACGCAGGTATTTTTTCGATAAAATAAATGTTTAAATATATATTAATTACTAATAGTGTAAACTATAGCAACTTATGGAATTACACTTACAGATGAACCATTTCAACACTAGCGTGATAAACAAAAGATTCATGTTCCTTTGCCTTGCAAGTTTCTTCATTATTATACTGCAGTTTCTGGAGGATTTGTCTTCTTAGTGGTGTCGAGAGGAAATCTACTTACTTGAACAAAAATACAAATTTGTGTACTAATGGAATTGGCGTAGAAATTACAATAATCTTTATCGAAACGACGGAGATCGACGTTGCAAATATCTGGAATATGTCAAAAATACTGGATTGTCTTTTCGAACGCATTATTTTTATTTCTTTACTCCGCAGAATAATTTTTGAAGATCTATTTTAACAGATACTTCTTAGAGATTAATGTAGGGGAAAGCAAGCGACCAAACAAATTTACAAATAATATTATCTACCAGTAGGTAGATTAACAGCAATTAATAAGAGCAGGCACGTGTTTCGAGCAGCACAAATGGGAACAAATCTTTCATGAGAAATTCATTTATTTAAATGTTACCAAGTTGCGATGTTCATTGCTCGTTCTTTATTGACTGAAAATGGCTAATTAGAGAAAGAAGTCTGAAATTTCAAGTGAAAAATGAGAAGGTGAACTGTATTTAGAGGGAGTGTGGTAACCCTCGAATGTAATTGCTCTTAAAGCTTCGCGGAGGAAAGTGTGGATGTGGAAGCACGCGCGCGGGGTTTATGGCTTCGGTGTGAAGCTGTGGTCGCCTGGCGGAGCGCGAAGCAATTGAGGCGTCGCGGGCAGTCGCGCTGACTTGGCAACCGTCCATTTCCAGAAATCGCTGGATCATTGAGGTTCCGACGCCCCGCCACTCAACTCCTCCTCGCTCTTACTTCTTGTATCTCATCCTTCTCCTCTTCGTTTCCATTCTTGTCCCACCTTCTTCCATGCCTCTCGCAAGACACCCGCTTCGGTCACTGATAAAGCGCGAAATAACCCAAGTGTTCAAGGTGGGACCACAGAATAGATTCGCTATTCTTCTTCCTCTTCTTCTTTATAATATTATTATTATTATTATTATAATTATTATTACTGAAATTATTGGAGCGTCAGATACTCTACCTATAAAGATGCAAAGCTGAAATCCAATAACGGTTAGAAACTAAACAAATTAACAATAACACACTAAGAATTTTGAAGAAAATATCCATGAAACCTATGATATGTATTAGTACAAAAGTTAAGATTGAGCTCTATGATTTTTCTTTTTCACCTTTCAAAAAATATAAAATTTGTACGGCATTTGAGAACTGTTTCAGCCACGAAAAATTGCTATTATAACACACGGCAAATGCAATTAGTAATTCAGAACTTAATACAATACATGTCGGTCGAGAGAGGAGTGAAATATCACATTTTAAAAGTATTTTATCTTAAAGCCCTTTTTCTTTTATTCTCTCTTCATCAGAGGCTGATACAGGGGAGAGAAATGGGACCATGCCCCTCCCCCAGCCAACATTTTTTAAAAAAATTACTCAATTCATTCAAAACCATTACAACAAATTGTTTAATTTAAAAGATTTATGGGGGGTCAAACTGAGATTAGCTTCCTGAAATACTGTCTGGATCCGCCCCTGTGTTTTGTATCCACACCACAATAATCCAAGGCAACGAAATGTTTAACAAATTCATTTCAAATATGCTTCAGAAGAAGAACAAGGCATTCAAAATAATAACATTTTAACAATTTTAGGTAAAACTTCGGTGAAGTAGAGACGAACTACCTTTTCTGTAATTTCTTTACTACAATTTTTGCGGCGCATTTGATCTTATAAGCTATGGAATACTGAAACAGAATTCTCTCTCTAAAGCCATTGGAAGGCGGTATAAAGTAGTTCTCTACTCACAGCAGCTCAGCACTGTTGATGTTTTTAACTCACTCGTATAATGGACAGTGTTCAAATATTCATTTTTAACATATTCTTCATCACCATTCCTGCCATACGTGACTCAGTACTATTGAATTCTACCGCTTCAACGCATCGCATTTCCAATGCTGATGGAGTTTGTTTAAAAAGAATAATTAACAAACTATGTATCATGAATTTTTATATTCAGAGATAAGCTTCTTGGATAAGATCTCATTTCTACTGTTTCATTTTCTTTTTACTTCATTAATTTCCAGTAGTAATGCGAATTGTAATGCTTACTACATTTTAACATGTCTTGAAACTATGTTTTTTTGTATAAAAAGAATAATTAACAAAGTGTTATGTTCATATTATTAATATATTGTTCACTATGAACATATTAATTAACATTAAATCATTGATATATTGATAATCTTTTCAAATTTGGCATTCTTTAATCAATTCAGTTGCCAAGATGGCGCTCAATATTATGTTGACACCATCAATCCATTAATTTTCTTCAAAATCTATATTCCTTGAATATTTTGTTTGCCCAAAGAAACCTTTTATTTCTGTAATTGACGAATCAGAATTATATAATTTTCACCCTCTATTACGGTAATTACGAGCTCGTGTAATCACATTCGGTTGCCTTTGGAGTAACAGAAGAGTGCAGACTAGGTCTTAGGTACCAGAAGATTCAGAATTACGCCGCACATCACATCGAATATATTGTATAATACAGTGCGCCAGGAACGTCCCTCCGCAGTGGCTTGCTGCGTGCAACCGACATTATGTTGTAGTACGAGCCGCGTCTTAATAGATGCTACAAGTGTTGTCCTCTTCATTTGTTTCTCAGTGATCTGGTTGCTACCAACATAAATGCAGTTTTTAATAGGAGGCCCTGATTCGGTTCACTGTGGAGAGATTTTCCTGGCACACTGTACTTATAGTCACGAGAATTTTTAAAACCCAGGAGGGTTCCGAAATTTTGTGGGAATTTTGGAAAGATATTTTAAATGTTTAAATAATATAATTAAACACATTTTTTTATTTTAAATAAAAAAAATGTTTATCGAATACAATAATGGATGATCGTATAGGAAATCGGGAATAAAAGAAATTACAAGAGGACGGTCTGGGGCCCGGGGTTTTGGGGGTGTGAAAGTAGGGTTCATCAGGTTGATTCAACCCCGGCATGGAGATTTCGGGATCCTGCAGAGTACCCCCCGAATCTATTTCCTTCATTTCCCATCCCTGCCCCAGCCAACAAGTGTGAGCATGATAGATGTAGTGCAACGCAACGAGTCTTCGACCTGCAGGGTCAGCCCCTTTGCGGCCCCCCCTCCCCAAAACGGTCCAACCCCCGAGGGGTTTCGAGGTCATTGGAAAGGGGGGCACTAACCAAAGGACGGGACTTTCGAGAGGGAAAGGAGGTAGCCCAAGTCAGGACCCTTTCCCGGCCCGGGGTTAGTCTACTGCACTGAGGGCTTGAGGAAAAGGGAAACAAAAAACCCCTCGTTGAAAAAAAGGGGCGATGTCCTGACCCGAATTTTTACAGAGTTTGACCCGCCCCCCTGGGGGGACGAGTGACCAACCGCTTTACCCTTTTTCGGGGAGGGGGACATTCATTTTGAACATTAAAAAATGGGGGTTTGAGTTATTTTATAAAATTTGAATATAAAAAAACAACCCAACAGCTATAAATTTTTGTATATACATTTAATTCAAAATAAAGGATGCAATTTAAGAAAAAACATATTTAAAAACTTTAAAAGGGTTTTTTAAAAAAACATTGACAACACTATTAAGCCCATGTCAAAACGTCGTTTATTATTGTAATATTTAATATAAATGAAAAATTTGCATTGTATGTATTGTCAACAGTTATTTTATTAGAAAATTAATAATTTAAAAGAAAATTTTTAGAGTAAGTTTCCAAACACGTCCCCGAGATAGAGTTTTATTTTGAAATATTTTCATCAATTTCAAGACCCAATTAAAAATATATATGGTCATAATTATTGAAATTTAAATTTTTGATATAAATACTAAAAAAACTTAAGATTTAAAGTTTTTTTAACAAAAAAAAAGTTTTTCTGAGACAATGTTTGGGAAGTAGCGGGGCAAATGAAGATTTTGATTTGTTTGGGATCAAAATTACCTTCGATCAAGTTGGGTTTTTATTTAAGGAGTTTTTTACGAAAATATTAAAATCATATGTGATCCCTTATTTTGAGGTTTTTTGGAGAACAAAAATAAGACTTTTTAAAACTTTTTAATATTTTAATGTTTGAAAAGGGAAAAACACATTTGCAGGTGAAATTGAGAACACACACACACACACACACACACACACACACCATATCAAATATTTTTTAATTTAGATGGTTTAATGAAATTAATATTTATATTATTAAAAAGGGTTTTTTTACATTAGATAATTTTTTTTTGAGAGAGAGAATGAATAAAGTTTTAACGCATCGGAATGTTACAATCTTCAGATAAGAGACCATAAAAATGTTTTTTTAAATCCAAAGAACCAGAGATTTCCGTCAAAAATTATTTCAAAAATTTTTAAAATGTTTAAAAATTTTTTGAAAATTGGAAATTTAGATAATCAAAAAATGAATGGGGACCCTTTTTCGTAAAATATTGCTGAAAATTTTTCTTTTTAACATTTTTAATTTCAAAAAAATTTCCAATTTTTTGGGATATTTTCTACTAACGCATCTTAGTAAATTATGATATTTATAATTTTAATGAATTGTTAATAAAATTGTAAAAAAAATAAAATTAATTTTTATTTGGAAAATTTTAAAATTATAAATATTTATAAAGAAATTTTAAATTTAAAAGTACAAATTAAAATTTTTAATTTAAAACAAATTAAAATATTTATTATTGTTGAAACCATTGCATATATTACAAAAAACTTTTTAAAAAATTACTGCCCATTGATTAAAGTTTGTTTTCGTATATAGTATATCCAAGAGAGTTTTTAAAAAAAAAAACTAAATAAAACAAAATAACCTCAAATTTATAATTCATTGGCATTTGTCGACATTTGGGACCACTTTGCAAGGTCAAGAAGGAGAAACGCAACGTTGTCGTAAAAAACCCGGGGTCACTATTGGGTTCCTTTTACTTAAGTCAAATTCCGAAAGTGAATAGATTTTTCCCAACATTAACTTGAGAATACATGTTGATACCAAGAGAGAAAATGAAAATGTCGGGAGTTTTAAAACTCGCCTTGGAATACTGATGAAGTCCACTGGCTATTTATTAAGTTTTTTCATTCCGATAAACGGGAACACTTTCCGGGAATTATGTTATCGCCCAAAGGAAAAGATTTGGTTAAAGAGCCCCAAAATTTTTATTGGGGATGGGAAAGATTTTAAGGGAATTGAATTATCTTTTAAAAATACAAGAAATTGAATTTTAATTTTTTTGGATAATTTTTTTTTTATCACCCCCGAAATTTTTTCAAAAACAAAATTTCAATCATTTTTTTACCAAAATAAAATTTATTTTTTGAGTAAATTCAAGAATAGTTGTTCAATGAAAAAGTGACTGCTGATAAATGGAAAAGTTTAAAATCATAAATGCCAAATAGAGAATATCTATTTTTGTTATCTGGACTCAACCAGAAAAAATAAATTTTCTTTTTTTTCATTTAATCTTTCAAAAAGAAGACGTTTTTGGTTTTTTTCCCCAAAAGATTTTAACAGATCTTGCTCCACGTCCAGCACAAATAATAAGGCTTTCATCCATTTCCATTGGGGTTTAAAGGAAATTATTATTAATTTGGGGTTTTTTAAGTTCAAAGGGACTTTTTTTAAATTCAACCAATGTTTTTATTCCTGACTTTTTTCCCTCATTCTTCTGCCCTTCTTTTAAACGATAAAATTTTACAAGTTTTCCCTCCTTCCTGTTTTTTTTTCGGGGATCACCAAAAAAATTTTTTGATTTTCTGTAAAAGCATGCTTTCTAATACCAATGGAGTTGTTTGATTTATTTTCAATCACTTTTTCAATTATTATCTGTCAAATTTTTCCGTTTGATTCTATCAAACATTGAAAAACTTTTCCCAAAATTCTTTTTCATAGAAACTGAGAGAGATCATTTTTAATTCAATTTTTAAGAAACACAGCTCAACCTTTGTTTTTATATTTCCTATTTTTTTCGAAATGTTTTTTTTAAAAAATAGTTACAAAAAGGCCTTTTATAGTTTATTTTAATAAAGCAAAATTTTAGACCCCCTGCTCAAAATCTGATATTTTTAAAATTTCCCTTTTCCACGGGAAATATCCTATTTCTTTCAGATAAAATGAGATTTCAAAAACCTGTGTCTTGACTTACAATTTTTTTTGAGCTCCATTTTTATGTTTTTTTAATTTTTGTTTAAAATTTAAGATAAAAAAATTTCACCATTTTAAAGGATAGGGACTCAAAAGGGGAAAACGTTATTTGAAAAAAAGGTTTTGCACCGTTCTAAGTCTTAAACGATATCCCCCAATTTTTTTATTATTTATAAAAATTTAAAACTTTAAACTTTTTTTAAGTCTTTTTTGGGGCCCCAAAAATTTACCCATTTTTAAATGGGTTTAAAGGGGGAAAGAGCTGTTTGATGAATATATATAAATAAAAGATCTTCATCTTCATTTTCATTACTAGTTTACCATAGTTCAGGAAGGGGAAAAAATATTTTCTAGGATGGAGGGGGCACGGACCCTGAGTCTTTATTTTGATCCGGTTTGGGGAGGGTTTTGAAAATAGTTGTAATCCCTTGAATGAAGGGGATTATGAATAAAATGGATTTTTATAATCAATCATTAACAAAAATTTGAATGTTAAAAGGGTTTGATAAAATATTTATTCAACTAATAATCAAATTATTATAAAATAAAATTTTTTAAAAAACCAAGAATTTTTTTTTTCGATTTTTCCAACAATTTTTAAAAAATTTTTTTCCTGACGGTTAACAAACTTCATATATTATATTTTTTAATTACATATAAAAAATCAAAAGAAAATATTATAATGCTGGAAAAAACGCTTTCTAAAAAACTGCACCCGGGACAAAAAAACAAAAAAAAAATTACTAAATTAAAAAAAACTCAACCGGGTCCCAAATTTCCAGTTTTTTGATCCTGATGCCAAAAAAATTAAAAAACCGTCTTCCTTTTCTGATACAACCTAGGCCTAAACCATAACGTTTTTTTAAATTTAAAAGCTTGTCTTTTTCGCCTGATGAAATTGATTTGAAAAAATCAAATTTTGGGGAGGACTTTTTGACCCTTTGGACTTTTTAAAATTTTTTTCAAAAGGCCCAAAATTTTTTTTAAATTTTTTAGTACTGTTTACTCTAAAAAACTAAAAAGGGTGAATATGCCCAAATTTTCCGGTTAACCCTAAATTTTTGAAAACCCAAAAATTTGAAATTTTTGGCATACAATAAAAAAATAAAGATAGAGATTTTGTAAAGAAAGGGTTTTTTTATAATTAGATCTTTAATGGCATGCAATTTAAAGTTTGTTGATTTCGAAAATATGGAAATTTAAATTTTAAAAAATTTAATAAAAAGTTTTTCCCAAAACGGCTCCAAATTTTTTTTTTAAATTTTTTGGTTGAATAAAATGCAGCCTACCCGATGAATAAAAAGATTTTGTTATCTTATTGTTTTAAAAAACAAAATGAATTTTTAAAACCCTGGGCTGTTAATATGAGATTTGAATAGATTTGTATAGATTTTTTTAATTTTGGAGTAGAAGGTTTAAATGACTTTAAAAAGGGTTTTTCAAAACTAAATAGTTTCTGAAAAGAGCATTTGAACAAAAAATTGAAAAAAATTGTAAAAATGTATTTTTGGGGATAGATGCATTTAAAAGAGAAGGAAGAACCTTAGGGAGCTCAAAAACCCTTAAAAACCCAGTCCACAAAAAAAATTTATAAACTTTTACGAGAAATCCCCATCTTAGCACCCTATTTCTTCTTTTTTGTAAAGAAGTCTTTTTTAATTTTAAAAGAAAAAAAAATTTAAAAGAAACTTAAAAAGAACATAAACAAAAAATTAAAGGACGTAATTATTGGGGATTAAGGGAAAGAACGCCCAATGTAAAACCAAAAACCCAGAACAGGAAAATATGGAGAGGGGAAACTTAAAGCCCATAATAAAAGAAATAAAATTTTTCCAGTTTTGAAACGGTATCTTTTAAAAAAAAAAATTTTTTAGAACATTCGAATGTTATTAGAATTTTTTTTCATTGCTCGTCAAGAAAAAAACCGCTGATATAAAAAAGATTTGAACAGGGTCTCATTGTAACCCACAAAACCTGTTGATTGCTTTCAACACAGACAGACATCGGAACGTACCAAGAATTTTAAAAATTTTTGTTTTAAAACCATTTTTCCCCATTTTGAAATTTAAAAAAAAAAATTTTTTAAGAGAAATAAGAAAGCAAAGAAATCAGGGATATATAATTTACTAAAAATGTTTGTTTAGTTGTTTTTTTTAAGGGCGTTTCCCTCCATAAATTTCGTCGTCAAGGGGGATTTTGAGGATAAGGGGCTAGGGAAAAGTTTCGACAGGGCCCCGACTTTCAGAACCAATTCCAAAGAAATACTATAACTAAGAAAATTTATTGATTAAAAAAACCCCAATTTTTTTATTTTTTGTTCATCTACCCAATAAAAAAAAACTCTATTTTCCTTTTAATTGAAAGTTTTTAATATATAAAAATTTTACACTATTACATCCTTTCCTTTTGAAAACCCCAAAGACAACCGTAAATGATATTAAATTTATTAAAAAGGAAAAAGAAATTTTTTAAAACTACTGTCAAAAAAAAAAAGTTGCATGAACGGGCCCGGACGTGAACTATCTTCCATTTCCAAACAAGCACTTAAACCCAATGACTACCCCCAGTCTTTTCAAGTTTTATATTAGGATGTGTTGACGGGGATACGTTGAGTTTTTCTAGCTGAAGACGGGAATGTTGTTTGCAAGAAAAAAACAGAAAAAAGAGTTTTTAAAAATTTGGGTTTTTAAAATTTTTTAATAGTAAGAAAAGAAAAATTTATTTTTTTATTTAAAACCCATTTTTTAAAATTGTAAATATTGACTTTTTTATGAAAATTTTTCATTTCAAGAAAGCCTAAATGATTGTTATGAAAAAGAATTATAAAAAAAATTTTTTAAAAAAAATCTTTTTTAAATTTTTGTAGGTAGAAGACGCAAAATTTCAAATTTTTAAAATTTTTCGAAAATTCAGAGTTAATAAAAAAACATTATCCTTCAAATGTATTTTACCATTCTTCAAAAAATTAGAGGTTTTAAAAAAATTTAAAAATTTCCAGGCCAAAAAGAACCCAAATTTCAAAGATTTTAAAATTTCAAGTTCAACTAACAAAAAAAAGGGTTTTTAATTTGAAAGGATCAGTGTTTAGCTAGGATAAAGAGGGGGTTTTTGACTTTTGATAAACCATTTTCCCAAAAAAGTGAACCGTTTTGGAAACGATTTCCTTTTTTAATAACTTTCGGATTAGTATACGCACGAATAAACGTTATTTTCCATACAAAATATACTATTTATCCCGTATATTGGAAACGAGAAAAAAAGAAAGTACAAGTTTTTTTTTTGTGCTGAGATAACGAATTATAAAGTTCAAAATCCATCTAAACGTTTAAGTTTTAAAGTGATACAAAACAATAGAATTTTCGCAATGATTGTCTTTTCAAGGTGAGTTTTTTTTTTTATAAAGATCTTTTTAAAATGAATGTATTTATCTAACGAAAAAAAATAATTTGTCAAACGGGGAAGAGTTTTTAAAAGCAAATTTTGATATCAATTACTTAAAGGTCCAAACCTTCCCAATTGACTTATAAAAAAGCGGAAAAATAAAGGGGGGAAATAAGATAAAGAACCAACAAAAGTTTTTTCGGAAGCCCAGTTTTGTAATGTCAAACAAGATGGGGTTTGTTTCCCGGGAAGGAATTCACTTTAGTACTAAATTTAAAGGGTTATCAGGTCAAAATTGGATATCACTAACGAACAAAAATTTCAATTTCATTTCCATAAAGTGAGGGTTGAAACTTTTAAGTAAAAAAAAGGCAAAACGTTACTATCAAATTTCCGGAGGTTAGTTAAATTCTATAACTAAATATTAAATAAAATTTGTATAAATATTTGTAAAAAAAGGGGATAAATAATTTTTTATATAGAAAAAAGTTCAAAAATTTTAAAACAAAAAAAAAGTTTTCAAAAACTTTCTTATTTTTTAACTCAGATTTTAAAAGAACGCGGAACAGAAAAAAAAGGCATCGGCAGAACTCGACCCCAACCTGTTTTAAAAACCGGTCAAAGATTTGTAAGAGAGTTATTGGTCCAGAACCAAACCCTTAATGATCAGAAAGAAAATTTGTTTTTAATTCCCATTTTTTTGAGGTACATTTAAGACAAAAGAAATATTTCTAAAATTCGTTCCGCAGTACTTTTGGAAAAAATGCAAATTGGGGAATTTTGATGTTTTTAAAAACATGATAATATATTTATTTATCTAACCCCGTTACAATTTATAATTTTATAATAAATTAAATTTAGATTTAAAAAAAACGATTTTACCCCAGACATTTTGAGATCCAAATTCACCCCTTTTTTTTTCCTATATTGAGACTAAATGACAGGTGTTTTGTGCATTGATCAACAAAGATGGGGAAAATCTTTGGGATATAACTAAATAAAAAATTCCTTTATTTTTTAAAAATTTGGGGACTGATTGAATGCCCCCACTTAGTCCGTTCCCCCACAAAGATAAGCATAAAAACATTTTTTATTTAAAATGGAGATGATAAAAAAAATATTGTTTTTTTCACATGCCCCAAACCCAAATCGTACTTTATTATTTGTTTTAGAAATTTTAAAGGGCCCACAAAAGATTTTAAAAATTGAAGCCAAAAAAAATTTAAATTTTTAAAAAATATATTTTTCTAATTAATAAAAGAAAACAAAAATTTAAATTTTAAAGGGGCTTTTTTAAAACAAACTGAAAAAAAGGATTCTTTTCATTTAAAAAAGAACGGTTAAAATTTATTAAAAATTTATAATAAAACAACTTGTTAAGATTTTTTTATTTAAATTTTAAAAAGGATTAAAAATTTAAAATATTTTAATGAATTTGAAAATTTTTTACAACTGTTAAATTTGACCCATCTTTTCCAAATTTTTTTCGTCACATTTTTGAATACAAAAATACCAGCACAACTAATATAATTATTTTTCGTTTTCAAAACAAGTTTGTTTTTTTTGAATTTAAGCCCTTGAGATAGTGATTAATGTGTTCAGGATCAGGGAAAAAATATTTGCTGAATTTTATCTGCCATTCCCATCACTACGGAATCCACGGAGCACCCCAAAAGGATTTTGCACTGATGAGGGGGGTAGAATGAATTTATCTTTTAAATTTATTGTTTTATGATGACAACATTTATTGGGTTTTAAAAAATCACATTTTGATAAGAAGGAATCCCAAGGTATATTCTATGTTGATTTAGTTAGAAATATTTTATTCGAATGTCTTTTTTGTAGGGGCCTTAAGGCCCCATCCGGGGAACTGCCATCTTGCCCCCCCATATCTTCAAGGTGATCCCACATTACGATAAGACTGAACTGTAACTCTTAAACATACTGAAAAAGAACCCGGGAGTATTGCGAAATATGTTATTTTTTTACCAAAACAACTAAGAGAATTTGGGAAAAATTTTATTGTTATCATGAAAACTTGAACTAAACTTAATGAAAAAGCAAAATATTTTAATTATCTGCAAAAGTTGATTGATTGTTTTAAAGAAATTATAACTTTTTTTAATAAAAAAATATGTATACAACAACATACTTTTTTCTCAATGCACTGCCCCAAATTATACAAAATGAATTAAAGAGTTTTCAAAAGTAAGACTCATTTCAATTTTTTGGTTTGGTTAACTTTTCCATTTTTAAAAAAATAGAGTCTGAAAATAGCGACCACCCTTGATAGTACAGAACGGAGGTTTCGGGCGTCGACGATGACGACAAAAAGGCCCCCTTTAGGCCCAAGTCTTTCAAAATTAAAATTTTTTAAAAATTTGACATACTATGAAATACACCTAAAGAAGAAAAATTTTCTTCTGAATCACAACGTTAAAGCTGAAGGACCCAGATTTAAAAATTCCAAAGGGTTTCTGTTTTAGGCCCCAGAAAAGAGAAACATAAAAAACCTAAAATAGAAATAAATGTTTCAATATATTTTTTTTGTTTCAGAGGTCAACCCCTTTTGTTTAAAAATATGTGAATATAATATAATATAAAATGTATAATATAGGGGAAAAAAATATATTAATATAAATAATTATATTTTTAAAAAATGAACTTTCTTATAGAAAGAAATAAAATTTTTATTTTCCTATGTACTTCAGTACCACATTGTCATAATAAACTGGGAAAGGACTTGCAATTATTGAGAAGAGCCCAATGTTAAAAAGGGAAATTTTAAAAAAATAAGTGATTTAAAAGTATTTCTCACCGTATTTTTACGGAAACTTATGCTGAAAATATAAAAATTTAAAAATTAATGATTTATTTAAAAATTATCTTTTAAAGGAAACATCAAGGGAAAATTAAATTTCAAATTTTTCTTGTAGGAATACTTAGAAAAAAACATTTAACGAAATGACCCAATATTTTTAAATGACTTCCCCACTATCCAACCATAAAAAGAAAAAAAATTTTGGAGCCATTTGTTTGAACACTTAAAAACCCAGGGGGGGCCAAAGTATTCCCCCAATTGAATATCGGGTTTTAAAATTTTTGCCAGACATCGGATGATTAGATATCAATTTGGGAAAATTGAAGGTTTAGCCGTAGAAACTAGGGGCGGGGGACAGACATTTTAGTCAGTCGATTTTCGCACAACCACCACAAAAAATGGGCTGGCACCCAGATTTGAGGATTTTTTCAAATTTAGCAAGTGGATTTATCCATTTTTTCGTCACAAGGCCGGGAATAGGGTTTTTCGACAATTTGCCGTTTTTTCGGGGATTACGTAACTTTCTTACCCTTTTAAAAAAAGTAATTGATCAATATATGGGGGAATTTAAATTTGGGTTCCGGGAAAAAAAATTTTGTTTTATGCAAAACAATTTTCTAAATTTGAAAAATTTATACAATTTTAAACTTCATTTTAGAATTATTTTACGAGAAGAAGAGAAAGATCATGAGAAAAAACAGATTAAATTAAATTGAAAATCCCAAAAATTAATAAAGGTTACAAATAAGATTTGTAATAACGGATAGTGTATTGAAGAAGAGGGAAAATAAAAAAAAAAGAGTTGTTTTTTAGAAAGTTTCAAAAAGCAAATGAGCATAATGTAACATACCCAGAAATATTGATTATTGATTAGAATCCCAATGAACTTGTAGTTTAAAATCAATTTTGAAAAAGAATAATTGATTTTGAAGTCGTTGTTTTTTTTTGGGTAAAAAGAAGAGGGCCTTTTCCCCACAAGATCAAAGGAAAACATGCAGAGTCTTTAAAATTTTTTGGGGTTTGGGTTTGGAATTTTTCCCTTCAAACCCCAAATACCATTTTTACTTTATCATTGTTTCGGGAAAAAGGGATTTGAGAATGTAAAAAAGTAAAAAATAAGTCTTTAACCCCCATTAGGGCCCAAAATTTTTGTCACTGTTCCCGTTTTAAAAATATGGAAAATTGTAATGAAAAAACATTAAAATTAGTGGTACTCAGTTTAATAAAATTTTTTTTTTACCAACGAAAAAGAAAGGGAATAAAAAATATTCACAAGAAATATTAAATTTGAAATTTGAGAGAGATGAAATTGTTATAAAAATAATGAATTATACCTATATGAAAATTTTTTTTGATTAAATAAATTTTCCCTTTTATAATACTATTTTTTCCCCGGGAAAAACCAGGTTTTATTGAAAGAATTGAAAGGAATTCAAAAGTAAATTTTTGAAAGTTGTTTTTTTTGTATATATTTTTTAAAGTTTTTTTAACTACTAGGTCATATAACGACCACGGGGTTTTTTTTTGGGGGTTTTTTAGGGGAATAGTAAGGACATCACGAAACACATCTATGTCCGAGGCGGAACCCGGGCCCCTTTGAACCCAGGGAAACTAGGCCCTTTTCGTCCATTTCCTTTCCCCCTATAAACCCTGACATCATATATCCAAATCAAATACATCAAGATATGCAATTTTATCATTTGAATTACGTTTTTCCTGTGTCCCCCGGCCACGTGGGGGTAAGGGAAATGAAACCTGACTAGGTAGAAAATTTGGCCCCGAGGGCGAAAGACATATTTTGGTAATATCTACTCTACTACCAAGATTTTTCCAACGTTGATTTTTAGGGAAAAAGAGGGAGAAACTTTTCAAACTCAAAGGATTAAGACCCTTTTGGTCGTCCGTGGGTCAAGCCTGAGGCAAAAAGTTATTCACCTTTGGGCGGCACTCCCCTCCCCGGACATCCCCAGTTACCCACCCCCCCTCCCCAGAAATGAAGAAAGACTACGGCATGCCCTTTCACTGCGAAATGAAAAAGCCAAAAAAGCTTTTTGACTATAGAGGGATGCTTACTGTCCCCAAACTCTTTTTAAATTTCTTAGCTGGATTTTTAAACCCAAACGGGAAGGGGGGTGATTTTCCCTGTTTTATTAATTTTGGTTTTTTGGAATGTCTTAGTTATTTCATTTTAAAATTAGTCATTTTTTTCTGTTTTCCCTTTAATCTTGTAATTAAAAAAATATTTTAATGACTTTATACAAATTTTCAGAAAAATTTTAAAAAATATTGATAAAAGTTTAAAGATATTTAGCACAATACAAGTTTTTTATATTATTAAAGAAGGTAAAAGTTTTTTCGTGAAAAAAATAAAGACGTGTTTAGTTTCGGGGTTTGAGAACTTGGGGATTTATTGAATCCTTTTGTTTTCCGTTGATCTAAAAAACCCAAAAGTGTTTTCGGGTTTAATATCGGATTGGGGTCTTAAACAAATTTTTGTCATGTATATTTTAAAACAAATTATTTCACAATTAATCATTAGAAAAAAAAGGGCGGTGTTTTTGGGAAAAAAAAGTTTATTAATATCGATAACCGTCGTTTCCCGGGTTTTGAACAGGGTCTTTAATCGAACTAAACACCCAGAAACTGTTTCTGGGGGGGCATAAAAAACCAAAAAATTGGAAAAATAATAAAATTGAAACACTGTGTTCCGCTTAAATATTTTAATTGGGAAAAATTTTCCGAATTGTTTTTAAAAAATATTAATTTGAAAGTTTATTAAAAAGTTTTTTTTTCTTTCTTAACAGTGTTTTAAGAAACTTTCATTGATTCGTAACATTTTTAAAGGGTTTTAAAATTTTTTTTTATTTCGTTTATTCAAAATATTTAAAAAATATTTAACTTAGTGTAGATTTAAAATTAAAAGAATTAAAATTTGCTGTTTATATTATTATATTTATTAAAGATATCAATTTTTACAATTTTGTAAATATATGCATTATATGTGAAAAAAATTAATTAGAGTTTTTTATATGATTTGTATGTTGCCCGTATATTACCTTTTAAAAAAATAAAAAATAAATAAAATATCACTGGGGAAGGATGATATAATTTTCCCAGAGTGTAAAGAAAAAAAGTAACTTTTAAAAAAAGAAGAATAAGAAATTTTATTTTTAAATATTTCTAATGAGAGGGTTCCGTTCCCTTTTTATGATTATCACTATAAAAATTGCATCAATTTTACAAAAATCTAAATAAATTTAAAAAAAATTTAAAAGATAATTATTTGGGGAATTGGCAGTGATTTTTAATTATTAAAAAATATGTTTGCATGCATCCTTGAAAATGGATTCATTTTTATAATTGGGAAAATGTGTATTGTTTTCATTTCCCTTTAAAAAAGGGAAATGCAAAAAAACAAGTTTTTTAAAAACGTGAAAGAATTTCCCAATTTTTTGATAGGAGTCTATATTATGTAAATGTATTATATTGTGTTTCCGAAATGATTATTTAAAAATTAGTGTTTTGTTTTTTGAACCATTAGATTTTTAAAAAAGTTTGTAAGAAACAAAAATTTCAATACTATTAATTTTAAACTCCCTTTTTTACAAATTAGATAATTTTAAATTGAGCACTTTCGGAAAAAAATCGATAAAATGTCCCGACCCATCCGTGACCCGCTGCCCTGTCGTCAGCGCCACGGGGTTAGGGAACGTCCAGTAATTTGGAGGACCCGTCCGCGCACCAATCCGTTTTGTTTCTTTCCTTTCCCGTTACCCCCCTTACTTCCTCCCCCTCCCCTTTACCCCTGTCACGTTACGAGGAGGCACGACCCCCGAAATGTCCCCCCTTTGAGAAACTAGGGGGGAAAACTGAGGGGGGAAGGGGAGTGTCGAAAAAGAAAGCCAATGAAAGAGCGGAACCCCCGAGCCGGGTTGGTCAATGTCCAGGATGGTTTTCCAAGCTGTGGAAAACCAGATTTGGGCAAAGGGCATGCCCATATTCTGGGGGGGTATAAATTTCAGTTTGGGGGAAAATGAATTAAAAATTAAAATTTAAGATATGACTTAGGGAGGGGTCCGAATTTTTTAAAAAGTACACACCCCTTTTCCCATAGCACGTCATAGAGTTTTTTAAATGTTTTTTTAGTAAAAAAATAAATAAAAAAGAATTGGGTTTGGGGGAAACTCCAACTAGAGATGGAAAAACTATTTTTAAAAAATCCATTTTTTATAGAAACATGATATAAACATTAAAATTTTTTTTGATGTTTATTTACATCGATATTTTGTGCAAAACTGGATGTTTTTTTAAATTTTTGTTTGAGTAGGGCGAAATTATATTTGGTGTTTTTAATTTTTGGGGGGAAGATATTTGAACCTAAAATAAAAGATTTACTTTTTTTAAATTATTTAAAGACTTGGTTGGATCCAAAAGTATTTTTATCGGGGATGAATTGAGAAGCAATTTGTTTTTTCTTTTATACAAATTTAGAGAGATTTTAAAAAAAACTATATCATCAATGAGTTTATTATTCATCCCAAGCATTATGTTTTTTAAAAAATTATGTTTGTTATTTTTTTGTTTTTTATGGTTTTATAGAAATTTATTAAAAAATTAAGTAAATTTGGAAAAATATTGTTTTTTTAGTTTATTCATTCATTCTATTGTATTCATATAATGCATACTAAAAAACAAAAATACTACTAAAAAGTTTAAAATTATTAGATCCAGATCTTTACTTGAAGAATGGAAGTAAATAAATAGTAAAATGGAAACAAATGTTTTTATTTTAATTATCTTTTTTCCATTGATAAATTTTATTAGCCGGCCCGGGGGGGATCAAGGGAGTAATGTCGAGTGATCTCGAAAGGGCGCGGTTGAGTCCCGCCCGCATGGTTTTATTTGTGTTGTCCTTTCACCCTTTATAACCATCGTTTCAACCCAAATTACCAGTTAAAATTTTTGGTCCAATGACCGATGTTTATGCGACCCAAAAAAACCAAAAAAAATTAAATATACCCCATATGCTGCTAACCAAACAATAAAAAAATACCCGTACTAATTAAAATTTGGAAAAAGAAAAATTTGCATAATTAAAACATCGGTGCTTTTAAAATCGAGTTTTTTGTTGATGTTTCACATGAAAAACCCCTTTTGCGAGTATCATTTTAAAAATTTTTTATTTTTAAAATGTTTTTGATATTTAAAAACAAATTGGCTTTCAATTAAAAAGAGAAATATAAGTATTTATCACATTTTCAATTTTTATAGTGTTTCCGTACAAAAAGATTAAAAAAATGCCCCTGATTCTTTTTTGAGCTTGGGAATTCGGTGGTGTTGTGGGTTTTATCGAGAGAATAGAGATTCAGAAAGGTTGTAGAAAAGGGGCCCCATACACAACATCTACGTGCGTTTTTTACAACATCTATTTTCCATCTTTCATCAACATTTAGTATTTGAATAAAGGGTTTCACGACATTTTGTTTTTTTAAATTTGAGCTTTACTTAGCCACATTATTCTGTCTGGTACTGAAAATATAAAACCATTTAAAAAAAAAATTATTAGACTGGGTACTTTTGTAAAAAATGTGAATTTTAATTGAGGGAAAATTTTTTTTAAAAAAATGAAAAAAAGGGGGACATCTATTTTGAACTAAAGGTAATTTTAGTTGAAAATTTTGGTTCAAAATATAAATTAATGACGTTTCAAAAAATGCAAAAATATATGTTAAAACAATTTTTTTATACATTGAGTAAAATTTAAAATTTTTGAAATAGATATGGGAAAAAAGGGGCCCAAGACTTCCAATTAATTATCATTATTGTTTTCAATAAACCAACGGTTTAAAAGATTCGCGTCGATTCACTGCCTTTTTCGCTGACCCCCTGGGGAAATTTAGATCCGTAGTTTGATACCGTCTCTACACTGAGAAATAAACATTTATAACAAAAAAACGCAGTTTTTGGGTTTTAGGTCTAATCCTGGAATTTCCAATTTTGGAATATTCCAACGAAGATCGCGATAGAAGTTTTTAGAGATTATCGTGGGTACATTTCTTCGGTAATTTGACCGCCAAACACTTTTCCCAAAACCCCAAGTGAGGAGGATCCCTAGGGGAAACAGGTGATAGACCTCACAGAGGGGGACTGAGATAGAAATTTAAACAATAATACCCAATAAATTTTTTAAACATTTGTTTTTGATCAAATATGAAATACAAAAGCAAAATTTAAATTTTGTTAAAGATTTTAAAAAAATTTTTTTATCTAAATTTTAAAAATTTTAAGGGAAACATAATTCTAATCATCTGAAAATTATGAACAATTATATTGTATAATAAGAAAAAAATATTGCTTACTCCAGACGTATATTAGAGACCAGCCAGCGCGGTGTGCGGAGGAATTTGCTTGCACCAACTCCCCGCGTAGGGCGAGAAATGCCCCTTGCGATATCCCCAGAACGTCCGAAGCCGATTTCCATAACCGTATGAATTTCCCATACGGTTGGGCCTGAGCCACAAGTTGCTTAAATTTTTCGCCACGGACTTTTTGGGGTTTTGACATTTGGTTACGAGAAACGGAGATTATTAAAACAATGGGAAAGGGGCCTTATGTTATCTTCAACATTATTATTTTTTATTGATTTACATCCCTTATTGCAAAATTCAAAAAATTAAAATTGTTTATAACATTTCACGTGCACTGAAACGTTTTCGTGTACCGTTCAATTCAACAAAGTTCAAAGTATTCGGGAACGGTAGAAAACCTCCCCCTCTGAAGCTACGATTGTGCTTCCAGTTCTGAAATATTTGCTTTTGAGAATTTTCAACCACTGAGCGAGGTGGTAAAATTTCATGTCAATGCGAGTGACCAGCATGCCAAGAGTTGGGGCTAGACAGAGGTTCTTTGGAAATAGACCACCTGCGAAGTTTCTCGTTTAGATTAAAAATTACAGTAATGACACTTTTATATGTCGCTTGGCACATTGCCAACGTACGGCACCTACGTCCCCAAAATCGAGCAACACGAAAGTGGTTGATAGTAGTCTCTATGATATTCATTCTCGCCACTTCTGACCTGGGAGCGCCCGTTGGTTGGTTGGTAGTGATTCCGAGCACATCGACTGCAGAGGTCATTATTCCCGTAAATGTCGTGCATGCTTTTCATAGAGAGGTGGCGGTGATCTTCCCCCGCGGGATGGCGAGATCCGGCTCCGATCTACCGTCGGCCATGAGGTTTCCCCTCAACCAGGTATCTCCCACCAGCAGGGCACAGCCTCAACAAGCTCTAAGCTCCAGACTGGTTTCCCGGCATGTGTGGCAGTGTCGTGCACGTGTGTGTAAGAGGTGAGGATGGGAAAGGGAAGATGGAAAGATCGCGCGCGGTTCCTGGCCCGTTTGTTAGAGTACTGCTCCGGCATTCACATGGTGTTGATCGGAGAAACCACGAAAAACTACCGATTAGCGCAGCCAACCGCTAGAATTCTCCACCAGACAGCGAGTGAATTCGACCTAGCTTACCAGCTGGTGTCAAAAATCTTGCCACTGATGAGACTCGAACCTAGGATCTCCCGGTCAGAGGCACTGCAGTGGCATCAGCTAATGCCCTGAGCCACCTCTCCCGCTTCTGTGATGGGCAATCGAGCGGCTGGCACGGTGGCGTACATTACCGATGCATTGAGACGCAGCTGCATTGAGAGTGCAGATAAACTCCTTTTTGTCACTCCGGGTTCTCATTTGTTGAAACCACTCCGTTCGTGCACCAGTGAGTGTGATCGTATTTCATGTGTAATTGATATGTGAATTTCGGAAAGTCAAAGTTCGTGTCGTGAAGGTAAATTTTCCAGTTAATCAGTAAGACACCTGCTTAGCGATAGAGCTAATTGTCTGTACACTATGATTTCCATAAATCGCCAACGAACGAGTAACAACGCTAAGGCCTTCAATTCCTATTCCTTTGCCATCGCCTTGATGTGTACGTGCACATGAGAGGGTAAAAGATTTTTGTCACGAAACTCAACAAAAATGAGGAAGGAGGACGTCAAGAATCACAATTTCTTTGTATGATGTATGTCTATGTATTTTTTGAATGCCCCCTACATTATTTTGGTTTCATTTTTATTACCATGAATTAAATCTACGGATTTGTAACAATTTTATTTAAAATTCAACTTACTATTTACAACTAAACGATTTCAAAAAAACGAATAAAAAATCTGAATAATAAAAAATTATTTTATATTATTATGTTAAATATTAATTTTTTGGCAATTCTTGTTGTTTTTTCGCTCCATTACTAAAAAGGAGGGCTCAATTACTAAAAAGCCCCAACCTGTTGATTGCTTAGGAAGTCTGGGAGTTGAAGTAAGGCCCTGCTTGTTGCAACAAGTAAGAACGTTCAATTAAGATATCGTATCATATTTATAAATGTGGAGCAGGAGAGTTATTAGCAGAAGAGAAAAGAAAACTTTAAGACCATTCATGGAGTAATAGACAGAAGGTTAGAGACAAGGTACACCACAGTTGCAGTAGAAAGTGACTCGGAAAATTATCAGAAAGGTTACCTCCGTCACGTAGAATTCATTGGTTATGAAATCATTTTAAAAAATAAATGAAGAATGTTATCAATGTTGAAAAAAATATATTGTTGAGTTCTATTTGTACTTTCAAAATTACGTTAAGAGAGTACAGGTATATTATCAGAACATGGAACAAAAGAACACATCAACCTTTTCATTGATTCATTCTGAACACATTTAATAAGCATTTTTCTTTGTAATTGCTACCTGTAACGCCCGATGTTGAGAAATCAGCTTGCTCTTTAGAGTTCCAGATGTTTAAAGCAGGTACTTATATCATTAAAAACACAAAAGCATATCTTCTAAGACATTAGTTGGCAATTAAAAATTACTCACGAATTATCATCCCACAAGGTACTAATGGAAAACGTTGTAAATACGTGTTGATGCTCATTTTGCTATGACTCATACGACAAATACCAAGATATTACTTGTATAAAAATTAAAAGCAACACTACCAACTGTATTTTAACATAATTTAACTCACACGTTTTCTCAATTTACATAGTGAGCACACTTCCATTGTACATTTTATTTATGTGACAGAAAATGTTGAAATAATTGTTCTACTGAAAATGCGTGCCCGTTAATCAGTATATTAATGTTATGAGTTATTTTGCACGGGCCAAAAAGATTCGACAGAGAACAGCAAAAGGGGAGAGAAAATTAAAATAAATTCTTCAGGCCCCATTTAAAGTTTTAATCTAGCCAAAATCTCATTACTTCAGTTCCTCTGTCTTCAGAATGAGGCAATCTTTTTTCTTCTAATGCGCTTTATGTCCCTACTGTTCAATTCGAGCCGGTTCGTCCATCCGGGCATTGCGCCAGGCCGTTCTGCGAATGCACGCCGGTTCCGGACTCGCTCCCGCGCCTCGCGGTCCTGCGCCCCCGCGCCCTCACCCCCGCCCTGCCCGCCCCGCCCCTGCACCCGCATTCCGCACTCCTTCCTTCCCCATGGCCCTCACTTCGGCCCCAGCGACAACGCCCTCCCTCCCTTTCACCCACTCAAACTGGTATTCCGGCTTTCCTTGTTCATATATCCTTTCCTCTGTGGAGGAGAGTATATTTTTTTAATATCTGTGGTTTCAGAGCGATTTCTCAAAGACTGCGACTCGATTTCTCCTGCGAAACTGTATCTTTCCAGTCAGTGCAGGCATCTTTCAAAATTCCATATAAATAGAGAATCTAAAGAGAAGTCGACAAATTAAGGAGATAAATATGCTATAAAAAATAGAACAAACCTTCTAAGACTGAAAGCAGAAATATTCATAACATGCACATTCATTTATAGAATATAAATCAATAAAAATTGTTGAGGTTATTTTTCTTCTTTTGAAAACTAGAAACCTAGTGGCAACTTTCATATTTTTAAATTAATATGAGAAAGTAAAGACTTTCATTAATGGAACATTATTTTTACTGTTTTCAAATTCAGTTCAAAATTTTCAGTACAAATTTTCTTGTACGCCCAACAGTATTTTTTAGGAGCAATATTAACAATACTTACGATTTATAGAATACGAGAAGTGTTAAGAAATTTGTAGATAGATGCCTAAAAATTAAACAACCTCTATGCCATAATACACACATTAATATGTACTAAAAAAAATACTGTAAACGCTACAGCTATTCTCTCTCACATTATACCTTACAATCCTGTTTATCTCATGATTAGTACAGAGCATCTCTCGAACGTAACAATACAACAAACTACTCTTTGAAGGTTTTATCCTTTACCTTCATTAGCATACTTCAAATGAGAATCAGAAAACACTAATTGGGCTGGATTGATAGAGCTTAGTCATTAAATTGGGAATGATTATTATTTCTTTGTCTGCCATTTGCCAAATTTAACTAGATTTGTCTCTGCAGCCTACATTAAGTACAAATCAACCAATTATCTTCAAAAAATGTGCTTTAAACAAGATCAGCGAAAGGTTGTTCGTGATAATGAATAGGCCTACTGTGTTGTGCCAGAAGTACCAACAACAAATTGCGTAAAATACAAAATGTTCGCGCTTCCGTGCCAATGTGTAAAAGTTTTGGTAAAAGTTTGGTTTGGTTTCGTTTGTTTTGTCGAGGCACACGTTTAGATCCTTATTTGAAAATACCATACCTTCCATTCTGGTGACATTAATTCGTAAAATTAGTGATGAATACTTCAAAATAAATTAATTGAAGTGTATGAGTTATAATTAATTGTTTTAAAGTTTAAGATTTTTTCAGTCCCGTCATTGCCTTCTCCAATGCTGTGAGATTTGCAGATCTTGAACGCAACTCCAAGTACTATTATGATGAACCTAAAACTTCTTCTAATATTCGAATAATGATTAACTCTTCTCGCCATTAACATTATATTACCACCTTCTCAAATGTTTTGGTAATTAAATTTAAATTTCCTAATACTGAATGAAATTAAAAAGCTTTCCTAGTACAAACAATGCCTTCCTTATTTCAAAAACCTTTACCTAACACAAGTGTCAAAATCAGACATGTTGAAACGTCTAAAAGCGCTTTACTTTCATTATTGAAAATACAAATATTAAGAAAAACCATTACAGTTTTTTAAACAAAATTTGTCGGTTATGAAATACGTAGAAAAAGGCATTGAAATATTATTTTTATCATATTTTGATAAACGTGGCCGAAAAATAGGAACATCTGGAGCTTGTTCTGTGCTTTGTGTTCTCTTCGGCAGTATTTCCTCCTCACTGAGCCTGGGTCCCAACGAGCCAAGTCAGAAATCTGACCGAGAGCACGTGGTAATTTCGAGTTGAAATGCCGCGATTGAAATCCCTGTGCCATTACCTCCGCCTCGCGACGAAGCCGCGGAAATAATATAAGGCAATTAAGCGAGACAATATGATGCGGCCTGAGGCGACGCGGAGCGACGAGGCTGCGCGGGACAGGAGCAGGACAGGAGCGGGACAGGGGCGGGACGCCGGAGATGCCAGAGGTGCGCGGGACCGTCATCCGCGAACGCTCGCTGCCCGCGGCCTTGGCCTCCGGGAAATAATCGACCCATTTTCGCCATCATTTGGCCGACAGCAGCTGAGGGATGCCAGCGTATGCATCAAACGCCCGGCGCTGCGGGGCGGGTGCCGGGCCGGGGAGGGGGAGGGCGCTAAACGCTACGCCATGTACTCCGGCGCCGTGCGTCGCGCCGCGGCGGCGCGGCTGCCATCGCCCTTGCCCTGGATCTAACGAATGGGTCTGGATACCCTCGGCCAACGTATCGCCCTGAAGGGTCGCCAAGAAACGGAGGCATGTTCTCCAATGCCAGCATAAAGAAGTCATAGTATGCAACTTCTTGGCGCCGAATTGCATTCTAAAGTTTTCGTCAATGCACCATTGCCACCTTCGCAAATCAAATAGTGTACCATGAAGTGAACACGCGTTTAACAATGTAGGGCCTTAGATGGGAAGATGTAGTGTGTATGGCGATATTTGCGACGAATATACCTAAGTAAACAGAAATAAAACTGAGCATGTTCCAGTGACAATTTCTTTATATCTTAGCTTGCTTCATTTCTTTCTATCTTAGCCAAACACTGAATTAGAATAATTCATATTATCTCTGCAGTTATATGTTGGAAAAAGCAACCAAAGTCGAATCATGTTACCATATACCTTTTGTACATTTTGATTCTCAACGAAATTTTAGTTTCATCTTCCTGGTTGGCTTTCAAAGTAAATTGTAGAATATTAATTGCTGTGCATAGCAAATGAGTAATCACAAATGAGGCGTCATTTGACGCGTCTCTGTCCCCTGAATTTTTTATGGATACATCCACAAAATTCTAAGACGTTTCTTAAAAAACATGTTTTCTTAAGTAATTAAAATGCTATTTTGGTGACTTACGGACGACACAGAGATGATTATTAGCTCATTCGATTCCTCTCGACAAGAAATATTGTTTGGCGTAATTCTTAGCCAGTTATCTATAAAATATCCTAGAAAAAACTCGAAAAACACGTTTTTATAGTTGCAATACACCTACGAGTACATTGGTGAATTCCTATATTACCTTTCCGATATTTACATGAATCGCTACGACTTGATTCATCACATTGACCATAATTAAATGTTATTTTATCATGACAAAATTAAACAATTATATGTTAATTGATATTTTTCTTGTAACTTTCTGTGCCCGAAAATGTCAGAACCGTGTTATTGTGTAACAATTAAACTTTTTGTGTACTTTGAACTTGCAAAGCACAAACAAAACTTTTGAACTGAAAGTACCCACGCCAATTTTACAATATACTACTGCTTTTCTATACATGTGAGTAATTTTGCACAAAAAAAGTAAGCAAGATGGTGATTTTTATACAAATGATTTTTATGTCGTTTTATTGAGAAAAGAATCGATACCGCACAGCTGTTTCTCGGCGAATTCTGTTGCACAGACATCCGGACGTAGAATGTACTTATGAGGAGATGAATCAATAAACCTGGTGATAGTAGATATCGTCGGAGAGATATTATATTTTATTGGCATACAAACGTCAAAAATCTTTTCCTAGTTAGCTGATTGAAATTGAGAGCTAATTACGAAAGCTCTGTATTGACTTAGAGCGCGAAAAAGTTCTATTAATATCTCCTGCGAGTAAAGGTCAGGAAACGGAGCGCGTTTTTCCGGGAACGCAAATGACCTCCAACGCTTCGTGGCGCGGAAAAGCGGAGTTATTTTGCTAATGATGTTCCGAATAGATACGAATTAAAATGAAATTCGAAAATTACGCGCAAGACTTTCTACGACGTTCTGTGTCTCTGAAGTCAAAATTATATAAAAACTAATTATTGGTAAAACTAAATGTATTGTGATGGTATTGACTTTTACGCCTGAAATTATTCATCCTGTAAATTAAATCTTTCTGAATTTCGTTTGGTTTCCTTTTAACATTTTTTTCAAACGCGAGTAACTGAACGTTTCTAATCCAACACACTTCAGAGTTTCGCTCAAATTTTCAAAGTCCCATTGATTTAAGGCTCTCCCTCGATGCTGAGTGAATCTCATCTCAGTGCAACCTTATAAAATATACGACGTTTAGCAAGAAATATGTAAATTATCTCTTATTTTGTTTTTCTTCGTGAATTCTAGTAAAGAGTGTGGAGCATCCCAATAAAACGTAGATTATGGATTTACAGTTCTCCAAACTCTTGATTATTGTGCATAATGTTCACTATATTTTTTTCTCAAAAATGGATTGAAAATATAAACAAAATAATATTTAGATGACATTATCGTTAAGATTAGACGTTACTTAAACGTTGGATGATGAATACGTCTTAAATGTTTAATTTCTGTAATGTTTAAAACATATAACAATAAGAATGTTTCCCCTTCAGAGTTGTTTTTCCTAACCGTACTACATGGTCTCTATTCTGCGGTTTTGTTGCGATGGAGAGTTCATCCGAAATAATAGCGAGTAGATAGATTAAAATATTGTGAGGTATAGACTTTCCAAAGGCTTAAACGCCTTCAAGTTCGACACAAAGTGGCATGTAACATCATTACTTTGTAATAAGTTACCTGCTAAATAATATAATAATAATAATAATAATAATAATAATAATAATAATAATAATAATAATAATAATAATAATTCCCAAAGTGATTAATGCCACATTTGTCAGGAACAAGTCGAAACCATTGATCATATCGTCTCAGCTTGTCTAATTCTAGCAAAGACCGATTACTTGAAAAGACACGATAGGGTATGGAGCTACCACCACTAGCAGATCTGTAACGCCCTCGAAGTACCAAACACAAGCTCCAAGTGGAACGACAACTCACCGAAACCGGTGACGTCTGTTGGAATGTGTACAATATTGTACTACCAATAAATTCAAATTGATCGCACAATAACGGCAAACGAACCGGATATTGTCATCCGGGACTTGGAGATAAAACGTTTCTACTTGTATTATTGCGATGCCGTTCGATCAAAGCGTCGTAAAACAAAGAGGCAGAGAAACGTCTTAAATACAAGTGTTTGTAAATAGAGATAAGCCGAATGTCGGGAGTAAAAACACAGATCGACCCGATAGTTATAGGAGCTCTGAAATTTGTGCCACAATATTTGTGTAAGAATTGGCTTAACGCCCAGGTTATTTAAAAGACTGGGAAGTGCAAGGCATTGCGTTATTGATAACAGCATACATTTTGCGCAAAGTATTGTAGAGGTACCGTCAGTCTCTAGATCTGCTCCTTAGGAAGTAGAGGAATAATAATAATAATAATAATAATAATAATAAAGCAAAGTTAATCTACACACTGGTTAATTCACGGTTACACACCAAGAGAGAGAAGTACAGAAGCAGCGCAAACTATAGGAGAACAATGGCGTGTCTTACAAATGGAGGTTATACTAATTGTGCTCTCAGCAACAGGTGCATTACCCAAGACTCGGAAGTGCTCTCTGGAAAAATTAAACATCGAATCGGTCGGCATCCTTCATTACGAGAAATCAGTGATACGGAACACAGTTTCAGCAGTGAGTAAGTTTCTTGGAGATGATGTGGAAATAAGTAAATATACAATAATTTGAAGGTAACGAATCTATTCAATTTGTAGATATGTATAACTGTAAAATAAGCATGGAACATCCTAGACCAGCAATACAACGAATTACTCTCTGTTCTTTCTTAGTTGGAATGGGTATTGTCTACATCCAACACCTGCGTAGAATTTTTACTTATTTTTAAAGCATTGAGGTGATACCTGGAAACGGTTTTGATGAATAAGTTATGAAGATACTAGGGGTAACCCATAAAAATGACGGGACACAATCAAAGTCCCATTTCAATAATTCATTGTATGTATAGTAGACACAATTTAATTTCTTTCATTTTTTAAAATTTCAATTATTTCTTTATTATCAGGAGCACGGTGCTAAGCCACGGTCCTGTAGGTGACTGTGAAGCAATTTTGGGGAAATCCCGATAAGGCGACCAGGTGCAATTGTGGGTAATTGCGATTTCTGTCACCGGTTGCCACGTCTTCGGAAGAAATCGAATTTAATCCTTCCGATATTCGTTACAGTCGTTTAGATACACTATGATCTCGGAATCCAACAGCGTGTGCTACGATTGCAAAGATGAGGCCCACTTCGTAAACAGAAATCGCAGATACGTGTGCACAGTCCATTCGTACGGCCCATCTCCTATTCCCTTACCACGAGAGAAGGAAGTTCGGCTTTATGTGGTCAGGATTGTCTTCCCCTAACGGTCGAATTTGTATTATGTTGTTTTCTCATTTATTTGTTTTCACAAAATAATTTTGTACTATGATATATCTCTTTGCAATAAATATATGTATTGAGTTTATTTCACTAATTGGTAGAGGATTTAATTGAATCCTTTAAAATTCAGGTCCCGTAGTTTTTCCCTGATCATCTAGCGTGTGTGGCGACCAGGGATCCATCAGCCATCGGAATCCATCGGCCTACACAGATCTCGAGTTCCGAAGCATGCGGCCTTAACGTGTGAGCGGCGCCAACTTTCTGCACAAACGTGCAAGAGCACTTGGAACACCTTCTAACGTGTCTCAAACTGCGAAACCGAATTGCCCGTCGCGCAATCTACCGACTTGTACCGCCAGGTGTCATTTCAATAGCACCACACTTTATTCCGCGACCCGGTCGGTTTTTAATATTTTGTTACTTTCTTGCCCTAGTACGTTCTTACGCTTTCTTCTTCTTCTTCTTCTTCTTCTTCTTCTTCTTCTTCTTCTTCTTCTCTAGCTTTACAGCCCTTTGTGATTGTGAAAACTGATATTCCCCCATTGATCTGGCCGAACTCGAGACCCTATGAGTTAAAAACCGATATTTTGATTTTGGTGGATACTTAACATAAAGCTTTAAAAACATTTACAAATTTATTTCAAAAACTGCTCAAAATGTTTTCCTCGGAGAGTATAAATTAGCTTGAAATGGCGCAGGTCTAATTTTCGACTAACCCAGAATTTTCGAAAATAACACCATGTAATTACACATAATACAAGAAAATAGGTACGTTGTATTTTTATAAGTTATGTAGTGCTTGTAAGCATAAGTAAAGTTCTTGATAAAGCACTGGTTTCAGTTGAACGGAATATTGTCTTTGGAAGAATACCTACTTTTCTCTAAAAAAAAAAAAAACAGTTCTGGTCGAATCGACAAATACACTGACGAGCTATGTCTCTATGAACGCTACGTGCGAGGTCAAATTTAACTGCGAGAGGTTCATGCGTGGAGCTCCAAGGGCGCCGACAGGCAACATATTCGTGTTTGAGTAATACCTTATTTCTTCCAGATAACGATACCATAGTAAGGTTTGCAGGTAGCCTGGTTGCAAAGATATAAATGATATTAGTACACGTCGATATCCCGCTGTCTTGTGATATTAGTACACGTCGATATACATCCCGCTGTCTTGCTACCTGAATCTCTTCAAGCTATTTCTCCACCCTAAGGATCAAATGGGGGTGCGCCATAACTGCGCACCCGTAAAACGTTCTGAAAAAAAATACACATTTAAGCATTATAGCTTCATTAGAAATATCGATTTCAGTTCTATGGATTGAAGTGTCTATTATAGCTGAATTCGTCCTCTCACTCGCGAACACTTACTTATTGCGTCATGAGTGATGGGTCAACGGTACCAGCAAGGCTCGCAACAAGGTGATCGAGAAATAGCCTTTTTCTACTTTCAACATTTGCAATTTTAATTGTAACAACAACTACAACTTCAACAACTGCAAACAGATCAGCCCATGCAACTGCAACAACCACCTGGAGCCGTCAGCAGAGACAAACCCAACAGCCGAGTGGAGTTCAACATTTCAGCGACAGATTCGGAGGACAACTCAAACCAGCAATGAAACATACCTACCAAGCAGACAGCCCCATAATTTACTAAGAGAGCCAAGACAAAATTGTCTTCTAACAGTAAGTACTCAATCCCACTTCGTAACGAGAGGGACAATAAGGCAACAATGTTTAATTAAGAATATGCATACATCGTAGAAGTATCTTCTCGTCATAAGATTCCAAAGGGTGAGGAAACAGACGAAATAACAACACCTATACAAACAACTACAATTAAAATACTCCCTCCATGTTTTGGGGAAACAATATCCTCAACTCACTGAAGAGATCGAAAACATTACTTAACACTTTTCAACCAAAGTGATCAAAAACGAAACAAAAATACTGTTTACTACCATAGAACACTTCAGAAGTCACAAAAAGGTATGTGAAAATGAACAGGTGCAATATTACTCCTACCCTGATGCAACTGACAAATCACTCTCAGTAGTATGTACAGACACTCCCAAATCAAGTGAAAGTGAAATTCTTGATGAACTGAGTAGCTTAAATTACCCAGTCATCAAAGTAGTTAGGCTGTTCAACAAAACTAGAGAGCCCAAACAAACTTGTGTATTTGACCTTGAAGACACTAGTGACCCAAACTCATATGAATTTAAATCAATATGCAAGCTAGATTTATGCATTGTACTGCAAAACCTGATTAAGGATTGCACTAGCTAATTCAGGCTAATTATCAAGTTCAATCTACATGCGTAAAATGCAGCATGCAGCATGTTTGAAATGCACTAAACCAAAAGAAAGCACTTCAACTGAATCGTTTATTTCAGGAACCCGTTAAACACCAAAATCTAAAAAGTGCTTTAGCTCTGGAATATTATTTCAAGAGGATAGACACTTCGTTTAGTGCATATTTACCTGAAAAATATTCATTTAGTAACTGTTTTAATATTAAAAAATATTATGAAATCAGACAAACTGGGACACTTTTTCTCCGTTTTCTCATAATGAGAAATTTAGCGTTTGACGGGTTTCTGAAATAAATTATTCAACTAGTGTAAACTGTGGAGGCCAATTACTGCGACTGCCAAACTTACGAGGATGCAGCTCGGTCCCAAATACAAAGCGCTTATCACTGATCAGGTACAAAATTCCGCAAACTTTAATAATAAAAACTTCCCTTCACTACCGCAAGGAGTGCCAGCATGGTCAACACCCTTACAATCATGTACTCAATATTCACCTCGAATACATCCATTGGATATATCGCAAGTTATAACTACTATAGTTTCCCAAGTAATCGTAAATATCATGCCGATGCATCAAATACAAAATCAGCTTCAACAACTAATTCAATTCATTTTTTCGGCCCAAATGTCAAATAATAAAAATATTCTTAATCTTTCGAACTACAATGCAAAAGGTTTCAAAAGGCAAGAAATAACATTTAATTATTCGTACAGGAACATTAGACAGACAGAATGCATAACTGAAACACATTCAGTAAGGGAAAAAAGTACATTCCATGATATAAAATATATCTAAATGACAGACCCTCGGAATCGGCAACAAGAAGTGTTGCCCTATTAAAAGATCAAATTCAATTAAACACGTACAACCAATTGACAGCCCAAACTCAACAGACCTCCAAATAACAGCAATAAGCTCCATAATATTTGATAAGGTACACTGTATAAGCCACCAAACATATCTTTTACGCTAAAATATTAACAGGAAATATTTATCGCCAACAATAATAATCCAATATTGCGAATAAGATATTTAAACAATAAAAAATCAGCGTGGGGATGTAATTCAACACCACCACAAGGTAAAAATTTACAGATATTTCCTATTGCTAACGACCGCCAAATAATTGCACAATGGTAACCAAACCACCTGAGCAACGTAGTTCTTACAAGAGCAGCATAGGTCCAGAAATTTTGGACATAACAGTATCGAAAACCATCAATCAACCAATTAAACAAATTGTTCTGCCTGAACTTCATTTAGACCACAACTCCCCGGGAAAAAAAAAAAAAAACCCCACAAAAATCAAGACAACTATCAACCATAACTTATACGTAGAATAATAATTACTAAACACAACAAATATTCCCAAAAAAAATTGAAAAAAAAAAAATAAATTCACCCAAACAGTAGATCCCTATTGACCACAATTAAGCTGCGCAACTATACCAACATTAAAATACAAAGGTTCAAATCAGCTCACCGACTCAGACAAAGAAGAAGCAAGAGCAGAAGATTTCAAAAATACATCTACACCTAATCTTACCTCAGGCATTCAATCCTTCAATCATATAATAAAATAGTTTCACCAAACAGTGCAAACGGTACCAGCAGCAATTGTATTTATTTGTCCCTCAAAATCTATCACAAATATCTTTAAAAAATTAAAACAAAAAAGTCAGCCGGTTACGGCAATATCACCAAAAAAGTTCTTAAATAATTAAACAAAATATGTGATAGCCGATCTTACTGACCTCTTGAATGTAGCTATAGGATTACAATATCTCCCTTAATACAATTACTTGCTCATTTACCCACCTAAAACACACCCATGCCATGGGTATCAAAACAAACAACAGTTAAGTACCTAGGACTCACACTGGACACAAAAATTAACCTGGAGGGAGCACATCACAAATACAGTAAACAAAACACACAAAAATTACCTAACTCTATCCCACACTAAATCAAAAATCACCACTAAACATCGCATGTGGTAATCAATAATCAGACCCTCTTTAACCTATGCGAGCCCCTTGGATAAAAACTGTTCACAGCAATTTAAACTTCAAATTCTACAAAATGAATGCCTCAGGAAAATTACTTTCCCATCGTGGTTCGTAAGTAGAGACCGGAAAAATTTGTAGTATGAAACTTCAAAATATGTACACAAATATGATATGAAAACAGTGAGAATATGTAATAAACATGTAAGATCGGATATAATATGTAACATTAAGTTACACTAATTATAAAACACATTTACCAAATACGAAATTAAATTTATCAAAAATTTCCCTAACAAATTTTAAAAATAATACAAACGTTTTAAAAATCATTTGAAGTGCGCAAGTTGATGCACATTTTTCTCCATACAATTTCCCATCGGTAATAAAAGCTTCATCTTTCGCTATCCAGAACGGTAAATTAGCAGCCAGACTAGACGAAATAGAAGCCCTCGTACAAACTGGCGATATCTGCGACCAGCAAACAATCTCTGCAGCATGCATCAATTTCATTCCAGTGTTACACGTCAGCACTAGCCAAATTTTCTCGGAAATTAAGGTTAAAGATCACAAAACCAGGCGTCAGTGATACTTTTCACACCTAAAGGAGAAAATTATCACACTCGCTGATGCACAGTTCCAGCCTCTTAGATAACAGAGACCAACGAAAAAAGGTTTCAATAAAATCTTTTTAAATTTTAATAGCTGATTTTTATAGTTTTTTGGGTGCTGAATCCGCATCTGAACTCTACTTGTTTCCATCACCCATTGTTTAGTCACAATTTGATCTAGTAAGACAGGGAAAATATGCTAAATATGGAAAAAGGAAAAAAAAAGATAAACGACTTTGAAAATACCAACAGAACTTTATTTAAACATAGAATATAGCTTTACATTCTTAACATTACATTTACAAAGACTTTACGTGTCCATTGACGTATATTTTCTTTGTACTTTTTATTTAAAGCTCATAATATAGCTTTTTTCTCCTATGCGCCGTTTGCTGACTCTCTCGGTGAAGTGATCAAGAGTAATCTCCCATTATGTTGGTGTTCCTGCGTCCCTGATAACGTTTTACCCATCACTTTTAGATCTTGATGAAAACGCTCACTTGTTCTTCACTTACATCACCTAAATTGTCCGGAAATAATTACAAAAGACTGTTTAAAAAGTGAACCTTGAGGTTCATTAAACATACGAATTTTTTGAAAGCACTTAGCATATTGATAACATTTGCTTGATAATCTGGGTATTTTTTGTTAGGAACTTATTTACGTTTTGAAATGCCTTACCTTATGTGGCGCCCTAGATTTTGACTGATCATCTAGCTTAATTTCGAATTATGAAAAATATACATTTATGACAAATCTGTAATTTTCCGTAGGTGTTTTAATCACAAATCCGCCACAGATGGAACAAAAACAGACAGCACTGTCCTTACAACCACGACTACCCATGACTGAACACTAACTGCTAAACTAGTATCTTATATTGATATCAACAAGGGAAACATGTGCGCCTCGAATAAAACCAACAGTACGGCTTGTCAAATGCAACTCTGTGAAACCGTCGCGCCTTTCGATGCGCGGTAGTGGAAGGATCACAATGTAGAAATATTTTACCAAAGTATACTGCATACTACTGTCGTATACTGCAGTCTTTGTCGGCCTAATACTTTCTAATTCTACCTTCTTGCATCTCATACGTTTCTAGAGACTCAGAGCTTCATTTGCCCAGCAATACAGAGAAAATGTTAAAATGTGAACAAATAGTGAGTGATACGGCATTCTTAATGTTATTTGTGAAATCAGCACATTCAAAACGATAAGAATTAGGTGCAAATACATAAAAATCTTTTCGGACGTTGGCCTGTGTAATTGAAGCAGGCGTGCCGGAGTGTAAGAATATTCCACTGCGTCTTTTCGTAGCGCATCTCGATTCGACACACTCAGTGATTTTGTGGGGAAAAAGTTCTGATTTTTTTCAAATACTTCCTTTCATAAAAAAAATATGTATAAAAATGATATAAAAGAACATTGATGAAATAAAAATATTTTGTGAAAATTGCAAAATATGTCAAATATGTAATATGGTACTAAATATGTAAAAATATGAAGTGAAAAAATGGGATATTGTGTTAGTATGGTAACGATTCGCCAGGATTACACTTTTGATAACGGTAAGTAGAAAGACAAAGAAAGGATTACATAAAAATCCGACCTCTATTCATAAGCAATAAACATCTACTCAGATCAATAACAATAGAACCCATTCAAGACGATATTCTCAAGATTTCAAACAATGTTTATGATGCATTTTTTATGATTTTACTCCGGAATCCCCAACTACTAAAACTACCATCTAGGTTCTAAAATTTACAGACAACCACAGAGAATTAACTCACGTTACTTGAAAGAGTTCTGTCTCAACTATCTGGAAATAAACGACTCAAAACATCCGTGTATATAAAACTAAACAAAAGAACCAAATAGCTTGTGCCACCTTCACGGTACCATTTACAATCGAACGTACATCTCCGTACATCTCCGTACATCTCCAGAAGTTTATTGACACACCTGAAAATGAATCAGCTTATGTTTTAGTTATTTATTTATTTATTTAGTCAAAAACAATCAAAAACTGTATGTGACGTATGGGGGAGAAAATCATCTGCGCACGCTTTCTTGAGTTTCAGAATCCCTTCCCAACAATTTAACTATCAATAGTTTAAAGATGAAAAAATAATAATAATAATAATAATAATAATAATAATAACAACAAATTTAAAAAAGCGAGGAATTAACATTTCAAATACTAGATATTTTCGTTGCCAAATTATAGAAAACTTATTATTAACGGTGAAGGAACAAACAGATTTGATTTTTCTGTATTGTTAACAAAATAGAAACTCACCCTAAGCTCTATTACCACTACAAGCAAAAGGAAAGTTCAACAAAACGTGCGCATAGTGAAGCTACATTTACGTCCAGAAGCAAATCAAGGGGCCATCTCAGCATTTGCTCAATGGATCAGGGAAACTGGACAAAAACCCGATCGAGATGGGGGTCATTGACCCCCATGTTCTTATATAAACTTTGTATCAACACCCCTAAAAGGCAGAAATTCTGAAGAAATAAACAAAGATTTATCACAAGTATACCAATTGCCCTTATACGTCTGTGTAGGAAGTATGTGTTGCACGCACACCCGGTGAATCGCCGCTTCGGAACTTGAGATGTGAGAGGCAGGGGAATGAAACATCCCTGAAGATACAGACTAAAGGTATTTGGTTCATATTATTCAATCTTCTGTCTTCCAAATACAACTATTTCAGCTCAAAGATTTTCGTGTACACAGAACATTATGAAAACGCTTGGAACCATACGGTCTCACATGTAATTTTTCATCTCATAAATCTAAGCTTGAGGCCTTTCGGTCTCAAACATGTTACATAACATAAATGCAGAAAGTCCGTATTAGTGTCTTAGATATCTGATATTGATTTATTTCTTCGAAAAAGTAGCTAAACTTTTGCTGGTACCAGTAAAAATAGTTTCTGAAAATGACTGGCAGCCAATGAGTTAAAGAAGTTTCACATCGAAAAGACACGAAAGACAAGGGTGTCCCGAGCTGTCAAATTAAGCGGAAGAACAGGTCCTGAGCGGGGAGGGAAGTCCAGGGACGCCGGGAGCAGACGCAAAGGTTAAATGGATACTTGTGGCAAATATTAACGGTAAAGAAACTTTTAGGAGCCTCTTTATCGTCTCATTCCCTGCTATTTGTAAATTGACCCATGACCCCAAACAAGGGGAAATTTGTGTAAAATGTGATAATCTAATAAATAAAAAGTATAAATATAATAAAGAAAAATAAAAATACATATCTGTAATTGTAGACGTTTATTTTGTTAGTAATAAATGTAAATGACTAATTCTTATATTGTTGGAACAATATTTTAATATTTTTTTATGTCGGGGGAAAATGGTATCAGTGAAATGTAATGTGACCGACCTGGATGGCCAAGGTGGCAAAGAGCATGTATCGACTCAGCGCTTCGGTCCGAAGGGCTATGGGTTCCAGTCCCGCCTTGGGCATGGTGGTCTGTCCCTTGTCTCCCATGTACGTGTTGTCGCGAAGGGCCTCGCGTTCTGCTGCCCCCAGATCAGAGAAGTCCGCAAGTGAGTCGGTGTCTGGTGTCTGGTCGAAAATGCGTGTCTAGAGTACGGACGTAGAGGGCAACAGGCTATTAGCTGAATAAAAAAAGCCCTAGGAAAACAATGTAATGTGACTGGATCATCTAAATCTTAATTTCATAATGAAAAAGAAATGGCGAGGGGAAACAAAATATTAAACATATACTTGCTGAATTTGGAATGGAATGAAGAATGACAAGCCGGGTTTGCAAGGGCTAGGCAATGCTCTAATCATTTCACAAAATAACAGTACCTATGTTATTTGTTATTTTTTGCAAGGACATTCAGGCATTGTCCTAACTTCTGTATTCTGCCTCTTTTAATCACAGGAAATGCTAAGAGTTTAGTAAAAGAGCTAAGTTTTAACTGGGCAATAATTCTTACGGTACGAGGCTTAATCAAACCAACAGTTTATCAAGCTCGTACAATCTGCAGCTGAATATCAAGAGGGGCACACGCAGTGAAGAAAGTGGGGGCTGGTGCCGTGTGTGCGGCGTGCGGGAACGCGAGCGCGAGTGGGGGTGGCGGTGGGGTGGGGTAGGGTGGGGGCCATCAATCGGCGAGCGCGGCGCGCGGTGACGCTCCGCTTTTGTCCGCGTCAAGTGACCGCGCCGAATGCCGTAAAAATACCGGTCACCTGGCGCTGACATCAAAACTTCTAATTCCGACCCACCTCAAGATCAACGTCAAATAAAGAGGCGAGAAGTTCACGGGTGCCGGGCCAATGGAGGATACATAAAGAACGCGCGCGCGGATGAGGTGTCACTACCAAACCTCGCGGACGGCGACCGCCACGGCGCGCCGCCACCCGCGCTGACACGCCACGAGAGGCGTCGAATTAGCCAACTCAGCCACGGAGCGGGTCGCCATGTTTATGGCGGCGGTAGATTTCCCCCGAGCGATCGATGGCCTTCGCTTACAGGCAGGCGAAGGCCATTGTTATTAATCGCTGGAGTTCAGTCCGGCAAAGTTTCACTTCCAGGATTAATTTAAAATTTACTTTCAGAGGTGGCTGTGAAACTTTTATGAGATGTTACGGGAATAAATATCGTCCATTGAATAATCGTACATTCCGGAAGAATTCAGTAGAAATGTAGCAAATACACGCGGAAACATTCATCAACATGGTTTTCCGGTTTGCTTAATGAATTGTCGAAGAAGGATGAAAGAAAAAATAAATATGCGATGAGAAACAAGACATGCGTGGGATAATAGTTATTGTCAATCATTGTCAGGTTATGAGGTGAATGGTATGGGACGTACTTCCCCAAGGCACAGCACACTGCGTCATCCATTGTTGAAAACAAACAACGTTTAGAAAGAGAAAAGGCTATATTTTTTTATTTTCAATTGACATACAGGAAAGTAAAATACACACATTATTGGAAAAAAATGCTAAAAATGTTATCTAAGTAGCCCCGCTACAAGGGTTAATGTCTAAAAGGTAGTATCTAATACAAAATGAAGACAACAATGGACAAAGTTTTTAGTAGGCGAAGGTGAAGGTGAAGCTTTATAAAAAATATTCCTCGAGATTTCCTGGAAACACAACAAAATTTGATTTCTTTAAAATCTCAAAAGGATTGAAATTTTTTTTAATGAAAAAATAACTTTGGTGAAGAAGTAAAAAGTAAGAAAACATATCATCACTTTTTGAAATTTATTTTGTCTACTTAGTTTGGTCATATACCGCTCCAGCCTGGATTGCAAGAAATGGAAACCAACGGAAAGGCAACAGAAAAATGTAAGGACAGCAGAAAGATAATGGAATAGAATCAAATGAAGAGGGAAGAGAATGGAATAAAATGAAGTAATGATAAAACGGAATGAAAAGAAAGAAAAAGGAATGGAATGAAGGTGAAATGGAATGAAATGGAAAAAATGGGATGAAATGAAAAGAAAATGGAATGAAATGAAAAGAAAACAATGAAAATGTAATAAGTTGAATAGAAAATGAAATGAATGGAAATATATGGAGTGTGAACGATTTAGAAAGGAAAGGCCATGGGAAACTAGAAACACTACTCATAAATGCAGTCAGCCTATGCTCTTTTGTGACATATGTCTCACTATCGATGATGTTCGATCCATCAAGTAAATGTCTGCACCTGGCCGCGATCGAACCTGCGATCTTCCTATTTCGATCGTTGTTCAACTTTATGCTTACAATTCCTGATGCTGGTGTGGCAGATGAAAATATCAACTATATCAGATGATTTTTTACCCTCCAAACACAGTCGACCAAACTTTTTTGTGAACTCGAAAGTCGAATAATTAAGAAATGAAGCAAAGTCGGTTATTATCTCAAAGAAATCTAATCTACATTACTAATTTCCAATGCGCGAAGAAATTGAAGTAAAACTATGCAGCCTTCCGCCACGTGACAGGTGTCTACGGTTTTGTTAGATTCCCTGGACAGCTGTGGTACTGGCCACCAGTGCGCCGCGCCGGTTCAAACCCAATAGAGGTGCGTAGATTTTCGAAGGACAGAAAATCTCACAATGGCCATATCATGCTTGTGGAACGTAAAAGAACCGAGGCAGGTGCCCGGGAAAATTAAATCCCTACAGCTATATCCCGTCCTAACACGATCTCACATTCTCACAATCAAATAGCTCGAATGTAGTAAACTGAGAACGACATCTGGCGGAAAAGGAGAGAATCACACCCAAGTGCACCAGGGCACGCCCAACAGGTGCGTTTGTTCGGAAAAGATTCTCTAGACTCGCGCTGGGAGTAGGTTTCAAAGAAAGCATAGGTCGAAAATATGGAAGGAGAACTACGGCCTGTAGCCGTCTCCCCGCAAATACCCCCATACGATTAATAAGTAAATACTACATGCGATATGGTTCGCATGCAACAGCAAGGCTCGAAGGAAGAGGTCGTCATCTATTAAATATTTTCTATTTACGTGTTGCGTTATGGAACAACAACTTTATTTATATATTTCGCACTTAAAGATCTCTTCTACTGTATATATACTATAATATTTTATGCAGTATTTAAGAAGACTGTTTTGGTCAAAATATTTAATTTATTGCAATGTTCCACGAAAGTATTTTATTTGTTGTTTTTGAGCAATGTTCGTACTACGTTTCGGAAAACCATGTGTGTGGTTTTGTTCAGCAGGATTTTGCTGCTATGGACCAGTAGTTAATTTTTACAGTGGTTGGTAGAAATAGAAGAAATCTCTAGGGATTGCAATCCAAGGGGATTGCAACGCACCCCACTTTTAGGTTTTCCTTCACAAAAAAATATTAAATCATGAGAAAATGATCCAAACTTCGTTAGTCTTCCAGTTATTCTTCATTTGAGTACACAAATGGAGTATTTGGTTACGTTCAAACTTTAGAATCTAATAAAGTTATTTTAGCGTGGGTTGTGTAAACACCCCTGTTGATTTTCCTCGTAATGTTTGAATTTTGTTGCAATTTTTTGTTTCTTTGTTTTGTTTTCCCTTTTTTGACAGCAAAGTGTGTTATTCTGAGTAGTTTGTGGACATACTATTGAGATAGTACTCTGCCGCCCCTTATATTAATTGTTTAATTATTTACGAAAAATCTAATGGCATGCAGTCTAGATTTAGAAATTACCTCAAAACATCTCTTCCAGTTAATTTTAAACGACTAGTAACAGAAAGTTGTTGCATTTATAATGCAGTGAGTTTTGCTGAAGATGTCAAATCACTACCGTTGATAATGTTTGTAAAGAAAAAAGTTAGTTATCAGAGGGTTACACATACACTATTTACCCCAAATCACAAGTTACTTAGCTAATTCACCTCTCACTATACTAAGTTTTGTTACTTTTGCTATCAGCTTAAATTTCCAAAAAATACATAAAAAAGATTAACTGTTGGCAACAGACATGGTCACGTTCTTGCTAAACAATCTTAGAAGCCAACGTTCTCTCGAGTCTCGCCACTACGAAACAATTTAAATATTACCAAACATCTCTATACAAATGTCAGAAACATTCCTTAACTTCTTTACACAATCTCATACTGTAAGTCCTGAACAAAAGAAATAAAAAGGTGTTTGTTTTTTAATTATAGTATTTTCCTCCGTTTTGATCGCAGCATACTCTTGTTCATATCGTGTTCATTAGTTTCACGATTTAAACAAAAGGGATTTTCCCTTCGCTGTAGTCTCATTCCCGAGCACAGTGCCCATCTTGCTACGCGAAGCATTAAAGCCGGTATCTCTGAACGGAATGGCTTCCGTTTTGGGGTGGAATACGAGCCGATTCCGAGAAGGTACTTAGCAAATAATGAGGGTCACCGACGCAAATCTAGTAAGGGCGGCGCTCGACAAGAAATGAGGTTACAATTACGCGGCCCCTTTCTCCAGTTGCCTCGCCGCGAGTTCGGCTGCCACGCGCAAATCAATTCGGGATCCTGTAGCCGTGAGGAGCCCCTTCCCGCGCCGCCCGCTCTCTCATTTCCATATGAAAACCTGGGCGCGGGCTGCGAGGGCGGAGGGGAAAGGGAGCAGGCACCAGACGCCGAGAACACGGAGAGGACTACGAGCGGCGAGCGAAGGAGCGGCGCGGGACATGGCTGAGGCAGGGATGGCATCCGTGGCGGCGGCAGAGGCGGCGGTAGATGGCAGGCAGTTGGTGAACTGTAGGGGGGACGGGGGAGGCGGCGGTGGCAGTCGACGCCCACCCTCTCTTCGTATTGTGCCTCCATGCTCCCGGTGGTGAGAGATTACTTCAACACAACCACTCTGTTAAAGAGGTGCTCCCTTTTATGGAGTGACCTGCTCTCTATCACCGCAGAAAGGCCTCCGACAAGCGGAAAAATGAAGAGGCTTCTTTTGGAGTTCGAAAACGTTTTCCTTGGCCGAACGCTTCGGATCTAAAGATCAAAGCACTATCACTGACTGTTGAAGAAAACTAGGTAAAGCAGTGAAGGGATAGAAATTGGCGGGAGAAATCGACACTCAAATGATCAAATTGCAATGTGAATTGCAGTAGGGAGGTTTTTTCGACCGAAAGTGTTGAGGCAGTATCAGACAATATTGTGATACATGAGTGAGTAATCGCGGCGATCTCATCACAGGCAATTAGCCAGCAACAAAGTTGTCGACAGCCGGTCTATTCATTGATTAATTGATTATTTCGTGTTTCCGGCGCATCAACTGCTATGGTCATTAGTGTCATAAGTATAGTTCATGTTTATCGTGGGAGGTGGCGATATTCTGTCCCTGGACCGAGAAATTCGGCGCTGACCTACACGTCTGTTTGCTGGGTTTTCTTCAGACAAGTATCTCGCACCAGTGAACCACCGTCCCAGCCGGAACAAGCTCTAAGTTTCTAACTGCTCTTCCGACATGTGTCGTAGTGTAGTGCATGCAAGTGTGAATGTGTTAGAAGTGAGGATATTACAAGGAAGAGGAAGGAGAGTCGCGCACGGTCCGTGGCCCGTTCTTTAGGATACTACTCCGACAATTGCTCGAGTTGATCGGTAAGCCACGGAAAACTACCGACACTAGAACTCTCTTCCTCACAGCAGTCGAATTCGAACTACCTCTCCAGCTCGTGTCGAATGAAGTGGCGGGGCTCGGGCGACGGGGCTCGGGCGATGGGGCTCGGGCGATGGGGCGCGTGGAAGGAGGCCCGGCGACGAAGACGCGTCGAGCCTTCTCCGTCACAGTTCTTGCCGGGGAGGCATTTGCATACGCAACTGCTCCCTGTCCAACAACCCGCGCCGCAAGCTCCCCGCGAAAGAGCTCGCCGTCTCCACGGGAAAACTGCCGTGGCGGGCCTGACTCGCGGCGACTGGGGCTGACGCTGGAACCCACCCGTTTCGTTCGTACAGAATTCACGAAATTGCGAAGGGCGAACTCGTCACTTTAGTCACTCCACATTTTAAATTTCTGTTCATATGAAATGTTTCATCATCCGAAAATTCGTATATTGAAGCCACGTTCTTTATTTTCATAGCCTCCGTGATGGAAGACGATTATTACATTTATTCCATTACTACTACTACAATAATAATAATAATAATAATAATAATAATAATAATAATAATAAATTATTATTATATTAGTGACCTGCAAAAGCAAACATACTGCTTAACAAATCCACAAAAAAATATTCTCCAAAACGTGCCATGCACGCTTATCAAGAATAACCAATAAAATTATCTCATGTCACGCTGCAGTACATTCGATAATTTAGATAAAAAAAAAAGATAAAGATAAATTTATTTAAACTGCAATTGGGTGTAACCCGGTGGCAGTTAATTACATAAGTAAGATATTAATTTTCATGCAAATAACATAATAATGTTGATAATAATGCTAAAATTTAACAAAAACGGTCTTCATAAATTCTTCAATAACATTGTATACACGCGTACAGAGAAGCACGCGCACAGTTCCAAAATGTTCAAAAACGTTGCTATTTTATAACGCAATAAGTGAATATTATTATTAGGAGTTTATTATTATTACTACTATTATTATTACTATTATTACTATTATTATTATCATTATGCAGTTCTGTTTGGCATTTACAATCTCATAGTGGATAGTGTGTGATACAGAGAGGAACGGAAAATGTGTCATGTGTCAGAATATGTCGGAAAATGTGTCAGAATATTAAGAAGGGAGAAATGATTTTATGGAGTATCAGATAAACTTTTTTTATAAGAGAAGAACCATCTGGAGAGTCTTTACATGTCATCTCATTACAAATGTGCATCGCCCTATTCTGTCTGGGAATGCTAAATGAACTCCATACGAGACATTCATGGTACTCGCGTTATTAATTTTATTGATTTCGACAGAAACGTAAAAATGTTTATTTTCATGTCCTTGGAAATACCTTTAAGAAAGGACAGAAAAAATACTTTGTCCTCTTACGAAGGTAGTGAATGAGGCCACACCGTTAATTATCTCACAGACGGTAATCTCGCTTACTGAAATTGGACAACTGACAATGCGTCATCCAGAAACATTGTACCATAAGGAACCTAATAGACATTTTAAAGAAGAAGAAAAGGGAAAAAGAATGTTTTCAAAGTTAATCAAAAAATAGTTGCCACATTGTTTCATTAAAATTCAGATTTAATCATGCATTAAGCATGTAATTACTTCACTATATTTAAGCGTATCGATTAACTATAGACCTGGAAATTGCAACAAATTACCCAGTCCGCGACTTTTTACACAATTATTTCATTTTAGTAAGTGAAAAAAATACGATACGTTAATGACGGTTTCGAAATGAAATTGATCAATTATCTTCTATAATTCATAAAATGCCGATAAATAGTGAAATCTGATTTCGTTGTTTGGGAGAGCGATCTTTTATTTACATTTTTTAATTCATCAGAATTGCGATAAAAATAAACATGATATTCTCGTACCGTCAGGCAATGTATTACGCTTACGGAAAAGATGACCGGATGATACGGAAAAGAAAATACTTTCTTCTACTGAACTTTAGTGACATAGAATGTAATAAAAAATTAGTTGAAACAGGGTATGCAAAACAATGTAAACAAATATCAGAAATCTTCCTGAGATGTGCTAGACTTTAAAGCTAACAAAGAGGAAGCGATAATCTTTGGAAACAAATTCGGATTTCATCGATTTCAATCGAGACGTGGGGGAATCTGGGGACAACCCCTATTTGGAAAAGCTGCATATCGAACAAAACACTGCACACCTCTCGAAGATAAATGTGGAACTGGGCCACTCATTCATCCACGTCGAAATCATTCCATTCAGTGGATCGGTATTCGCTCCCACTCGCCCATTCGAATCATGTCGAGAACGAAGCAAAAACTGCAAATTAATGCCACGGGACGCTGACATCAATTAACCAGCGTACGCCAGGCGCACCAATCGTGTCAGATTGGAGGCAAGAGGGAGCCAAGGCCGGAATTACAAACCAGCGTACTGAGCAGACGGAAAGGTGTTGTTGCGTGTTGAAATACCACAGGTTAACGAACAATGGCACTGCACTCTTATTACTATCAGTAACAGAGTCGTATAGTGCCTTCTCTCATGTTTAAAGGTCGAAAGAACCCCTGTTCAATTCGGTATCAAATTGCGATGACAGGACTGTTCCTCTTTTACGGCCAACTCTCGTCACGTCAACTCCAAACGACTTCACTCCACCAACGTTAGTTTGCGCGTTACATGCATGGTTCCTACTGAGTTGATACACGGAGTTCCAAATATTTGCAATGCATTTCATACCCCAACGTCGTCAGAATGAACATATTGCTGATAAGGATCGTGGATTTCAGTTCTTACAAACACATAGAAACTTCTTTAGAATGGATTTCTATAAATAAGCAATATATCAAGTAATTCTTGGATTTTAACTGTAGCTCCGTGTGTGTGTGCAAACGTTAGAGGAAATGTGTATTAAAGCCTTACTACGTTTTCACCATTCAATATTTATCCTTTTATTAGTTTGTTTACTTCCAGCTAACCTAGCATGAGTTTTACTTCCTCGCCTTGAATTCGTAAGAATGTGAGTTATGTAATGATGCACCAGAAAACGGTGAATTTTCGGCAGAAAAATTCTTATTGACGCTCCCAGGTAACGAAAAAGTGGATATACATAAATCTTATATCTGCGAGTATCTACGTATACATAGTAAACTAGCCAAATACCCGGCGTTGCCCGGACTTTCTTCATATCCAATCCTTGTGAAAGAGGAAGAATATCAATTTTTCAGAAGCCATGGTGTTCGTAATTATTATTTTTAATGAAATTGGTTCAAATTTTAATAAAATACGATAATTTTCTTTCCTTTTGTTTTATAGAAATGGCTATTAGATTTTTTTATTACACACTGCTATTGGCCTCTAGCGAATCTATTAGGAACCAGTTCTGCTGCACCGCTACTGGCCTCTGGCGGAATATATTAGGAACCAATATTATCTTAGCGACAGACGAAAGATAATGATCCTGTTGCATCTACCAACATATTATTTAAATTATTTACTTTCCGTTTCCTTTTGTGTTGTATAAATCTTTACCAAACTTTGTGAGGACACTGCAACATTTCCGAAGAGTCTGCGAAAAGTTCGCATCTATTCACAAATTCCTTTTTGTGAAATAGATGTCGGTTACATGTCGATGAATTAACTTTTATTAGTACAAATTTCTTCCACTAACACGCTGTGTGGTCAAAATCCATGTTTTGTGAGTCCTTGATTCCGAAAAATCGATTGACGGCAAAACGTCTCTGTCCGTGTGTCCGTCCGTCTCAGTTCAACGATAATGCCTTAATAGGTCAACCAATTTTCTCCAAAATGTATATTTCTCGATCGAATTAAATGAAATCAAGACCTTCGGTGTTTGAAATGGATATCATGATTTTTGAGTGTATGTATATTTGAGCCATAGAAATTTTATTCAATGCGTGGACAGTAATATTCTTGCATAAGGATAATTCGAATTCATTTAAACAACTTGCATAAGTCACAGGAGAGAATAATTGTGACATGTAAATCGTTTTTTCGTTTTTTAAATATTTTACTGTGAAACGATTGTTCTTAAATTGTCCTATCGTGCAATGTCAGAAACATCATGTCTTTTAAATCTTTCCCTAGCAGCAATTGGCGGCGCAGGTTGGGACATTTGAAACCCAGCATGAGCAGCGAATGGAATAGGAGCGACCCCGACGTCCTTCCCGAGCCACGCCACCCGACCAATCGCAGCGGTGTCCGGAGCGGGGTACCGCAGTGCCCCCCGAGGGAGAGCAGGGCAGTACGAAGAAGCCGGTCGCCCGCTAAGCGGCCCGCTCCTTCCGGAATAGCGAGCAGCGAAGCGGCAGCCGACGTGAGCCCGTCACGGAGATCGAACTCCGCTCGCATCCAGCCGCCGCGCGCGGCTTGCGCCCTTCCATTCAATCGAGGGCTGACAGGAGTCGAAATCGGCCTCGTAGTTTAGGTCAGGGACGAATCCTCCCTAAGCCTCCCCATCTGCCCTTCCCCACGCGCCGCGCACAAGGGCATTAGCGGGCAGCGCACCTCGGTCGCCCACGGGGCCCTCACCCGCCCTTCGCGCCCGCCCTTCGCGCCCGCCGCCCGCCGCGGAGCTCAACCTCAGCTCAGCCTGCGCTCTCCGCCGCGCGGCGCGCCCAGGCCGCAGGCCGGCGCTCGGGGGCTAGATCACTGGTTTCTTCTCGCTGGACGCCTCGCGGTTCTCATTCACTTCCATTTCATTTTATCCTATTTCCGTCTCCTCTACAACTGCTCACATTCTTTTTTCTTACATTGACCACACCCGTTGCAAGTAAGATTCGACGCGTTCAAAGTTACGCCCTGCCACAGGAATATCACATCAATAGCACAGAAAATGGTACTATTGGTGCTACACAGGGATGGAAGACTTTGAAGGAACACGTAGGGCCCATAAACCTTCGAACACGAACAATGAAACCTTTTGATTTACCAACACCGATTAGACCGAAATAGTTTTTTATGGATACTTTTCATCATTTGAGGATGAATGTGAGCATCACTGCAAACTCATTATTTCCAAAAACCATGGATTTTTAAAATATTGATTCTTATCCGTTTTTATGCGATCCCGTCTCCTAGAATAGTTAAATAGGAAAGTATCACTACACCTACGAAAAAATATATAATTTCAATAATTTTGAATCGCAGATTGCGGTTAAAATCAAGTGGTGAATTCAAAGTATCGTGTAACTATTTTTTGCAAAAACATTCCTTGTATTGGGGTTTAATCCGGTTCTGGAGGTCGGACCAATTTTTCGGTATTATCGATCCATCAAACGTAGATTCAAGTTAAAAATTATTCACCAATGAGTATCAATTTTGGCTACAATGCTGTTTACGTTTCAGCAGCTATAGTAGTTCACGGGAACGGACAGAGATGTTTGAAAAAATCCAGGATCAGGAACCTCCAAAAGGTGAATGTCCTTCAAAATCATGAAATCAGTTTTGTGCATTATTACATATCTTTCTTTAAACTACCTACATCCAGAAATTTAAATTTAGTTAAGAATCATTATTTTTGTTTTGATATCCCCTCTAAAATTGTTTTTTATACCGTTAGTAAAATGGTTATTTTTGGGGCATGTACAGCGTGCTAAAAGTTAAATTTTCAGCACTAGTGCTAAACGTGAGACGATACTCAAATGGTCAGATATAACTGCGAATGCAACAATATAAACAGAACTCTTCCGCCCGACCGCATCTGATACTACTGGCGTAGTACACAATTAAATGATTTGAATGCTTTGATTAAAATAAAATGAAAGTCTTTAAAGTTGTCTAAAAATAGTGTACGACACATGTGGTAAAAGTTATTTTATTTTGCTCGAAGGATAACGCCACTCGCTCTATTGTTCTCGTGTTCCAACTCTTCGTTCTCGCAAAAAAATGTCATTTTTACCACTCGTATCATAAATAAATATTGTCTACGACTGTTTTTCGATTTATTGAGAAATTTTCTGGCAAAGTGTAAAATTATGTAATAATGTAACGTGCCTTGGTTTTTTACACAATCATTTAAAATACTGACATTGTTGTTATTTAATTTTCATTTTTCTTGATTAAGTTATAGGCGACAACAAAGTTTTGAGAATCTAAGTTTGTTCCTATCTTCAGGTCTTCAAATTTTTAGATTTTTTTTATTTTGACTTACGGATTTTTTTATTTTCACGATTAGAATGTTTTTTAACCAAAAAAAATATAAGGTTTCAACATGTCATGCAGGCATTTAGAGATTTGAGCACAGAAATTGTTGTGTATGTAAATTAATTTTAATTTTTCACAAACTACTTACAGAAAGTATAGAGAAAGTTGTCGAATGCTGCAGCAAAAAACGCCGAATTTTTGGAAAAAACGGTGAAAAACGTTTTGTGCTTCTCTCTTACCGAAAGAGTAGACAATTATTTTTCATATATGTAGTAAATAACTTCCTAAACACATTGTGTTGTCAGAATCCACGTTTGATGGATCCTAGATTCCGAAAACTTCGTTTACGGTAAAATGTCTGTCTATGTGTATGTGAGTCCCTGACTGTATGCGTCTGTGTGCCTGTCCGGTGTGTGTCTGTGTGCCTGCCTGTCGGTCTGTCTGCCTCTATCTGCCTGTACAACGCTAACAGCAAAACCGTAGAATCGATTTTCACTAAAATTGATTCTCCCCGTTTAATCTGCCTGATGTTGCGGCCAGTTAAACTTGAAACTGTTATCTTGATTTTGGAGGATATTTTACATGAAGCTTCAAGGTCATTTTCAAAATTTTCTCATAAATGGCTTCAATTTTTCTGTATTTTATTCTCAGATAGAGCAAAGTACGTTTATAAAAATGGAGCAGCTCCGATTTTCGTTGAAATCTGATTTCTCAAAACTTTCAAAAATTAAAAATAATGCGTGAAAGCAAGTCCTGCTGTAACACCACTAGTTTTACATTTCATTCAAAAAAAGAACGAATTCAAGTAGTGGTATAATTACAAGTACATGTTGGCGACGTTCCGTGACCTTCGGCCTTCGCAATTTACATAAAACAACCTTACGTTTAGCCAACGCAAATTACCAAATGTATTTTTGTGCCAAAATATATTTTGAATGGTTTTAAGAACTCGATCCCTCAAGGCACCAAAAAGAAAGTGATTATTGATACTCTCTGGTGTCTAACAATTATTTGATAAAATTTGGACTTGTTTCGGTAGGTGACACAATTGTTGGCACTGTTGAGTTCAACTGTTAGGATACTGTCTCAGGAATATTAGAATTCTTGTAAATTGTATCCTGTTTAAGTTATTGAATTTTATATCACAATCAGTGTGCTAGAATCGGTGAGTTTATTTTGCATCCAAGTAGTTTATGTAAGGGTTTTTAGTCTCGCCCTTTCTTCGTTAGAGGAGGAGACATTTAAATCCGCCGGGAAACGGCGGGAAACGGCGAATTTTCAGAAAAAAAACTTATACCGCCCGGCCATGGTAACGAAAAAGTTGTTAAATCTTGTTCCTATACATAGTAAATTACTTCGTCTAACACGTTGTGTAGTGAGAATCCATGGTTTGTGGGTCCTTGATACCGAAAAATCGATTGACGGCAAAAGGTCTGGCTGTCCCTGATTCCGTTATTCCCTGATTTTTTTATATTTATGCAACTAATTTCAGGGTAGAGTATGATTCAATAATCTAGAAGTGGTTTAATTGTCGCAGAAATTTTAAGAACTTTAAAAAATCAGACTGGTTAAAACATTTTTCGCAATTATTACCATACCCAGATTCATTACAAAGGCATAAAGTCTTACTGTCTTCATTTGTCTAGTCTTACTTGTTACTCTAGATTATCCCAAATGAACGACGTAATATATTTATTTTCTCCCGCTTTCCATCTGTTGGGTCAGAGCTAAACACGATCTCCATTCAAAAGGGCCTGGACGGTTTGCCTCGCCGTAGCAAGCCGTGCGATCCGGTTGGAAGTCGGAAGGGCCCAGTGACCGTTGCAGCCCGTGGTGGGCATAGGGCATCTGGGCCTGGGAGCCGGTCAAGTCCGCGCCATGCCGGGAGGCGCCCAGCCACCGGCGGCCGGGGCAGCGCCGCGCGGCGGGGCGGGCGGGCGGGTTGCCCCCGAGGCGGCGCGCGGCCGCGGTGGCTCATCGCAAGAGGCCGGTGGCAGGCGGAAGTTGTCGCGGATGAAGTCGGGAGGCGAGCAGAGGTCTGTGCCCGTCAAGCGAACGTACATCTGCTATTGATTTCCGACTTGTTTACCGAACGCGCGCCGCTGTCTTGCGCAGGGCCCCGTCCTCCCCGCGCCACCGCACCGCACCGCGCCGCCAGTGGAGGAGGTGACAACCTCAAACGCCGCTCTGCACCCAGCTCCCCCTCCCCGCTCCGCTCCCTGCTGCCGGTCCCCGCTCTCCACACCCTTCTTCGGCAGCGACGCGCACCCCGCGGCGGAGGAGCATTGGTGACTAAGACGACGGACACCGCACGACGGGGGAAGGCACTGGAAACGAAACTCTGGGAAGCAGAAACCCCAAGATTGGCTATCCCTCAGAAAGAATCATGGAAAGAGGAAGAAAGGAAAAGCCTTTCAGATATAAAGAAAGTAGAGTTGAAAGGGCAATTGAATCCAAAACTTCCAAGAAATGTTGAACTAAATTCAAATATTCAGTTATGAGGAAAAGTAATAAATTGAAATACAAAAAAGAGGAGGTTATGAAAAGACTATAAAATACAACTATGGAAGTAGTAAAAACGACCCGAAAAAGACGGCAAGAGGCCCGAAGACGAGAAGGCAGTGATGCAATGCCGTGACAAACCTTCCTCCGGCGGCGCGTGAAAACAGCGTGCGAGCGCAATTGCCGGCCGCGCGCTGGCGAAGCTCAATGGCGAAGTGTGCGCAGCGGAGCCAGCGAGATGGGACTTGAGAGGCATAGAGGCTGCCTTTCTCCTAAAAGGACCGACATCAGATAAGCGATGATGCTGGATGCCACTAGGTGCCATGCAACCGCGTGCGAGTTTACGCTCAGATTAATGTCGTTACAGTTTATTACTTAGCACAAACCGGGTTTCGAGAACTGAAGCTACTCTACGTAAACGGGGTAATTTGTAGCTTCGGAAACTGTTCAGGACATTTCGGTTAACTACATACTACTTATTTTCTATCTACTTCCAAGAAACAGAGCAACAGACAGGCAAGCTTTCACAAGTATGCACAATATAAGGATTATACACCACACTCCGAAACATCTGTTGGTCAATTTTCCAAATTATTCCCCTTTACAAAAAACTTCGAGAAAGAAATTGTTTATCCTCCTAGTATTTCATTTTACAGCCTTTTCTAACCTGAATGTTCATGTTATGACACAATACGCAATTATAAAAATATATAAAAAAAACATTGTAATATTTTTAAACAAACATTTTTACAATACAAACGTAATTTTTTGTATTTTTGTAGGGATAATTTAATTCAGTGAGATACATTGCGAATTCATTCTGCAAGAAAAATAACTGTCAGAATCGATAAGAGGAATTCTTTTAAGTATTGGAAAACATTCTTTGTGATTTGGAAGTAAACGTTATGCCCCAATTAACTTGGTACGAGCCGAGGAGATCCCGGAGGCTTGAATTAACTGGTGATCACACCTTCCCAAGGCGAATGTGACAGCCCGAGTGGCAAATCTCGGCGCTCGCGGCTCCAGCACCGCTCCTGAGGAGGAAGCGAAGATTAAGGTTTACAGGCTGCGGCAAGGAGGCTCGCCAGGGGTTTTATTAAAAACTCTGGGCCGTGCGAGAGTAATGCCCGTTCTCAAGAATGAGCTGTCGCACCAAATGCGAGTGGATTACAAGCGTTTTTCATTTCTTTCTTGAAGAATCGTGGCTACAGTCTCCAGACGGACAAAAAATTAGTAGCACCCACTCGTCTATTTGTTGCCATTCTGCATTCTTTGAGAAAAGGAATTGCCCGGAGAACTTGTTAGATATTTTGGAATGTATCCGGAATACTAGCGTAGCATTTGCTAACATTTTCGTTCATTTCCTCATCTAATATTCTGTACTTTATAACTGAATTAAGTTTTACTAACAATCTTGTAAAGTTCACTTAGTAAACTGAGTACTGCTTGAAAATCACGTACGTCAATGGAATGTTCGACATAGCGTTAGGAAGTTAAGAGCTAATCATTTGTAAACATGTAATGTAAATGGGCGTAGTTGTAAATTCAAGTATTGTCTTGAGATACTAACCCTTTCATTGAATGAGGTGTGAACGTATGACGCCATATTGCAAACTTACGTCAGAAAACATTTCCGCGCGTATCAAAGCAACGATCGATCGTACAGAAAAGTAATTACCACACATCGTAAAGATCATTATATTTCCAACACAAAAGATCATATTCTTCGCCTTTGCAAGTCTAATGCCTTAGGTGTAAGAGCTCGATTAATTTACGACCATTTTCATGGAAAAGTATTATGGCCTTCTTTGGGCGTTGTTTGCACGTTGTAAGCCCATGACAGCTGAAAGGCACTATTTTATGCGTAAAATTGTCGCGTAACATATGGCGCGTGTGCTTCAAATAGTCTTTTGTCGGTTGATGCATTATGATCAATTACCGTGTAACAGGTACACAGCTTTGCTTACACAGAGTACAGAAGTTTATCTAAGACACGGACAACGAACCAAGTTCGGCAGCTGAAAGTTCACCGACAATAACCTTAAAATGCAATATCTTGGAATTCTTAAATCGATAACACAAGGCTACCA